>JAHHFK020000779.1:0-600000 GCA_024533555.2 Aedes koreicus | reverse complement strand
GCGCAATTATTGCTTTGTCCAAAGCAGCAAAAAGGCAGATGGATATTGTTCGGGAGCAAGCCTGTTTGAGCGTGTGCAGAAGTTTTGTAAACCGTACAATCAAAAGGTACCTGGGAACGACAGACAAAGGTATTGTCGTAAGTGATGTAGAGTGATGTGGGACTCCTGTTTGTTTATCAGTGCGCACGTGTATGATAGAGAGAGACATAGAAAGGTAGAGAAAGAGAAAGATATATATATAGAGATAGAGAGAGAGAGAGAAAGATAGAAAGAGAGTAAGATAAACATCGAGAGAGAGAAAGAGGGAGATAGAAATAGAGAGAGAGAGAGACTCAATTTCCTGTGACATGCTAGAGAGGTCGTGGTCTAAAAAAAAAAAAAAAAAAATATATATATATATATATATATATATATATATATATATATATATATATATATATATATATATATATATATATATATATATATATATATATATATATATATATATATATATATATATCTCTGCATCTCTCTAATTATGTGTTAGACTAACTGTTATGCGAAGCTTATTTGATTTTCAACATTTCAGCGGTACTGAAATCGGTTTAAATCATTGAAATGGCCTTCCTAGAGCCCTGATTTAAACCCAGTTGAAAAAAAGCTAAATTAACTTATAAAAATCACTGATAAGGACGCATTGTGGGCAAGAAACATGGAATAATGGAAACGCTTGGTAGGATAGTCACCAGAAACTAAAAACATAGCAATTTTGAAAAAAAATTAACTCAAAAAATAATATACAGTTATTGCCATTTTTTTGGTTATGTTAGGTAAAAGATCTAAACTTTAAAAAAAAAAACATTCGTGCAGGGCAAAATTTTTTATGTAGGACCTACTAGTAAAAGGAGTATGTTTTTTGAAATTCCTAAACCTTCTGAACAACTTTTCTGAAGGTACAAACATTCAAAGTGGTTTGGATTCCGATATAAACTTGTTGAAAAATGCTCTCTTTACACGCCCTCTAGGGTCACATAGTGACCACATTCCAAACGATACTTTCCAGCTTCTGAAAGCTCTTGACTTTCTGAACCATTTTGCAGTTGGTTCCACTTTTCTAGGTGGTCGGGATCACGATATAAAATCGTTGAAAAATGCACTCCCTTACATGTCCACTAGCACCACGTACTGACAGAATTCCGAACCATACTCTCCACCTTCTGGAAACCCTTGACCTTCTGAACAACTTTGCTGATGGGTCGAACTTTCTAAGTGATCTGGAGCACTATCCAAACTCGTTATAAAATGCTCTCTTTTAATGGCAACTAGCGCCACATGTTGACCGTTTTCCTATCCATACTTTGCACCTTCCGGAAGTCCTTGACCTTTTGAACAGTTTTGCTGAAGATTCAAACTTTCTAGGAGCACGGGATCACGATATAAACTCGCTCAAAAAAAAACTATTTTACATGGCCACTAGCGTCACGTAGTGATCAAATTCCAAGCTATATGTACACTCCACCTTCTGAAAGTCCTCAACCTAATGAACTACTTTATTGAAAGTTCGAACTTACTAGCTGGACGGGATCACAATATAAACTCGTTCAAAATGCTCTCTTTTCCATGCCATCTAGCGCCACGTACTGACAGAATTCCGAACCATACTCTTCATCTTCCAGAAGACCTTGATCTTCTGAACAACTTTGCTAGTCGGGATCGCGATATGAACTCGTTAAAAAATAAACTCTTTTACATGCCCACTTGCGCCGCGTAGTGATTGAATTCCGAACCACACTCTCCACCTTCCGAGAGTCATGAACCTTATGAACAAATTTACTGAAAGTTCGAACTAACTAGGTAGTCGGGATCACAATATAACCTCGTTCAAAAATGCTCTGTTTTCCATGGCATCTAGCGCCATGACCGAATGCCGAAACACTTTCAGGAAACTCTTGGTATTCTATACAACTTTACTGAAGGTTCAAACTTTCTTAGTTATCAGCATTTAGAGTTATAATATTACGCTCTACCTCATTTTGGATGGGTCGATGCTTTTTAGAGGTGATGCAATATTCAATACTTTTCCAAGTGATTCGATACTTTTGACTGGTAAAGCCCGATTCAAAGTAAATTTGGACGCATTCAAGTGATCATAACTCAAGCATTAAACAACATACACGGTTGATCAAAACGTCAAACAAAAGAGTATTTATTCAGCTTTCAAACAAGTTATTAAATTTCACCGTTTCGAACGAACTGTCGCACTTTACTTGTGATCGATGCTATCATGATCTGCACAGTCGCTGGTGACACTGTACCGGCGAACTTATTCCACTTTAAACGCATTTGTTGTGCATTTGTCACTTCTTTACTGCATCCTCAAAGTTTTCGCTTGACAATTGCCCAATATTTTTCGATCGGTCTGAACTCAGGGCAATTCGGAGCATTAATGGCTAGATCCGGCCAAAACATAACGTTGGTCTTGTGTTGCCGAATGAAGGGTAAAATCCGCGTTTTCAGACACTCTTTAATGTAAACCTTCGACGTCATTGTGTGAGATGTGATGAAAACCTTGGTTTTAAGGCCACAACTGCAGATTCATTGCCAAATCATTAGTTTCCGAGCAAAATTATACCTGGAAGGGACATCCCCACGAGCAGTTGCCAGGTAAAATTTTCGTCCGGGGAATTGTTTCTATTCCATTTTGACATATGTTTCGTCATCCTTCAAAATACAGCCATCAAATTTCGTCACAACTCGTTCGTGCAGTAATCGTGCTCGCTTTTTGGCCACTAAGCGAGGAGCGATTCGGATATTTACTGGCACAAAAAGACTTATATCCTTCTCTTGAAAGGATGTTACGCACGGTGATTTCTTCCAAATCACGTATGGAGACACTTGGGTTGCCTTTCACGTACCTCAACACCTTTCTCCTCAGCTCTTTGTCCCTAGTGCCACTTTTATGATAGATGCGCTGTGCTCTGTCCACACTCAGAGTATCCTTGTAACGTTTGATTACAAGACACATCGTTGACTTTGGGAATTTTAACACTTTTGCTACCTTTGAGGCAGATCAAGAAGGATTCTCTAGATGTTTGTGCACAATTAATTTTCTTTTCTCAAGTTCCAAGATCCGTAATTTCGAGATGCGTCGATCAATTGAGAAAAACTTTTCAACACCAATTCCTTCGTCAATGAAACATCAACAAATGCCTGTCAAACGTTTTTGTTCCAACCACCAGGGACGCGGATGGTGTATTAAACCGTGCGTCCAGATTTACTTTGAATCTAGCTTTAGTGAATGTGAAATATTCATCAATTTGAGTATTTTCAGAATGGGAATGGTGTGAAGATGCCAATTATCGATATCCGACGCCATTTTGGATTTCAAAATGGTGTCCATTGGCTCTATCGAGTTGTTCAAACACTACACAATATGGCTGTTTTCAGCACACGGAAAATGCGTAGTAGCTGAAAATTGTTGTTTGACATCATTTTGAAGTTCAAGATGTCCGCCATGGGCGTTCGATAAACTTGATGAATATGCAGCAATAAAGGGTGTTTTCGATAAACATTTACTCACCGAAATTGAACCGGATCATCGGATTTTCTTGAAATTTTCAGGGAATGAAAACCTGCTAGTGCGTTATCATTTACAAAATTTGTTCTATTCTATTTTATCTCCCATCCCGAATGCCCGCACCTTCTTTTTCACTCCGCCCATCAAGTTTTGTACATCCTCTTTTCCCAGTGTTTTTGTTGTTTTTACCCAAATTTTCTTCAATTCTAGCTCTGTTTTTATAGTTTTGGGATGTTTGCGAAGTTCCGTTTTCATAATTTCCCAGAATTTTTCAATTGGACGAAGTTCCGGTGAATTTGGTGGGTTCATATTCTTTGGCACAAAATTGACTCCGTTGGCTCGGTACCACTCCAACACGTTTCGAGCGTAGAGGCAGGAAACTAGATCAGGACAAAAAAGAGTTGATCCTTTGTGCTTCCTTATAAATGGCAAGGAACGCTTCTTAAGGCACTCTTTTGTGTAAATCGCACCGTTCATTGTTCCGGAAGTGATGAAGGGAGCGTTTATTCAATCACATCCGCAAATCGCCTGCCAGAACAGGAACTTCTTCGAACAGGAAAATTTCGATGATTTCTTCTTTTGAACAAAAAATTAAGAAAATATTAAGAAATATTTTTGCCCAGGAAGTTGAGGGAAATCGGCCTTGAAGTAAGTTTTGTCATCCATCACGATGCAACACGTGTAAAGTTTCCGGGCGCTGGTTTTTGCAGTGATGTTTTGCTTTTCATTCCGGTTTGGGTCTTTTTGCACCTTGTAAACATGTATGCCTGCACGCTTCATGGTTTTCTGGACAAAACCGACTGTCACTTTCGACTTTTTAGCGACATCTCGAATTGACATGTTTTGACGGTTCTTGAACTGTTGCACCACTTTCCTGGCAATTTTACTGTCCATTGGAACACTTTTACGACCACTCCCCGACCAGAAGGAAACAACAAAATTATTTCAAGTGTTGTTATTCAGTTACGCTGTTTTTATAACAAAGGTTGCTAGAATTATGATCGCGGATGTAGTTAAAATAACAGAAATTGTAACAAAAAAAACCCAAGAAATAACAAATTAAAAACAAACTATGATATAGATATAACATAAACAAAATAAACTTTGTAACAATTTTGTTACGATGTAGCAAAATTATATCAGCTATTGTTAGAATCAATCTATTTCTTCACGCAGATTGTGACTCCCAGGGTTTTATATCTTAATTTGTTATAAATATGATATACAATTATCCAGATGAAAACGTCTTCAACAAATTTATATCATAATCAGTTAGTCGTAACAAGATTTGTTATAATTTTGATATTTTATGTTATGCCCTTCTGGTCGGGTCCCTTCCTTCCTTTGGACACTCAGACGCTCCTTGAAGGTTCTTTGGCAATTTTGAATAGGGTTGATGTGAAGATGTCAAACAACTATATCCAATTCTTTTTTGGATTCAAAAATGGCGGCCATTGGATCTAAAAAGTTGGTCAAATATTAGAAATTATGGCCAAATCCTTTGTAAGCACCAAAGAATAACGAACTCAATTATTTATTTTACAAAACCTTCTGCCAATTCGATTGTTTTTTTTTTAATTTACCAAACTCAAGATTAATTTTTATCTGAACAAACGCATTTATTACACTAAGATTTTTTTTACCACGATTTTTTTTTACGCGTTTTGTTTTCGGCGATAATTCCAGAACGGAACAACTTATCGACCAAATTCGAATCACATTTTTCGTTTTGGGCAAAAAGTAGTCATATGGCTATTTTTTAAAGTTATTTATATTTATATTTATATTTATTTTTTAATTTTAATTTTTTAAATTTTTGGTGTAAATACTCTAAATTTTAAAAACTGTATTTTGACCATTGCATTGTAAACAAAATCGAAGCATTTTAAAATGTTTATGCATGGGAATTGATCAACTCTATTTAGTCTTTTTTTACGCGGTTTCATAGTTAAAAAGGAACGCCATCCAACCCCCACCCCCCTCCAAGTCATACCGTGCCTGTAGACAACCAAATAGGGATCGAAAGCAGAACAATGTGGCCAGAATCCGTGCCAGAAAACTGTATGATAAGGTGTTGACAAAATTCAATGGCTGTCTCCTCGTGGATGATGAAACCTATGTAAAGGCCGATTTCAAACAGCTACCGGGACAAAAAATTTACTTGGCTAAGGCTCGGGGAGATGTTCCTACCAAATGTAAGTTTGAGTTTGCAGATAAATTTGCACGTAAACACATGATTTGTCAAGGCATCTGTAGCTGCGATATGAAGACCAAGGTTTTCATCACTGATAAGACATTTAATTCAGAGCTGTACAGAACGGAATGTCTCCAAAAGCGAATATTGCCATTCATCAGATCCCACAATGAACCTGTTACGTTTTGGCCAGATTTTGCAAGCTTTCATTTCAATAAAAGAGTTCTACAGTGGTATGAAAGTCACGGGATTCAGTTTATACAGAAAGAACTCTACCCACCAAACTGTCCCCAACTCAGACCGATAGAGATTTTGGGCTATTATGAAGAGGAAGTGTTGTCAAAAATGGCATGGCAGTGGATGGCAGTGTTGTCAAAAGCATCAATGAATTGAGAACCAAGTGGAATAAGATTGCCAAAACGATGGATGAGAATAATGTGCACCGGTTGATGAAACGTATTCCGGGAAAAGTGCGCAATTTTTTTCGAATTCGAGATGATTAATTTTTTTTGTTTTTTCCTTCTAAAGTTCCCATTAAGGCGAACAATTTAGTTAAAACAGAATACTATTTTGTTAATGTATGTCCGAAATATGCACAATAGTCTATGTTCCAATTCAAACTGGGCCAACCCTTAGTTCAATGCTATTATTGCTCAACTTGCGGAGCATTCCAGAAATGAAGCATTTTTATTTTAGAAAATTGAGCGTACACCTTTACTATTTTCAAACCTATTCGTTTTATAAACACAATACTGGCAATTTGAAGTGAATTTTTCTAGCATTGCATACTGTCAACAACTCTCAGCTGCATTGGCAGCGATCTTAGTCTGGAAGTTTATTGTGTTTTGATCAAAATGGCGACCACCAGGAAAGAAACCGATATTGCTACGCGCACTCAAGTGATCAGTATGTGCCTTCGTGGAAAATCGTTGCGGGAAATAGCGGCTGTCATTGGAAGAACACATTCCACAGTTCAGAAAATCGTAAACAAGTGGAAATTCGAGAGAACTTTGAAGAACCGCACAGGCAGAGGCCGCAAACGGATCTTGACCGCTGCTGACGAACGAGGAATCGTGCGAACAATAAGAAAAGAACCTAAGACAAGTATTCCTAAATTGGCCAACATGGTCGCGGACAATATCGGGAGACCTGTTAGTGCTCAAACCATCCGGCGTGTGGCTCACAGACACAATCTGAAGGGAAGGGTTGCTCGGTAGAAGCTTCTTCTTTCCAAAGCAAATATTAAGAAGCGACTGGATTTTGCGAAGAAGCTTATTGACAAGCCGTTGGAGTTTTGGAACAAGGTGGTTTTTACCGACGAGACGAAAATTAATCTATTTGAATCCGATGGAAGACAGATGGTTTGGAGAGAACCGAGTTCGTCGTTGGAAGTCAAGCGTTAAAGCCCTACTGTCAAGAACGGAGGAGACAGCGTCATGCAGTGGGGTTCAATGGGGGGGGGGACCCACCCCAACAAAAAAAAAAAATAATTATATAAAAAAACAAACCGCAACCCCCCCCCCCCCCCCAAAAAACCCCAACACCCTTTAATATTTTATTCTCACCACAAAAAAAAAACACACACCCCCCCCCCCCCGTAGTTTTTACAATGTTCCTAAGCAGCTGAGAACCACTCAGCAGTCACCGGATTTGAACCCCATTGAGCACTTGTGGTGGGAGGTTAAGGTGAAACTGGAGGAGTCCTTTTTCCATATGATTTATAGGTTAGGTTAATTATCACTTCACGTTTTTGAGACTAAAAATCACAAACAAAACAAAACAAACAACGCTCAAATTGCTAACCAATGGATGCTCCAGCGAAGCAAACGGTTCTTGAAAATTTCACGCCTGAAATCCCAATAGTATTTGAGGTTTGTGCTCAGAAAATTTCGAAGTGATAGGGACTTGATCCCGTATGTCCTTAAGCGCCGATTGGATAACACCAATAAATCAAAAGCAAGAAACAAAAAGGAGCTCAAACTGGCGATTCACGAGATTTTTAATAGTATTCCACCAACGGTGACCAGGAAGCTGGTAGAATCGATGCCGCGACGCTTGAAAGCAGTTCTGGATGCCAAAGATAGTCATACGAAATACAAAAAAACGAATTTCAACGATTTCCGACATTGTTTAAAATCATTTTCTGTGGTAATCATGTACTGTACGCTCAATTGGAGATTTCTTGATGAATCACACATGTTCGTTCATTTTTGAGACTGACTGTAAATCAACTTCCAAATACAGGTCGTTTTGATCTCGTAAAAAGATTTCTGGGATTTCTGGAAACAACTGTCCTTAAATTAATGTTCTCAAATGTATGAAGCTTTCACAGTTCACTAAATATTATCTGGCCAACTTGAAGGCAGCTCATTCAACTAGCATAACTTTCGGTTACTTTTGAAATCGACATGCTGAAGGATGCTGACGCCTGTTAACACCATGTTGATGCCTCATTTTAATTACCAGTTGGCTCACCAGAGCTAGTGTAAACAGCCTATAAATTATTTCGTCATGGTTGGGTGATAATAACCTATGAGAATATCCGATATCCTCTAGTTAATCGGTAACATCGGAAATTATTACGCATCGCTATTTTGGCGAGGCTGTAGGCCCTAAACTAGGACAGAAATTCCTGTATGTGGATGTTTTTTTGTATTTGTTTGTATCCTAAAGTCGCTAGCCAACCCTGGGAATTCCGGAGCTGACCGAATACAGTAAGTTTGTATAACTCAGAAATTGGCACTTATGTCTCATGGAAAATAATCGAATTTATTACTTCGCTATTTTTGAGTGGAGGCAATGTTAGTGGGAGGCTCACTAAAAACAATTGTGTCTTATCGAACATCTATTTTGAAGAAAAAAAAAATGAAGCCCCCTATGAATCTCTTTAATTGAACTCCCTTTGAAATACCTTTCGAGTGGTTGAAGTAGTTTCCCCTTCATTCCATTATCTATTTTGAAATATGGGTATCCGGCCACAAGTGGAGCGGCCAGACTTCCTCAGTGCCAAGTGGCACTTGAGCATGGCCACAGAGGAAACTTGCAAGTCAATGGCAGAATATACGTACTAGAGTGATTGATATTCTAGAGGCTAATCCCCGAGTCAGGACAGCCAGCCGGCAAGTCGAATAAAAGAAAAAGATCGCATTTTGACAAACTTCATTGTACCTAGCGTAATTATGACTACCCCTTGATGCCGGTTGAGATAAATCACTTCTCGTTCTCGCATAACTCATTGATCTCTATCATACATTCATCTTGATTTTGAAGGCATGAATTCATATCAGCTTGTGACGGCCTTTCCGAAGTTCTCCAATTATTGATCAATTATAACGATCGAATATATTTAATTTCTAAGAATGGTCGTACAAGCACCCATTCACATTTAGTTACCACTGCTCACGCCGCTCATCCGCTTCAATAGTAAACAACTTACTTGAGCATGTCAAATCAAGACATCACCACGAACAAATCTCTTGATTTGAATTGAAAAGCGTGCCCTAAAATAATAATCCCAACGCAAGTAAACACTCCAGTGCCTTCATCCTTGAACCTTTCTGATTCGCTCCGTCTTAAATCGGTCCTAGATCATTTGAAACGACAAAGCCCTTCTACAATTAGTTAGTTGTCTAAACCTGCCATCGAGTGGTGGCCGGCCCCTTCAGTAATCAGCTCGTATTCTTCAGTCGGATTAATAAACTGCCACTCATGGCTCGAAAGAACCTGCCGAATCATCGTACTTTGTTCCTTCGAAAGGAACACCTCCGTCTTTTCCATTTTAGGACCATCAATCCAACTCCAACCTCCTAGCAAGCTTGACGAGGCGTCGGTGAGCTGAAGGTGACTTTTCACCACTTTGTTTGTCGTGTCTCTTCTGCGTTCCAATGCTACGGTGCTCCCCATCGTGTCCATTTGGTGAAAGAATTCAATTGACCCAGATTTGCTGTTTTTGTCAAGGTACTGAAAAAGGTAAACTGCCGGCCGGCCGCTGCACTTGAACAATCGCTCATGCCTTTCTTCGAATTCGACGGCAATGACGGCACGAAACGGCGAAGGAAATTGCGTTGAAAGCAATTTACGATGATGACAACTGTCACTGATGCACGCCGAGACGCCGAGTGTGATCATTAGCGAAAGCTTACCTGAAAGCAGAAAAGGAGAAAAAATGCGAAATTTTAATTAATTGTGGAAAAATTGACGATGGAAAAACGTGAAATATTAGGAATCGTGCACAATGACCCTGAAGGCTAACAAACATTCATTTGATGATTAACTCGGATATAAACAAATTACAACCTGAAAATGTTTTGAATTTGAGTTGTGATTAATCTCAAATCCGACAGTTATGCTTAGTCGGTCGCTTTGAGATTACTAATCTTAGATTACCATTTGCTTCGAAAATGCCTCCGCTCAAACCTGAAGTGTTTCGCAGACGGTGGTGGTGTCATTAAACGGCCAATTTGCTATTCACAACACACCATGGAATTTTACCAGGCAGCTAGCTAATTCGTTTTATGATGGACAATTTTTTGCTCTCTATAAAACATTCACTGCCTGGAGCAGAACGCGGATTTTTGGCAGCAGCCAATTTGGCTACACCAGTTGAAAAAGTGCGAAAAAGGTTCGTCAACAGCTGCATTGGAGGAAAATTTGATCGATCAACGTGGTTCCCATCTGGTTGGGGGATGATTGCGATTTGGCAAATTCTGCCTGGGGGGTCATAAAATGGTAGCTGATTTGGCAGAGGTGACGAAATGGTGATTAGTGGTCACCCTCGGCGAATGATTACGATAGAGCAAAAGGTGGCAGATCAATGAACGCACTTGCTCAAAACAGTGAGGATTGACGCACAGTGAGACGAAATAAAAAAATGCGGCATTTGTGACGAAATTTTAAAAGTTTAGCTTCGTGATGTTTCTACAACGTCTCTTACTTTGTTGTGTAATTTATTTACGTTGTATTTATTTTTTGCAGCAAGATGAAATAATAACTTTGCTGTTTCTTGTTAAAAAAGATTAAAATGTATAGAAACATTGAAGATAAACTATTAGGGGAATCAGGGTAAAATAAGCCAAATCTTCGTTCACAGAGCTGTGCGGTGAACGAAATCAACTCCAATCAATTTTCCAGAAAATTTTACATAGGACTAGCCTTACTTTGTTGATCTTGAGTTACACCGACCAAAGAAATTTCTGAATTACAAAAAAATTGTAAAGGAATCAGGGTCAAATGTCACATATCTTCATTCACAGAATGGTGAAGCTAACTCCAATCAAGTCTCCAGGAAATTTACATGGGACTAACCTTATTTTGTTGCTTTAGAAAAACACCGAACAAAAAATTTCTGAAAAAAAAAACGAAATGTTAGGGGAATCAGGGTAAAATCAGCCATATATTCATTCACATAGCCGTGCGGTGAATGAAACCAACTCCTATCGATTGGCCAGAAAATTTTATATAGGACTAGCCTTATTTTGTTGCTGTAGAAAAACATCGAACAAATAAATTTCTGAATCACACAAAAATACTAGGGAAATCAGGGTAAAATCAGCCATATCTTCATTCACAGAGCCGTGCGGTTAATGAAACCAACTCCAATCGATTTTTTAGGCCTTTTTACATAGGAATAGCCTTATTTTGTTGATCTTGAGTCAAACCGAACAAAGCAATCTCTGATTAACACAAAAATATCAGGGGAATCGGTGTAAAATTGACCATATCATCGTTCACAGAGCTGTGCGGTAAACGAAAACAATTCCAATTGATTTCTAAGCGAATTTTACAAAGGACTAGTCTTAATTTGTTGATCTTGAGTAACTCCGACCAAATAAATTTATGATAAATACAAAACTATTAGGGGAATCAGGGTAAAATCAGCCATATCTACGTTCACAGAGCCGTGCGGTAAATGAAACCTATTTCAATCGATATTTCAAAAAAAATTACAAAGAACTAGCATTATTTTATTGATCTTGAGTCACGCCGAGCACAGAAAATTGTGAAAAACGTGAAAATATTAGGGGAATCAGGGTAAAATCAGCCATTTCTTCATTCACAGAGCCGTGTGGTGAACAAAACAAATTCTAGTCAATTTTTCAGGAAATTTTACATGGGACTAGCCATATTTTGTTGTTCTTTAATCACATCGAGCAAAGAAATTTCTGAAAAACAACAATATAAGGGGAATCAGGGTAAAATCAGCCATATCTGCATTCTCAGAGCCGTGCGGTGAACGAAACTTACTTAAAAGTTTTTCCTGAAAATTTTACATAAGATTAGCATCATTTTGTGGATCTTGAGTCACACCGAGCAAAGAAATTTCTGAACAACAAGGAAATATTAGGGGAACCAGGGTAAAATAAGCTCATTTGCTCCCTAAGCAGTTCCGTGCGGCCAATGAGATCACGTCCATTCGATTCCTTGGAAATTTTCCTTCCAGTTAAGGTATCATTTACAGAAATCGTTCCACTCCGAGCTGAGATATAGAATTCATTCGCGTTTCGGGCACTTTTTTTTCCCACTGTGCAGTGGTTGGCAGCACCCTCTCAGAATTCAATGAAACTGTGTGGGTGTGTAGACTTTGACTTTTCAAGCGACTTTGCATACTTTGTTTTTTTCAAAATTTACTACCATTTGAAAAGGGCTTAAGTTTTTTGATCGATTTTTTTTAAATCACCATAACTCAAAAAGGACAAGACTTACAAAAAAGTAAAGTGTGTGTGACTTTTATAAAATCGCCTGAACTTTTATGAACAATTTATAAAAATTATAAAATCGATTCTTAAACGCTAAAAAAAAAAATATTAAAATTTAAAGTTTATTTGCAAAAAATCGCTGTCTTAGAATTGGATGAAATTTTTTTTAATAAAGACACTATAATTGTTTAAAAGTTCGCCAAACGTCGCAAGGTGGGCACTTTTAAGGACAAAAAAACGTTTTTTTCACAACAACTTTTTCATGTCCTATCCATCTAGCCTTTTTCAATCTATGTTCCGCTACCCACCCAGTAGACGAGAATTTTAAGCGTCGATAAAGAAGTTTGAAAAAAGCTTAGCTAGAGGATACTGTTAACGGTCAAATTTGGCTCAACTCATAAACCTGTAACACAGATTGGTGGATACAATGTAAGACGAACTAAAAATTCTACTAAGTCATAAATAGTATTGGTTTTAACTTTGTACTCCACGTTGACGGTGGTGCAGTGGTTAGCGTGGTTGCCTCTCAACCCTGTCGGTTTGTTATCAATTGCAGTCAGCGCCGTTGGGATTTTGCGAGACGAAAAATCTGGGATCATGTCTTCCTTCAGAAGGTAAGCACAGCCCATGTGTTGATGGGTTCGATATGAAGGGTCCAGGTCGTGTCCCTGGCGTGACGAACCAGCCTTAGGCTGAAAGTCACGTATAAACGAAACAACTGCTTGGACTCTTCTTGATGGATTTTTCGTATTTTATGCATTCCTAGCTTTGATTCAACTTTTCCCCAATCTTTTTCCAAAAAGTGTAAGGTCATTAGGTCGAACACTATTACGCTGGACTCTATCAGACCATTTCCATTAATCCGAGTAGGTCATTAGGCCGAATGCCAATTGGCCGAATGCCAATAGGCCGAATGCCAATAGGCCGAATGCCAATTGGCCGAATGCCAATAGGCCGAATGCCAATAGGCCGAATGCCTATAGGCCGAATGACAATAGGCCGAATGCCATCCAGCCTAATGGCACAAGGCCGAATGGTTCATAGGGCCGAAAGATTCATGAATGCCATTAGACCGAACGCCATGAGGTCAAATGGGGAATTAAGCCCATTTTGAAATGTAGAACTTAATATTTTATTAAATTGGTTTCAATGAACTTTCATGGAAGACTTTTCACATCTGCTAACATGTCTTGTTGGGCCTTTTTCGATGCAGATTCTTGCTTCTTTGAATTATGAGCAAAGTAAGAGTGACAAAAACAAGAAAATATTTGCATTATTGCAGACCCATTCGGCCTAGTGGACATCTTCAAAAATTTCTTGATATCATAAGACTAACGCCGGGTAAACTCTGAGGATCTTCAAAGAAATTTCCAAAAGATTGTGATTGAAATATCAGATCGGAAGATAGAAGGTGACTCTTTGGAATCGGTGGAAGGCATTCTGAAGCCGGATTTCATTCTTGCACAAGCATGAATTTAAGCTTGAGGTGACAATTTATATGAATTCCGACTAGAATTCCAGCAAATCCGTCTAAGATTCCAGTAAGCCCTTACTCAATTTCAGTGGATCTTGACTGGACGGCAAGCATATATCGACTCAGATTCCAGAGAATTCTGACTAACAGTCCATATTATTTCGACTGATGTGTATACGAGTTCCGACTGGAACTGTAGTGCATAACTAATTCAGGAATTTTCGACTGGATTTTAATTCATTCCGACAAAGTTTCATGCGGGTTTAGACTGTGCTTCCATCGAATAGCAACTGTGATTTGAATAGAATTCTGCTAAAATTCCAACCACATCCGACTGTTCCAATGAATCTCAATTTTAGGATTTCTGAGGGGGTTGCAAGCGATCCAGCGAATACCGACTGAGATGCAAACGAATCTCAACTTGGACTAAACTGAATCCCAATTCGCATTTCAGAAAATCTTAGCAGTGATTCCAGAGAATTTCAACTGAATTTCCAGGTAATGCCGACTACAAATTAAGAGATGTTCGCCTGTTCCAGCTAATTTCTACCGAGCGCGCGCCCTAACTAGATGACAATGAATACCGAAATTTAGCGAATCCCAACTAAGATTCCACAAACTCCTGGATTATGGTGAATGCCAACTGGTTCTCCAACGAACATCAACTTGAATTCCAACGAATATTGATAGGAATTAAGCCATCGATCCAGAATGATATGCGAGCGAATCTCGAATGAGCCTCCAACGCATACTGATTGGGAATTCGGTGATTTTCTAATTCCACATTCAACAAATCCTGACTGGGATTCCGGTAAGCCTTGACTATGTTTCCAGTTAATCGTTACTTGGATTCAAGCGATTTTCGACAGCGAATCACGAACCCGTCTATGTTTCCTTGAATTTCCTGCCGCTTTTCCATCGAATGCGGTCTAAGATTTCAGCGATTTCTCACTGTTTCAACGTATCTTGACTGCGATTCCGGTGAGCCCCTACTGAATTTTGGTGAATTCCGCCTGAAATTTCCGTGAACCCCAGTTGCCGTAGTAGCACACTTGTTGCCATTCGGTTGAGATAACATAAATATGACTTCCTAAGTCATAATCAAGTTACTACAACTAATTATGATCGTAGTGTGCTACATGGGTGGAAATACCGAGAATCCCGTCAGATATTCCGAACGCACGAATTTTTTATGATTTCCGACTGTGTTTATGGATGCGAAACTCCTGCGAAGGTAGACTGAGATCCCGGGAAGCTCCGGATAAAGACTCGAAATAAGCGAGACACAATGATAAGCTTGTCACTTTTTAGCGTGAGGGTATACATTTATAAAATTTTGACTGAAACTAACTGAAACTAGTGTAGTTACGTTGGCAAAATTTAACGGCAATCTGTCAAATGGGTATCGAGATGCCATCAGAACAAGAGTAGTCCCACAGATGGACCAGAAAACACCTGGGCCACATCATTCGACGGTGTCCAGGGTGGTGAAGTCACTCAACGAGACCCAGACTACCCAGCGGCGGGAAAGCAGCGGCAGAAAACCGAAGACAGCTGTTCCAATGAAGGCAAGGAAGGTGTTGAATCTGTTCAAGCGTCGACCAAACCTTTCTTGGTTCTTGGCTTGGCAGGCCATCTGTGGGTGTGGAGAGATAAACCGTCATCAATACTCACTACTCAGGTTTATTTTTGCCACTAAAGATTGTACTCGAAAAAAAATTTAACAGACAAAAATGATCACCAAAAATTCATTTTAAGTCGGATATTTTTGAAACTCTCAGGAAATAAATAAACACATATGTTTTATGTTTTTGCAAAGTTGGTTTATTCAAGCTCCTCTCCTAGGCTTAATGCCCGCACCGTGGATTAAACGCTATCTTTATATAAAACTTTCATTCGCTCTTTCTTGAAATCCTTGTCGTTTTTGAAGACCTTCCCTGTATTCCGGAGCTTGCCCGTCACAATCGCCCAGAATTTTTCTATTGGGCGAAGTTCTGGCAAGTTTGGCGGATTGACCTCCTTCGGAGGTCTTTGGCTTCGTACCACTCCATCACCGGTTTCGGGTATTGGCACGATGCCAGATCCGGCCAAAACAGAGTATCACCTTCGTGGGGCCGGAAGAAGGGCAGCAGGCACTTCTGCAGGCATTCTTCTTTAAATATTTGGTTGTTGATGGTGCCGGTCGTTATGTACGGCTTGCTGAATTTGCCTCACCCACAGATCACCTGTCAGACTAAGTTCTTCTTGGAAAATGTGTCTACCTTCTTCTTCCGGAACTTCTCCGGAACATCCAGGCGGGACTTGCCGATGAAAAACTCCAGGCCGGAGATCTGATTGGTGTCCGCTTTAATGTACGTCTCGTCGTCCATAACGATGCATTTCGGCTGTCCCAACCACTCGCGGTACAGCTTCCTGGCGTAGGATTTGGCCTCCGTATTCTGTTTATCGGTTCAGTTAGGCACCTTCCTCACCTTGAAGACATGAAGTCCGGCCTGTTGGACGAACCAGACGGAAGAATTAACCTTCTTGGCCACGTCCCGAATCGAAAGGTTTGGATTGCACTTGAAGTAATACCTCACCTTCCTTGCGTTCACGGGGTCGGTTGTCTTTGCTTTTCTTACACTACCAGCTCGACGCTGGGTCGTCTGGGTCTCCTCGAACGATTTTGCCACACAGGACACGGTCGAATTGTCGACTCCCAACTGTTTCACGGTCCACCTGTGGGACTGGCCTGGATTTTCCACTATCGCGCCCATAATTTTTTGTCGAAGTACTTCTTGCGTGGAAGCCATCTCGATAACCACTTGACAGATGTGACGAAATTTTGCACAAGTAAACATAACACTCTAAACTAGTTTTACTTTAAATTAGTTTTAGAGTTTCCGGGCACGCGTTTTTGCAACACTTTGCTGGCGTTCGTCCCGATTTGGGAATTTCTGCACCTCGTACGTTTTCAATCCGTATCGTTTCTTGGCCATATGTACGAAGCTATGTGAAACATCAAGTTTTTTGACCAAGTCCCGCGTCGAAAAGTTCGGATTCCGCTTGAAATGAGCAATCAACGCTCTGTCGGTTTTTTGACGTATATTTAACAGTTTTTCCAAGGCGCGAAGCGTCAAGCACACAGAAACAAAAGCGTTCCCGAAAATGAAAACGGACTGTGAACTAGTTCACGTTTTCAGGATTTTTACCTTTCAATGTGATTTAGTTCATGATTTCGTGATTCAGTTCACGGTGTATTTTTACTTGTTCTCGAATTCATGACTGCAGTTCACGGGTTTGGGCACGGATTTGTTTCCGTGCAAAGATTTTGCAAATGGGTGAACTAAATCATTTAGCAAACGATTTGCCTATTTCTCGCATCTCGACCGGAATCTCACTGACAACTGCACAACTGAGCATATGTAAACAATGCACTCTAAATAGAAACTGGGAAAAATTTGATTAATTTTGGTCAATTATGAAAAAATTTACGCAAGCTAGAAAGTGTCGCAATAATTATCGACTCACCCTTTATAGTGGAATGCTTAGGTTGTTTGTACTGAACTAACGTGCAATGTATGGTTTGGTATTTCATATCAAAAATTAAGTATATTAATTCGACGATGCTTTTCGTTGTGCCGAAAATGGTCTCTCATACCGAAGTAGTGCATTCCCTTCTTTTTATAAAAGGTGTCAGCTGTTTTCTACTCACAAACTAGTGAACACACTGTAGAACGAAAAAACATATTTTGATTGTGATGATGACGCACCTTTAAAAAAAAACGTCTGTGTGCAACTCAATTTGTAAGACTTAAAAATGTAAATTTTAAATCTAATTGTAATCAAAATGCTCTCACGGATTTCAACTGAAGTAACCTTTTGATGACCCAACCCGAATCAATTGAATCAGCTTTATGAACGACAGCCTTCCGTCACAATTGGCGCAATTAAATACACAGCAATCATAAAAGCGCCACACGACTTGTGTCACCTGTTGTTAAACATGATGAGTTGACACTTCATCGCTTCGATTACCTAACATCATATTTTTCGTTCACAGCCTGGAGCCGTACTCAGAAGTGGTAATGACTTATCAACTTTAAAATAGTCCTCGGGATCTACCGATTACAGACAAAGTGAAAGTCCTACGGTTTTCCCACCAGAAACTTGGTAAATTAACCCCCAGAGGGAGGCCACTTTGCTCGAGTCGCAAACTAGATAAGTGTTCTAGATAAGCCACCGGAGGTGCCACTAAGAGCCGTCCATAAGGAGCCGTGACTAATTGGAATCGAAACACCTGTTGATTGGCGTCGAGAAATCCAATAATGATCTACAAGATCTTCAACGGCGATTGGCACGCGGCGCTTGATTGTTCAATTTCTATCATCCACTGCCCGGTGAGCGTCATCGCCGTCGTCGTCGCCGCCGTTTAAACGAAGTTATTAAGTCAAAATAAAACCTCCGACATTCCTCGCGGAGGAACTCGCAATCAAAACTCGTGTTAGAAATAATTGAAGTTACTCCCGAAGTGACCTGTATCATGGTTGCATAACGATTGGAATCGATCACAGGGAATTGATTGGATCGCACGATCTCGCTTGCATAATTCATAGAGTTGCGGGATTGTGGAATTAATTGAATTATCCACTTTAGGATTGATTTTGCAAATCAATAACAAAAGGAGAAATTGTGCGGAAATATCAAATGATCAAGTATGCCACGTCTTTGTCGCAACCGGAAAACTTCAAATATTGGCATCAAAGTCGCCTAGATGACCACCATGTCATCAAGAGGAAAGCGAAAATCGCGAACCCTTCGAACAGGTGCGGCTTCCAAGCGGGCCCGCAGTTTATTGGAGGCGGAACCGTCCAAACTACAGGATGGCGATTCGGTTATATTCGTGCGCCGCTATCATTTATGGGATCCGACGGAATTCGTCAGTTTGATCAGCGATGAAGAGAATGAAGAACCGGAACTGCCATCGATGGTTTCGGAAGAGAAGGAGAAGGAAAAGAAGGATGTTCGGGAGGAGGACAATGGTGACACGGAAGAGGACGAAGAGTATGTGGAGGAGGAAGAGGAGGAGAATGAAGAAGAAGAGCATGCAGCAGGAGATGAAGAGCAAGAGGAGGAAGATCAAGCCTATACGGATTAATGCTGAAGGCAGATGAGTAGAAGGAGGCAAAATGGGGATGAGCTGCAAGATTAGGAGAATTGGATATCACAACGCAACGATACCGCATTTATGGCTGCTGACGAACGATGATGTCATATATTTATTTTGACGAATGAGGATATTGACGAAGACTGAGCCGTGACGAATAAGCTACTCATTGAATAGTAGCATGACAAATTCTTTAATGGAGTAAATTTTATTATTTATTTTGAATAAAAGAAACCTTTCAAAATAGGATTTGATCGCGCAGAGAATTTGTTGAATAAAATGGAAATTATGTCAGTTCACCATCAATTCACTGTTATTTCACCATACAAAAAGTGGCTTTTTTTTTAATAATCCGGTACCACCTAGATGGAACTGTATTCAAATTGCTTCCGTATTTGATTATAATTAAGGATTTCAAAACCTTCTTTTCAATATATCGTGTTTCAGGAGCTTTTAAAAAGTTGTTTTATAAATTTTAGAACGTTAAATACTTTTCCAGCGTTTGTGGTCTATTCTAAATTTTGACAATTAAATAGACCAAACGAAATTTTTCATTATTCACCGAGGCGTTCAAAATTTCGGGCCTAATCACGCATTACCCGTGATACCCGTATAAAGACAGTGATTTCGATTTGATTTGCCCGTGGGCTTTTTCACCGTGAAGTGAAAGGCCCTTATAATAAGGCCCTTCATTTTCGGACAGTTTCGATGTAAAAAAAAATAAATCTTTTATAAAGAACAAGAAAAGCGTGCGCCAAATTCGGAACAAAATCCAGCTCGTTCTAAAATTTTTTGACAGCTGAAAAAAACGGCGTAAAACCACAACAAGGGCAAAGTGCACAACCGTTGAGCTCACTCGCTCGTTTTTCGGTAAAATCCATCTGAAAATTTCCAACAGAATTTACCAGAACTATCCAATAGAATTGCAAACATGGCTAAATTCCTATGAACTTTTGTAAAGTTCAGTTTAATTTTCTACAATTCTGCGCTTAATAATATAAGGTTTGACGAACCTTGCTGGAATTCTACCAACTGTAATAAAGTATTGCGAACCATGCTGATTTTTTACAACTTTAATGAAGTTTTGTGAAGTTTGATAAAGTTCTGAGATCTTCACTGAGGCCCTTTGAAGTTTACAGAACTTTTCTTAAGTTTTGTACCCTGTGCTCAAAGAAAGTAGTTTGTAGTTCTGTGAAATATATTAAAACTCTATGAAGTAATGCGAACCGAGTTTAAATTCTACCATGTACCTGGACAAATGACTGGACAATGAGTACCATTGGTGCTTCACGTACATGCAGGTATAAAATAGATCCTACTGTTATTCCTAGCATCTTGTCCAGTAACTCCTATCCCTACCTTTCCACCCAGTGTCGACTGAGGTATAAGTAACTATAGGACCCCGGGTGGGACATTGGTCATATGCTGACCGGGAAGGGGTGCAGTCTATCTGAGCGTCTGTTCTCCATGTCAGGGGCGGCTCAAAACAGCGTCTGATCTCGATGTAAGGATCGGCTGATCATCGTTCTCGTGCCAGCGTGGCACTCTGAACAGTGCTGTGAACGATCGTCCTCCGGCGAAACAAGGGGTTTTGGAAAGGCCCAACAAGCCGCCCTTAAAAATTAAAAGTTACAAATAATACAGAAGTTAATACGGACCGGAACACTCGGTAAAGACCTAGGCGACGAAATAAGGACTACGATTGGAAACTCGGAACATGGAACTGCAAATCGCTCTGCTTCCCAGGCTACGATAGGATAATCTGCGACAAACTTCAACCACGCAACTTCGAAGTCGTAATACTGCAGGAACTTTGCTGGACAGGACAGACGGACAGCGACAGACAGGACAGCGGCTACTTTTTACCAGAGCTGTGGTACGACCTGGGCATCGGCTTTGTGCTGGGCAAAACGCATCAACACGTGATTGGATAGTTTCAATGAAACACACAAAAACGATCACCAAAAATTCATTTTAAGTTGGATATTTTTGAAACTCTCAGGAAATAAATAATAACATATTAACTTTGTTTTCGCAAAGTTAGTTTATTCAACCACCTCTTAGAGGCTAAATGCCTGCACCTTGGACTTAACGCTACCCATAAAATATTATACATCTTTCTTATACACTTTCATCGACTTTCTTCAAATCCTTGTCGTTTTTGAAGACATCCTCTGTTTTGCTGAGCTTGCACTACTACTATTGTGTACTATTTTAATGAAATTGAAGCCACTCGAAATAAACGAAAGATTCATCTTTCGCACCATCAAACACTACAAAGAAACCGGTTCTTGGAAAATACCTCCCAGACCTGGCCGTAAACGCACTTTCAGATGTCCGGAAGCCATCAAACGAGTGAGAAAGCGAATTCTGCGGAATCCTGGTAAGTCTGGCCGAAAGATGGCCAAAGAACTGGGAATGTCGCAGTCAACGATCCGAACTATTTTGAAAGACGACCTTGGACTGAATCCATACAAAAAATCAACGGGTGCAGGGCTTGACTGAAAAGCAGAAGATAGCAAGAGTCGAAAGATGTAGATTTAGAAGCTGCTCAAGCGACACGGTGATTGTAAAATTCTGTTTTCGGACGAAAAATGCTCCTGCTACAGGATCAGCACAACTAGCAAAATGATCTGGTGTATGCAGCACATCTTTCTGATATTCCTCGTGATAAAGCTCGATTCAAAGTAAATCTGGACGCACGGTTTAATACACCACCGCGTCCCTGGTGGTTGGAACAAAAAACGTTTGAAAGGCATTTGTTGATGTTTTATTGACGAAGAAATTGGTGAAAAGTTTGATCGATCGACTGATCGACGCATCTCGAAATTACGGATCATGGAACTTGAGAAAAGAAAATTAATTGTGTACAATCATCTAGAGAATCCTTCGTGGTCTGCCTCAAAAATAGCAAAAATGTTAAAATTCCCAAAGTCTTGTAATCAAACGTTACAAGGATACTCTGAGTGTGGATAGAGCACAGCGCATCTATCATAAAAGTGGCACTAGGGACAAAGAGCTGAGGAGAAAGGTGTTGAGGTACGTGAAAGGCAACCCAGGTGTCTCCATACGTGATTTGGCAAAAATATACGATTCCAACTTTTCCACCGTGCGTAACATCCTTTCAAGAGAAGGATATTTTTTTCCCCTAAAAACCCTAATCCCCCCCCAAAACAAAAAAAAAAAACAAAAACCCGACCACAATAACAATACAAAAAAATTAAGAAAAAATAAAATAGTTTTATTTTAAAAAAAAAAAAAACAAAAAACAAAATGGATTAAAAAAAAAACCCCGGACGAAAATTTTACCTGGCAACTCGTCGTGGGGATGTCCCTTCCAGGTATAAATTTGTTTTTGCTGATAAGTTTGCTCGGAAACTAATGATTTGGCAAGGAATCTGCAGTTGTGGCCTTAAAACCAAGGTTTTCATCACATCTCACACAATGACGTCGAAGGTTTACATTAAAGAGTGTCTGAAAAAGCGGATTTTACCCTTCATTCGGCAACACAAGACCAACGTTATGTTTTGGCCGGATCTAGCCAGCTGCCACTACTCTAAGGAGGTACTAGAATGGTATGCTGCAAACAATGTTAATTTCGTCGCCAAAGAGATTAATCCTCCGAATTGCCCTGAGTTCAGACCGATCGAAAAATATTGGGCAATTGTCAAGCGAAAACTTCGAGGATGCGGCAAAGAAGTGACAAATGCACAACAAATGCGTTTAAAGTGGAATAAGTTCGCCGGTACAGTGTCACCAGCGACTGTGCAGATCATGATGGCATCGATCACAAGTAAAGTGCGACAGTTCGTTCGAAACGGTGAAATGTAATAACTTGTTATGTATCGTTTGAAAGCTGAATAAATACCCTTTTGTTTGACGTTTTGATCAACCGTGTATGTTGTTTAATTCTTGAGTTATGATCACTTGAATGCGTCCAAATTTACTTTGAATCGGGCTTTAATAACTATGCAAAGGGGCTCGGGGGTTTTAAGGGTAAGGGGTGGGGGTTTTTCTCCAAAACTTTGTGTGTTTCATTTTTTTTTATTTAAACCGGTGTTAAAAACCAAAAAAAAAAAAAAAACGAAAAATTTTTGAAAAACCCTTTGCTTCCCCTCGTCAAGAAACACTACAAGAATGCACCATACTGCTTCCAACAAGACTCTGCACCGTCCCACCAGGCGAAAGCTATACAGGGTGTTCAATAAGTTCGAATACAACTTTTCATCGTTGTGTAGGTGCGCACCATGTGCATTGCATCTGTGGTATTGGTGTCAGCTTTAGCCTCATATATAGGCTAACCGACACGCACGGTGTCGACTTGCTGTCATTTGTTGTTTGTTGACCGCGCACGATGAAGGAGTACAGCGACGTCGTAGTAAAGTTGTTCGCGAGAGTTGAGCGACCCGGCGACATATTCCGGTGGTTGAAATCCCACGGGGTAAAGCAGAATTTAATCTATACCACCATCCGTCGGTACCGAGAGACTGGCTCGGCCAAGGACCGAGCGAGATCCGGGCGGCCGCGTTTGGCGAGGACGCCAGCAGCCGTCAAGGTGGTGAGGGCGCGGGTTCGTCGAAAATGAACCGCTCGATCCGGAAGACCACTGCTGACCTGGATGAGTCGATCGGGACTGCCCACACCATAATGACGAAGGACCTGGGATACAAAAAACGCAAGGTTCGCGGGATGACGTTGGCCACAACGAAGAAGAGGCTGGACAGAACCAAACTGATACTTTTGCGGCACGAAGGTCAGGAGTTCGTATTTTCTCATGAGAAACTCTTTGCCTTGCAACAGCCGCACAATGTCCAAAATGATCGGCAGTGGGAGCCGACGTTGGTCAGCATCCCCCGTCCCACCTAAACATCCCACGGTTCCAGAGCGCCGCGTCGGTGATGGTTTGGGGGGCCGTATCCAGGCGTGGGAAGCTCCCACTGGTGTTTCTAGAGAAACACGTGAAAATCAACGCCGCGTACTATAAGACCGAGGTTCTGGAGAAAGTTGCGGCCCCGGCAATTCGGGACCTCTACGGAAAGGATCATTACGTCTTTCAACAGGGCGGCACACCGGCCCACACGGCGAATATCGTCCAAGCGTTGTGTCGAGAGAATTGGAATGATTTTCTCGGTAAGACTTTGTGGCTTCCCAGCTCCCAGCTTTTTTTACAGATAACTGTAAAATTTCACCAAAATCCGTTAAATCGGATTACCGAACGTTCAGCTGATGAGAATTCGATAAAATTTTACAGATTTCTGTTAAAAACTCTAAGTGTGTACAAAAAAAATATCGAAAATTAAAACTCATGCAAGCGTCTCATTTTAATGATCACTGACAGGGAATTCTCACTCACCCTGTACAATTTGATATATAATTTTAAGTCTGTTCATGTTAGAAAACTCTCCAAAATTTAAATTTATTATTTTTCCACAACTACGCAAATTTCATATATAAAAAAAAAACCATTTCAATTATTGTTTTGGTGCAAATTTACAAAGATTATATAAAAAGTTGAAATTTGAGAAGTGGGTCATCTTAACTGTTCCGAAGTTCAGAACATAGGATCTATAGTTTTAACTGTTTTTTTTTTAAGGTTGCATAAGCTGAATTAACTCCAACCAAATCGAAACGAAGCAGGAAAAGTTCCAAAACAAAACACCAGCTTTATTAAGTTTTATTAAAATTTTATTAAAGCCACTCGAAGACAATTTGGTTTTAATATGGCACCAAGAGGTGCCAATAGGTTTCATATTTTAGTCAGGTTTATGAGAACCTACACAGCTTGTTTACAACGATCTTAAAACCTCGATTCATTTTCGTCTTATAAAAGGTTTTGTTTCGACTAAATGAACTCATAAAATGCTGTTTTGAAATGCCGTTTTAGAACCCATTCGAATTATCTTATTAACCCTTATGTGTTCGACAAAAAAAATACCTTTAAGTGATCGACAGGGTACCCGACCCAAATTCAAATGATTTTAACTCTGGCTATTATGGACCGATTTTAATTCTTTTGGCACCGTTAGATTCAAAAACTCATTCGCTTCAGGGAAATTACCAGAAATGACCATTTAAAATGATCTGGTTCCGTAAATCCGGGTTTCCGGGGCAGTGGTCCGGTACGGAGACACTATTTGGAAACATCTATTGAATTTCCCAGAATGGATGTCAAAATCTTTGGAATAATTCCTAGGAACAATTTCTATTCTCGTCCGAAAAAACAAACTCCTGACCAGCGTGCCGAGCAACGGATCCATTAGCTCGATCCAACCGCTTTTGCTGGTAGCCTCCGAAACGCCATGAACCTTACGTTTTTTGTAAGGCCTGAAACCAAGGTCCTTGGTGAGTATGGTGTGAGCGGTTCCAATGGAAACGTTGAGATCTGCAGCCGTTTTCCGGATTGAGCGGTTCTTTTTGCGCCGAATTCGCTCCCTCACGATCTTGATGACCCGTGGCGTCCTCGCTGAACGCGGCCGACCGGATCTCGCACGGTCATTGGTCGATGACGTCTCCTGGTATCGCCTGATGGTCGTGTAGACAAAGTTCCGCTTGAACCCATGCGATTTCAGCAGCCCGGAATATATCGCCGGGTCGCTCACCGTTCAAAAAACGCTTAATTACGAAGTCCCGGATACTCTTTCATCGCGCGTAACAAACAAACAACAACTAACAGAATGTCAACACCGCGCACATTCGGTAGCGTATGAATGAAGCTAAAGCTGACACCAATACCAATGCAGAATATGTACATGGCGCATACCTACGCAATGATGAAAACTTGTATTCGAACTTATTGAACACCGTGTAGTTTCTAGGAATTATCCCAAAGATATTGACATCCATTCCTGGATATTCAATAGATGTTCCGAAATTGTGTCTCCGTACCGGAATACAGCCCTGCAAACCCGGATTAACAGGAACCAGATGAATTTAAATAGTCATTGCTGATAATGTCCCTGAAGCGAATGAGGTTTTGAATCTAACGGTGCCAAAAGAATTAAAATCGGTCAATAATTGCCAGAACTATAATCATTTGAATTTGGTGGGTACAAGGGTACCCTGTCGATCACTCAAGGGGTAAAAAAATCGAAGTCCCCCTCTTCGGCCCCCTTGCTACTATACGAAATCATTTTATGCAAAATTTTGCCTTCCAACTTTAATGAAGATGTCACTGAATTTCAGCTTCCTGTTATAAAACAAACTATGAGATTTTGTAATGTAAAACATGAAAAGATACCCGGGTACTCTGTCGATCACATATAAGGTCAGTTGAAAAAGCATTTTAAAACTATTTTGCGTCCAGTAAATACATTGAACGGCAAATTGGAATTCAGGGTTTTAAAACGGCAAAAAGACATGACCAAATAGTTTTATAGTAGTCATTGCGAAGATAAATTGGCTTTTTGGCAAAACTGTGATTTTTTCCAATCGAATATAAAAAAAATTGAAATGTGGAAAAATAAAATGCACCAAATTTTAAATGTCACGCAAATAAACTAGATCGGAGACCAATTTTTGCATTTTTTTTTTAGATAATTTTATTGAATTCCATCAATTTTCAGGAAATTCATGATAAATTTAATATATTTGTATGATAATTTGTATAATATATTTGTTTTAATTTTATTTTTGTAGCTGTAACTCGCATAATTTCCGAGGCGCAATAATTTTCGGCTCTTATCGTGCCAATATTCACCATAAAATTAAATGCGCATATGATTTCGAGCATGATACGCTGTAAAAAAAAATTAATTTGTTTTGTATATTTTGCTGTCAAACAAAATTAGAACTTTTTTCTTCGATATTATTTACTGCTCAATTGAATCAGAAGTGCAGAAAATTAAACAAAGCAGAACAACAAAAACCAACCACGATATCACTGTGAAGTTGACAGCTGTGGCCATTTGGCCGTATGCTGGTTTTTATGGCAGCCAATAGGTTTTATAAAGGTTCTCTAGTGGTCAAAACATCTTTCAGTGGAAAATTCATTTATAACCGTTTGTAGAAAAGGCCACTTTGTACATATTTCGGCAAGAGGAGGTGTTGATAGACACACCAGTTTTGAATGTAATTTTATCAATAAAGCCTGGAGGAGTGCTATACGGCTGGAATAAAGCTAAAATTGTTGCTTGGGACGTCAACATAGAAAATTTAGAAAGTGGAAAATAGTTGATCTATTTTTGATTGTTTATATTTTTAGAAATGTTATAAAACTAGACCATTAGAACACCGCTGAATCAATGCTAATAAAACCGCTCTAACTTACAGCAAACCACTAATTAAATTGTCCACTCCTGGAGCCTCATGTTGATGAGAAATTATTTCCTTCCTAAACAACATCATCATAGATCGTTACTCCGCGTATGGGAGAATACCAAAATAACAATCATAATGCACTAATTATCGGCAATCATAATCGCTTTAAAGCAAAGCTCACTTGGGCGTCCGTTAACTGTGGTGCACCAAAACAAAAATGCCTTCTTGAAGCGAAGATCTTTCTCACTCTTGGGCAATGAAATTGGCCCAAGGTAACGCACATTATACACACATTTGAATCAATTTCGATCATCTGTGAAGTGTTTGGCAAACCAGAAACAACGCAACGCACCGGCGACAATGAACATCTACTGTTGGAGCCAATTTCACACGTTTAACAGTGCAATTCATGCACTGCAAGGTTATGTCACCGAAAGCTCCGAATGGGGGGGCTAGAGACAGAGAGGATAATTATCATCGAGGTAAATTTGATGACAATCAGAAATGATTCAGCAAAACTGCAGGAAGTGTCAATTAGATGCATTGGTTGAATCGGAACAATGATTTCGCCACCATTGTGATTATTTGTTATTTAACTTTTTGAAATAGTGGAAAGTTAGGAAGGAACTGAAAGGTAACGTTTTCGTCTATTGGATGATGATTCGCACGGAAGCGATCTTAATTTCAAGGATATCCGAACTAACTGGGAAACGATGACAGTGCGTCTAAACGAGTCTCGTTCGTTGCGCTCACGCACTTCCGTTCCCATCTCCGCACTGATTCCTGAAATCACCAATCACCAAGATCTCAGGTTGTATTCCGATCTACCATTTTGCAGCACCATCGACACATTTCAACCCTCCCCTTGCCTAATGAAGTCAACTCTCGATACCGATTACGAATGCATTCAGTCACGACTTCACTCCACGCTACTTCACTGGAGGAAACACAGCTTTGTAGATCTTGGCGTGCGTAGTTATGTACATATAGGTCGTGCCCTCTGCGTGCATTTAACCAAGCTGTTTGACGACTATTCATCTTGTCGGGGCCGGCTGAACTCTGGTAGGCAGACATGATCGAACTAGACAGGGTGCGGCAAGAATGAATGATCGACACATACCAGTAGCGCGGGGGAATGTCCTTCGGTTCAAGCAACCGTGCTCAGGTCATGTCGCACAGCATCTAGAATATTCCAGTCCGGCTAGTTTTCATGGTTGTAGCTTACGCATCCCCAACAAGTGGGTTAGAGTGATAAATTTCATCCATGACCTTCCTGAACGCTGCAGACGATCTCCAAACAAGGCAGAGGATTTATGCCGACGAAATTCATACATTTGTAGCATTGACATTCACCCCCAGTGGAGATTCGACTCGATCAATGACACTGCGTGACACCCACACACGGAGATGATTGCTTTTTGAATTCGATATTTCGGTGTTTCCGCGTGCCCCAAGAGCATGGGAATTGGTCGTAAAGCAGTTGAGTTAATTCGACTTCATTCGATAATGGGATAATATTCATAATACAACGTGTCGCGTGCGTATATGACAGAGTGGTCAACCCTGATCTTGATCTTTCGATCGCGGTCATCAGTACCGCCGAGATCCGCCTGAGCAAGGTTTTCAGCGTGTTCGATTTGTTTGGCTCTGACACTATTATGAAGAAATTGTGCCCGCCTGGGTTGCACTTTACGCGTGGTTTAAGATTATTATGTTTTGTTACAGGTAGTGGAGCGGATAGTGAACGGATAAACTGCGGCCGTTTGTGATCGTTGAACATAAATTGTGCATCAAGAACAGACTATGCCTTTGGCAGCTTAAATCCTGGTTCCTTCTACTTCTTCTTCTTGGTAGTTCAAGCTTATTGCTTATCGCATATAAGCCGGCTTTAAATTTTGTGATCGGAAGCACTTCCACAGCTATTTATAGAGCGCTTTCTGATCGGCAGCCCTATGTTTGCACCTTTAAACTGAAGAAAAGATCCGTAAAAAATTGAAATTGATCCATTAAAAACGTATTTATGACCCATAAGGCTCTAATGAAAATCTATTAAAAAATGAAAATGATCCATAAAATACAGCAAAAAGATCAATACTTTACATAAATTTTAGCAATAAAATATCAAAAATGTACCGTTATATAAGGACTGTATCGTTAATTATGAGTACACCTTTGAGGTTCTGTATGAAAAAGACTATGACTTATTTTGACAGCTTGCCTTGTAAACAAACGAAAACCTTCATTAAAAGCTAAAGTTTTACTTCAAGCGGAACAATGCGAGGTCTTACGGAAGAAAATCGAAAATCGATTGTGACCAAGTACTGCACTGAAAAGGGATTGTCGCTAAGAAAATTAGCAAAAGAAGAAGGTGTTAGTGTCTGTGCGGTCCAAAATGCGATCAACCGGTTTGTTATGCATAACACATTGATAGACCTACCCGGCCGTGGTAGAAAAACAGGTGCGTCAAACCCAAATTTGGACAAACAAATTTGCAAAGTTGTTGAAGGAAAAAAGGAGATATCCATCAGAGATTGCGCAAAACAGTGTGGAACGACGATTGGAATGGTTCAACGCGCAAAGGAGCGAAATTCCCTGAAGACGTAACGGAAACAAAAATGTCCGAAACGCAGCCAAATTCAGGCGGATTCCGTGAAAACTCGGGCTCGGAAGCTGAACGACTACGTTTTGAGCGAAAATGACGTGTGCATTATCATGGATGACGAGACGTACGTCAAATTGGACTTCAGGGCACTTTCAGGGGCACAGTTTTACACCGTGAAGCGTGGAACGGATGTCCCAAATTCGGAGAAATCGACTTTTTGCGAAAAATTTGGAGAAAAGGTGTTGGTTTGGCAAGCATAAAGACTGTATTCGATGAAATTTGGACACACGCAATTGTTCGTAACTTTTTAGCGTGTGGGTAAAAATTATTGAAATTTTAACTGAATGTATTTCATTGTGTTGTGTCAATTGTGTAATGAGTTTCGTGAAAATCGGTCGAGTGATTTCAGTGATGGCTTCGAATGAAGAAATAGTGCGCCAACAAATTTTGGGCACTCACTTCGAAAACCCAAACGCTTCTCATCGATGGATCGGAAAACAGCTCGGAATCGCACATTCAACCGTATCTCATGTGATCAAAACGTTCAAGGACCGTAAGACAACCAAGCGGAAAAATGATAGTGGCAAAAAACGTGGCACATCAAATCCGGAGAAGGCCAGGATGGTATTGAACCAATTTAAGCGTTATCCCAACATTTCGATCAGGGATGTTGCGAAAAAGGCGAAAGTTTCAGTTTGTTTTGTGCAGAAAACAATGAAACGTTCTGGATTACATGTGTACAAGGTCCAGAAGGCACCGAACCGGAGCGATAAACAGAACTCGGTGGCCAAAACTCGTGCAAGAAAACTGTACAGGGAGTGGCTCACAAAACCGTTCTGCATTGTGATGGACGATGAGACCTACATTAAAGCCGACACCAAACAAATGCCAGGACAGGAACACTACGTTCCTTGTCTGGCAAGCGGTCTGCGGATGTGGCAAAATGAGTCAGCCCTTCATCACCTCTGGGACCGTCAACGGACAAATCTACAAGGACGAATGCTTCCAAAAACGGCTTCTGCCCTTCTTGAGATCTCACGATGGCCCGACACTGTTTTGGCCGGATTTGGCATCTTGCCACTATGCCCGGCCCGTCTTAGACTGGTACAAAGATAATAATGTAGTTTTTGTACCAAAAGACGTCAACCCTCCAAACACTCCGGAACTTCGCCCAATTGAAAAATTTTGGGCAATCATGAAGGCAAAGCTCGTTAAAACTCCAAAACTGATAGAAAATGAACTTGAACTAAAGAAAGTGTGGTTAAAAGTAAGTAAACAAGTCGGTCCTATCATTGCCCAAAATTTGATGAAAGGGGTCAAGGCAAAGGTGCGGGCCGTTGGGTTGGGAGAAGAGGTTCAATAAACCAATGATGTCAAAACTTAACCATTTAGTAGTACTTTATTTCCAGAAAGTTTGAAAAGAATCGGGCTCAAGGAAAATTTTTGGTGACCTATTTTGTGTGTCCAAATTTCATCGAATACAGTCTTTATTTCCAGTGCGGTATGAAATCGATACCTATGAAATCGAACGCTAAAATGTACCGGAAGGAATGCATGCAGAAACGAATTCTGCCACTAATCCGAAAACACACAGGTTCGACACTGTTTTGGCCTGATTTGGCATCCTGCCACTATGCGCGTGCCACCTTGGACTGGTATGAAAAGAACAATGTCCAATTTGTGGAAAATGCGATGAATCCTCCAAATTGTCCGCAAATAAGGCCCATTGAGAAATGTTGGGCTTTGATGAAAGGAAACCTGCGGAAGAAGGCTAAAGGAGCAGATGACATTATCAAATTCAAAAAAGACTGGGTAGACGTAAGCAAAACCATCGACGGAACGGTTGTGCAAAACCTCATGAGGAACATCAAGAAGAAAGTGCGAGAGCTAGCCAGATGTACGAAAAATTTAATGAATACTGATGTAATGGACTTTTTTGATGGTCAATAAACAATGTAAATGAATTTGCAAAATAAATAAAACATATTTAAATACAGCAATTTTCAGGTGTACTCATAATTAACGATACAGTCCTTATCTAGGGAATGATCGATTAAATTGTACGAATTACCCATAAACATATTGCAAATGTTCCGTAAAAAGTTCAATGTCATTCCTTAAATTTATAAATTGATCATAAGAATGTAACGTTTGTGAACTAAAATATATGCAAATGATCAATAAAGTTTTGCAAATATTCCATGTATAAACCGCCTATGAATAGATTTGAAAAATAAACCACAAGCTTCTAAATATGGTCCATAGCAAATCAACTTTGTGCATTTAAAATAATATGTATGATCCATGAAATTAAGCCGGAATTAATCCAATTTTGGGTTTGAATTTTTGTAAATTTTGGCTAAGGGGAAATCGATCCTTAAAGGTCGGTATCGTGTTCGAAAGAAATTTCTTTTTCTATCCCAAACCCATGTTAAATTCCGTTTACTGAAACGGAAAAGTAAAGAATCGAAAAGAAATTTCTGCAGCAGTATTCACTTGAAAAGAACGAAAAATAAAATTTGAATTTGTAAGGTTTCCACGCAAACTAATAGGAGCTGTCAATTTTACTTTCGGAAAAATATTCCGCTCGATTATTCCGTAAGTGAAGGTGACATTTCGACCCATGCAGATCAATTGTCAAAATTCCGCTTGGTAATATTAAACAAAATTCCGTAACCTCTCTACTTTTTAAGTCGATACTGGCCTTAACTGCGCTATTACTCAGATTTATCAACAGGTCCGTTCCTTTAGCTATGCGTCTTAAATATTGCTGAAAAAGAAGGATCGCGTTGGAGAAAATTTTCAATGTTTTAGAAATCTGGCTCACTTTTGCAATCTCACGTTCTTTTACGACCGCAACTGCGACTCATGTTTCCCGATAAATTTGGTAAAGAGCCCTCGTGCACATAAAGAGCTACAGGTCGAATTTAACACTTGATCAAACTGTTATGAAAAAAAAAAAAAAAAAAATAAATAATAATTAAATTATTTCTATTTATACTTACTACTTTTACATCTACTCTTTCCACTACTATCTATACATTCACAATTATAACTGTCCGTATAGTATACCCACACACTACAGAACGCCACCACATGATAACCAAACAAGACTAATTACTAAAAATAACAAAAAAAATAATTGGAATTAAATGGAAATTACTAATCATTCTTCTTATTTTCCAAACTGTTATGTCAGAAATTTTTTAAGCATAGGGGAGAGAACATTTCAAAATTTGCATCAGTCTAACGGGAATGTTAAGGATCAATTTTTCAATCTTTATGGACCGAAAATTTGAATAAAAAAAGTGATCAAAACTCAAAACTGCAGGTATAATTTATGGATCATACCCATATGCTTAAGTGCACAAAGTTGATTGGCTATGGATCATTTCTATAAGTTTATAGTTCATTATTCATTGTTTTATGGATCATTGACAATTTAATTATGGAACATTTTCAATAATTTATGAATCATGTGCACGTATTTCAGTGCACAAAGGTTACAATCTGTGGATAAATTTGCCAGTTTAAGGAACGCCATTAAACCATTTTTGGATCCTTTGTAACATGTTTATGGATAATCCGCACAATTTTATCGATCATTCCCTAGATATATAACGGTACATTTTTGACATTTTATTGCTAAATTTTATATAAATTATGGATCACATTGGTAAATTTCATGGATCATATCCATTTTTTCATGGATATTGACCAGAGCCTTATGGGTCATGAATGCGTTTTTTATGGAACGATTTTAATTTTTGTGTGGATCATTTATTAGTTTTTATATGCAAAAGTATGTTTGCCCTCTCTTGATTTGGTTGCATGTTTGCTATTGCGTGGTATACTGTGAGGGGAGTCGTTAAATGTAACGAACCAGGAATCGACAGGTACTTACACTTTTACCGACAGTACTGAGTGATGTCCCTGGTATTAGCATTTCAGTTGATTAAAGAATTAACTTAATTATAATTGAGCTTCATTCTCGATTCCTTTTGCCTAATTATGAGTAGTATTTTGAATAAGAAATTGAAACTTCAGAACTTCTTGGGGCCTATACGGAAGTTGATAAACGCGTCGGTTTTCCAGTCCTGATCGTATTGTTTTGCCTGTCACACACTTTAAGACAGGCCTAAGCGCTCAATTAAGAACTGCTTTTTTTTTCTTCTACGAAAAGTACAAATTTGTTGGAATAAAACAGTTATTCAGCATCGAGGTTTGTTGGGCCATGATTTGGCAAGCGATTTGTAGTTGTGGCCTGAAAACGGAACCAACTAAGTTTACATCGAAGAATGCTTGAAAAAGCGTGTATTGCCGTGCATCCGCAAGCAGAGGGGCAAAGTCATGTTTTGGCCCGATTTGGCCAGCTGCCACTACTCCAAGGTGGTTCTGGAGTGGTATGCTGCCAACAAGATCGATTTTGTCCCCAAACTAATGAATCCTCCGAATTGAGCGGAATTTCGACCAATCAAAAAATACTGGGCAATTTCATAGCAGCGACTTCGACGAAGCGCCGGGGCAGTCACAGCATTCTTCGTTCTTCCCCTGCGCGTGATGGGCCCCCTCAAGAGGAAAACTCGAGTTTCGTTCGCCTGCAGAATATCACCCCCCTATTCTATCTTTTATATTTATATTTTTTTTTCTATTTTATACCAAAAATAAAAAAACTTTTTAAAATTTATAAATAAAAAAATAAAAGGTTTTTTGGGCGTACCAATTAACTTTTAGTCAGCCTCTAAGTCTTGGCGAAATAACTCAATAATATCAATATACTGTTTGAATTTAAAAAATGGACTTTTTTTCGGATGGTGATAAAAAAAAAGCGAAGACAGATAAATGCTTTTGATAAATTTCCCATGGAAGGTAATTTTTTAAGCTTACTTGCAAAAAAAATACTACGCCCTTGCGAACGGCCTTCAGGCAGTTAACCGGACCATACGCCATGGCGGACGAAAACATGCGTGAAGGCATGTTTTTGAGTTCTTTCTTCGTTTTATTTATCAATTCCTCCTCAGTTTGCGCGACAAAATTGTTGGAGTAGATCTTACGCTTCAGGTTGGCCCAGAAATTCTCGATGGGACGCAGCTTGGGGACGTTGGGCGGGTTCGCCGACTTGGGTACCACATCGATATTCAGCCGCTCCATCTCCTCCAACGATCGCTTCGAGTAGTGGGCCGACGCCAGATCCGGCCAGAACACCGCGTCTTCGCCCTTATGGTATTTCTTGATGATCGACGCAACTTCCGGCAGGCATTTCGTACTATAAATTTCCCCGTTCACGGCCAGTCCGGAGCGAAAGAAGAGCGGCTTTGACATCCCCTTCTCGCTGAGTGTCAGCCACAGCAGCACCTTCTTGGGGAACTTGGTGTGTGAAATGAACTTCACCTCGGAGCTCACTTCCTTCGTGGGGGAAGTAAAATACGAAGTGCCTTGCCAGTCGTTGCCATCCAGGGTGAGATAGGTCTCGTCGTCCATCACCACCGCCACGTCGCGATTCGCCGGGAAAACCGAGTTGACCATCTTATTCAGCCGCTGCCGCTGCGTCATTGCCTGCAGCTCCGAAACCAGTGGACGACTTCCAGCGACTTCCGCTTCCGTTCATGTTCGCCAGGTACTTTCTCACAGTTTGGCCGGTTGAACCGATCTCCCAGCCAAGCCCACGCAGCGATGTAGCCACTTTTCCCTCGGTCTTCCTCTTCAGCATCCTTTGGAGCTTCTTGTTGCTCAGGGTCGTCGGCCGTCCGGAACAGGGCTTTCTTTCGATGCTCTGATTGTTGTCTAATAGTGCCAAGATGTTGTAGATGCCGGAGCGAGCGTATCCAGCGTCCTTAAAGTGCTGCACGATGTTCGTTTTCAACGCGGAGGGGTGCCGTTCTTTGAACGCGCACAATTCTGAACGGAGTTGCTTCACTGTTTTTGCCATCACGGTAAGAGTTCGACTGATAGAGCTGTCAAATTTTGTCTGCTGACTCATGGGTTACTATGATTGATTCTGCATGGATAGCTTCGTCAGTGCGGGTGAAGGTAAACCCATGAAAAATCGGCTATTTTTGTCCATTTTTTTAAATGCAAACGTTACAATGTGTCTCACAGTAGGTGTCACCTTTTTTCGGTCTTGGTTTATTTCAGCTGGGTAATTTTGACAGCGGAATTGATTATACCCGCTTTGAGTTTATTATTTTTTCAGCTTATCGCTGAATTGTTTATATTTATCAGCTACCATGGAAGCCATACGGGAGCAAGTTTTAAATTTACATTTGCAAAAGCTTAGACCGTGTCAAATATTCAATAGCCTTAAGCAGTTCGGAGTGTGTAAGCGTTTTGCTTCTCGTACAGTAGCGCTCAAAAGTGATTTGACATTCAATTTTTTTGAAAAATAAAAACGGCAACACTGCCAACCGCAACCGATCTGACGTTTGTTTGTTTTGTTATGGTTCTCCATTCGTTTGGTATAATCGGTTGCGCATTTCCGTTTGGATCAGAGGGTTTAACCCTGTTTTGGTGTAATTCCACAGCTCCAATGTCATTTGACAAAGTGCTTATTCGTGGTAAGTTTAAAGTTTCACATAATAGTTCACTATTATATCACTAAATGAATGTTCAAATAGCGAAAATGGATCAAACCAAACGATCTGAATTCCCACTTGCGCTCAGGGAGTGTGTGCTGAAATGTTTGGAAGAAGGACGCTCACAAGCTCAAGTTGCACGGGATTTTTGCATTTCTCGTCAATTAGTGAGCTTATGGAACAAGAAAAGATGCTACGTCGGAAGTTCCCCGAGGCCAGGGCGACCGAAAGTTACCACTGAGAGGCAAGATCGTTTGATAGCAATGACGTCGAAAGCTGATCCCAAAAGAACTGCTACGGATATCAACAAGGATTTGGCCGAACACCACCGTATAAAAATTCACAATTCAACCGTCAAGCGTCGCTTGACTGATGGTGGATTACATTGTCGTCGGCCGATTTAAAAACCACTCATTTCTGAGAAAAACAGAAAGGCTATGGTTGCCTTTGCTTTGGTTAAACACATTTTCCTCCCCCCTCCCCCAACCCCCCTCCCCAAAACTTCACCTTTCTCATATAAGAATTTACTATTCTACCGGACGATCAATCTCCAACGCTTCTACCCGTGTTGGAAACCCAACTTTTTCGAACGAAATATTTAGACGAACATGCATTGATGACTGACAAATTCACGCGGTAGAACCTGTGTGAATCACTCACCGACTGTACAATGCCCTCAGGCTCGGAAGTATCCATAATCACTCCCAGCCAAGCCCATTAGACGTTTACCTGCACACGACTGCCGCAATTGCAATCCCGGGGATAATTTGTTTGTTTACGTCGACCGCTGACAAATTTACCTTTTTTTTTTCTTGTCAGGCACATGCCACTAGGCATTCGGGAGAGGTTGAGACGCAAATTAACCGTTTAATTGTTACAACGCTGCGCTTGCTTTGGTGTGTTGGTCGTGATAAGCGTTATCTACACCGGTTTCAATGAGTACTTCTCTTTTGTTTTGCAAATCATAAAGATTGCTCATTGTAGAGTAGATCCATGGATTGTTATCTCTGGAGGTTGGTTCTAAAAATAATTACGAGTGACATTAGCAATATGTAGACCATGTCCTGAGTTTCTGTTTCGGAAATGGAAGTCTTCGTCTCCTCGAATCCTCGAGTGTAATTCCTTCGAGCACCTCATTATCTTCAAGCTAGGAGCAGCGCCACCAGCACCGCTCTAATTGTATAATAATTACATGATTTTTTTCTTCCTCACCACCAGCAACACCATCCAGATTTTATCGCCAAGTACCGCGACAGCATTCCGAAGGAACCATAAGCACAAAACGAAGAAAGCCACCACGCAGTGCTCGGCGGCATATGTTTGCGGTGGTGAGGAAAGATTACGCAATTTCACCTCGCCGTGTGTCGTTAGGTGTTGAGCTGTCTAACAAGTTACTTTTCCTTTTTCGTGCACTTGCTCTTGGTCTCTTTTATGTGCTATTTATAGGCAACAACCGGAGATTCATAGGATGGTTCTTTGTTTTGAATTCCTCGGATTTTCGTTTCGCTGATTGCAATCTCGGTAGGCGATGCGTCAGATGCGTAATGATTGCAAATGATTCGGTGTTATGTAAATGCCGTGGAATTTTGTACTTTGCGATTATCGCAAATTATCTATAGCATTGCAAGCTTCCCTCGTACCACTAAGATTCCAAGAAACGAACCGCGAAAGAAAGTCAATCTGGAGAATGGCGAATGCGTGAAAGTGCTTAAACCGGCTGGCTGCTGCGCCGCAATCGTCAATAACCATAAATATGCTATGAATCTGCGGCCGCGCTAGTATGATCTACAGCGCGCAGTTGCATGTCGGAGTGAAAAGTACCTCAATAATGGTCACGTGTGCATTACCTAAAGCTGGCCGCTTCTACGGACTCATGGGAACTGAATAGGCACTCACCTGTAACAGAAGAAAGAAATGGATTATCAGTAATGCTATTCGAATGGTCTGTTCAATGAGCTGAAATAGAGTAAGTGCTACGCAATTTATAGATTCGCATCATGCCAGTTACTTATAACCAGATAAAATACGGATTATGAAATTGGAAACGAGTTTCATTTACATTTTTCTTGTTTTGCAGAGCAATACAGGACAGTAAAGGTGCAAAAATATATACTGCCGTAAAATAATGTAAAATCATGACAAACAATCAGACCGTTAATTAACTAATCGAAAATTGATGTAGAAGAAGATGTTCGCTCAACACAATGAGGTACCAAGGGTGGACAGTAATGTTTGCTAGAATAAAAGATATGAAGAGAAAGTGTTGATATTTCCGTCAGTGTACGGCAGGTTGAAAATCGAAAAATGTTCAAACGAAATAATAGTAAAGAAATATATGTTTCTAAACTGCATAACTTTCATAATATTGAAAAAGCTAGCCACTGATTTTTCATGTTCTAAAAATGACTTGACATGAGGAGCATGATCACTATGACAACCACGGTTGCTACTCGGGTAATTTTCAGCAGTAATCATAACGATTTTCAAACCTATCACATAATTTTAAAGCGTACCATCATTGGCGGGCATCGAACGTAGGTTTGCATGATGTACTTTCTTTGTTGAAAGCTGAAAAATAGCATAAAGTAGCGTTTGGGAAAGATGAAAAGACATAGTTTAAGGTCTGTATCCACAATTATCTGGAAACTTATAAACTTAAGTAGAACACAAATTTCGCATTATATTTCAATTGAAGTTGTTTATTTCAGATTCATAGGATATGATTAAACAATTCACGAAGTAAAAACAACATTATTCGGTAGTTGCATAAGATTTTTGAACTTTCCATCCATTAGGGTTTGTACTCTGCAGATACCGCGGTGGCCGTCTTTGTCCAAATTTGTTTGAAGTGTTTGATATATTTGATTCCTTGTTTCTTTTCACAAAGCATCCGCTTCATCAGAGCCCGATATCTCTCGATTGGATGTAACTCTGGACAATTTGGAGAAATTGCGGTTTTTGGTACAATATTCATTGGTTTGCTTCGTACCACTCCATCACAGTTTTTGCAAAATGGCGTGATCCCAAATCGGGAGGTTTTCTTTGTGGTTTTTGATGAAGGGTAGCAACCGCTTCTGCAGGCACTCTTTCTGGTAAATCTCCTTGTTGATTATGCCTGTATTAACGAAAAACTTACTCTTTCTGCCACACGTACAAATTAATGGCCAAACAAGGTATTTTTTTGGAAATGTCGTCCTGACATACCTATGCTATAGCAATACAATGCAAAACCAGCCCTGGAAGCTGCTTGAAATCCTCCAGGACATAAGTTTCATCGAACATACAAACATCGAGCCCTCCATTTTGCTGTCAAGTTCTGTTTGTCATTATGATTTGGAACTGTTTTTACTTTATACGACTTCAACCCCAAATGCTTTTTTGATTATTGAAGAAAACCAGGTGACATTGCTATTTCACGAGCCATCGTTCGAACAGTGAGACTCGGGTTTTCCTTCAATATCCTCTTCACCTTTTGATTCATGACAGGATCAATACGTCCAATGTTTGTATCACTTTTCGGTTTCCCCTCCCAATCGTTCCGAAAATCATTTGAGCGCACCGTGAACAGTGGATTTAGGAAAATCCATGTTTTTTTGCAAGTTCCGTATTGACAAGTCAGGATTTGCTTCATGTCCGTACAAAATTCGCTCGGGCACGTGCTTTTCGTTCGTTACCATCTTGAACACTAACTATGGAATCTAAACATCAATCAAAGTATTTTTCATCAAAGACTCCCAGCTGTTATCAATAATTCAGCAAAATTGTTCACTCCTACACACTACCAAAATGTCGTGTAAATTTCTGTCCTCTGAGACCGACACATGCAAGCATGCTAAAGGCACACAAGAATGAGTTGAAAGGTATGAGAAAATAAATTCAATTTGAAGGTGTCCGATTTAATGTGGATACAGACCTTAAGCAAAAATCTGTGTTAACAATTTGAGTTTCATTATATTTCTGTAGACCGTTATTTAACCTTATAGAATGCTTTCAAAACCTCAATTAAACATGAAATGCCAATCTAGATGACAAAACCGCTGACACAATTATGAACTAGAACCACCTGAGTGTCTGCAGTGTGCAGCGGTGCGTCGTCTGTATGTTCACCTAATGCACTGCACGACCTGTCTTAGTACAGACAAATCAAATTCCAGTAGCAGTAGATACTTTGAGCTAGAAAAACAAAACAGCGCATAGTCTGTCTTGATACTTTGTTACAATTTAAATTTTAGCAAAATCCCAAAAACTCTTGTTGACTGCTTCCCTCTCGACGATACATAAATTATTTTGAGGGCTTGCAAACTTCGTCAGGTCGAAATTTGGGCTTCAATACCCTTGAGCTCTAGGTTTTGGACTTTTTTGAGGCCTTTCATAGAATTTCCTTCAAATACTCACTTAGTTTTGATGATCTAAGAATGACCTTCCGATGGCTTGTAAGCTTCCTCAGAACAGCATTTGGGTTTCAATAACCTTGATTCTACTCCTGTATTTTCACCTGACTTCGTTCTGATCTACTGAAAAATTCCCTTCTTCACGTTTCATGAACTACTCACCAAGAACTTGCAAAATTATTCAGCCGATTTAGGGCTTGCATAGCTATCGAACTTTGTGTAGACCTTCTCAAGAAATTCCGTTAGAAACTCAAATTCTACTGACGATCCATGAACTGCCTTCTCAAAGAATGAAAACTTCTTAAGAACAGAATTTGAGTTTCAATAACCATGAATTTACTCTAACCCTCCATCGGATGACTTCGTTCAGAATTTCAGAAGAGTACCTTTTAAATACTAATCACACTACTCAAATAGTCTTGACGGCGATCCATAAACTACCCTTCAAGGTTGTTAACTTCTTCAAAAGAAAATTCGGGCTTCAAAAACCAAGAGTTTACTTAGGCCTTCCTCCAGACTTTGTTCAGAGCTTCTGAAGAATTCCCTTTAAATTCTCAAACAGCCACGGAAGATCTACCTCAAGGACTGTCTACAGAAGCGTCTGCTTTCTACAGCGTTATTTTTCCGTGATGAAATTTGATGTGGGACACCCTTTAGTGCTTATAGATGAGGTTATGTACAAAAGACTTAACATGAAGATTTTAGAAAAACTGGGCTGAAAAACTCAACCTTGGCATTTTTTTTTAATTTCCAGCAGGACAATGAAACACCAAAACATACCACCAATGTCGTGAGGGAATGGATCCTTTACAACGTACCCCATAGGCTTCACAATGTACCACAGTCTCCGGATCTCAATCCCAATGAACATTTGTGGGATGATCTGCAAAAACTTATCCGGAAACATGAAATCCGAAACCAGCAGCAGTCGAAGGAGGTTTTAATAGACGAATGTAATTAAACATCACTCGAACACAAAAAAAAAAAATTATATCTGTCTGTCTGTCTGTCTGTCTGTCTGTCTGTCTGTCTGTCTGTCTGTCTGTCTGTCTGTCTGTCTGTCTGTCTGTCTGTCTGTCTGTCTGTCTGTCTGTCTGTCTGTCTGTCTGTCTGTCTGTCTGTCTGTCTGTCTGTCTGTCTGTCTGTCTGTCTGTCTGTCTGTCTGTCTGTCTGTCTGTCTGTCTGTCTGTCTGTCTGTCTGTCTGTCTGTCTGTCTGTCTGTCTGTCTGTCTGTCTGTCTGTCTGTCTGTCTGTCTGTCTGTCTGTCTGTCTGTCTGTCTGTCTGTCTGTCTGTCTGTCTGTCTGTCTGTCTGTCTGTCTGTCTGTCTGTCTGTCTGTCTGTCTGTCTGTCTGTCTGTCTGTCTGTCTGTCTGTCTGTCTGTCTGTCTGTCTGTCTGTCTGTCTGTCTGTCTGTCTGTCTGTCTGTCTGTCTGTCTGTCTGTCTGTCTGTCTGTCTGTCTGTCTGTCTGTCTGTCTGTCTGTCTGTCTGTCTGTCTGTCTGTCTGTCTGTCTGTCTGTCTGTCTGTCTGTCTGTCTGTCTGTCTGTCTGTCTGTCTGTCTGTCTGTCTGTCTGTCTGTCTGTCTGTCTGTCTGTCTGTCTGTCTGTCTTGAACCTTATAGAATCGAAAACTACTGCACCGATCGGCGTGACATTTGGTATGCAGCAGTTTTTGGGGTGGGCCAGGTTCTTATGATAGTCAGAGACCCCTCCCATCTCTGGAAAGGGGGGCTCCCATACAAATGAAACACAAATTTAAACTAAACATGAGAATTCTTCCTGCTGTTTTGAAAATTTGTATGCAGGGGTTTTTGGGACCGGAAAAGGTTCTTATGATGGTTCGAGACACTTTCCCCGTCTGGAAGGGGAGGGGAGGGGCGCCCCCATAAAACTGATACAAAAATTTCTGCATAGCTCGAGAACTAATCAAGCGAATGGAGCCAAATTTGGCATGTGGAGGTTTTTGAAGGCAATAAATGTTTCCACGGTTGTTCGAGACCCCTCCCTTCTTTGGAAGGGGGTGGGGGGGCTCTCATAAACACGAAACACAAATTTTAACCAAACATTAGAATTATCCCTACTGTTATGAAAATTTGTATGCAGGAGTTTTTGAGGCCGGAGAAAGTTCTTATGATGGTTCGAGACTCCTCCCCCGTCTGGAAGGGGGGCTCCCATACAAATGAATCACAAATTTCTGCATAACTCGAGAGCTAATCAAGCAAATGGAACCGAATGGAGGTTTTTGAAGGCAAGAAATGTGTCCACGGTGGTTTGAGACCCCTCCCTTTTTTGGAAGGGGGGGGAGGTGTCATTCAAATGAAACACAAATTTCAACCAAACATGAGAATTCTTCCTACTGTAATGAAAATTTGTATGCATTAGTTGTTTGGGCCGGAAAAGATTCTTATGATGGTTCGAGACTCTTTCCCCGTCTGGAGGGGGGGGCTTCCAATACTTTCTTAGGTCTTCCTTCAGACTTTGTTGTAGAACTTTCTTCGGCCTGAAAAACTCGTGCATACTAATTTTCATAACAGTAGGGATAACTTCTAATGTTTGGTTAAAATTTGTGTTTCGTGTTTATGAGAGACCTCCCCATCCCCCTTTCAAAGAAGGGAGGGGTCTCGAACAACTGTGGGAAATTTATTGCCTTCAAAAACCTCCACATTCCAAATTTGGTTCCATTTGCCTGATTAGTTCTCGAATTATGCAGAAATTTGAGTTTCATTTGTATGGGAGCGCCCCCCCCCCTTTCAGACGGGGAATGTTTCTCGAACCATCATAAGAACTTTCTCCGGCCCCAAAACTCCTGCATACAAATTTTCATAACAGCACGGATAATTCTCATGTCTGGTTAAAATTCGTGTTTCATTTGTATGAGAGCCTCCCCCCTTCCAAAGAGGGGAGGGGACTTTAACCACCGTGGAAACATTTGTTGCCTTCAAAAACCTCCACAGGTCAAATTTGGTTCCATTTCTTTGATTCGTTCTCGAGTTGTGCAGAAATGTGTGGTCCATTTGTATGGGAGCCCCCCCCCCCCCCTTCAGGCTGGGGAGGAGTCTCAAACCATCATAAGTACCTTTTCCGTTCCCAAAAACCCCTGCATACAAATTTTCATAACAGGAAGAATTCTCATGTTTGGTTTAAATTTGTGTTTCATTTGTATGAGAACCCCCCCCCCCCCCCCACCAGAAAGAGGAGGGGTCTCGAACCACCGTAGAAACATTTCTTGACTCTGCCCTGCCATTTGCTAGATTAGTTCTCGAGTTATGCAGAAATTTCAGTTTCATTTGTATGACAGCCCCCCTTATAGGAGGGGGAGGGGTCTCGAACCACCATAGAAACATTTTTCGCCTCCAGAAAACTCCACATGTCAAATTTGGTTCCATTTGTTGATTAGTTCTTGAGTTATGCAGAAACTTCTGATTCATTTGTATGGAAGCCTCCCCTTCTAGAGGAGGGAGGGGTCTCAAACTACCATTGAAACCATTCTATTCTCCAAAAACTCTCACATGCTAAATTTGGTTTCCTTTGCTTGATTAGTTCTCGAATTATGCAGAAATTTGTGCTTCATTTGTATGGGAGCCCCCCTTTCCAGAGATGGGAGGGGTCTCTTACTAACATAAGAACCTGCCCCGGTCCCAACAACTCCTGCATACAAAATTTCACGCCGATCGGTTCAGTAGTTTTCGATTCCATAAGACAGACAGATAGAAATTCATTTTTATATAGATAGATAGATTGGAATCTCATAGACTCATCAAACAACTGTAATCAAACTATGTAGCTTTAAGTTTCTATTAGCTATGACGCATATTGCGTTAAAGACGATAATTTTTTTCTCACATTACAAAGCACACATCTCAGGAATCCAGTTTCTGCCGAAAAAGGACCGTCTATAGAAAGCGAAGGTGTCCGTCTGGCATCTTTCCCTTCCAGTCCAAATAAGGATACGAACCAGTCGCCAGCCACGTGAGCTATGGCAGTTTGTGTTGTCGTCGGACAACTCATCTTCGTGCTACTGCACCACATTCAACACTAAATATAGGGTGAAAAACATGTGACAAGTCTAACAGCCACCGTGATTCCGTTTATAATCGCCCTGAATGTCAAACGGAATGGAAAACCGTTCTCACGCCTCATCTGCATCAAGCTAAATAATTCGTCTCACTGCTGACAGGTAAAACGAATCTCTAACTCCCTAGAAGTAAACAAACTCAAGCCGGGCGTGCTTGGAACGAACGAGTCCAAGGTCGGAACCAGCCTGGCGGATAGCAAAATAGCTAATTTCATAATGACCACCATTCCAGGAACGACGCTGATCACATGGCAAGCAACGATCCCCGATGGGTCGTGTCTGGTGCCCAGGCTGCTGGCTGCTGATCCGACAATTACGGCCCCCCCTCTCGCAGTCCGTCAATGTCAATCATCATCAGCAACGGTTCCGATCAGAGTGGACCCCGCTCGGGCGTGATCGCACACGCGCCGTTGTTGGGAGGGTGCGATTTAATCGATTACATCGAATACGAGAGTGAAAGTGCTGAGATTACAATAGGTTGCAATGTTGTGCCGATTAGAAGGAGTCTTTGCGATGAGAATGCAAGTGAAAGTAGTAGACGGATGTTGCATCATTTCAGAAGAATGCCCGACTGGGTAATGATTTCTGCATAATTGTTCTGACCAAGCGATGACAACCGATGAATGCTCAATTAGTGCGCTTCTTTCGGAGGCACGCGCTCGCATCACGTGATCGGATTGGTGATTAAAAAGTTGCGCATCACATTCTTTGCGGCCCAAACGCGCTTGACGGATGCGACTAGCAAATTTCGGAACGCTTGCTGCGATCGTTCTTTTCAGATAAATGGCCGATGAGACGAAAAAAATTGACAAAAGGTCATCGCACGAAGAATTGGGCTTTGTTCATTGGAAGATGCACTTGCAGGAGCATTCGCAAGTGGCTTAAATGGTATTCACCCTGCAGTGTTGGTTGGGTGACAACATGCTCTTAGACTCGGTGCATATAAAATGGAGAATCGTGTCACTCTAAAATAATATTCACTGACGGCAAAAGTCACTTACACTCTCGGAATAATTCCTATGATTGTTTAGCGGCTCCGAACCTCAGACCCGTCAAAACTATCAATATTTCAACCACATGCACCCGTTTTCAATACTTTTCCCACCAATAAGTTTCAAAACGATCGTACCAGTGCAAGCTCCCATGTTTCGCATCTGTAATTTGGAAGCCGACGTACGTCAAACATGATCGTTTAGGTTATACGATACGTACACAACCACACCCAGACATCGTCGTTCCCTGCAGAGCCCATGATTGACGAAACTTCATTCACCAAAAAGGAGCAGTCCTCGTCACTGCTCAGCCCGAACGGAGGCCTTCAGTCCTTCCTTTGTCTGCCGAAATTTCTTCCAATCCGCACAGAACCGGTTTCGATCGCACCCTTTCATTCGGCTCCGAAATCACCCATGAGAAGGATAATTACCGGGTATAGCTTTTTACCAGTCTGGATGCAATTTTCTGTGGAGGTCATCGGTTAACCGTCGCATGTTGCTGCCTCCCTAATTATCCCGCAACCACTCAGGGATACAGCTGAAAAAATCGTATTACTGTAATTGGTGACATTTGACGTTTAAAAAACAAATACATTTCAAATGCCCCATTAATCACCCATGTGCCATCGGCATCGTCTGGTGAGACAGTGGTTCTCCGTTGGTTATCAAATTCGATGAATCTCGGAGCGCCGCCGCCGGGGTACGAGCAGTAATTTGCATTTGCATCACTTGATGAGCGGAGGATGACATTTAGTGGGAAGTGCTTTTTTTTTCGAATGATGTCGCTCATACAGGTACGTATCACAACAACGAGACCGGTATGGGGACCGACTGAGATGACGACAACGACGAGCAGAGCTGATTATGCAACAACATCATGCCTTACACACAAGGCGATGCAGTTTCGAAAATTGCTCCGTAGCAAAACTGCGCAGTTCACGACGAGGATGATGATGCTTGATGATGGCCTGGGAAAACAGTTGCCCAGCCTGGTGTGATTAGAGCGTCGTTTGTTGTTGGTAGTCGGTGAAAATAGAACGAAACTCTGGGTGGTTGCACCAATAGGAATAAAATTCTGCATCCTTAAAAATGAGTCTTTAAAATTTCAGCCTAGCCTGCTGTATTGGAGGATTAACGGAAAGATAAAATTGTGGAATTGCTAATAGAAAAAATCTGTTCAAGCTAATTGGTGAGTTTGTTCCATTTTAATTTAACTTTTGTTCAAAGTAGACTATGCAACTATCGATGGTATCTTCCTCTTTCTTAACATTCCATATCTACTTTCACAATAAGCTTATTGCTTGCTCTCAAATTAGTGTACTAAAGCCACTTTCACCTCAGGCACAGTATAGCAAGTTGTGTCATCAGCAGCGCTACAAATCTGTTGCCTGCCTGGTGTCTCCACTAGCATTTTCTGTCTAAACATTCTCATCACTGTCAAATAAAATGGCAAACGAAGTTATAGGGGAAAGGTTGGCTTTGATTTTTTATCTCAGTGGTGCTCAGCCTAACACAAGTCGCGGGCCGAATTCAACTTTTTCAGTAACACCACGTGCCACACTGTTTTTTTTTTTGTTTTTTTTTTACAGGGTTTTTTTACCCATAGGGTTTTGTTTGATAAACAGTTGTTCGTTTATTAGTCACTAAACATTTTGTACCCAATGATATTAAAACAGATCAATGAAACATTTTTAAATCATGGTATGTTTATTCTATACATACATCACTGTGTAAGTAGCAAACAAACAATACCTCAATGTGAGATTTGCTTTAATTTATCTTCTGCTAACTTATCTAAGTTCGCTTTGATACCTGACGATGCAATACGTAGCTGGTTCTCTAAGTGTTCATCAGATAGCTTATTTCTGGCTTTTGACTTAACGGTTTTCATGAGAGAAATAGTTGTTCACAAATATACGTTGAGCCAAAGCAAGAAGTTATAAAAAGAGCATGATTTCGCAACTAAGGAAAAGATTTTTCCGAAACGTAGTAGAATGTAAGAATGTCATTCTCCTTGAATTTTTCATTCAACTCGCAGTCGCATTGCAGTTGTATAGGCTCCATTTGAAAAATTTCCGGAGCACTTTTAGCATCAACACTGAACGGTGTACAAAACATTTTAAATGGCTGTTCGCTCCCTTTGAAATCTTGGAATCGGTCAGAAAAATCTGCTTGCAGAGAGGAAACTGCAATGGCATACCTGATTTCAGCGCATTCTTTGCACGATCCAAGCGTAGAGAAATGAGAAAAAATTCTTGATTTAAGCTGCATTTCCCACAGCGTCAATTTCTACTCAAAGGATTTGATATGGTTGAAAATATTGTGAACAAGCTTATTTTTCTCCTGAAGTTGCACATTCAAATCATTCAGATGTGTCGAGATGTCAATCAAGAATGCAAAATCCGCCATACATATTTGATCGTCGAACTGATGACCTTCCCCCACCCAACCCCCCCCCCACCAAAAACTCCCCCCCCCCCCCAAAAAACAACAACACCCCCCACCCCTCCCCCATTTTTCCCACCTTTCCCTACGTCCCCCCCCACCCCCCCCGACGCGCCCCCTTTTTTTTTTTTTTTTACCCGCACAACACTTCTCCTCAACGAAGTCAACGGTTAATGCTCGATGTCCAGGTTGCCTTGGACTCCGATTGCGTTCCGATGCCGCTGCAGTTTCACCCGGTCCTATGGTTTCGTCAACAGATTGGCTTCCATCTGGTCGGTCGACAGGTAGCGTAGGCCGATGATTCCTTGCTGATGCAGATCTGGAGTTAAAGCGTGGATTCGACTCTCTTGAAGCAGGATTGGTTATCCTCCCACACAATGATTGAGGAGACTGGTTCCTCGTTGAGCTCCGACATAAGCTTCCGCATCCAGAGCAGCTCCTGGCATCGCTCCGCCAGGGACACGAATTCAGCCTCTGTGGAAGATAAGGCAACGCTCGATTGCTTACGGGTGCCCCAACTTACCATTCCGCCGCCAAACTTGATTAAGTGTCCGGAGTTGGACTTTCGATTTCCTCCATCTCCTGCCCAGTCAGCGTCGACAAAGCACTCCAGGCCTTGGTTTCCGGATCCCAGGTGGAGACACAAGTTCTTCGTCGAATTAAGGTTCCGCAATACCCGCTTCGCTTCGGTCCTGTCCCTGTTGTTCGGCTTCGTCACCTTTCTCCCAAGCAGTGATATGCTGAGACAGATATCCGGCCGCAACGCAAACTACCTACCAAGCTGCGGTACGATTCGTTGGTAGGCAGATCTTCCTCCTCATTTTGCTTCACATAAGTGGGGTCGAGTGGAATTTTGGACGGCTTGACGTGTTCGTGTTCGAATCGCTCTACGATCTTCTCGATGTATCCGACCTGGTTCAGCGTGTAGTGGCCGTTTTGTTTCTCGATGTGGATTCCCAGAAACAGTTGTAGTTCACCCAGGCTCGAGAACTTGAACTGCTTTGCCAACGCCTTAGTTATTGCCTCGAATTCCCTCTTTCAGCAGGTCGTCGGCGTAAATGATGATGTAACTGCGCTTACCGTTCTCCTCCTTCACGTACAGACAGGGATCTGATTTCGTTGGATGAAACCCCATTTTCTTGAAAGTGTCATCGATTTTGCGGTTCCAGACCCGTGCTGACTGCTTCAGCCCATAGATACTACGCTTCAAATGACAAACTTGGCGTATAGATAGGCGGTATTGACATCCAGATGCTGTACCAGCCTGTCGTCCCGACTGGCGATGGTCAGTAACGTAAGAAGGGTCGTTTGCCGTGTGACTGGTGCAAACACCTCATCGTAATCCGTCCCGTAGTTTTGGGTAACACCCTGTGCGAGCAACCTGACATTGTATTGTACTGTGTTGCCGCCTTCGTCCTGCTTCTTCTTTAAGGTCCATTTGCACCCACCGGTCTTCATCCCGGGCGGCAGCAGTACTAACTCCCACGTCTGGTGGTCTAGTAAGGACTGCATCTCCTCATGCATGGCTTTCTGCCAAGCTTCCTTCTCCGGGCTTTGGATTGCTTCGGTGTAGCTTCTCGGCGCGCCGGCGGTAGTGCTGGCGACCCCGGTGATTTCTGGTTAGCGTTCTGGCAAGGTTCCCTTCGTGGCTCTTGTGGATCTTCTCGGTTCACCTGGAGACTCTTTGGTTCCAGTGGTTCATCTTCGCTCGACTCTTCACTTGATGGTTGGTTTGAATTTCCGCCAGCGGCGGTTTTGTACCCGTCACCGTCACCGTCTTCGTCGTCGTCGTCGTCGTCGTCGTCGTCGTGGCCGATAGTCTCACCGGCTATTGTGTCCATTACGTGTGGCTTCAGTACCGAGTGGTATTCAACGGCATTCTCCTCCTGAATGGATTCGGTGGGCTCTTCGTGAATTTTGTGTCTCGACTGATGTATACCTTCCGAGTTGATTTGTCCAGGAACCGGTAGGGGTTGTGGTCCTGGGAGTACCCAACAAAGATCATTTTTTTAGCTTTGGGCTGGAGCTTCTTCCTCTTCTGTTTCGGAATTTGCACCCATGCACTGCTTCCGAACGCCTGTAGATGTCCAACATCCGGTTTTCGGTCGTTCTACAACTCGTATGGCGTGACTGCAACGGATCTGGATAGCGATATATGTTGCAGGTACACGGCCGTATTCAATGCTTCCACCCAGTAGCACTGCTCCAGTCCGGCATCGAACAGTAGGTACCTACTCATCTCGATTAGGTACCGTAGGACTGTATGCTGCCGTGAATTGCGCCTTGATGCCCTCTCGTTGGTAGTTTGAGTGAAGTCTTTCGCTGCTGTACTCTTCTCCTTGATCGGAATGCACTGCTTTCGGTTTTCGGCCAAATTGGATCTTAATCACCTCCACGTACTCGATAATGTTATCAGCTGCCTCCGATTCCTCTACAGCCCTCAGAACCTTGAAAAATCATCGATAATGGTCATAAAATAGCGATACCCGACGGTACTTCCACCGGACCGCACACTTCCGTGTGCACGAGATCCAATGGCGTCTTCACCCGAGACTTGGATTTCTTTGGAAAGTGCGTACGGGAGGTGTTCCCCTTGCAGCAACACTCGCAGACTTCGTTCACCCCGCATTCACGTATCTTCAAACCGCAGAACAGGTTTTGCTTCTCCATTTGAACGATCGCGTTGGGATCTCGGGGGCCAATCTTCCCATGCCACTCATGCTTGCAGTCCTTTGGGTGGTTCTTGTCAGCGAAGATGACTTCGCTCCGTAGCTTGAGCGTTGCTATGGCAGCGGTTTGGTTGCCACGCATCAGCCGGCAACCGTTGATGTGGAAAATAACAGTTGTGTTTTTCTGCGCCAACGACGGAACAAACAAAGGGTTCATCGCCAATGTGGGTGTGTACAACGCTTTGGCCAGCTTCATTTCCGTTTGCTTACCCGTATCGTCGAAGCACTGGATCACACCGGGACCTTGCTTCACATCGCTCTCGTGTAGCTCCAGGAAAAAATCTCGGCTCGCGACGGTGTGGCTTGTCGCGCCCGAGTCCACGATCCAAGGCATACTTCCGTGGTCAGCTTCACTTCCGCCGGCCAGAAACGCAAACGACACGGTGCTATCCGGCTTGGGCGTAGGTTTTCCAGGCTTACCTTGTTTTGTTTCCTTCTCGGCAGTAGAGGTAGGCTAACGGGTTATTCTTCTTCCCTTGTCTCGACTCGCATCGCGAAATCGAAGCTGGAACCATGTTTCTTCGCTGCTTCGTCCAGCAGTTTTCACTTGACGAGTTCTAGGGTTAGTTCGTCGTCCAAACGGCTCTCGAGGGTTGTCGTTAGGGTGTCGTACGCGCTGGGTAGGCTTTGCAGGATCATCTTGACCGTGAGATTTACCTTCAGCGTCTGTCCGGGATTCGCAAGACTGTTGAAAAGTTCCTCCATAGTGAAAATGTGCTCCGCCATGTCTTCTCCCTCCGAGTAGCGTTTGTCGCAGATTTGCTTTAACAGCGAGACCTTCGACGTGAGACTGACCTTTTGGTGGTGTTTCTGGAGCGTCGTCCAAGCTTTCCTCGCGGTCTTCGACGAACGGATCAACGGATGTTGATTATCCTTGATCAGCAACTCGATTGTCGCCCTGGCCTTTGCGTCTCCAGCGTTCCAAATGGCTTCCGTTACTGCTTCCTGTTTCTGCCACAGGTACTGCTTTCTTTTGTGCTTAGATTCAAATCGCGTGCAACGAAGCAACCCTAGAATAAATCAAATAGATCACCCAACACCAAATATTTTTATAATTATTCCCCTCCTCCCCAACCGCGTTTTTATTCCCACCTTTCCTCAAGAACCCAACCAGCCAAGTTGGGTTATTTCACCTCCTCTCCTAGGCTAAATGCCCGCACCTTGGACTTAACGCTACCCGTCAAATCCTGTCCAACACTTACACTTACATACATTCATCCACTCCTTCTTCAAATTCTTGTTGTTTTTTAAGACCTTCGCTGTTTTCCGGAGCTTGCCCTTCATAATCGCCCACAACTTTTCTATTGGGTGAAGTTCTGGCAAGTTTGGCGGATTTGCCTACTACGGCACAAAAAAAAACACCGATGGCTTCGTACCACTCCATCACCGGTTTCGCGTAATGGCAGGATGCCAGATCCGGCCAAAACAGAGTTTCACCTTCGTGGGACCGGAAGAAGGGCAGCAGACGCTTCTGGTGGCATTCTTCTTTATATATATGGCCATTGATGGTGCCGGTCGATATGTACGGCTCGCTGAATTTGCCGCATCCACAGATTGCTTGCCACACCAAGTACTTCTTGGCAAATTTATCGACCTTCTCCTTCCGCTACTTCTCCGGATCATCCAGGCGGGACTTGCCGACGAAAAAATCAAGGCCGGGTATCTGCTTGGCGTCCGCTTTAATGTACGTCTCGTCGTTCATTACGTTGCATTTCGGCTGCACCAATCACTCGCGGTACAGCTTCCTGGCGTGGGATTTGGCCACCGTATTCTGTTTAGCGGTTCGGTAAGGCATTAGGTTCTGCACAACTTTCTCCGTATCTTTTCGTTGTGCTGTAGACCAAATTTTCTTGAAGCAGTCAACAGAGCTCTTTCTTACGATGCCGCTTAATTATTGCCCAGTATCTTTCGATAGGGCGCAGTTCAGGGCAGTTCAGGGCAGTTTGAGGGATTTTGGCATTTTTCGACAAAATCGACTTTTTCTATCCAACGTAGCAGAAGCGTAGTGAGCAGAAGCCAGATCCGGCCCAAACAATGGAGGATCCGTATGCTTTCGGTAGATGGGTAGTAACCGTTTTTTTGATGCATTCTTTTCTGTAATTTTCAATGTTGATTGTGCCCGTTGTGAAATATGAAGGACTCTTCAAGGAACAAATGGCTTGCCACACCAAAACCTTTCTCCCAATTTTTTTGGTTCGGATGTATCGCACATCATCTGGCATGTGTTCATCCGGTTCGTTCAGCAAACCATGAAACGAGCTGGGCTTCGTGTATTCAAGGTCCGCAAGGCACCGAACCGGCGTGATCAACAAAACACGGCGGCCAAATCCCGCGCAAGGAAGCTGTATCGAGAGTGGTTAACGAAACCAATGTGTGTGGTTATGGATGACGAAACCTACATCAAGGCAGACGCAAAGCAGATACCGGGGCTGGAGTTCTACGTTGCCAAATCACGGTTTGATGTTCCGGAAGACATAAGGATGAAGAAAGTGGACAAATTCACCAAAAAATACTGGCCATATGCCAATGCGGTAAACTGAGTAAACCGTACATCACAACGGGTACCATCAACAGCGAAATTTACCGCACCGAGTGCCCCCAGAAGCGTCTGTTGTTCTTTCTGCGGTCCCACGGAGTCGAGACATTATTCTGGCCGGAAAAATTTTTTTTCATACAGACCTTAGTTTACGTTTTCAGGATTTTTCCCTTTAAACGTTATTTAGTGCATGATTACGTGATTCAGTTCACGGTGTTTTTTTTTGGTTATTCTCGAATTCATGACTGCAGCTCACGGATCTGGGCACGGATTTTTTTCCATGCATAGAGCAACAAATAAGTGTAGATTTAGACGTGTTTTTCGTTGGTTAGTTTCAATTTTGTAATTTTAGTTTGAAGATGCCGGTTATTGGGGCAAATATTTACCTGTTGACTGTGATGAATAAATACACAAATAAATAAATAAATAAATAAATGTATTTAGCTAATTTTGAACTGTTATTTTGAGCGTTTTTACATGCTCCAATTATGAGCATGCAAATCAATTTAAAGTTACATAATTCTTTTAATTATGTATAATTTAAAAGTTGTTATTTTTTATCCACCACAATTATTCTTGTTACCTGAAGCCCACGGTTTGCATGTTTGGTTTGAATTATGATTAAATTATTATTGAAATAATTTATCGATAAGGCTCCAATTTTTCTGTCATCCTTTGGGTTTTCCTCTCTATCGAATAAAATAAACTTTCAAGTAATAATCAACGATGCGACCATCTTAAGTAGATCATATAAGATTCAATTGAGTAAATATTAAAAGATGGGAGTTCAAAGTTTATTTAATTTAAAAACTCATGTAATTTGAAGTTATGCATGCTCTATTTATGTGTATGAACAAAGATTGAAAAATTCAAAACAGTTTTACCTGTGTTGGGATGCTCTAGAGTAGCAAACATTGCAAATGATTGGAACACGAGCTCATTTCAAGTTGTTTAATAAATATGGACTTAAGACTTAAAATCCAACTTAAGCCAATATCATAAACATATGTTCGCAATATACAGTCTTGTTGGTTTGGCCTCAATTCTCTTATAAATAATGGATTTAATTGAATTCCTTCCTACTTATGAATTTAGTTTTTCGAGTAAACCAGCTGTTCAGAAAAATCGGCGAATAACCACCGACTTCAGTGAACAGAATTGAGTGTTTACTTTACGAGAAATCTTCAATGAAAGAGAACCAACATCAATTGTGTCGATGAGAACTCAATTATGATATTTCCTAGTGTTCATTCGAAGATATGTACGCACTTAACGCGGGAAGCTGCAATATTTCAACCCAAGATTGAATCCTATTAGCATTCGCCCAGCGTCTTGATAGTCGTAAACCTTTGCAGCACGTAGCTCACGTGCCGTAAAAATCCCGTTTTGCGCATTATAACAACGCCATCAAACGGCGGCCGCGATCCGAAATCCTTGACAGCAATTTTCAATTGAACTACGTGACAGACAACAAAAACCTTCGACAGCAAACGATTACCATCCGAAGAACCAAATCTCTACACCTCAAGTCACTTCCTACTTAAACCTTTCGACCATCGCTGTTCGTGACACGCCACCATGCCAGCCAGGGGACACGTGTCCCCACACCACAACGGCTGTAGGAAGTAGATACGAATTTGGGTTCAACCTTTTTGCCACCGAGACCGATCGGCGTACACTAATTTCAGCGTGCTCTCGGTGCCTGTTCGTATGCTAATTCCCTCGTCCATTATATAGTTAGCAAGCAGAGCGTGTAATTGTGCTCCACCCTTCACCCTTCGTTTACGCCACCGCAAAATCTAATCCGGACCATACTTCCTTCCTTCCGTCCTAATGGTCCGAACGATAATTCAATTATCGGCACAAAGTGGAGACCTAATGTCACCTGGACCGTAACAACCTCCACTCGACGTTAACTGGGTTGGTCGCGACCTGTACAGGTGCATAAAAGGGATCACAACCGAGCAAAGGGGTACATCTCAGTACACCTATTGTGGGAACAGCCCGAGGTGGAGAGGAGGAGTGCGGCAGTGTAGCGATTGTTGCTCAACGGGTATGCGCGCGTAGCAGTAGCAGCGGAACTTCACGGCCAAGGTCGAAGGTTTATTCACGCTCTGTATCGATGGAAGACTGGAACGGCGGTAGGCAGAGTGGCCCCCCGCTGCTTGCACCGGAGCTGATCGTTGTTGGTGGCTGGGCTGCTTCCGGTTATTTGATGTTTAGAAAGCACCTCGCTAGGAAAGCGAATCATCTTCCACTGCATTTGCGCGATTTCTTATTTTCGCAAACAAAACCGTTAATGACGTTTCGCGCTACCATTATCGTTGAAATCTTTCGAATTGATCGATGTGCAAAAAGACACTGGAAACTCTCTGATTGCCTTGATGTGCTAATAGACTTCAACGTCTTCTCGCCCGTAGGAAACAACAAATAGGGAAATGTGCATCTTCTCTCCAATGTCACGTGTTGCTCAATGCAACGATGATGGTGCAAAATTGCTGACTGCAGCGAAGGCTACATAAAGTGACCAATTTGGCGGATAGTTTATCGCCTATAGTTGCAATTGTTTTTCGCTCACTCAAAGCCGTCACCAAGTTCAAGGAGTTGCCTATTTCCAAACTCAGTTGTGGCCGACGTTGATGATAAATTGTCAACATATCCCCATGAAGCAAGCAACAACCAACGTGATATGAGCCAATAGGAAGCAACGGTCGATTCGGGTTGATTTGCATACAAAATAAGACTGTGTGCGTTTCGTGTCAAAAGTACGTGCTCGAATTGATTCATTGTTTTATTGAAAAGTAGTATCGATCGGAAAAGGACTCCACGATTACCCGATTACGGTATAGATAGGTAGGTAGGTGAGTAGTGTAGCGGAACTCAATAGCAATAGTCGTCAATCAGCTGCATTGCGGACGAAGGACTTGTGCGGTCGTTGGTCGCCCGCCGCCGGTTTGATGGTTGACGGGGGTAATTGTTCTTCTATCGGATCGAATGAACGCTGCTTGATTGCATTTTGGCAGGCATTTCGGAAAAGAGTTGGTTCGAGCGAGGTGGAGGTTTCACATTTGGTGGAGTGAGTGGATCACTTACCATTACGACCAATATGGTTCGTTTGATTGGCACTTTATTGGGGTTTGGTAAGATTGGTTCCTGTGAATGATGGGTACTTGAGGCTGAAAATGGATGAGTGATTGCCCATTAAATGTTGAAGAAAAAATGAAGAAAAAGAGCGATTCTATCATTCGTGAGTTGCTTACTGTCTTCTTTAGGAACAACATGTCTTGAAGAATTGACAGAAGATACGCAATGTTATGAATATTACGTATGGGGTTAATTAGATGCGTGAGATTAGATGCGATGATTTCCCATAAGTATCTGATATATCACCAACATATACCGGATACATATGGGAAATCATCGCATCAAATCTCGATCCCAAACAACAATTTTCAGGTCAAAAACAGCATTCAATAGCGCAAATCATTTTTTTCCTCTGTTCGGGACATAAACCACTGCGACCAGTAATTTGATCTATTGTAGTATATCCCGTATCCTTTGTTTAGTGCATGTCGAGTTACTTCATCACTATTGAGAAATGATGAAGTATTCAGTGTTTTCTACAGTTGTCTTTGTTTGTTTTGTTGGCTATGAATCGAGCTTTTTTTTAAGTTTCAGCTATTTAAACCCTTTGTGAGTGACAGCACTCTTCCAAGGCGGGCCCCTTCATCAGTCAAAACCGGATTCATTGCAAACAAAACAAACAATGACTCCGATACTGACCATGCATCAGAAGCCTAGTCCTAACCACTTCAAACTATAGAACATCAAATAGAAAATGAAAATTCGCATAAATGAAGACTAATCATGTTTTCCTTATTCCAAGCTCATCCTCGGTGGGTCAATCCGAGTATCGTCGCTTTTCACAAGACATAAAATGTAATAAGGACTAATACAGGGTGCGGCAGAAAATAATGCGAAAATGTTCATACTTGAGTATTGGGTTAATTCGTGTAGCTAGTGACTAATTTCTGTCGAACGTGTATTTGTTTATGTTTACTTTCAAGTGCTGCATCCAAACATTCTATTTGTTTTATTGCAAATTCGTCAAAATGTTCGCGAAACAAGTGATCATCAGTTTGTTGCTCGCCCAGAAGAAGTCGAAAGAGGTTGCCAAGGTGGTAGGGTGCCATTTGGCAACAGTTTACCGCATAAAAAAGTCCCTGCAGGATGGTCCTAAGCAGCGGAAGCCGGGAAGCGGACGTCCGCGCTTTGCACGCACGCCGAACGTGATCAAATCGGTCCGTGCAAACATTGCTCGCAACCCGGTGCGTTCCATAAGAAAACTTGCAAAGGAAGCCAATATTTCGGAAAAATCCATGCGGAGAATCATCAAAGAAGACCTCCATGTATCTTCCAGAGCCAGAGTGAAACGTCACTTGATTACGGACCGGGTCAAGGAACTACGAGTGACTCGTTCCAAGAGATTGCTTTCCTTGTTGAAGAAGGAAAACATGATAATCCTGTACTCCGACGAAAAGCTTTTCAGCAGCGATGGCTGTGGCCAACAGCCGCACGGACCGGTTCATTTCACCGCAGAAAATGGAGAACGTTCCGGAAAAAGTGAAATTCAAATTTCAACCAAACATCCGGCTGGTGTGATGATGAAACATCATGGCTTGGTGGCGTCCAACGGTTTGAAAATGCCGCCTGTTTTCATTGATGGTGGAGTTAAAATCAATACCGAAGTGTATATCGGTATTTTAAAGGACCAAGTGCTTCCCTGGGTGAAGGCCAACTTCTCCGAGGACCAAAACGTTGTCCTACAGCAGCATGGAGCACCGTGTCACACGTCCAATCGAACCCAACAATGGTTGAACGATAACATGAAGTTTTGGCCAAAGGATTTGTGGCCCCCTAGCAGTCCAGATCTTAATCCGTTGGATTTTTCGATTTGGGCATATGTTTAAGCACGAGCCTGCAAAACATCACACCCTAGTGTGAAAACCCGGAAGTCAACCATAACACGCACATGGCAGTCAATTTCAGAGGACTACGTCCGAAAGGCATGCTCTGGCTTCCGGCGTCGGCTCGAGGATGTTATTAATAAAAATGGAAGACATATTGAATAAATTTGTTTAAACGGACTTTATAAAGATAACTGCACTCGAAAATGTTGATATTATTGCTTGAATTAGTTGGATATAGGATTTGAAAGAAATAGAACAAATTTTCGAATTATTTTCTGCCGCACCCTGTAAAGATATTTTTTTTGCAGAAAAAAAAACAACACTTTTTTTTGTGTGTATTTTTTTATTGTATGGAAAAAAAAAAAAAAAATTAAAGAAAAAATAAATATAAAATAAAAAAGAGAAAAAAAAAAAAAAATAACAAAAAAAAAAAAATTCCCCTCTCTCTCTCAAGTGTTTATCGAGACGGCTTTCAAGTAATAAGTGCTTCGACAAAAAATTATGAGTGTAGTCGTTGAAATCAAGGCCAGTCCTTCATGGGATCGTGAAACAGTTGGGAATCGACAACTCGACTATGTCCCGTTTGGTAAAATCGTTCAAGGAGAGCCAGACGACCCAGCGGCGAGCTGGCAGCGGAAGAAAAGCGAAGACGACTGACCCCGTGAACGCAAGGAAGGTGAGAAATTTTTTCAAGCCCAATCCGAACAATTCGATTCGGGACGTGGCCAAGAAGGTTAATTCTTCCGTTTGGTTCATCCAGCAGACAATGAAACGGCCGAACTTCATATCTTTAAGGTAAGGAACGCGCCTAACCGAACCGATAAACAGAATACGGTGGCCAAATCTCACGCCAGGAAGCTGTACCTCGAGTGGTTGGGGCAGCCGAAATGCATCGTAATGGTCGACGAGACGTACATTAAAACGGACGCCAAGTAGATCCCCGGCCTGGAGTTTTTCGTCGGCAAGTCCCGCCTGGATGTTCCGGAGAAGTTTCGGAAGAAGAAGGTCGCCAAATTTGACAAGAAGTACTTGGTGTGGTAGGCGATCTGTAGGTGCGGCAAATTCAGCAAACCGAACTGAAGGACCGGCACCATCAACGGTCAAATATAGAAAGAAGAATACCTCCAGACGCGTGTTAGAAAGTGTGTTAGAAATATGGCGTAAGTAATGCACAGGATTTGATGGGTTGCTTTAAGTCCATGGTGCAATCATTTAGCCTAGCAGGTTGAATAAATCAACTTTGCAAAAACATAGCTAATATGTGTTTATTTATTCCCTGGGCCTTCAGAAATGTCCGACATTTTATCAACCAAATACGCAAGTGAAAGGTAATTAAACATATTTTTTTTTTGCAAAAACTATAAAAACGCCCCTTATTGCGATACTTATTATGAAAACATGAATTATATTCGTTTTTCATGGTTTTCATGGTCTCGGAACCAAAGAGCCCTCTTTTTTCATATTTTTATTGGACCTTTGAACATAAAATATCAAAAAATTTGCGATGATGTATTATAGTTTTTGTGCTACATTTTTTCAAAAATACTATGTCTTTAGTTTTTGCTGACCGTCCTACCACGTGTTTGCATTATTCAAAGTAACTTGTCAACCATGCGTTTTCATCTATATTAAGTGATTTTTATAAGTTCATTTAGGTTTTTGAGAGCTAACGGAAGGCCCATATAGATTTTTTCCTTCATATAATCGTATCCATTAAAAAACCATACCTAGTTAGGTATAATTCTGCAAAACCAAATGAGCATGTGCTATCAATGACTTTGAATTTAAATGTGAACAATGATAAACGCGTATCATTAGCTGTTTAAACATCATCAAGACATAACAAATGGTATGAACCATTAGTCGGACTTCAATTGGTATTCACTTAATAACTCTTCCTGCAAACGTCTGATCATTATGGGGTTTTGGAAGGTGTTTTTTTTTCTTATTAAATTTCTTAAAGGAAAGAACAATAGCTTATTTTTTAGATATTACTAGCTGAATCCGGTGCATGCGTTGCTACGCTTGCACCTAAATGAATGAAAATTTAATAGAACTGGCGCGTTTATGGTTGTTTTCGGAACAAGTTTTGCTAAAATATTTTCGTTTGCTAATGTGTTTTTTTTTATGTAGGGCTACGTCTTTGTTTTCTACACTGGGGTACAATTTAAAAAAAATCCCATTGCGACCGTCACGAAAAGTGGTCAGGTTTTGTGCATGAATATCTTAGTCATATCTCAAAAGATTTTCAAAATTTTTACACCAATCGATCGGAAGTATTTCTACGCATCAATTTCAATACAGAACATTGTTGGTTTTGGACCACATGCTATTGAAAAATTCATAAATGTTACAACTTGCCTTAAGAAGTATTCTAACTCCTTCAGGCCTAAGGGGTCATATATGACCCCAAAAGGATAATGGCTGTATAAAAGTACATAGATTGAATAAATGTGACACTGTCTTCGGAATATTTGTTTAACATTACTTTTTATACCTGGAAAATATAAAAAAACATATAGGTTTAAGGCCTAATTGACGACCTAGAACATCCTGAATATGAAGAAACTCAGTAAGAAAAAAATAAATGCCTTATTAATAGTGAACAGCGTGGTTTTAGAATATTGTACATAAACATACATTTTATTAAATTCTTGTTGATAAACGATAAACATTTGTGTATCTTTCCGGGAGGTTCTAGTTCATCCAAAATATACTTCAAAACTTCAGATCTAAAGTTGTAACAGTAGCTTTTAGGGCTATATAAGGTTACGTTACGTATTCAACCATATTCAGTGAATAATTTTGAACGTAAAAAAACATTATGACATAAACGGGGATGATCTAGGTCATCAAAACTGTCCTTGAGTTGAGAACATGAGATCTACAGTTTTAACAGTAGGTGTTTGGAGTGTGCAAAGAAACAATATGTATTTAACAATATTGATTGAATAGTGTGGAAGGCCAACATACATAATGCGACAATCTTGGGATATTCTATGTACTGCAAACTGTCCTAAAGTTCAAAACATAAGATCTACAGTTTTAACAGTAGTTTTTTGAGCTATACATGGTGACTACGTGTATTCACATATATTCAATGAATCTTTTGGAAGGTCAACAGTCATTATTTTATAACTTTGAGATCCTCTAGGTAATCCAAACCGTCCTGGAGTTCAGAACTTGGAATCTACGGTAGTAACGGTAGTTGTTTGGGCTATAAAAAGTTACGTCACGTATTCAAGTATATTCAGTGAATATTTTCAAACGTAAATATACACAAGAAGATAATCTTGGGACGGTCTAGGTCATCCAAACGGTCTTGGCGTTCAGAACTTAATATTTACAGTTGTAACAGTAAATTTTAGTCAATACAAAGTTACAATAAATATTCAAACAAATTCATTTGACATTCTCAAAGTAAAAAAAAAACATTATAAAGCAATATGGCATGCTCTAGGTCATCCAAACTATCCTTGATCAAATCATAGGACCAACAGTTCAGATCAGAACACAGGAGCTACAGTAGTAACAAAAGCTTTCTGGGCTATGCAAAGCTACGATGTGTATTGAAACATATTCATTGAATATTTTGGAAGAACAACAGACATTATGAGATATTCTTCGGATGTTCTAAATTATCCAAACTTTCCTGGAATTTAAAACATAAAATCTACAGCTGTAGATAATAAGTTTTGAATTCTAGCATAAAATATACAGCTTCTTGGACCAAGCAAAGTAACAATATGTATTTGACCAAATTAAGTGAGTCTTTTGGAAGGTCAACCGATATAATGAGATATCTTGGGATGTTCTAGGTCATCAAAACTGCTCTTGAGTTCAGAATTTAGGATCTATAGTCGTAAAATTAGCTTTATAATCTATGAAAGGGGATGATATTCATTCAAACACATTCAATGAAGCTTCTGTAAGCTCACCTCAAGATGTTCAGGTTCATAAAAACTGACCTTGAGTTCAGAACTTAAGGTATACGGTATACAAAAAAAATATATAAATAAAAAAAATGACAATATAAATTTTTTTTTCTCCCCCCCCAACATCAAAAATTTAAATAAGGGTAGCTCTCTCCATTTTATCTTCTGTTCTCTTCTCCGTGTCGCCCCCCCCCCCCCCCCAAAAAATAATTCCTACTTTTTTTTCCACCTTTTTTTTTTTTTTCCCCCCACCAACCAAAAACCCCCCCTTTCTTTTTATAATAACCTAAAAGGGTTAATTCAAAGACCATTGCATTATACCATCTGAATGGCTTACATTTAAAGGGTGTATTCGATAAAAATGGCACACACATATATACTCATCAAAATTAAACTCATTATCGGATTTTCTTGAAATTTTCAGGGAATGAAGAACTGCTAATGAGTTTTGATTTACAACATTTGTTTTATTCAATTTCGTCTCCCATCCCGAATGCCCGAACCTTCCTTTTCACTCCACCCATCAAATTTTTTACAACCGATTTTCCCAGTGTTTTTGTTGTTTTTACCCAAATTTTCTTCAATTCTAGCTCTGTTTTTATAGTTTTGGGATGATTGCGAAGTTCCGTTTTCATAATTGCCCAGAATTTTTCAATTGGACGAAGTTCCGGTGAATTTGATGGGTTCATATCCTTTGGCACAAAATTGACTCCGTTGGCTCGGTACCACTCCAATACGTTTCGAGCGTAGTGGCAGGAAGCTAGATCAGGCCAAAACAGAGTTGATCCTTTGTGCTTCTTAATGAATGGCAAGAGACGCTTCTTAAGGCACTCTTCCGTGTAAATCGCACCGTTTATTGTTCCGGAAGTGATGAAGGGAGCACTTATTTCACCACATCCGCAAATCGCCTGCCAGATTTGAAACTTCTTTGCAAATTTCGATAGTTTCTTCTTTCGAACATCCTCCGGAACATCGAACTTCGACTTGGCAACGAAATATTCTTGCCCAGGAAGTTGACGGAAGTCGGCCTTGACGTATGTTTCGTCATCCATCACGATGCAACCGGATTTGGTGAGCAGCTTCGTGTAAAGTTTCCGGGCGCGGGTTTTCGCAGTGATGTTTTGTTTTTCATTCCGGTTTGGGGCTTTTTGCACTTTGTAAACATGTAACCCAGCACGCTTCATGGTTTTCTGCACAAAACCGACTGACACCTTAGACTTTTTAGCGACATCTCGAATTGACATGTTTGGACGGTTCTTGAATTGTTGTACGACTTTCCTGGCCATTGGACCACTTTTACGACCACTCCCTTCCTTCCTTTGGACACTCAGACGCTCCTTGAAGGTTCTTAATACACGAGACACAGTTGTATTTGCCTTTTAGCAATCCACCGGTGGGACGCCCCTGGATTTTGATTGTGAGTGCACAAAATTTTCTCACGGACAATTTCTTGTTTGGACGACATGACTGGAACTACTGAATGTATAACTATGAAACTTGGCAGATGTAAATAATACACTATGGATAAGATCTACTCAAATTTCTAGGTTTTTTACTCATACGATTCAAAAGTTACAGAAGATTTTCTGTGTGCCATTTTTATCGAATACACCCTTTAGTATCGTAGTCCTGCGACATCATTTTGAACAACCCAATGGTGCTTGTAGTTTTTGGTTTTGTTTTTATTTTTGTTTGTGTTTTTAATTTAACCCGTTTCTACCATGATTTTTTTCTGTGCAGGAGCATTTCATAGACACAAATCATCTTCAAACTACGCCGTATCATGACAGTTCGGACGTAATTTCCTCTTGCATAACCTTAGATTAATTTCTTGTGCATAATGTAGCACTGAGAGTAGCTCGAGCATCCCCCTTGACTAAGAAGGGGTTCAAACTTCTATCAGAACATACTTCTTACCCAAGAAATACACATTTTGAGTTTAAGTTGCCTGGATAATTCTCATGTTTGGTTGAAATTTGTGTTTCATTTGAATAAGAGCGCCCCCTTTCAGAGAGGGGAGGGGTCTCGAACCGCCTTAGAAACATTTCTTGCCTCCAAAAACTCCCATATGCCAAATTAGGTTCTATTTGTTTGATTAGTTCTCGAGTTATGCAGAAATTTGTGTTTCATTTGTCTGACAGCCCTCCCTTTCAGAGAGGGGAGGGGTACTGTTCTGTATCAGGAGTTCAGCTCAAGGTTTAAGCCTAGTTGGTAAATGATTTCATGCAATACAAAGGCGACGGGAAAATATCTCAGGATATTATGAATATTACATATTGATGATGACCTGTTTTTCTCATTTTGAAGAACAAGTTATTGCTCGTGCTCGTCCAAATTCCCAGCGAACATTTTGCAGGCCATCACATAGCGGGGGATTAAAACTTCTTCGTTGGAGCTTACCGCCATTAAAGAGTTTGCTGGTTTCCGTAAAGTTGAATTATTTAGACTTTGATTCGAAAAGTGGGCAATTTATTTCTTCTAAGATCTTTGGCCAAGTAAGGCATACCGGGAAGAATTTCTGGAATTGCCATTCCATAAATAATGCATAACCTTTCATGAATATTGATTCCTATATTGTACTTGGTTTCCCATTTCCGTAATATTTTAACTCTATGAACGCGGAAATCATGTATTGGAAAAAAAATTCCCCTGAATCTCTCAGATCAAGAAGAACAATACTAATACTAATGCAAAAATTGCAATATTGGGATGGCACTTTTTGGCATCTCTGCAACTTTAAGGTGTATCAGCACCAGCTTTTCAAGAATCACATTTCTTGTCAAAAACGGACAGCCAATCATTGATTAACTATCAACACCCACAGCAGCGCATGACGTTGATCCAACCTTTGAAAATTCGAAGCCACGCGCCCTTCAAAGTTGATCATAGCAACCGGTTGGCAATCGTGCTGCTTCGTCACGTCACAAGGGTGAAAGCCACTTACCTAAGCACACCTGTTCAGTACAATCGTATTTCAAAAGTTTAACAATGACTGCACATCGTTACTCGCTTTACCGTTAGGGTCATACTCTAGAGACGTACCTGAAATAGAGAGAGAAAAAGAAGATATGTTTAGACACTCTTTAATGAATATACAGTAATATTTTAATCGCGCAGATAACTTCCGCTTGATCAAAACGCAAATGGCGTGAACCGCGCCGGGAGGTGGGCGCGTGTGAAATTAATCAAGCGATCGCCCATTCGTTTGTGAAAAGCTCTCGTGCTGCTCTCAGAGACCTCAAGATACTCTAGTAGAGACTCTCAAGAGCCGCCGAATGATGCGTGGAGAATGGAAGAAAAATAAGGAAATGAATTGCGCGGGCGCACGCGTACATGCTCCATTCAGCACCGCCGGAGAACACACGGGTGAAGAGCTCTGGGTCCGCTGGTGCTGCTGCTGCTGCTGCTGCTGCTGCTGCGTCGTGAACAATTTCAATATCAAGCCGATGTCCTTCACCTTTTGTTACGGCAAAACTATACTAGTAGAGAACTGACGACGACGACAACGACGCGACTGGTTCCGATCATGTACTACATTACTTTGTAGTGCCGTTCCTTCTATATTCGTCGATAAGGTGAGCGCACATGTGTGAGTAATTGCTAAAATTATGGGTGATTAATCGATCGGTTCAATGATCAATTAGCGGATCGGACACAGCATTGGCCTAGTGGAGCGGCAGCGATCTAGCTTTGACCCGCACCAATCGGAAATTTTGCGCTTAAAATTGTTCGCGGTGATCGATCCGGTTTTACAAAGGTTTTTATCATTTGGATTCCCCCAGCGTTGTGTTGATCTTTGCGGGTCCAGTACAGATTAAAATTTGTAGGTAGATTAGAAATTCCAATGGGGACCAGGTTGAATTCGTTTGTTTACCAGTGAGGGGAATTCAGAGTACTTGTAACAAAACCTTGGGTGATTTTCCCAACGTGAAACGTGACACCAATCAACAAGTGAGATTTGCGATCGTATTATGTATAACTAGAGATATAATGGTTGTTTAGAACAAATATTTACGAACGGATAATCATACTGAAATTCAATTGGTCGTTAGATATTCAGAAAAAATTCAAACATATCAAAGCACTTTAAGTCACATGTGAAACATGCATAAATCTCAATTTAAAGTTCAAAACTGTCAGCGGCAAAACTAGGAAGAAGTTTCAGTTTATTTGAAGTGAGGTTGATTTTCCGGAATAGCTCTAAACAAACATTTGCCTCGAGTAGAAATCAATTATTAGGTTTGTTCAGATTGATTTTTTAATTTAAAATTTTAGAGTGCAAAGTAGTAGTTTCTGCATTTTTTTTGGATTTAGAGACTATGGAGACTTCTTCTTCGTTTTGCAAGAAGCCAATTATCTCTCGAAAATCTTCATTAAATTTTTACACGGCCGCTTTACTCAACTCAAAGTTGAGTAATTTTTGACTGGACGTCGTCAAAAGTGAAGTCACTCAACTTCGAATGAACCTGGTTGGGATTGACTAAAGGGTGTACCGTTTAAAATCCGCACACACTCAAATTGCTCTAACTTTTCCGTTGGGTAAAATTAATTGAAACTTTGCATAGACATAGTTTAATGTGTATTGTTTACACTCTGCGAGTTGATTCCATCAGGTGCGCAAAAGTTTTCAAAATGGCGACGAAAGAACAGTGCGTTCGCGAGAAAGTTTTGCACGCGTACTTTCAGAATAAGGATCTGGCGCATCGTGCCATCGGAAAAAAGTTGGGAATCGCGAATTTCACGTTGCCTGATATCATAAAACGGTTTGAAGAACGTCTGACTGTTGATCGGAAGCGAAGATCCGGAAAAATAAGCCTTAAGGTCAACGAGAACGATCACAAACGCGTGGTTGGGGCCTTTAAACGGAAACCGAACGCCTCAGTTCAAGATGTGGCTAAAAAGTTGCATGTGAGCAAGACTTTCGTGCAAAATACCAAAACTCGAGCTGTACTATGTACGTTTAAGGTTCAGAAGTCCGAAATCCGTGACGAGAAACAGAATACGGTCGCAAAAAGCCGTGCCCGGAAGTTGGACGACCAGGATTTAACGAAACCACACTGTTGCGTAATAGATGATGAGACATATGTGAAGGCGGACTTTAACTAGGTTCCAGGAACACTGTGTGACTGCCAAGGGTAAGCGTGATGTTCCCGAGAACCTCTGGACACAGAAGATATCGAAGTTCACCAAGAAGTTCTTAATTTGGCTAGCGGTTTGAACTTGCGGAAAGCGGAGTACAACATTCGTTACCGCAAGCACTATGAATGGACAGGTGTATTTGAAAGAGCGTCTCCAAAACCGGCTTCTCCCTCTCCTGAAGGTTCACCACAGTTCGACGATCTTCTCGCCAGATTTGGCATTATGCCACTACACGAAGGACGTGCTATAGTGGTATGAGGCGAATGATGTCGATTTCGTGCTTAAAGATCTGAAGCCCCCAAACACTCCGGAACTGCGCCCAATAGCAAAAATACTGGGCCATTATGAAGGAGCACCTTCTAAAACGACCTAAAGTGGCGAAAAATGTAGATAAAATAAAGAAAGCATGGGTTAGTATGCAAAATACTGTCGATTTTGAGCTCGTGCAGTACCTTATGGCTGGAGTTAAGGCCAAGGTTCACGCATTGGCTATGAAGGCGAAATAAATAAAATGAATGATGCCAAAACGAACTTTAATTGTTCTTTTTAACTGCCTAAAAATTTGGTGATAATCGGATGAAAACTCGAATTTTGAGAATGAATTTTCTGTGTGCGTATTTTAAACGGTACACCCTTTAGGTTTGAATATACCTGCTGAGTTGACAATTCAACAACATTCATCTGATCCAAGTTGTCAATCCCACTCGAATTTGAGAGAATTTGAGGAAATTGATAAGAAAATGACTCAGCAATGCGGGGCAAGCGAGTGAGATTTCTGCAAGTTTTGTACAGGGAGACCCCTTTATAACGCAAAAAGTATGGAAACGAGAAAATCAGCCGAAAAAGTAATGATTCACTGTACTAAGTTATCGTAAAAGGTAATGTAATTTTATTTCTTAATTGTGGAATCAAAACAGTTAATTTAGTAAGTTCGTTCTTGTTGAAAAAAACAATGTTCCCAACGCCAAAAAATTTCCTTAATCATTGCTCTTGTTTTCCGATTGTCAACCGGTAGAGATCTTAAATTATATTATAAATTAACGACGAGTCTCGGAGCTGCTTACGACCGACGGTATACAAGTTAGTAAACCAAAATATGTTTTGCAATATTCGTTAATAATTGCATCAGCTGCAAGAGCTGCTTTGGAACTGCAACATTAGAGAGGCAGTAAGAGAACGAGTTCTTAATGGAACTTTTAGGGGACTTGCAGTCAGCCGGAAAACCTGAATTTAAAGAAAAATGTAAACTTATAATCCCTCGCTCCGTAAAAGAAGAGGAAGAAGAAGAGCGTCGTTTGAAAGTTCAGGAAAGATTACAACGAAAAATGCAGACGAATTTGAAACGAAAACGGCTGCAAAACCATTGTCATGAATTAACAGCCATAACAAAAGAAGTACATACTTTGGGTATCAAAATATTAATTTGTTTAATTATCATTGAGTTTATTTTGATAACAAAACCTGTGATAGGAGCAACATTTTTGAAGTAATTTCAAATTGTGTAATCCATATGATATTTAATTCATACACTGATAACTGAACTAGTAATTCTGCAAATTTCGTATGCATGATAATCTGGTACAAAAGTTTACTTGTAACTAGTAATGTTTGTTAAAAATCGTCTTCAATAAATGATAAAAGGGGGCGGACGGGTTTTGAGCAATTCATGCATCACCTGGGATATTTGATGAAGCTGTATGTAATCTATAATTAGAACTGCCAATATTCGGACATTAATCCCTCTGCTTACTTCTTATCCATCGGAACATACCTTCAGAAACGAGCATTAGACTCAGAAAATTTCATAGTGAAGGAACAAAGTTCCCAATTGTAGGGACTTATTAAAAGCATGCGGATTGTTTTCCGATCATGAAAATGTTTCCTTCAGCTTCGCGATCCTATAAACCAAAATAAAACAGGCCAGTTGACGATATGCAAAGAGAACCGTATCCACCGTCAGCATTACCTTAAAAGCAATGAACTAGAGCAGTACGGAGTCAGCTTCTACTTCTCCCTGCAGTTTCACGTGCGATTGAAACTCTCTCTATTGCCAGTTATCAGAAACGTCTTTGAAGTCAACACGTTTGCATCGCGTATGGGATGATGGTTCAGATCCATGGCGAACACTTAGTTGTAGTGAATATCGAAGCGCATTTGTCCAATCTTTTATTATTGCATCAACAACTCAGTGAGTATCAGATGGATTTGAAACTGGCCTGGTTTAAAAGTGCAATCTGGTTGACTTCCTCAACAGCTACTTCATGGCATTAGATAGGTTGAAGAGTTTGGAGCGCTAGACTGAAATGGCTCCGGAGCATGAAATGCGACAATCCATTATCAAATTATCACGTATTTGGAAAATTTATTGCTACGTGCGACATATATCAAGAACGTCTTTAACCTGGGTAGCCTCTACTGAACTCAGAAATGTTTTGAAAATTATACAGTACATGGTTGACAAAGGTCATTTTGTCACATGGATCATTTTAACCTGGCTGCCGTCCGACACCGTTACGACCATAGTCGACCGATTTTTGTGGTGTAGACGATGGGTTTTCCCAGCAATTCACGGTTCATTCGACTCCTCCACGTGCCATCATGGGTCATCGTTAGCTCAGTCGGTAAAGGCACAGCTACAATGTTACATCATGCTGGAGGTGACTGAGTTCAGCACTGGTCTAGGAATTTTGTTCAAATCAAAATTTGTCGACACCCTGAGTATAGAATAAAATTGTTCTTGCTAAACAATTATACTTATACAAAATAGTACCTGGCATCGCAAGCTCTTAATAAATAATTGTGGAAGTGTATGTAGAACACTAATTTGAGAGCAGGGAGCTCGGTTGAAGTACCAAGGAAGGATGGAAGAAGATGTTCCGTTATCCATCTGTACGCAACCGTAGATCGAACGAAGCACCTTCCGTTCAAAAGACGCCTTGGCCAGCTTCACGATATTTTACGACGTAAATCAAGGGCGAGGTTAGTGAAACATAGCCCAAGCAACCCACAACTAAAATTATCAATCAAAGTTGCAGCAGCTTGATTGTGACTTAAATCAGTTAGATAGCAGTTACTTTAACCTGAACTTTTCCAACACTGCTCGTAACCGTAGAGGAATATCAGTCCAATGTTTTGTAGAACGTTAGTTTCGTAGTGCGATGAACTTTGTACGACCGTAGAGTCTTTTGGAGTCCATAGTAGGCCCAGTTTCTAGCCACAATGCATATTTGCATCTCTCTTTCTGGTGTCGTTATCGGCGGTCACCAATGAGCCCAGCTACTTGTGAAAAGTTGTGTCGTTGACGAACCTCCAGTATCGGTTCCGTCAACAACGTGTTGCCGTTACTGAGGAATACGGAAAAACAATCATCAGTACAAGATTTCGAAACAGGACCAGAAGTCACAGATATTTCTGTACCCGAAGGACCGACCTGAAGAATCAGCTGTACATGAGGACTTTTGAATAGAAAAGACACAGAGAAGGTGCAGCTTGAATTTCACCGTTAAATGTCTAATTGCCGAGATGTAATCTGTGTAGCCTGACAAAATCTGACGTGCTTTCAATCCCAATTTACATACCTGGCCAAAAAAAGGTTCTAACAAACTCATTGCGTCCATCAAAGCAACTCTTTTCGTCCATCAAAGCAACAGATGCTTAGAACTGTAATGAGTATGTACGAACCACTTGGGTTTAATGTTACGTACGTGATCCAAGGTTAAATTATCATTTTCCATGCGTGAAGAGCTAGCTATGAATCGAATAACCTCGTTGGTGACTTGATTTTCGGAAACTGGAAGCAGAGGTTAACTGTTTTGACTAGGTTGAACGATATCCATATTCTAAGGTGATGCTCTTTCGACATGGAGATGCTCTTTCGACTATCGACGGAAGAAGCAGAAATCGATCTTAGGACCTGTTGGCGCCATTTTTTCAATCTTTCACAGAGGCGTCTCGTCCGCATGTTCAACCTGTTCATTGAACAGGTATTCACGAAACTTTTAGATTCTCTTAAGGTGATACAGGATGTACATCACAACGGCAGCCATAACCTCGCTATTTTGGAGATGAAAATCTCCATTTTTTATACTACTTATTGATTAGAGAACCATATCAGCACGAGTAGGGGATGTCAGATAGCTTATTCAATAAGAGCACGGCGGGTTTGAATTCCGGTGTAGTGAAGGAAATCTTTTCGTTTGGAATTTTTTTTACGAAATCCCTTGTCAGAGAGTATTATTGTACAATATACAAATTCGAGCATTAGTGTAGGCATACAAAGCTAGCAATTAATAAGTTTGGAATTGTGGAACTATGCGATTCTAAAAAACTAAGTCGAGAGCAGGCGAATACTTGTTGAAAAGAGCGTCGAGGCCAGTTAGAAGATGAAAATATACATTCAATTACAATTTCAGCAATGTCAATCCAGTATATATCAAGAACTACATCTCTGAAATCGCGAGAAGAAGTAATTAAAAAGAGACCGAATATAGGGGGGGGGGGGGGGGGGAATGTCATACCGTATCACCTTAAGATCGAGAAAACATCAACTTCATTACTCCGAATTCACAACGTATTAACCGTCACGAATGATCCCTCAATATAAAAAGAAGACAAAACCATTATCCGAGTCCTTTACTACCATTATCCTAGTTTTGGTATTTTTTAATGATAGTTTCTGAACAAAACATGATAGTTTCAGTGCACAGTGCCAAATATAGGTGATGAACAATATATTCCAATGGATGACTATTTTTCGATAAAAATATAAAGGGCACAATTATAGTATTATGGAAAGTATACAGAGAAATTCAAGAATTGGAAACGAAAAACAAATTGTGCATAGATATAAGTTTTAACATAATTGGAATGGTCTCACAAAGTTCAACAGTTGGATGAAATTTAGCTGCTTGTTCTATTTTGAAAACCTTGAGCAAAATCATTTTAAGCAGTGGGCACTTCAGTGCCAATATAGTTTCAACTACACTTTTTTTTAACTGGAATTGTAAGTATTTTTACCTGAATGGCAATGAGAAACAAAAATACGGAAAAATTTAGCCTAATTTTAGAATTTTTCGGTAGAAACAAATCATGAACACACACCATTCCCTTTAAAGGCGGAATCTTTTCCAGCCTCTTACAAACCACGTAGTGGAAGTAGCATCAAATTATTTTGGTTAAATTAGAGGCACATGTGAGCCGACTTTCAAACTGAGAATTGATGCATAATTTACGCTAGAATTTGTTGAACGTATCATTTAATAGACTAAATCACTTGACATCAATTCAAGGATTATTTTGGCAATGGTTTATGTTTTGAGATACGGTGCACAAGTAAAAGCGGACGCCACGGGGTTGAACCACAAACATGAAAACATCGGCTCCGTAATGTTATCGTTATTCGATGATGCAAAAAAAAAAACCTTTAAATAGGGCTTTCTGCAGCGTGCAGCGTCAAATTGATTCAACTAACCGCAATATTTTTTCGAAAATTGAGCTCCACACGCCTCTGAAATCATTTTGGGACTTGTTTGTATTGACTGGTGAAGCCAACATCAGCTTAGTTTTTTATGCATCCGATTTTAGGAACTGTTAGAGCCAAATTTTGAAGTACTTGATGAAATTCTCAATTCGCCTACACTAACTAAAATCACAATATTGTTTCGGAAACTTTGCCCCTTTTTGGTAAGGTTGTTGTTCCCGTGGGCATGTTGAAGTTTCCGCCAAAATGACGTTTAAATATTTGTTTGCAAAAGATTATTCTTTCGATTTTATGGAGAAAACGAACCTTGGATAATCTTTCATTCACTATAATTTTCAACATTTCATGAAACTAAAAAAAAAAATTACTTACAAGAACCTGGCCTTATCAAATCTTTAGAATCACGACGCTGCATTTTTTTTTTCAATAGTGAGTTTTGTGAGCAAAACTCCGAGTTTACATGAATATGAGCATTATTGACCGCCCGAGGTTTCTACACCAATAATGCCAGATCAGCTGTTATTACACAGGGAACCAATAGATGATGCCTGGGACTAACATCCTCAATTTGTCAATACTACTGATCCTAAATTAGGCCAATACCGGCGCAAGCCCCACCCGAATTCAAATCAAATAACAAAAGGGTAGGAATATGTTGAAGTGATACTCGTTTTGTTGAAAGCCTCTGCACTTCCACGAAAAATTACTGGGATGTTGGATAAACGGGGTGGGATGGCAGCAGGGTTTGTTTTGGTAAACGATACGCTGGAATTCTTGTTTATCTTTGTATTGAGATTACTCTCCATTTGGTTCGTTTTAAGCAGATGCACAAGTATATGTTTGAACATTAGTACCGATTTAAACCATCAGTTATAATGCCGATGGGGTCAGTCAAAATGTGTGATGATGGTTTATTTTATTGGGAAAACAAGATTTTTAAATACGCTTCTTTGCCGCATTGAACCGATTTTAACCAACGGTATGGATGCCATTGGGGCCACTCACGAAGTGTGATAGTGGTTTTATATTGGGAAGACAAGTTAGTTTTTGATAACACTTGAAAGTCAATTTGGACCGATTTATGTCAACAGTAATGGTGCTGCTGGGGCCTCTCACAAAATGTGATGGAGGATATTTATTGGCCAGGTTATCAAAAAAAATCTCCAAAGCAGATTTGGACTGACTTAAACCAGCAGAAAGAAATCTGTTGAGGCCACTCACAAAGTGTGATGATGAATATATATTGATCAGACAAGGTAGTTTTAATAAATGACAAACCGATATTAAAGCCCACAGAAAGAAGGCTGTTGGGGCCACTCACAAAGTGTGATGGTGGTTTACAATATTGGAAAAACAAGATTTTCGACAACGATTAAAAGCCGCTGTGAAGCGATTTAGACCAACAGTAAGGATGCCGTTGGTGCCCCTCGCAAGGTGTGATGGTGTTTTTTTTTCATTTTTAAGACAGGGTGACTTTGGATTGCGCTGGAAAGCCGATTTGGAGAGATTTATTCCAACAGTAAGGATGCTGTTGGGGCGACTCTCGAAGTGCGATGGAGGTTTTTGATTGAAGCAGCAAGATTATTTAAAACATTCCAGGGCCGATTTGCACCAATTCGTATCAACATTAAGGATGCTGTTGGTGCCACTCACAAGGTGTGATGGTGGTTTGTCATTGTGAAAACCGGATAACTTTTAATAGCGCTTGACAACCGGTTTGGACAGATTTATACCAACATTAAGGATGCTGTTGGGGTCACTCATAAAGTGTGTTCATGATTTTCAATTTGAAAGATATAGATATAAACTTTTGGTATCGCTTGAGATTAGATTTGGACCGATGTTTACTAATAGTCAGGAGTATAAGTACACGATACTTAAGAATTCTGCACCTTGTAGACGAAATACCCGTATCTGTCAAGCTAAGCAATAGAGGTAGTCGGAATTAAAGGGAAATAACTAATCTTTCTTCTCACTTTCTTGTTAGTCAGGATGCTGTTGAGATTACTCACAAATTGTGGTTTTTCATTTGAAAGACATGAATTAAAAAAGTCTGAGATTGTAGAATTCTTGAAAGGAAATTTATAAACAAAACGGTATTGATATTAGCAGGATTTGAGTTATAAATTCTAAGAAATCACTATTGGCACAAGTGTCCTATTTTTTTCTTATGTTAATGAAGGAATACAAAACCCATGTGAAATCAAGTATTCTTGATCAAAAAGAAATACAGCTTGAAAAATGAAGTGATATTTTGATATCATTGAAATTATTGGTACTTCAAAACAACCTCATGCAAGGTAAGTTCAACTGAAAGTTAAATCAAAATTTCACAAAATAGAGAGGGACGACCAAAAATTGGTCAACTAAAATTTGGCGTATTTTTTTTGAAATCGTGAAAATCTCTCATTTTGAAGGCATATGCACACAAGGGTGCCCAGAATGTTGAAAATTCGTGAGTATCCTGCAAACTAACTACACAACCACTTATTCCCCGTGTCACCTTGAGCCTCTGGTTCAAATATGAGCCAAATCGGCCACTTACACATTTCCAAAGCGAGTTGAAGTTTGCATGGGAAAAATCCTCAAAAGCCGTTTTTTTTCACCGCAAGATGTTTGAGTGATAATGGCAAACGAATTTTCTTCTATCATAGTAGATAACTAAGAATACAAATGTACACAATTGTGCAAAAGTGGTTTGCCACGATCAATTAGACATTGCTTCAATAAACTGTTGATAACTTTTCTGGGTTTTCTTAAATCATCTTGCGGTTTGAGACAATACTTGAATAGTAACAACTGCTAAAACCGTGATATTTCTCCATACATTTCCATACAAATTCGACCCGCTTTATGAATGGCAAATGTTGACCGATTTGGCTCAAATGTGAACCAGAGGCTTAGGGTGGCATTAAAAACAAGTTATCATGCCTAGCCAAATATTCTTATATTTTGTAGTAATTTTTTTTTATAAATCATTTATTTGTACAGGCTTAATCGTATCAACTTTACATAGCCAACTGTTCATATTTATATTCATCAGTTATCTTAAAACTAAAGTTGGGGGGATAGAACCCATTACTTGCAGCCGTCTCGAGATTAATATGATTAACAATTTAATGGATGGGAAGATGTGCAGAAATTTTGTAGTCAATGGACTTCTAAAAAAATAAATTTATAACATTAACATGACAACCATATTTGACCAATTTTCGAGCGTGCCACCCTTTATGCAGCCCAACCATAAGATTTCAAAAAACAAATCCTACTCAGATAATCGTAAAACATAAAACTTTGCCGAAAAGATTAAATAAAATTAAAATACGAGAGAAAGATTAAATTACATCCACTTTGCCAAAAAACTACAGTTGAAAAGATGTAATAAGTTTCGAAAAAAATATTTAAAATCTGACTTAAATTTCACAGCAAAAAATTTAGAAAACATGAACGCAATATCGTAAAATGCAAAAAAAAATACAATTGTAATAACAAAACGAACGGAAATGATAGATACACAGTTTGAAAAAACATGCACATATATGAAATGCTAGATTTGGCAAAAAAAAATCGTGGGATATTTCATGTAAATTCTAGCCAGATCAGGTCAGGTCTGTTATATGAAAGATTGCTAACAATTTCGTTGTTTACGTCTACTTTGGCTTGTAACCGGATGAGAGCAACTTTTGCACGTGTATTGAAATTCATCATCTGTTTGAAGAACATTTCAAACTATACGGCATTTTCAATATGGTTGAGCTATTTTGATGCGATATCCATTTTTGTTTTTTTGGGTTGCTTTTCATGTAAAAATATGAAAACACAATAAATGTAGTCATCAGAGTCACTTGTTTTGCAAATGAACAAATTCGGTCTGATGATTACGCCTGTTGAATGCTTTAAAGTCTTCAGTGTCACTTGTTTTAAATGCACTTGAAGAGATTAAATGTTCTCATTATCTTTTTGGTGTATTAATCTTACTAAGAATAGCATCTCTTCAACTCTCCAATCAACCTACCTGTCGTCGATGACACCGGTCGATGGCTTGTGGTGGACAAATTGTTGACAACATTGTAACTGTAATAATCCAGCTTAGGGCTGGTCACCGCCGGTAAGTGCGCCAAGGCTCTCCCGTCACCCTCGGATAGGCAGCCGCCAAACAAGCTCCTTCCCCGGCCCGGATTCGTTGAATTATGCCTTCCTTTTGTCGTTGATTTCGTTGGAACGGAATTTTTACAGTTTCGATTTTAATATTTCCCGGGTCAATCACTTTTCTTCTTCACCCTGTCGCACTTTGCTGATCACTGACTTTCTTCGACAATCGATAATTTTCAGGAAGTAGTTGAGTTTTTTTTTCTCCCCTTAGCCAACCATAAGAACAACCAACACTTTATCGATCAAGAACTTTAGTGCACTCTGCAAATATTTACTTCACCTTCATTACACTCAAGTACGCAAAGTACTTCATGCGATTCCAGCCTCTTTCCGGAATGGTAGTCGTTATTCGTTATTCTCACACTTGAACCCTTCCTGCAAAAAATAACAACAACAACAACAATAACATCGACGTTGCACTTTGAGGTGTGAACATTCTCTCTCGCTACACCGGCGACGATGGGGGTTGCACTGGTGGGCGGCGGTGGATCGTGGCGCATTCCTTTATTTATGTCACTTTCACGAATGTGGTAAAATCGACTGTTTCACTGCTCTGGTAATCTGAAAATGAGCGTCATTTTTAATTTTCCTGGAACCACGCTCATCACAACCATCACACATTTCATTTATTATGGATGGAAACGGTCACCGAGCCAGGCGGTGTGCTTGATATCAATATAATGGGCGGTACAGAGGGCAATTACTGTGATTTTCTACGGTTCGGAAAACTGGGGACGGTCGGCGTCAGCGTCGATTGTGGGTGCTCAAGGTCGGATGAACTTTAAATTATGGCTCCCACCGCCCTCTGCCAGGGACTTCGGCAATTTGATTATGAATAATTGAGCGAGCTACAAACAGTGCTGCTTGCTGGGAGGTGATTGCCCTATTCTTCAGATTTTGAACAAAGGTGTTGGCGTTTTTTTTTTTCAGAAAATATGCGATGTTTCATGCATTTTTGCATGTTATAATAACTTCAATTTTTGTCGGACGAGAACAATAGCTGAAAATCTATACAATACTGTGGTTTCAATTAGCATTTTAATACATAAGTCTTCGTCAGTGGAATATGACTGAATTCTAAACATTTGTGAAGACTCACATATTCGAATAGTATTAAGGTGAACAAAATTTATAAAATTTACTCAGATACGACAAACAGAAAAACCAGATCCTTGTCAATCACCTGTAAACGTTAGATCAAATCAAGCAAGGTCTTTGAACTAATATTTATCCAAACTTATAATTTATTCACCTGTTTACACAAACACAGGATACACTCCTTATCGGCATTTTATCTGCATAAGAAGCAGCACGTCAATGACATGAAGCTTTATATTCAGATATTATATCCTGCTAATATCCCAAGTAAAATTGTTAACACCATCCTTGCTTTATTAAGTTTAATTAAAGTTTTATGAAAGCCACTTGAATTCAATTTGGTTCTAATATGTCACCAAGAGGTGTAAATATGTGTCTTATTGAAGTCAGGTTTATGAGAACCTACACAGCTTATTCACAACGATCTTAAAACCTTGTTTCTCAAATTCCTTTTACTCCTATCAAAGGTTTTATTTCGACTTTATGAACTCGTAAAATGCTGTATTGAAATGCCGCTTTAGGACTTATTGCTAATATCTTATTATGGTCAATTTGAAAAGCATTTTAAAACCATTTTGCCTCCAGTAAATGCATTAAACAGCAAATTGGCATTGAAGGAAGTCACCACAAGACCAAATAGTTTTATAATGGTCATTGCGAAGAAAAATTGCCTTTATGGCATAACTGTGCTTTTTTCCGATCGTCATATTGAAATATAAGAAATAATTTAAATGTGGAAAAATAAATGCATCAAATTTTCAATGGTATGCAAAGAAACTGTAGATTGGAGACTAATTTCGGCATTCTTTTAGATAATCTCATCCAATTCCAAGCCGTTTTTATGAAATTCATGATTAATTTATCGAATATATTTGTTTTAATTTGATCTATGTTGTTGTAAATTCGCATCATTTCCGAGGCGCATTAATTTTCGGCTCTTATCGTGCCAATACATAAAAATAAATGCGCACATAATTTGGAGCATAATATGCTATAGCAAACATAATTTGCTTTGGATATTTTGCTATCATACAAAATTTTCCGCAAAACTAGACCGTTTTTTTACTGCTAAATGAATCAGAAGAGCAGAGAATCGAATAAAGCAGAACAAAAAAAAACAACCTCGATTTCACAGTGAAGTGTGACAGCTGTGGCCATTTGGCCACATTCTGGATTTCATGGCAGCCAATAGGTTTTATGAAGGTTCTCAAGTGGTCATAACATCTTTCACTAGAACATTTTCAAAATCTGTATGTTCTTATACAGGTTTTCACAACCGTCTATAGAGTGGGCCATTTTGTACAAATTTCGGCTTTAAAGAAGCATATAGGAGGTGTTGGTAGACAAAACAGTTTTGATTGTAGTTTTATCAACAAAGCCGGGAGAAGTGTTATACGGCTGGAATAAAACTAAAATTGTTACTTGGGATGCTAATATAATGCGGGAATGACAGCTCGTTAATAGCATTTCTAATGCTATATTAATGCACCTAAAGATAACTGTCAGTTTTTGGCACTGCTAATGCTATTATTCTGCATTTTTCTGCTGTCTATTCCCGATTTATTTTTGGAACTATTTCTTCTTTTACTTCTTCCTATTGATGGTAGGAGGAAAAAATAAATGTAACAATGAGCTATAAGCAAGCCGTTTAGTGTAAATTCATATGATTAAAATTGAACGGGTGTATTAGTATGAGTAAAGTATTACTTTGTAAATTTAATATACTGCAAAAATCTCCTGTGCTGCGTCCTGGACAAAGGTACTTTGCATCATCATGCACGATTGAACCGCTGCATTTGCTGCCTGTGCTGAATAGTAATAGTGAGTAAGGAATGATATTTATTTACCTTGGATGTTCACCAAAAGAATGATGTTACACATTCTCCCATAATTCCTCGACCTTAAACCGGTTTGTCTCTTAACAATGGTGAATATGGGTAAAGATTCTTTTGATGGGTCTCTGATGACAGATTATAGTTCAAACATGTGTTTTAAGCATGACATATGTAGGTTTGGTCCATACTGGTTTTTGTTGTTGGGTTTTCCAACAGGATTCTGCCCCTTCACATTCAGCAAAAGTTACGCAGGACTGGTACAAGAACAATTTGCTACACTTTATCCTTAAAGAATTATGGCCGGACTCGTTGCCAGAAATAAACCTACTGGACTTTCCCACTTGGGACATTATGGAAGAAAAGTTTAAAAACCCCAAGCTTAGTAAAGCAAACCTATACTGAATCTTCAGGTGATCTGTACTCCAGAGCAGTTTGGATGAAGTAGGATATCCTTAAAGCTTATCTCTTTACGTGTGTTGAGTTTCTAGAACATTAATTGAGTATCATTAAAAGTATATCGTCACTTTGTACAACGAAAAGACTATTACTATGGCTGGATATGCTCTAAACTCTAGAACAGTTTAGATGGCCTAGAATACGACCTAGAACATTCCTGGATGCTTCAAAATCTATATCCATTTCGTCTATTATATTATATTATATTATATCTTGTTGATTCCAAACGGTAAGAATCTGGAATGCCTTGTTCCATGTTTCTAGGAAATGACACAGCCAGTATCGAAAGTGAGTATTTGCCAAACATTTCAGACAAATATTCCACGAGTTCACCGCCTTGCCGACACAAGTGGGGGATGCTACTGTCAGGATCCCTGACGATGTGCTCAATTTCAACAAACTCCGCATTACTGAAGACATGCTAATGGCCGCAATGTTCAAACTGAAGCTCTTGTTCTCAACAAGACAATCAGTCCATTCATCAGTTTTAAAACGATGCGCAATTAATCACTGCTTCCCACTTGCGAGGATCTTCCATCTATCGGCACAGCAAAGTGAGTTCCCCACACACTGGAAACACTCGTATATATTGACCATTTTCAAAAAAAGAGGCAATCGGAACCTTGTCAATTATCGTGCAACCAATTCTCTCTGTCAAAGTTATTCGTAAATATTGTAAATACTACCTTGTTTGCGTGCTCTAAAAACTACGTTCGATTCTGACCAACACGGCTTCTTTCCGAAGCAATCGGTCTATACGAACTTGGTTCAGTTTACGTCTAACTGCCCGCGTTGTACGTTTCCTGGATGGCAGGTTGATACTGCGCATTTGGATCCGAAGGCAGCATTTGATATAAAGGACCATGAAATTCTGCTTGCTAAGCTGAAATTACTCGATGTTTCATCAACGGCTGTGGATTGGTTCAGATCATACTTGGTTAATCGTTTGGTACGGGTTAAGATTGGCACTTCGTAATCAGAAGCATTTTCAAACAATTTGGGTGTCCCTCAAGGCAGTAACCTGGGCCCTCTGCTTTTCTCGAACTTTATAAACGATGTCTTCGTGCCGTTACCACCATTCCAAAGTTTATAAAACTATAAAAAGTCCCATCTGCAGTATATTGTGTGTATATTTTCCGATTCCGGTGCTCAAGAAATTAGATGGGCTTGCGTAAGGATTGTATCGGAAATAAACTGGCAACGCTTATGATGCGCTCACACATACACGCGTAACACTATCGGTCTGAGCCTACCTACATTCGACGCGTGCATCTGTCAACAACTTGCTCAGCTCCTGAACATTCAGTAAACAGTGATCGTTTTCGAGATCGAAAAGAGTGTGAAAATTAAACTGATGGACACGTGGATTCGTGAGAAGCATGTCTCGATGAACAAAATAGCGCAACGTTTCTGAATTCATCACAAGAGCGTAAAATCTGTCATCAACAAGTTCGAGAAACACTTCTCGTTCGATGAGCTGCCAGGAAAATGAAGAAAACCAGGTCCAGCTGACCCAAAATTGGATCTGAACGTAGTCAACCTCATCCTTCGGAACGAATCGATGTCGATTCGTGATTTGGCAAAAAATGCAGGAAATTTCCTCGGTCGGAATGGAGCAAAGAATCAAGAAGCGCAACAACTTGAAGACTTATAAGAAGCAAAGATAGCAAAACAAAGTGCTGAGCAAAATTCCAAGGTGAAAACCAGAGCCATAAAGTTATACAACTTTTACTTTTGCAACGACCTTCTGTGTTTTGATCGATGACGAAATATATGTGAAAGAGGACTCCAGAACGCTTCCAGGATCGCAATTTTACACCAAGGTCATCGACGAAGATGTGAGCATCTCCGAAAAGTCGTTCGAAGTGGAAAAAATTGACCAGAAGGTATGACAGGATTTTGTTCCTGCGGCTCCAAGTCATCGATTTTCTACATTAAAAGTACGATCAATGCCGAAGTTTACCGTAATGAGTGTTTTCAGAAAAGGTTGCTTCCGTTAAACAAGCAGCACAAGGTCCGTTTGGCCTGATTTGGCGTGATTTGGCCTGATTTGGCGTCAGTCCATTACGCCATTAAAGCTCGATTCAAAGTAAATCTGGACGCACGGTTTAATACACCACCGCGTCCCTGGTGGTTGGAACAAAAAACGTTTGACAGGCATTTGTTGATGTTTCATTGACGAAGAAATTGGGGAAAAGTTTTTCTCGATTGATCGACGCATCTCGAAATTACGGATCATGGAACTTGAGAAAAGAAAATTAATTGTGCACAAACATCTAGAGAATCCTTCGTGGTCTGCCTCAAAAATAGCAAAAGTGTTAAAATTCCCAAACTCAACGGTGTGTCCTGTAATCAAACGTTACAAGGATACTGTGGATAGAGCACAGCGCATCTACCATAAAAGTGGCACTAGGGACAAAGAGCTGAGGAGAAAGGTGTTGAGGTACGTGAAAGGCAACCCAGGTGTCTCCCTACGTGATTTGGCAAAGAAATACGATTCCAACTTTTCCACCGTGTATAACATCTTTTCAAGAGAAGGATATAAGTCTTTTTGTGCCAGTAAACATCCGAATCACTACCTGAAACAAAATGTATTGGCCAAAAAGCGAGCACGATTACTATACGAACGAGTTTTGACGAAATTTGATGGCTGTATTTTAATGGATGACGAAACATATGTCAAAATGGATTATAAACAAATCCCAGGACGAACATTTTGCCTGCAACTAGTGGTAGGTCCCCTCCAGGTATAATTTTGTTTTTGCTGATAAGTTAGCTCGGAAAGTAATGATTTGGCAAGGAATCTGCAGTTGTGGCCTTAAAACCAAGGTTTTCATCACATCTCACACAATGACGTCAAAGGTTTACATTAAAGAGTGTCTGAAAAAGCGGATTTTACCCTTCTTTCGGCAACACAAGACCAACGTTATGTTTTGGCCGGATGTAGCCAGCTGCCCCTACTTTAAGGAGGTACTAGAATGGTATGCTGCAAACAATGTTTATTTCGTCGCCAAAGACATGAATCCTCCGAATTGCCCTGAGTTCAGACCAATCGAAAAATATTGGGCAATTGTCAAGCGAAAACTTCGAGGATGCGGCAAAGAAGTGACAAATGCACAACAAATGCGTTTAAAGTGGAATAAGTTCGCCGGTACAGTGTCACCAGCGACTGTGCAGATAACGATGACATCGATCATAAGTAAAGTGCGACAGTTCGTTCGAAACGGTGAAATGTAATAACTTGTTATATATAACTCGAAAGCTGAAATACCCTGAAATAGTTTGAATACCCTTTTGATTGACGTTTTGATCAACCGTGTATGTTGTTTAATGCTTGAGTTATGATCACTTGAATGCGTCTAAATTTACTTTGAATCGGGCTTTACGCCACAGTTAAATGGAGGCTAAAAAATGGAGTAGATTTCGTTGAGAAAAACATCAACCCTCCCAATTTTCCACAGCTTCGTCCAACTGAACGCTATTGGGCTATCGTCAAGCGCAACTTCAAGAAAAGTGGTAAGGAGTGCAAAAGTATGGAAGATTTCAAAAATAATTCGTCTGCGGCTTCCAGAAAATGCGACAAAACTACTGTCCAAACTCAGAGTGGAGTCAAATCCAAAATCAAAAAATTCTGGCAATAAATTTGCTTTCATTATTCTTTTTTTTTTTGTGTGTTTACTGCTGCATCGTTCCATCTTCTTTCCGACAGTTTGAAAACTAAGAAGGATCTTTTCTGCCCTAGAAAGTAATACTACTAAAGTTATCAATTTTTGTTAAATCTGTGAAAACAGTATGAGCTTCAAGGGTACTGAAGATTTCGTAGGTATCAGAAAGCCTATGTTTTCAAAAGAATTTTCTTGAATTGTGAAATTCTATCAACTCTTCCAAATTGAACAAAATAAAAGAATTAGAGACATTAAGTTACAAAAAATATCATGTAAATCAGTTTGAAAACGGTCAGGCAGCTTAAAATTTTATCGAGTCAGATAATATTTCAAATAACGGAGATAGTTGAATATTTTGCCTGATTTATTTTCATCGAAACTTATCCCCGATAAACACCACGTGAAACTATATTTTCTAAATCCCTTTGTTTATTCCATCTTGCGCAATATTTTCCCTCGATTTAAACTTCATCCCCAACAGCACACTCCACAATTCATCTGAACACCCGATAATGTCATCTGGTTATTTACCAACCAAACAACTCACGACACACGCTAGATTAGCACCTTTTCAAACTTTTACATTGGCAAACAAATGTCCGTCCCACAATACAACAAACATCCTCCTCGCAGGTTGAATCTTCTGTGTCACCATACGAATTCCTCACTTATTATTTGCACAATCACAAAACAAAACAACGAATTCCCCGAGATTATTTAGAATATTTCTCAAATTTCAAACAGAACCGTTCACCACACATCGCACTGCCGGCCACATGCACCACATCTTGACCATGACAAGGTCCATCGAAGTTACTCTTCTTTTCCACTTTAGCACCATTCTCGGAATTCTAAAAGCGCTTATTCTTCTTCTTCTTCAAACATCCAACGAGCAACCCGGCGCGAGTTTCTTTCTGCCGCTTGAGTTTGAGCAACCGCCTCGGTTCAATATTTGCGAAAGCTGGATTCAACCTTGTTGGCTTCTTACCACACCACGCCAATTGCACCTTGCGCGCAGCAACTGCACCACTTCTACCCTTGATTGCAAAAGGAAAAAAAGACGGAGCAGAAAAGTTCTAATCAGAACTTCCGAATGATCCTCGCGGGTAAACAACAACATCCGAACGCACCGGTCAATGTCGACTAACTGCGCACGCGTATCACCAGGAGAGCCCAAAGAACCCCACCGTGCGACGTCGTTGAAGTCGGTGCTGCTGCCATTCAGGATAAAGGATCGACGTCACAGCGACGGCGGCAGCAGCAACAATAACAACAACACCAACAACAAGCAACCAGATGAAAGAAGCTCCCCAAAGAATAATCACTGATAGAGACCGGGTCGATCGGTTTATCGGAATCGGAACGAGCCTTGGTGGGAGGTGGAGAGTGCTCAGGTATTAGGCAACAATAGTGTGGGTAATGAGGTTGGTGTGCGATTTTTGTGCGATCGAGCGAGGATGAAGAACGCGACTGCGCGACTGTCGGATAATTAGATAAAGCCGTAGCTAGGTAGGAAACTTAGCGCCTGTCGCATCAAAGCCGTCCGTCGCGGTTCGGTACTATAACAGACTCTGTCTGTCTGATAGTATGCCTATAGTATCCGATAGTAGTATGTACTCGAAGCGATGCGGAGAGCCAACACTAGACGGCAGTATATCAACAACAATGATAGCTCTCTGACAGAAAGGGGTAGGCGCAGGTTGCTTGAGCAACGAGTGGGTGATCGCCGACTGTTGGCGGGTGGATGAGGGCGATGCGGCGGAAGCAGTAGAAGCTTTTCGGGTACTTGGGAACACAGAAAACGAGAGAGAGAGAGAGAGAATGATGCTCAGTAGTGTGAGTAGGTACAAGTGGTGGCAGATTTGAGAATTTTCTTTAGAAAGAACGGAGCAGTACATTAAGTAAAGTTACACGAGAGGTTAACTTTTCAAGACCATAATAAAATTTGTTTGCACCCAGAGCGGTGACTTTGTCCACAGGATTTTAAATCTAGTTTCAATCGTATTGGACAGTTCATTTTATCAAGAGGACACATTGTTTTACAGATGTTCTATTTATTAGTAATCAAATTCAAAAACGGTTTAATGTGTAATAATCACTATTGTCTCTGTATTACGGAAAAAAATATAATTCTCATCAAAATGCTCCTAGATATGAAACTGGTGGACTTCTTGAAGAAAACCCTTCATTAGTCCTTCCATAGTTCTCGCGATACCTTTCGGCCCAGTGGTGAAAAATGGTCCCAGTGGTGAAAAATGGCAACTTTTCTTGGCACCTGAGTAAATAGATTGCCAGACAAGAACATTTTGCCGAACTTCTCCATTCCGATCGTTCTTCTGTCAACAGGTACGTTTTCCCCAACAACCGCATTATAGAACTGCGGCCCCAGTAGCGTAGTTGTGTCCAGTTTGCAGCATCTTTCGTCATCCATCAAAATGCAACGATTGGGATGCTTTCTTAACATTTTAAGCTTCCACATTATTAAGCTTCCAGCATCGCTCTTTGGCTCGTTCCAGCTATTCCGTGCTCCGTTTTGGCGTTTTTTTGCTTCTTGTATGCCCTGATGTTATTTCTCTTTTTGACGCTTTGGACAAATCCAACGGATACTCCCAGTTTCTTGGCAACCTGTCGGACTGAGTTCGATTTTTCGGAAGCTCAACACATTTCTTCTCCTTTTGCGGGTTGACAGGGCCGCTTGTGGTTTTTGATTTTGGCAGATCTTCCACAGTATGCTCCTCCCGATCGGAGTAAGCGTTGCTCGAGTGCGGTTTATTGCTGTCACGTTTTCTTTCGCAATATTTGTGGTTCGAAAATTATTTTGAAACCTTTGAATTTGATTTATCATTAAACTGTCCATAATTATTAGTAGCATCTGTTGTGTGCGTTTTAAAGACGAGAGAGTCGTGAAAGTATTTCTATTTAGTAACCAGAAAAGAGAATGCAACGAATACAAGAAGGGAGCGCAGTTAGAGTGTCAGATGGCAGCAGGGCTGGCAAATGTCATTTTCAATGAAAAATGACTTACGATTTTTACCGAAAAACTTCTGAAAATCTCATCGGGCGAGAAAACGATGATGGAGATTTTCTTCAAAATCTCATCGATTTTTTCTTCATGACAGCACGTGACAGTGTTTTGGTCATCGCTCCTACAAGCACATTTATTGATATAATTGTGAGTTTTATCACAAAACTTCAAAAACAATTTCCATTCTGTCGATAACATATTATTGCTTCGTTAATTTTAAGTAAACTAAAGTAAGAAATTTCTGAAACAAAATCGTATGAGAAATAATCTTATGACTGCATGATGGTGTGAGAATGACAAGAAAGCTCATGATAGTTCTTTTCTTCTCGTAACAGTGAGATGGCCCGTTTTTTCATCGTCACATGATGGACGTGAGATTTACCAGCGCTGGTTGGCAGCCCAAGTAACACCACTTGTCATATTCATATTAATAATACACGTTTTAGACCAAGCTCATGTTTTTTTCTAACGTCAATAGCTTAATTTCATACTCGCATATAACCGAAAAAGCGCAATAAATGTGGCATTTTTGAACATCTTTTAGGTCAAACCAGATGTTTTGTGGAACATCCATAAGACAAATATTATGTTCTATGGATGCTTCCAACAGCATAATGATATGTTTTGTCAAAGCAAGCACGGTATGAACAAAGTAAAAAAAATATAAACAAGATTTTTTAATGGCGAAACGATATCGTAGCTAATGGAATTTTGAAAGTTAAAGCTGATTGCTCACTTTTTCAATTAGGAAATTAAAAGTGCTTGATGCATGGAAGTTGTAGCAATATTGTATATGCGGCTCAAGGTTAGCAGTGCAACTTTCCGTTTTACCTTCCAAATTGAACCGAGTAATGTCAGTATGAATGAAAATACAAATAATTTTTTTCTATTATGTTGTGCGTAGCTACATCTCAAAAGACTCCCCCACAAATTAAGCGTAACAATTTATAAAAAATACTAAACAATCTTCCAAACTGTTGCTTTATGTTACATTTGAATAAACCCCTATGCCCAATGTGGCTTCTATTTGAATCAGTGAGTGGCATCACAGTCTTACATTTAGGTAGTGTTTTTTTATTCCAGTATTTCAAATAAGCATATTTTCAGCCGTCACTGTATTGGATTCATAATCTATTCTGAATAATTTCACTATTGCATGAGGATGTTAAAAACATGTTTAAAATTCATCTTGGATGCAACCTATCAACATATTTACAAACATCTAGCATACATGCTACTTCCAAACAATCCAAAATGAAGTACGCTTGACTCAAATCAGTCAAAAGTATGGATACTCAAAAGTGAGTAAAGATAGTTCGTAGTGGTAAGATGACAAACAGTCACCGATGTTTTCAAGAAGTAAAATTTATGTTGATCGAACAAAAATAGACCTTTTTACAACATATTCTTGTCAAAGAAGATGTTTCTGGTGTTCCTTGGGAGGTATGAGCGGAAATCCCTAAATGTCCAATGTTTACGGCAACCAGAAAAGCAGCAGTATTTAGAGACCGGGCATGTTTGTGTGGTCAAACAAACATCTAAGGTTTATAGTTATATAAAAAACGTTTCATTTTGCTTGTTTTTGGATAAAATGTTTTCATACGGGCGCATTTCTCTCAGAAATGCTGAGAAACAGCGTTTTGAGGTCTTTTAGGGGACCATTTCCTCGAATTCAATCGTCGGAATTTAAGCTGAAATTCCGACGATTACGGTAAGAAAATAGTTTTATATTTCGGATAGTAATTCAAGTCAATATCTATGATTCCTACTTCATGATTGACCATTTTCTTCAACATTTTTTATGGAAGCTCACAAATTTTATATGAAAACTATTGAAACTAAATTTGTAATATTTGCTAAATAGGTGTGATCCTTTCTATAAAACGTAAAATTAAAATAAACTCGCATGAAAGAAAATTGAAACTAAATCTTTAGACCGTTTTCATACCAAGGACGATGCTCAAACAAATCGTATATCAACAACTAAATTTCTTGTAAGAAAAAATTGAAACGAGGTTTCGAGGCAAAGATTTAGTTGGGTATATTTCATGAAACGGCGAACTTTCATGGTGTCCAATGTCATTAGGCCAAAAACCATTAGGCCAGGCGCCATAAGACTGAAATTTTTATAAATGTAAGATTGAACTTAATATTTCTTTAAATCTTTGGATATCGCTGGTCTGATTAGGTCTGTTGTACGGAATACTGCAAACAATGTTGTATACCGTATGAGAGATTGCAAACAACTACATTGTTTACGCTTGCTTTGGCTTGCAATTAAACGAGGGGAAAGTTTACAGGTCTGTTAAAATTAACTAAAAAAAACCTGAGTAGAAACATTCAAATTAAAACTTCACTTGTTCACATTAAAAATATAAAAAGTAAAAAAACTAAAACACTTTGCAAACTATCATTAGTTAAAACGAGCCAATTTCTTTAAATACCATTAGAAAAAACCTTTTGACAGATCAGAAAGTTTAGTCTGTGAATTATTGATTTTTTGTTTATAGTGTGCTAATTTTTCTTTAAATCGAGCGCACGCCCCACAAAAAAAAAAAAATATGGAAGGGAAAAAAGCCTATTTGTCAAAGGATAAGCTTTTTCTACACAGAGAGGAATTTGATAGTCAATTTTACCATTATTGGGTGTTAGGATGACTATTGCAGTATAGTGATATTGAACCGACTATGATCATAGTCAAAACTACCATTAAAAATAGTTGATGCAACATTTTCCATAATGTCGGAATAGTCCTTGTTACCATGATCATAGTCAAAAATGCCATGAACGTGGTAAATTCGACCATTTTCATGGTTATTGCAACCATTATATGCGATAGTCATCCTGACCATGATTTAATTGTCGGTACAACGATGAAATTTTTCTCAGACTGAGGGAATTTTAAGGAATTTGCTCGCGTTCACTAGTGATAGTTTGAAAAGTGGTTTGTTTTTAACCCATTTTCGCCATTTTTGCAAAAAAAAATATTCGGAAAAAATCAATATAGAGGCTTTAAGTTAGTCTTGAAAAACTTATTTTAACACGTACGCCCACAATCCCTCTGAGATAGAAAATTTCAAATTTCAAATTGATGATACTCCATCGTTAGCCATCGGATTTTGATGCAGTTTTTTGCAATAGATCACAAAATTATCCTAGTTCATAGATCTGGTTACTCCGAAAATTTCGCTAGTTTCGGATTCCAAGGTGGGAGTACTGGGGTAAGTTAGGGCCAGTATAGTCAGAAATCCTTAAAATCTCTGTTTGATGACCTAGTTTTGCTAAATCATGAAGTTTGATATGCCGCATGCCATGTTTCGCATCTAAAAATATGTTGTTCACCATCCCTGGACAGGTGCGCCGTGACGTCATGCTGGGTGTACGCAATGCTAGCGCATCGCTGCACAAATTGACTTCTTCTGAACGAATGGAACAGAGTTAAACATGATTTGAGACTTATCTAGAACACGCATAATGACACCCAGATAAGTCATAAACATTTTTGCAATTTTGTCCACTTTTTTTAGTGTGTGATTCAAAATTTGTCTGATAAAAATTTGTCTACATATACAATTGTTTGTGCCAGTGTGTATTTTGTAGGTGGTTGTGATATAGGGGGAAAAAAGCCTGAGGATATACCTTCAAAAAAAAAAATTATGGCGATACCTCACACACACGGCACATACGATTGTTTTCAAAAGTAACTTTGCGTGAATGTCCTTTGAAGACTAAGTTTTGCAAAATCATGAAGTTTGATATGTCACAAGTCAGGTTTTGGAAAAGATTTGTTTCTTTTTTTTCACGACATACTAAAAATAATAAGAGCAAGGAGGATGATAGGGGCTATGCCTAAACCACGTAGAATTTTTTGGGGAAGTTGGTGGGTGGGGGGAGGGGGTTGACTAAAGTCTACGCTCCATACAAAATTTCAGAACAATGTATGGAGAAAAGTCTATGAGGGGGGGAGGGGGGTGTCTGAGATTTTCAAAATAAATCTACGTGGTTTATGAAACAGTCCATAAGAAAATGTTTCTTTTTCTTATATTAATATCCATAGAAACTTCAAGAGAATTGTCAGCACATAATTTGAAATCGATTGTAGCTGAAACTGAATCGATACTTCGAACTAACCCACTGGATATTAGGACCAACCCAAGCATATTTTTACTGCATCTTGTTGAGAACTATGAGATAATCTATTAAGATTTTTAAGAGGATCATTCTGAGGGTTCTGAGCTGATGTTGAACTCCATTTGAAAAAGCATATCCAACTTATTGATTTACTTTTTGCAATATTTTATTGAAAGTTTTGTTTTTGGATATGGATTCCGTATTTGAATTAGTGTTACACATTTTTTCGATCTGACAGAGTAATCCACCAACTAAAATACTCAATTATCACAAACTTACTTGCACCTGGCGTGTCTTTTTCTCTAATAAAATAAAATAAAATATAACCTACTAAGTGACACAACAAACAAACAAAATTACCTCCCAGCAAAAAAAAAAAATAAATTGTTTTCTTTTTTTTATACAACACAAAGAGAGGGGAAGATACGCCACAAAAAAAAGGGAGATATCATATATATAAATAAAAGAAGAACGCGCTAATCCCTTTTTTTAAAAAAGATAAAAATATTGTTTTGCGCCGAATAAATGTTAACAAATTTTTTGTTTATCGCCTCCTTTGCCTTGGATTAAAACGAGGGGGAATTTTACGCGCCTGTTAATCTTCATTATTTTTTTCTTTTTAAAACAACCCCCCTAATCACCCAAATAACCCCAAATCTACCACAACCTCTTTCTTAAATCCATAGCCCCCACCAACCACCTACACCAACTGTTCACCTAACCATCGAGATCTACACCTTATTATATTTTCTTTGATCTTTTTATTTTTTTAACGGCTTGCTTCATTTAGAATTGGAACAAACTTTTGCTCATATTGTGGCGCTCCTGGTGGACGGATTTGGAAGTTCTTGGCGCCCACGTGTCGGAAATTTTGTCAGCTTCACGTATGTATTTTTGACATTCCGCAAATCGACTGTACTTTGTAAACAATCAACATGGAAGCCAAAAGAAGGGAAAAATTGTGCACAGTTATTTGGAAAATCCATTGTGGTCTGCATCTAGTCTAGCTAAACAGCTGAAATTGCCCAGAAATACCGTATGGCGCGTTATCAAACGGTATAAGGAAACATTGACGACGATTCGGAAGCCTCAAGCCAATCGTCGGAGTGGAACTGTCGACCGGAAACTGCGTGATAAGATTTTGAAGACGATTAAGAGGAATCCCAATCTGTCGGACCGTGATTTGGCCAGAAAATTCGGTGCTGCCCATAGTACCGTGAGGAGAACTCGACTCCGGGAAGGAATCAAGTCGTATCGAGCTAGCAAACAGCCAAATCGGACCATAAAACAGAATAGTGTGGCCAAAATTCGTGCTCGGAAGCTATACGACCAGGTGCTGAGCATGTTCGACGGGTGTCTTCTGATGGACGATGAAACCTATGTCAAGGCTGACTTCAGGCAAATCCCAGGTCAAAAATTTTACTTGGCAACGGCTCGGGGGGATGTTCCAGCCAAATTTAAATTTGTTTTTGCCGACAAATTTGCACGAAAATTCATGATTTGGCATGGCATTTGCAGCTGTGGAAAAAACACGAAAGTTTTCGTTACAAATAAGACAATGACGTCGGAACTATACCAAAAAGAGTGTCTCCAAAAACGAATTTTGCCGTTCATTCGATCCCACGACCATCCCGTAATGTTTTGGCCAGATTTGGCAAGCTGTCATTACAGCAAAGTCGTTCAAGAATGGTATGCAGAGAAAGGGGTCCAGGTTGTTCCGAAAAACCTTAACCCACCCAACTGCCCCCAGTTCCGCCATATTGAGAAATACTGGGCAATCATGAAGAGGAGACTCAAGACAAAGGGAAAGGTTGTCAAAGACATCAATCAGATGAAGACCTGGTGGAATAAGATAGCTAAAACGATGGACGAAGAAGGTGTGCGCCGCCTAATGAGCCGTGTTACAGAAAAAAATCGAGAATTCCTTCGAAACCGTGACGAATAATTTTATCCGTATTTTTTCTTAAAAGTATGAAAAAGACACCATTTTATTAAAAAAAAAATGATTTCAATAATAAAAAACAAAAAAAAAACAAATGGTTTTTGTTCTACTTCTATCTGAAGCAAGCTTACTAATTTTGTGTTGATTGCTTAAAGTACTAAATAATTAAAAAGTTTTGAAATGGAAGTATCATCTCCTCCACAACAACACCACAGAGCGGACAGCAACATCTCCTAGCACCAACCAAGAGAAGAAAAATAATTGATAGTTCTTTTAGAGTACTAACCCCGGGAAAAAAAAAAAACAGAAAAAAAAAAAAAAGGGCGGGGTTTTTTAAGAGGAAAAACAACACACAAAACCAAATTTTTACAAATCTACCCCACTGCGGGGGGGGGAAAAAAGAGGGGAGATGCCCTCCGCCCCCCCCCCCCCCCTTTACTGGCAAAAGAGTGCGCGCTTGATCGTGCTCATATACCACCAATAGCACGGAACAGTTCTAGCAACGTGAAAATTTCTGTTTACACTTCCTAAAGTCTACATTTGACAGAAATCAATTTCCAATTAGAGGTTTTGAAAACAAAACTTCTAACTTTACCAGTAATGTTTCTCTTGTCGTCATTTACTAAACAACCTCAGAGAGAAACACGGTAAGGTGTTGTATGCTGATCCTCTTTAACAATGTTTTGATGGAATCATGGATTAAATAGATTCCACTAATTATGCCCCCCCCCGTGTTTTTTTTGTTCATCTGTCATCTCATAATCACCTCCCCCCCCCCCGACTTAAAAAAAAAAAAATATAATTATATTTATTTAAGAGAACCATTCACATATTCAAACTCAAACTGCCTATTTATATTGTTAAACCGACAAGGGGGGAGTTATCAAGCCCAACCGTAAAAAAAAATGACCTACAACCATCCCGCCTTTCAAGGAGAAAGTTGATTCAAAAAAGACTTATACGAAATACAGTCTCAAAACATAATAGGGGGAATGCCGCTTTGTTGACAATAAGCGTGTAATATTGATTGGTTTCGGTTTTTATTTTGGGAGGGACCTCAATCCTCCGGTTAATCTGCCCGTAATCTTAGAGCAAAAATTATTTTCATAACGTAATGAGATCATTTTTCCAATTTTTCACAAAATACTTAAATAGTTTTTGAAATAATATATTTTACCCTCCTCATAAGAAATAAGAAATAGTCTGAATTGGCATGGCCGATTGAGATAAAAATAAACTAAGCGTGAGTGCCTTTATTCAATTACTTAGGGGCCGGATGAATAGAAAAAAAATGGACGTCATATTGCCTAATTTGTATCCAATCTGGATGCCTCAATTAATCTTCACAGATATATTTTATAGCAGATTACTTACGGTAGTTAGAACTTGATTGTTCTACTGCCGCAACCCTTTCCGGAATCTCTCAGCTAAGAAAAACTGTCGGGCACATTTCAGTATGGATAAATGTTCTACAGAATAATAATCTACCAGCAATCCCTTTCAAAACCCCCCTTCTAACGCCATCGTCCGCAACCTATAATTCATCAACCTGGTGCTTCATCATCATCATCAACATCATCATCGGTAACGGTTCACATTCAGCACAACATCCATTAGAGAGTATTCCGACGCACGTGAGAAGGACACACAGACAACAGACATAGAGCAAAGCAGAGCGGAGCAACGAGAGGGACCGACCCAACCGCTGCGCGTCAGTCAGACCAGTAATATATAAACAAACAATAGCTCACCTAACCCCGTAAATGATAAATGCACGTTTCCATATCTCACAAAGCGTGCGCTCATTCCGCCCCCTGTGTATTCTCTGCAACCCAACAACCCCTCGCGAAACTCAGGTGTTTTAAACAGGAAGAGAAGAGCGAGGCAGTAGAAGTGCGGGAGTGATGGAACAGACATAGAGAGAGAGAGAACGCGTAGATTGGCGCGGATCATGATTAAAGGATGACGTCATTAAACCGAGAGCCAAATTAATTTGCGAGAGAAGATACCATTCAAGCAATGGCAAGCAAGTCGATATCGTTTAGCGGTACTTGACTAAACTGTCCCAGGAAACGACTTAATGTTCGTTTCAATGGCATTAAAACGCTTCTGGTTATTCAGAGAGATAGAGAGAACACGCTAGTCAGCGTCAGAGGGCGCCGGAATCATTAGCCAGAAATTATTCTTATTCACCCCGGACAAAACAACCAATTTGAAAGAAAAACTACTCGCACATTGTGATAACAACAACTGATTTCACACCTTGCAGTCTTTTCGCGGGATTTAACAACCGATTACTTTATAGCCTAAGCACTGAGCAGTCGCATGCGTATCAACTATGCTCGTTTTTCATCACGCTTGCCGATATCATTGGCATAGGAATTACTGTGGTACACACCCAGCCGAGTCCGAAATGTGAATTTTGATCCACTAGGTCAATCATGCTGAGGTTTGTCGAAAGAACCGTGAATCAACTTGTTCGGCTCATAGCTCTCTGTTATTATTAAATGCAATGCAGTTGAGAAAATGCAACCATTTTGGGTTCCAGCAAGCAATATGAATGCCGCCTGAATGGCAAGGTAAGGGCTTGGCAAAGTGATCTCTAATTGGCGGGTTGAGGGAGAATGATTTACGGAGTTAATGAGGTACTCAAAACTGTTCTGTCGAAACTTTAAAGCTGCCTTTCTATTAGAAATGTTTACTTCTTCTTTCGAATGTGATTTGATCTTGTGGGTTATGTTGTTGTTTATGTAATAAGGGTATGTTTTCCAGCAATAGTGGTGGATCTTTAGTTGGGGAGTTGTGGAAAGTGGAGTTATAGGACCAAACTACTGCAAAATATATCCACATATAAGAAATGTATCGAAAATAAGCTATCCACGTACATTTGCGTTGTACGCGTGTATTTGAGGGTTATTCCGAGAGTCGAAGTGACGTTTGTCACTTGGTGAAGTGAGAAAAGTCACCTGCAGTGACGTGACTCTTCTGGGTGAATCAAATGGAGAATCACCTCACTGCCCGAGCAGAACACAAAAGCATATGAATACCTAATTTTGATCTTGATAACTGGCCTTGGTATTAAAGAGCTCAGATTAAGAGGTAAAATACCTAAGCAAAATACCTAAGAATTGCAAGCAAAATGTCTCTAGAACAACTAAACTTTATATTCCGGATACCTGGGTAAGTATCTGGTCACCTTAGAGGTATTATTTTGGTATTGTTTTACCTCAATTCGGTATTCGCATGACATTGTGGGAACAATTTGATGGTATTATCCTCAGGTATTTTACCTCTTAATCTGAGCTCATAAATACCAAGGCCAGTTATCAAGTTATTCGCTTCTGCTCGGGTGCAGATGACTTTTCTCACTACACCAAGTGACAAACGTCACTTCGACTCTCGGAATAGCTTTCTTTGTGATGGTTTTAATGTGTTCGTGATAGCATGCTGTGCGTTTGTTTACTTGTTTGGACGGTTTAAATTCGTCGTTTTCAAAATGTCGCGCATTGTAAAAGAGGTGAAAATTAAGGTTTTGGACACAAGGCTACGTGAAGAGGGTGTAACTACGCGACAATTGGCGAAGCGCTTTGGAATTCATCACGCGACTGTAAAATCCATCATAACCAAGTTTGAAGAACACTGGTCTTTGGATGAATTACCAGGAATTGACAGAAATCCCGGATCTTCCAACCCTAAACTGGATCAGAAAGTTGTAGTTCTCATTCGGAAGAGCAAATCAATGTCGATACGTGATTTGCCAATGAAGCGAAAACCAGCGTTGGAATGATTCAACGTATCAAGAAACGGAACAGCCTGAAGGATTTAGCGTCATCGCATTACGCCAAAACAACTCTCAATTGGCTCACGGAAAAGAGTATAGATTTCGTTGAGAAAGACATCAATCCGCCAAATTGCCCTCAGCTTCGGCCCATCGAACGCTTTTGGGCGATTGTGAAAAAGGTCTTCAAAAAGACTGGTAAAGCTGCTGAGAATATGCAGGAGTTCAAAAAAATTTGGGCTAAGGCGTCCATAAAATGTGATGAAACACTTGTCCGGAACTTGATGAAAAGTGTTCGATCAAAAATTCACAAGCTCGTGGAAGAATAATATTAATTTCATCCGGTCTTCACAATGTTCAAGTTCAATCCCGTACAGTAAAGAATCATCGATTTGGGCAAAGGGTAAATGCACCCTTCTTTTTGGGAAATGCTCCTTAAACTTCGGAAAAAGGCTCCTTAGATGCGTTTGCCCGGTATAATGCAATCGGAGGTATTAACCTTCTGGTTAGCGCTTGCCGGGTGTTTTGACGGGTCTTCAGTTTCTTCGAGATTGTATAGTTTTGACGGGTTTTAAGTTTCTGAATTTAAGAGTCGTCAAAAGAAAATTAAGACTCTTCAAAATGAAATTAAGACTCGTCAAAATGAAATTTAAACCCGGCAAAACTACCTCAATACAATCTATACACCGCTATACAATCTTTAAGAAACTTAAGACCCGTCAAAACAACCGGCAAGCGCTAACCAGAAGGTAAATACCTCCGATTGCATAATACCGGGCAAACGCATCTAAGGAGCATTTTTCCAAAGTTTAAGGAGCATTTCCCCAAAAAGAAGGGTGCATTTACCCTGCTGCCATCGATTTGTATGAATAAAACAAAAAAAATTATATGATTTGCAAGAAACATATGTGGATAACTTATTTTCGATACAGTCCTCATATGTTTTTTGATTAAGGACGAGTTATCCTACATATATCAAGTGTATTTGTCAATATTTCAATTTAATCCAAATATTTGAAGCTTAGAATCAGGGCAGCACTCACGATTATCCTCAACATGCCAAAAATAGTTGCCATCGAATTGGGCTGCTTATAGCTGTCAACAGCTGCAATAGAGGAACTTTGTTTTGCTATTACCACGTGGAATGGATTTTTTTTTTCTAGTAAAAATAAATGGCATAACATTTATGTCTGTCTGTTTGACTTTAATCCGAGGCTATTCGGGAAAGAACTATGAAGGATGAGTTCACCATATATTCACGGAGATACAGAAAAATCCTCGATTTACGTTATTTTCAATAATGAATTTTAATCACTTTTCTAAATTAAACACAAAGAATACAAAAGAATAATTTGCAAAGAATATATTAATTAAAACAATTCCACAGAAAAAAAAATATGGTGACTCTCAAAATTACATCAAAATTGGTATAGTTTGTCCTTATTCATTAATTTTATTTATTTATTTATTCATCATGGTTGTTCTCATCTGACATCGTGGTTTTAATGAAATTAGTTTTTATTAATTAGTTAAAAATACGCGATCTATACATGTGTTGTCTAAATGTCTCCGTCGTCAAATTAAAATCAAAAACATTACATGCTTCTACAAATAGCCTACATATAAAATAGATGGGATCATTTGCTGCATAGTCAGTATTCCTTGAAGCTACCTGTAACAGTATCAAAGAAAATAAGGCTTGTATTTTTTTTTTTTTTTCCTTTCGTTTAGCGTTTCCATTGCTGGGTTGGGCGGAACAAAAAATTTTTTGAAATAATATTTTTTTTTCCCGGACCTTTTTTTTACGTTTTTTAATAAAAAAGAATTTTTAAAAATTGTTTTAAAAAAAAAAATACACAAAAAAATTTTTCTTTTTGTTTAAAAAATACGATTTGCTTTTTCTTGATTTCCACTGCCAGGGTCTCCAACAACTTCATGTTTTTATATTTTGAAAGCTCGATTCAAAGTAAATCTGGACGCACGGTTTAATACACCACCGCGTCCCTGGTGGTTGGAACGAAAAACGTTTGACAGGCATTTGTTGATGTTTCATTGACGAAGAAATTGGTGAAAAGTTTTTCTCGATTGATTGACGCATCTCGAAATTACGGATCATGAAACTTGAGTAAAGAAAATTAATTGTGCACAAACATCTAGAGAATTCTTCGTGGTCTGCCTCAAAAATAGCAAAAGTGTTGAAATTCCCAAAGTCATCGGTGTGTCTTGTAATCAAACGTTACAAGGATACTCTATTTATCGCATCTATCATAAAAGTGGCACTAGGACCAAAGAGCTGAGGAGAAAGGTGTTGAAGTACGTGAAAGGCAACCCAAGTGTCCCCATACGTGATTTGGAAAGAAATACGATTCCAACATTTCCACCGTGTGTAACATCCTTTCAAGAGAAGAATAGAAGTCTTTTTGTGCCAGTAAACATCCGAATCGCTCCCTCACTTAGTGGCCAAAAAGCGAGCACGATTACTATACGAACGAGTTTTGACGAAATTTGATGGCTGTATTTTAATGGATGACGAAACATATGTCAAAATGGATTATAAACAAATCCCTGGACGAAAATTTTACCTGGCAACTGGTCGTGGGGATGTCCTTTCCAGGTATAAATTTGTTTTTGCTGATAAGTTTGCTCGGAAACTAATGATTTGGCAAGGAATCTGCAGTTGTGGCCTTAAAACCAAGGTTTTCATCACATCTCACACAATGAAGTCGAAGGTTTACATTAAAGAGTGTCTGAAAAAGCAGGTTTACCCTTCATTCGGTAACAAAAGACCAACGTTATGTTTTGGCCGGATATAGCCAGCTGCCACTACTCTAAGGAGGTACTGACATGATTTGCTGCAAACAATGTTAATTTCGTCGCCAAAGAGATTAAACCTCAGAATTGCCCTGAGTTCAGACCGATCGAAAAATATTGGGCAATTGTCAAGTGAAAACCTCGAGGATGCGGCAAAGAAGTGACAAATGCACAACAAATGCGTTTAAAGTGCATAAGTTCGCCGGTACAGAGTCACCAGCGACTGTGCAGTAAGCTGCAATTCCAATGGAATCCTGCGATGGCCAAAAAAACATTTGTCGTTGGTGGCTGAGATGAAAGAGTGTTCAATACCATGGATAGGTTTTTATTGAATTTCCGCTTGAACGATCCACTATTTCATAATTTCTTCCACCTAAGGGCGTCCATTGTGACAGTTTGTTTGTTTTTCACATAATGTTCTTTCTTAAGAGCATGTGCTCTTATTCAAAATCAAATGGTTCTAAGAGCGTTTTATGACAGCGGTTTCAAGATATATTCATCTTAAAGAAGAATGTCATAAAACTTTTTCAAAACTTTTATCAGGTTTTATGAAAGTTGCGAAACGATGTCTTGAGAGGGGAATCAAGTATCTGATAAAAATACTTAAAAGGTGAATAACACTTATAAATGATGTTGTTTTATGGAGGTTTCTTCAAGTGTTCTTTAATCATTCTTTATGAATGTTAATCAATTAAAAACATCTTAACTTGTAGAATGCCCTGATAAAACCAGATGATTTCCATAATGCTTTGATAAAACTACCATAAAACACGAATAAAACCAATTTGCATTTGAATTGTTACTAGGGATATAAGTCGAAAATTTGCCCTCTTCACGATTTAACTTAAACATAATAAGATAATTGGCACACCTAAATGCGATTTTGACTTTAAATGTAGGAATATACGATACTATCTGAGCTCTGTTATGCGACTGCTGGTTGTCTGGGAGCTGCTTATTTAAACGATTTCGTGAAGTTTATATTGTTTAAATGATATATTAAGCTTAACGGACACAACAATATTCAGTCAATTCCGGAAATATGAGACTGCATTGAGTATGAACCAAAAACCTGGGAATTGTTTGGGGATCATTAGGTATTTCATTCGATGATGCGCATTTAGCTTGCCTTTCTTAAATATCTTATAATCAGAATACGTTATTTAGCCAGGAATATCCATCTTACATAATTAAATGCCATGTCAAAAGGCAAACTTGAACACTCAAAGATCTTAAAGATTTTACGGACCTTGTTCAAGATTTCATTTGACCACGCTTTAAGGAGCCTCCCTCAACTCATTCGGCAAAGGCGGAGCTACAAAGCAACACCATGCTGAAGGTGGCTGGGTTCAATTCCCAGTCTTGTCTCGACTCCCTGGGCATAAGGTATGAGTGTATTTACTTGCCACACAACCATGCTAATGCAAAAACTGTACCTGGCATCGGAAGCTCCCAATTAACAACTGTGGAAGTGCATTTAGAACACTGATTTCAGAATAAGCAAAAAGCTAATTGTGAAAACAATAAGCTTGAAACGCTATGAAAGAAGAAACAAGTAGAATACCATAACTTTGCTCAAGAAGACTTTGGAAAGCATTAAATATCTTACTGAAACCATTCAAGGGCACGTCGTCAGAAAGCGCTTTTGAGTTTCACGAATACATAAAATCTTTCAGTTCATTATTCTATTGAGTCTTTAGATCATCAAGATCTGAACTCCAGAAGACTTTGAGGAGCTTAAAATATTATACTATAATGTGATGATGTGAATATTGTCAGACGACTCCCGTGAGCTTTTCGGACTTAAACAAACTTTTTGAATATCTAGAGAATATGAAGAAAGATTAGTAATTTCCATTTAATTCCAACTACCTTTATTGCTTATCTTGACAGATACATGACTGAGGTCGAGTCAGTCGAGTATTAGTACACGAAACTGAAGAAGTCTACACATTGTAGACGAAATACGCGTATCTGTCAAGATAAGCAATGAAGGTAGTTGGAATTAAATGGAAATTACTAATCTTTCTTCTCATTTTCTAGTTACAGGTATTCCACTAAAAAGCTCACACTCAAGAAGATTTATTTTACGAATATGAATTCATCTTCAAAATACTTTGGAGGGCATTCAATATGTTATGGACATGGTCCAAGACATTATTCGTGACGATTTCATTGAGCCTCCTGATCTGCAGGATGTGAATTACAAAATACTTTGGAGAGTAGCCGGTGCCGATGGTGTGGTGAGAGGTGTGACCGTTAATTGGCACCCCAGTAGGACTAGGTTCAATCCCCGCCGAGGACGATTTGATTTTTCTGAGGCGCAAAAATCTCTGGTAATGTATACCTTCGTAAGGGAAGTATGCAGTTGTTCATAGCTCCTGTGTTGATAAGTTGTGGATAAGAGGGAGGTGGCGGGGGGGGATGGGGAATTCAACAAATTTTAAAAAGCGGATCAGAGCCAATCAGCTCATCGGAATAAATCGATTCTTTTGACCAGCTCTTTTGATTTAGTGACGTCAACATACGCACAAGTGTGAAAGTGACTATACTAGGTTACTATTGGTCTCCATTATGTATCAAATTAAGTTTTAGCAAAGAAAATACTTCACAACTTGTTTTTGATCTAATCGATTTGAATATGTGATCTGATCACGTGAAGTACAAGATTACAAGATTTAGTTATTCAATTAACCAAATATAATCGAGATGTTTGATTCACCACTCAGTGAGATTCGACATGTATTTATTATTCAGTCAAAAAATTAACAAAAGGATTCGACTATATTTTTAAATGACCATTCGAAAATAAAATGGATTTCTGATTCTTTAGAGTAAATACTAGCACCAACACAGTAAAACTAGTTAGAATTGTCTATTTTGACACTTACTCTTGTTTGCGTTGCGTGAAATTGTGCTTCACAAAGTAACAACCGGTTCGCCGATTTGTGGAAAAAAAGATTACAAAAAGGGAATCAGTTCACTTTACACAGCTCTCTTCTCTTTTTCTCTTCTGCATTTTGATTTGACAGAGTCGATGAATTTGTTCAGCTCACAGGAAAGCAAAGCGGACAGTGAGAACGGTGAGAACGAGTCAGCTGGTGAGCTGCGATTCTTTTCTAAAGAGCTGGTTGTCATTTGCTCACTGAAATGAATCGATTCAGTGGAACAGCTCAGGAGAGGAATGCCCATCTCTAGTGCCCGCGCCACCCTACCCTACATTTAAAAAAAAAAAAAAAGAGAAGCAGAAGAAAAAAAAAAGGAAGAAAAAAAAAAATATTGACATCATTTTCCTTCATAATTATTTTAAGTTGGGTGAACATTATTATGATTGAATAAAGGGCAAAAATATAGTATTGATAGTTCTATAAGAGAACGACAGCGTGAAAATTGTGTAAAGAGTAAGTAAGAAAGCACAGCTTTTGGTTGGGGGTACAATACAGTAGTATACAGTATTATAAAGTGAACATCTTCCAAACTTTGAAATCATTAATTCACGTTTAATAATAGCAATCTGATTAGTAAAGTAAATGTAATAGTCAAAAGGCTATCTTGAACTTCTTGATCTCATACAGACTTTCAGTTTTTCGAAACATTAGAACTCTAAGTTCTGGGCTTTGGAAAAGCTTTAAAATAGTTTAGAGAGTATTGAGCTATCTGGCACAACCTTAGACACATGATTTATCATAAAACTGTTTAGGAACCTGATTTTGTGTTGTATGCGAGGACGTGTGCTCCAACTAATATTGAACAAATTTAACATCAAGATCTTAACTTTAGAACAATTAAGAAAACATAGCGAACTTTTGGATTTCTAAAATATGTCTAATGATTATTGTAGAAGCAAAAATGTTTATGGCCACCTCCCTGTATCTCCAACTTGCGTATTTCCATGGCTCCAGAACCAGTAAATGGTTCAAAAAATTTGCAACAACAACCTTCACTGTTCCATCTTCCTTTTGGTAGCTTTGAAGTCAGATTCTGTTAAGTGATTATCGTGATTCTCGAAACACTTCCCAAAAATCGAATGTTCTATTAGACAATCAAAAGCCTTCCTTTGGCGATAGGATGGAACGAACTGTCCATTTAGATCACAGTACCTTTTATTTAGCACTCAGATCAGTAGTTGCTGGGAAACACGATCTAGTGAAGAAAAATCTTCTATCTACAGTAGCCACTAGACGGCGCTGGTAAGCAAAAAATCAACTTCTGTATCTCAAGATACTGGATAGCTAAAAGCGCGGAATCAGCGCAACGTACTTCTGAAGGAGAAGAGCTACATGATTTTTAACAGAATGAAAAGGAATTCATCCACTAGGCAGTGATTTTGGATTTCAATGTCTTAATATTCTGATAAGCTTGAAAGATGGAGTCTTTGGGAAAATTCTTCTTCGGTGGACTGATTAGTTAGGAGGATGAAATCTTTGATAAAGTTATTTATGAGATCAACAACTTTCGTTTAACGAACAGTTTGATTCAAAATAATTCCAGTAGGAGGTGCTAATTCCCAAACGAATGATGTAACGTTCTTCTTCTTCAAGATTGTGAATCTTTAGTAAGAAGGTGATAACCGTAACAAGAGACGCTAGTGAACATGCATAATTACAAAATCCAATAACCAAAGATCCTGAGCATTCAATGGTATGGCGTTCTTGGCAATGATCTTCAGGAGGTAAAAGCACCTCATGCAAAATTGTGAAACTCGATATAACTATTCTGCAGCTGAAGCACAACATTCATAAGGGAAGTTAAAACGCATAACTGCAAATCGTGTTGTGACGACCCAGAATGGGAATTCGGATCAGGCGAGCTCGTGAGCTGAGGTGAACCTTTCAGGAATGATATTGCGGACAAACTGGTGACGACTTATGAATAAAAATCAATCAAATGGATATCTTCGGCTATGCAGTCTTTTCAAATTTGAAAAACCGGGTCTAAATTTTGACTAACGTTTCGATGCTGGTAATACTCATCCTCAAGGAAGTATTTTTTCCTGAAGATGATGGTAACCAATTTAAAAACTGTTATATAATCTGATCCTGATCGAATGTAAAAATGTTCGGGGAATCGAACGATGCTCAAATCTTTCTGGATAAACACTTTTTTAAGATATTTTGAACAAAATATCCAACTTATTTTAAACCAGTTTAAAATAATCCAACTTATTTTAAACCGTGGGAAAATTGATTGCTCAAAATTTGATGGGGGAAATGAAAAGGAAGGTGCGGGTATTCGAGATCGGAGATGAAATTGAATAAAACAAATTTTGTTAATCATTACTCATTAGTAGTTTTTCGTTCCCTGGAACCGATAATCGGTTTAATTTTGATAAGTAAATATGTGTGTGCCATCGAATCCAATCATTATACGAAACGAATCGGAGCAAGATATTTTTTGCAACTTAATAACATTGCGCGGAAATTCCACGAAATTTCATTTCGAAACGTAATAAACAGAATTGTTCGATATACCGCTCACCCTTAGTGCCTCCGGTCATGTTCGGGGATGTCAATGTTTTCTGCAAATATAAGCTATTCGAACGTTACTTTTCACTGCTTCTTCCGTAAAATCATGTCGCCCTTTATTCTCGTCTCTACCCTGACCGTTGTTTGCTAGAAGGATGCGGAGAAGCAACTTTCCCAACACAGTTCCACTCGATCCGCGCAGTCCACCGGCAAGTAATTAAGCGGAGTTTATTTCAATCAATTAACAACGAAACACATCAATTACCACGTGATTGCAGACGCGGGCACCAGGCAACCGATCTCCCTTTCGACAATTGCACCTTGCACGAACAAAGATCAAACAATAGTAGCAAAAGAAGAAACACACATCGAAAAACAATATCTCCACCGCGCACTAATTGATTGATTAAGGTAAAGCACGTTGGTGTGCTTTGCGTTTCGCTTTTCTCCTTCAACACTTATTGGAGCCTTCAATTTCCTCTACGCTGCACCACCACAGGGCGTAGAATTGGTTCCGGCATCGCGTGCCACTGCTGCTGGCCGCTTTTATGCACACTTCTTCATCAACTCTGTGTGTGCGAGAGGGCGAGGATTTTCCTTACCCCAAACCGTGCAAACCGCGCATATGAACCGAGAGCGTGCGAGCGACCCAATCAATGTCAAACATATCAGCCAACAACGATATACTGAACCCGCGACCGACCGCAAGTGACTCGAAACGCACACACGAAGCTACTTGAACCATACACCGAAAAGGGTAGAATCTAAAGGCCCGCGTCCTGCTGCTGTTGCTGCTGCTAGCGTTCTTACTGGTGGTTCTGAGTAAACTGAAAACGGGTTACGACGGCGGTCGGTCAGTGGCAGTTGAAGCCTGCGCGGAAGGAACACACTTAATACATGAGACGGAGCCTTTCGGCCCCACACTAGGAAGCAGGGTTCGTCCAGTGCGGATGTCACCGTCAGTCTTTATCCGCATGCGATATACTAGCTTGGAGCATTTACGGATGTGACACTCGATATGTAGAGATCATTCGTCATTCATCACGACCGAACTCACGAACGAGAACAAACTGTCATGAATCTGATTCATGTCAGCATCAACCGAAACGAAACTTCTAGGAAGATGAAAAGAGTTGTTATTGTTAAAAAAAATATGATGAAAACATGAGCCACATATGAATTAGTTAAGCTATAGCATAACACAAGGTATTTCTTGCAACCGATGAAGCAACAGGTGATTTATCATGTGGTTTTATCCGTATACAGCAAACTGAAACAACACCCCTTCTGGAAGGGCCGGAACTGTTCGACCATCAAAAACGAGCAGCTGATGATGCAAATTGAAGTTGATTGCCCATCTAGAAAAAGGACTTCGACACAGCTGTCATTTGCATTGTGGCAACGAGACGCTCCAGTTGGCTTGGAACTGGATCCGCAATCCTCTACGGTTTATGACAATTGTGGGTTTTACCGGACGACATGCAGAGCTCAGAATCGCCCAAAAGGAACTTGAATAAATAAACAGCTTATTTTGAAGGAAGAAAACGGGTTTTCCTCTTGTTATTGTGGACCGTTGAGTCACCTTCCTCCACAGGGACGCAGTTGAGGATTTATTCGGAAAAAGTGTTTTTGTTTCGGCAAAAAAGTGACTTGCCGGAACAGGGTATTTTTGATAGCATGATGGACGCTATCAGTCATAGTTGAGTTGTTCAGACTGTATGATTGAATAACATAGCGCGAAGAGGTGCCGAGTTTTGAACGTTTTATAGCTTACGTTAAAATTCATGCGGGTTCAATCACAAGGTTAATAATTTTGATTTATATTAACTGTTGAGTCAGGCGACGTCTTTGTTATGGTAAGGGCATAACTGACAAATGTAAACAACAATATGAAAAGTTTATCAATGTAAGTCATCAATTCTATCGGATAAGAGGACTCTTTCTCAACAAAAAAAATGGGGATGGACTGATGAGCAAGTTCAATGTGCGTAAACATGCGAAAGAAGCCACTTTTTGTGTTTGTCAGTTACGCCCTTATGAGGTATCTTTGTAGAAATAGTGTTAAATTTTGTTTATCTTCTTTTATATAGATCTAACCTTCTCGAAGTGCCGAAATTTAATGTAATCCCAAAGAGAAGTTTTAAATTGCTACACACTACCAAAATTTCATGTAAATTTTTGTCCTCTGAGGCCGACACATGCAAACGTCCTTTAGCACATAAGAATGAGTTGAAAGAGATGAGAAAATAAATTCAATCAAACACATCTTTCGTCGAATTGCGTATGAGTCAGTTTCAGGAGACATAATTTTAAACGAAATCTTTCTTTACGTTCCCCGACTTTTTACAATTCATAATTTCTAAGTGTGTACACTGAGATCTAAAAACCCGGTAACAACTTGACAGCTCCAGAGTAAAGTCAACGTACCCCGATAATTTTGGCTCACTGTTTCTGTCAAATCGAATGCATCCTAGAACAAATTATCAATTGAACATATTTACATCGACTGTTATTTTCAAAGCTGTGGAGCTCATATTCGTACTTGATGAACAATCTGACGATATGTTGTAATTTTTTCTAAATGTTAAATGGTATATATTTTTACCCTTCTTACAGAGAATATATAGAAGCATAAACACACTCGAGACTTAGACTGCTAGCAAAAGATTAAATAATTTAAAAACCATAATTATAAGAACCGAAATTTTCAGCACTTGAAAAATATCCGAAAGCTAGCATTATGTGAATTAAAAGGCAGCCTACTTCACTTTTAAATGACGCACTATATTACATCCACCGAAGTAAAAAAAATCTCTTTGCTAAGGGTACACTGGAAAAAAAGATTGGTAAACGCAAACGTTTTACGAAACGTTTCCAGGAATTCCACGTAGAATTGGTCACAAACATTATATTAAATTAAAGTTTTGAGTAATTGTTTCGGAAACTAAGCAGTTAAGTTTAACTGGCATCAGTTTGAATTTACCATTATGTTGGTTGTTTCATTACGACAGCTACGAAAACAAACAGATTTGTTGGTTGATTCTGCCAACACTTATGGTTTGTTTCAAAAATTATTTAGTATGATTTGAACTTAAATACTGTTTGAACCAAACAAACAAAAACGGTTTATACAACAAACATCTCCATTTACAATCACCTTACATTTCTTTTGTTATTTCAATTATTTAAATAAAATACTACAAACATCAGAAAAGTGCACATTTACATTTAAAGACTTCTATCAGTCGAGGAATCAACAAAATAACAGGACTGGATGACGGAAAATATTTTTATTTTTTTCTCCAATTAAAAAATCAGTTTAATTTAACAGCCTCTTTGGTAGAATCAATCTAAAATTTTAATTTGTTTCCATGGGCCAAAGCAACCTGTGTTTTGGTAATAATAAATCCCTTTCAAGGTGGAAACAACAAATATTGGGGCTTATTACGGTTCTCACTTTCCCCCGAGACACCCGTAATAAGGACAGTGACTCCCATTTGATTTACTTGTGAGTTTTTTCACCGTGATTCGTTTACACCCGTGATGTGACACTCGTAATAAGGCCCATTAATATTGAACAACCATGATTTGTGTTGCATTGTGGTAATATCGTCAGGTAGAAACAACCAACCTGCCCGTTTCTTTCGAAACAAAATCGTTGGTTTAAAACAATTTTTATTTTCTTTAGTTTGGATGTCAACAAACAAGTTTGTTATTTCAAACGCGAATGTTTTTTCTCCGTGGAGCAATGGTAGCATTACACGGCCAGCCCTGTCGACTCAATTTTGAGTCGTTTTTGACTCACTTTCGTCATTAGTGGAGTCACTCAAATTTGAGTAAATGTAACTGGTATTGTCAAGTCGACAAATCAAAAACATCGACTCAAATCAGATGGATGTTTTTGATTTGTCGGCTTGTCAATCCCAGCTACATTTACTCAAATTTGAGTAACTCCACTAATGACGAAAGTGAGTCAAAAACGACTCAAAATTGAGCTGACATGGCTGGCCGTGTAGAGCTTGCTCTCTTTTCTCTTTCAAGCACACATGATGGATTAGATTTTTTTCATCGCTGTATGTTGAAACAGAAAGGTCAATCAATTTCATCAAGTTTTATGCTTGGTGCTGGGAGAAGTGTAACTTATGCATTAAATAAAAGATAAACTCATACATTAAATCGAAAATAATCTCCTCTTCAGCATTCTTTATCTCCTTTTTTTCTCTCTCTCTCTCTCTCTCTCTCTCTCTCTCTTTGTCTCACTTTCCCGCATTCCGATTCTCAAGTAATGATGCATTATATTCGATACAAATGAAATCAAAAGGAAAGGAAGTCACATTACGCCTCAATAAAAAATTGTTCTTGCACTGTTTTTAACATCCACACATAAGGAAACGAAAACATGTATTCCAAAGCTAAAAACCGGTAGTATCGAGAATGGATGGCCCTTTTGTTTATGCACGGTAGAGACATCTATAATTTGTAAATGGGTACGTGAAACTAAGCTCATCTGTCATGATGCTCGGGGATCAATGAATTGATAACCAAGAGGAAGAAGATTGCCAAAACGATGGATGAGAATAATGTGCACCGGTTAATGAAACGTATTCCGGGAAAAGTCTGCAAATTCTTCGAAATCGAGATGACTAATTGTTTATGTGTTTTCCCGCTAAAGTTCACATAAATTCGAACATTTTAGTTAAATTAGAATACTATTTTGTTAATGTATATCCGAAATATGCGCAATAGTCTATGTTCCAATTTTAACTGGACCACACCTTACAAAAAAATATTTTTTAATGCCGACGACATGAAACTATTCGTGGAAATAAGAAATCAGGACGACATCAACACATAGCAGAAAGAAATACATATATTCCACACATGGTGCTCAAAAAGCGTACTGCAACTAAACATAAAAAAGTGTAATTTAATATCAGTCAGTAGAAAACGAAACACACCAAATATATTAATCTCATTAGAAATCAAGTTGTTGGAAAATGTGAAAGAGTTAGGGATTCAGGAGTTATCTTAGACCATTTCATAAAACGCATATTGGCGTAATAGAATCCGTACAAAACAAATTTCTACTATATGCTCTTAGTAAATTAGGGTGGACAAGATTTCCTCGCCCATCTCAAGCGCGCTGTATGCTTATCAATAAACAAACACTGACCCAGCGTCGTGAATTTGCAATGGTTTCATTTGTTAACGATTTCGCAGCGAATTGATTCAACTAAAATTTTATCAAAACTCAACTTTTATATTCCTTCTTCGCAACTCAGAAGTAAGTAGAACTTATTCATAACGAATCAGTATCGGACGAACTATGCCAAATATTGGCCATTAAATCAAATTATGATCACATATAATCAACACTGCGAAACTATTGACTTAACTATGTCCAGGGGTCCTGCCTTAGCTCAGTCGGTAAAGGCGCAGATACAAAGCAATACCATGCTGGAGGTGGCTGGGTTCGATTCCCGGTCTGGTCTAGGAATTTTTCGTAAAAAAAAATTCTCGACTCCCTGGGCATATAGCGTATGATTGTACTTGCCACACAATCATCCTAATGCAAAAATGGTACTTGGCATCGAAAGCTCTCAATTAATAACTGTGGAAGTGCATTTAGAACACTGAGCAAGCAATAAGCTAATTGTGAAAGCAATAAGCTTGAAATGCTAAAGAAGAAGAAGATATCGAGGCATAACTTGAAGAAATATTTCAACACCGTACGAAACAACACAAACTAATAAAATTTTATGAAAGCACTGTCTACTTAACCTAAGTTTTTTTTATAAAAATTTGTTTTGCTCTTACCTAATCTGAATGCACTATAGCATAAGGAAATTAAAAAAAAGAAGAAAATTATATGTAAATGTATTATAAGTTTGACGTTAGTTTGACGAAACTAATAAATAATTATCGTTCATGTAATTTTAAATGGATTATTTTGCCCACTTTTGATAATAATTTATTTAGATTAACTTAGATTCAAAAATCGATTCTTAAACATCGGTTATATTTTTTTTTTATTAAATCATTTATTTGTACAGGCTCAATCGAATCAACTTTACAGAGCCAAGTTTTCATATTTATATACATCAATTATCTTAAAACTAATGTTAAGGGGATAGAACCGATTACTCGCGGCCGTCTCGAGGTTAATAGGAATAACAATTGTATGGATGGGAAGATAGGCGGGAATTTGAAGTGTGGTTTACAAAGCACGTTTATTTTAAATTCGGAATTGGATAAAAACTTATAACTATACAACTTTAGGTTTTCTTTTGACTTTAACATTTTTGAGAATGAGAAAAAAAAAACACACACACAAACACAGAGAAAAAAAAACTTAAAGTAAACATACAGGTTAAACTAACTACAATCTAAGGCTAATGTTAGTCAAAAACACATAAATGAGTTTCATAAACTCCAGATCACGTATAGCCAAAATATCTCGAACCGGTACATTGGGTTGTCTACCTCGAGCCCGAAGGGAATCATAAAGCTCAGATCTGACTCCACGATGCTCAGCACATGACCAAATAATGTGATCTGCGTCCTGGTAACCTTGTCCACATTCACAGAGATTGCTGTCGCTCAGCCCAACACGGTATAAATGAGCGTTCAAAGAATAATGATTGGACATGAGGCGAGACATCACACGAATGAAGTCTCGACCCACATCCATCCCTCCAAACCAAGATTTCTTCGACACCTTTGGGATGATAGAATGTTGCCATCGCCCCAAATCTCCTTTACTCCATTTATACTGCCAGCTGACGAGTGACTGTTGACGAAAAATAGTAAAAAATTCATTAAAGGCGATTTGTCGATCATAAATATCGCCTTCTATAGCGCCCACCTTTGCCAGCGAGTCCGCTCTCTCATTGCCCAGAATTGAACAATGAGATGGGACCCATACAAAGGTGATGATAAAATAACGCGAAGATAAAGCACTTAGAAGCTCCTGTATTTTCATGAGAAAATACGAGGAGTGCTTTACCGGCCTCAAGGAGCGAATAGACTCTATAGAACTGAGACTATCCGTGAAAATGTAATACTGATCCGGTGTTAGTGAGGCAACAATTTCTAGCGTAAAGTGTATTGCCGCTAATTCAGCGACATATACGGAACAAGGAGCTTGAAGTTTACGATTGGCGCTATAAATTTCATTAAATATACCAAAGCCTGCTGACTCCTCTATCAATGATCCGTCAGTGAAGAACGATTTAGTGGAATCAACTTGGCCAAACTTTGCAGCAAATATCACCGGAGCAATCATAGGACGATGATGCTCTGGGATTCCATGAAGCTCCTGCTTCATGGATAAATCAAAATGAACCGAATTATCGAAATCGGAGAAGCAAACACGATTGGAAATGTTCGGCGAAGGGCTGACATCCTGTGTTATGTACAAATGGTACAAAGTCATGAAGCGAGTTTGAGGATTCAACTCGAGAAGCTTCTCAAAATTTTCGATTACCTGGGGGTTCATTACTTCACACCTGGTGAGGAGCCGGAGAGATAACTCTGTAAACCGATCCGAGAGTGGCAACATGCCGGCCAGCACTTCAAGACTCATGGTGTGAGTCGAGTGCATGCAACCTAACGCGATACGAAGACACCGATATTGAATACGTTCCAGTTTTATGATGTGCGACCGAGCCGCTGACTGAAAACAAAAACTACCGTATTCGATAACCGACAAAATCGTTGTCCGGTACAACGTTAGAAGATCTTGCGGATGCGCTCCCCACCAGGTCCCGGTAATTGTTCGAAGAAAGTTGATCCTTTGCTGGCACTTTCGCTTCAGATACTCAATGTGGGATCTCCAGGTGCACTTTGAATCGAACCAGACCCCAAGATATTTAAAGGACATGGAATGAGTTATCGGTGTACCCCAAATTTGAAGCTTCGGTTGTGCTGGGTTATGCTTCCTTGAAAAAACTACCAACTCTGTTTTCTCCGTAGAGAATTCGATACCTAGCTCTAGAGCCCAAGTAGACAAATTGTCTAAGGTATCCTGTAAAGGTCCTTGCAGATCGACCCCATTGGGTCCCGTGACAGACACTACGCCGTCATCCGCAAGTTGTCTCAACGTACAGTTGTCATTTAGACAACTGTCAATGTCTTTGACATAAACATTATACAAAAGAGGGCTTAAACATGATCCCTGGGGGAGACCCATGTAGCTAAATCGGGAAGCTGTAGAGGTTCCATAAGAGAAGCTCATATGTTTCTCTGACAGCAAATTATACAAAAAATTATTCATTAATGGTGAAAAGCCACAAGCGTGGAGTTTATCTGATAGAACTTCAACAGATACTGAATCAAAAGCCCCCTTTATGTCCAAGAACACAGAAGCCATTTGCTCTTTTTTAGCAAAAGCTAACTGAATATCTGTGGAAAGCAACGCGAGACAGTCGTTCGTTCCCTTACCCCTACGGAAACCATATTGAGTATCTGAAAGCAGGTTATTCGTCTCAACCCATTTGTCCAGACGGAAGAGGATCATTTTCTCCAACAACTTTCGAATACAAGATAACATCGCGATGGGTCGATAGGAGTTGTGGTCAGACGCGGGTTTACCAGGTTTTTGAATGGCTATAACTTTCACCCGTCTCCAATCATCCGGTACAATGTTGAGTTCCAGAAACTGATTAAACAAGTATAACATGCGCCTCTTAGCGACGTCTGGGAGGTTCTTAAGCAAGTTGAACTTGATCCTATGAGCCCCTGGAGCCGTATTGCCACACGAAAGGAGTGCGAGAGAGAACTCTACCATTGAAAAAGGTTGGCTGTTCTCATCTGTCGAATTCGTGGTTTCGCGAGGAATCATCCGTGCCGGCACAGAATCTGGACAAACTTTTCGCGCGAACTTGAGGATCCATTGGTCCGAGTACTCTTCGCTCTCGTTGTTCGTAGTTCGGTTACGCAATCTTCGCGCCGTGTTCCAAAGAGTACTCATCGACGTCTCGCGCGATAGCCCGTCCACGAATGTTCGCCAGTAACCGCGTTTCTTGGCCTTGATGAGACTCTTAAGTTCGCGTTCGAGAGCCGTGTATACTTCGAAGTGCTCAGGTATTCCACGTCTACGGAAAACTTTAAACGCGTCGGACTTTTTACGGTAAACCTCGGTGCACTGTTGATCCCACCATGGAGAAGGAGGTTTCCTACGAAATGACGTTCCTGGAATTGGTCGAGTTTGAGCTTGAAGCGCGCTGTCTAAGATCAGGTTGGAGAGGAAGTTATATTCCTCCAGCGGTGGAAGCTCTTCTACCGTCGTAACGGCTTCCTCTACTGCTGTCCTGAACTTTGTCCAATCGTTGTAACGGGTAAGATCATACGCGACGTTGATGGATTCCGACGGATTGAACCCGGTGGCAATCGAAATTTTTATGGGCAAGTGATCACTACCGTGGGGATCTTGAATCACATCCCATGTGCAATCCAACGATAATGAATTCGAACAAAGTGTGAGGTCTAATCTACTGCCAATTGAGGATGGACCAGCCAAACGTGTTACTTCTCCATTGTTAAGAACTGTCATATTGAAGTTGTCACAGAGGTCATATAACAAGGAAGACCGGTTGTCGTCGTACAGTTCTCCCCAGCCTGTACCGTGAGAGTTAAAATCTCCCATGATCAACCGCGGAGCAGGAAGAACCGAACAAATATCTGAAAGTTGTTTTTGGTTTATTGAGGCTCTAGGAGGAATATAAACGGAAGCAATGCAAAGGCTTTTATTTTTAATAACAGCCTGACATGCGACAACTTCAATACCTGGAATAGGAGGAAAATTCACTCTATAGAAGGAGTAGCACTTTTTGATCCCCAAAAGTACTCCTCCTCCACGTGAATCCTCACGATCAAGACGAATAATGTTGAAATCATGAAACGGAAGATCGATTTCGGGAGAGAGCCATGTTTCACAAATAGCAAATGCATCACAACCGGTATTGTGAGCCAAAAATTTGAAAGATTCCAATTTAGGAACAAAACTTCGACAATTCCACTGCAGAACAGTGATCAAATCCCCGACCTCATTTGGAAAATTATCCATAGAAGGAAATGATAGCTGCAAGGAGGGGCCACTTAATTGTCAATTGCTTCAAGGAAGTCTTCACTGTGGGAAGCATTGCCAATACAATGCTTTTGAGAGGGTCAGAAATTTCAAGGTACTTGAAGATACCTTCGACAATGTTATCAAATGAGAACAGCCCGCTTGAGGAGGGGGCTTCTGTTCTTAAAAGCGGGGCATCAGGGCTTTTGGATGTCCCCGGGAGAGATGGAAAGTCCTGGGTGTAGTTAGTACTACGAAAACCAGGAGGAATTGGATTTTCCTTTTTCCCACCTTTTTTTGAAGTAGGCATGCTGGTCTCGGGCTTCTTTTCAGCAACTTTCCGTGGGCGGACGCGTCTTCGCTTCCATGGGGCACCTTCCGGAAAACTGCACGATGTTCCCTCTTCAGCCAAATCAAAGTCAGACTCGTCATCTGACAGAGGAGCAAAGGGATTTGTATTGGCATCGGGTGATGGTGTGGCTTTTTTCACCATTTCGGCGAAAGATTGCCTGGAACGCTGTTTTAGAGAGCGTTCCAATTGTTCCCCGCGTTGTTTGTACGCCGGGCACGACGAGAGAGCATGAGGAGGAGTTCCCTTACAGAAAGCGCATTTTGGTGTGCTGTCTGCGCAGGCGCCATCCTCGTGTTTCTCCCCGCAGTTGGAGCAGCGTGCCTTATTGCCGCAATGGGAGATCGTATGTCCCATCTGCTGGCATTTTTGGCAGGTCATGACCCGAGGTACGAACAACCGCACAGGTAGTCGAAGTTTTCCCAACTCGACGTATTGAGGGAGGGCTGAGCCAGAGAAGGTCACACGAAACGAGTCTGACGGTGTAAACTTCTTTTCACCCTTAGTGATCGATACTGTGCCAAGTCTTATCACATCCAGTATCTTCACTGGAGAAAGCAGGTGGTTCTTAAATCGACCAACCCCCTGTTTCAGCAGGATCTCAGGGTTCACACTCGTTTCGGTGACCACACCTTCAATTTCAATACCGCGAGCTGGGATATACACCCGATACTCGAGTGTAAAAAGCTGAGAGACAGCAATCTCGTTAGCTTGCTTAAGGTTGGACACAACGCCCCAAGTTTATTCGGTCTCACTTTTATTATCTCGGTCACGGCCGAGAATCGCTTCGTCAGATCGTTGGAGATCTGATATACATTAAGAGGTTTCGTTTTGGGCTGAAAGAAGACAACCCATGGACCAGCTGAACCATCTGGATAAGCACGTGATCGGGTAACCTTATGAGCTACCCCATCATTTCGCGCCATAGATGATTCGTCTTCCGACAAATCATCCATGGCTCTCACGTGGGAGTTTATGACGCTCAAACCCTCACGCAATTAAAAATAATCGAACACAGAAAAACAAACTAAAGCTAAAAACACTCTCTCACACACACACGCACTCACTCAAAATTAAATTATAATGTATTCAGGAGAAACAAAAACTTATCTTATATGTATCACTGATCTGCTGCAGCCGGTCAACGAATGTGCTACTGCTGCCGAGCGACGATGTGTGGCCGCTTGTACGGGCTAGATGTGGAGCTCAGCGATGATGAAAATGATGACGATGATGAAGACGCTGGTCGGTGGTGGTTGGCAGATGAACGATTGCACGCTACACACGATGGACTGCTGGTGTGCGTGCCGTGAACAGATGCGGAGCAATATGGCTATTCGATTGCTAATTGCAATTAATAGCGTCGTTGCACTGATTAACACACGTTTTCTTCTTCAGAAAAAGCAAAACTCGATATCAACTGCGATGACGACACTATCGAGAGAAAAAAAAACTGCACTTAGAAACAACGCGTGACAAACTTCCAAAGCAACACAATGATGGGGAACTGATTTGGATGAAGTAAAAACTATAACTAAAAAAATTCAAAATATGAAAGCACCAGGTGATGATGGAATTTTCTATATCCTCATCAAAAAACTCCCTGAGAGTACTTTGTCTTTCTGGTAAAACTATTTAACAGATGTTTTCATCTGGCATATTTTCCAGATAAATGGAAAAATGCAAAAGTCGTACCTATTTTGAAGCCAGACAAAAATCCGGCTTAAGCTTCTAGCTACCGACCAATCAGTTTGCTTTCTTCAATAAGTAAGCTTTATGGAAAAATAATTTTGAATAGAATGATGCTGCACATCTATACAAACTCAATTTTTGCTGATGAACAGTTTGGACTCCGCCATGGGCATTCAACTACGCATCAACTTTTGAGAGTTACAAATTTAATTCGTTCAAACAAAGCTGAAGGCTGCTCCACTGGAGTTGCTCTTCTAGACATAGAAAAAGCATTCGACAGTGTTTGGCATGCAGGTTTGATTGCACAACTGAAAAAGTTCAATTTTCCGCTTTATATCATGAAATTAGTTCAAAACTACTTAACTGATAGAACTTTGCACGTGAATTATTAGAATCCTAAATCTGGACAATTGCCTATTAGAGCTGATGTTCCTCAAGGTAGCATTCTTGGGCCAATACTTTATAACATTTTCACTTCAAATCTCCCTGATTTACCTCAGGGCTGTCAAAAATCTTGCTTTGCTGATGACAAAGGCATTTCCGCTAAAGGAAAAAGGCTTCAAAAAAGCTTCGAAATTTTTACAGATTATTTTCAGAAATGGAAGATTTCTTCTAATGCTTCCAAAACTCAACTTATAATATTCCCACACAAGCCTAGAGCTGCATTTTTGAAACCAAGTAAGTCATATGGTCACTATGAACGGAGTTCCAATTTCTTGGTCAAATCAAGTAAAATATCTTGGACTGATACTTGATCAAAAATTAACTTTTAAAAATCACATTGAGTGCATTCAAGCCAAATGTAATAAATATATAAAATGTTTATATCCTCTTATAAACAGAAAATCCAAACTTTGTTTGAAGAACAAACTTCCAATATTCAGACAAATTTTTAGACCGGCCATGCTTTATGCTGTGCCAATATGGTCTAGTTGTTGTGATACTAGGAAAAAAGCAATTCAAAGTTCTGAAAATGATTTTGAAGCTGCCACCCTGGTTCAGTACTATTGAATTACATAGAATTTCAAACGTTGAGACTCTATAAGAAATGTCCAACAAAATAATTCATAATTTTAGACAAAAATCAAATTTTCTCTATAGATAAGAACTAGTTTTAAGAAATCAATAATCATTCTCACACGCAGGCAAAAAAAAAACCCTGTTAAAAATACTGAATAGACAAGGTAAAAATAATATTAACACAATTAGATAATGGAGGTAATCAAATACCAATGGATCCTTATCCCATTGACACCAAAGTTGGCAGTTGCAGGTTTATTGCAACTTCAAACATAAATTCATGGCGACGGAATTCCGGGCAATGAAATCCTGTCGCAGCGGAAAATATGCCCCAAAACTCACCAGTTTGCGGGCACACTTGGCACCGAAGCTGGAGCGCATTGTCAGCAGAAAATGTGCCCCAGCGACTTGACTCGATACCCGGGTTGGCACATCAACAACAAGTGATGCGTTAGCGGAACTGCACGCCGTGGGTAGGTTTCCAGCCGGACGGCAACCGAGCAGCCATCATTTTTACCCAATACTTCATCGGAAAGCTATCGAAACCCGAGATGTGGCCATTCAGCAGCGATGCAGCAGAAGTGATCGTGGAGAACGACATCTCCACACATAACGTCGCCGGATACACGATCGACGTTCTATTCGTCGTGGCGCTCATCGTCGCCATCATCATCTGGAGGTGGCGCAGGAACGCGCGCCGCCTGAAGGACCTGGAAGGCGCGGCGCAGAGGCTGCGTCAGCAACAAAACTTGCAGGCATAATACGACGCGGTAGGGATCGCGTTGATGTCCCCTTACATCATCGTTATCGTCTGGCGGCGGTAAGCAAACACGCTCCGCTGGGAGAGAAACGAGGAATGGTAAGAACATAAAACTAACTCTGTATCAAAATGGAAAATATAGGTAAGCCTGAGTCAGAAAGTCTCTCGCGTCGGTTGAATTTTATATCACAGTCCGTGGTAGAGTTATTGCCCTTGCGGGAGCGGGGTACTCATAGTTACGAGACAAATCAGATATAAATGATAGCATATAAGGTTGAAATGTTAATTACTTAGCACCTAGATTAATATATGAATGTAAAATAATGTAAAATTTGGAATAAATAAAGAGTTAAAAAAAACCGTGTTTTTTATTCAAAGCATCAACTAAGGAAAAACAAACCTACTCTTAACTCATTTTCCGTGATCCATTTGGCGCGCACGCGTGTTTGTGTGTGTGTGTGTGTGTGTGTGTGTGTGTGTGTGTGTGTGTGTGTGTGTGTGTGTGTGTGTGTGTGTGTGTTTTTTTTTTTTTTTTTTTTTTTTTTCATGCCAATCGAGACTTTTTGGGCTTTAACCAAAGCAAAGCTTCGAAAATTCATAAAACCAGCGGACGACATCCACAAATTTAAAAAAGATTGGCCAAAAGTGGTAAAAATGGTGGGAAGTACCACTGTGCAGAAGCTAATGGGTCATGTTCGAGGAAAAGTTAGGAGTCTTGGCTATGATTAAATATTTTGATTAAACGAGAGTAAAATATCCTATAAAACACAAATACAATGGTTTGCCAAATAAAATTATTAAAACTTAAAAAAACATGACTTTTTGTTATTTTGAAAGTGTGCCTATACTTTCTGGAACAGTCTATACATCTACTACATTTCCGACTGTCTCTACTCTAATGAGTTACTCTATATATAAATTTGTCGTTAAACCTGCTAAACGGCGTAAATGTTCATTTCTTTCAGCTCGGTTTACCATGAAGCGATCAATGAATGTTACTAACACGAGGAAACTCTTATCTTCTTGGTATGACGTTGGTTTCCTAAAATTATGTATTGCGTGTATCTTTTCATTCTCGATTTCCCAGCCATCTGCCGTTAATTTAAATCCAAGGAAGTTAACAGACTGCTTCTTGAAACAGCATTCACTGGTGTTCAGTTTAACGTTGTGATTTTCCAATCGCGCCATTACTTGCCTCAAGTTTGTGTCGTGTTCCTCTTCTGTTCTTCCGAAGACTATAATATCATCGAGGTAGTTTTTAACCCCACGACAACCTGCCAAAAAATTTCCTTTCAAGAGCTTCTTGAAACAAATCTGGCGCGTTACAGAGCCCAATGACAGCCTTACGCATCTGAACACACCTAACTCGGTAAATAAATTGGTGAGATGGCGTGATTCTTCCGCGAATCCGTTGTGATAGAAAGCATTTGAAAGATCAATGCTAGAAAACCAACAAGCTCCGTCAATTTCTGCCAAGATGTTTTCCAGAGTTGGCATGATGAATGGCGTTCTACATATGTAACGGTTGGGACCTGATTTTACTAGCTGCATCAACCTTTGCTATCGGTATGTTTGTGAAAATATTTCTGCATGGAGGAGCTGTATACTCGTAATTGATGTTGACGGAAGGAATACTAAATTTGGTGAACACATTGTCCATGCTTAAAGCTCTGATGTACTTTGTATAGCCTCTATCTGTAGCATCTGGATTCGTAGGGACTTTTAGCCCAAGTAGCAAAAGACAATATCGAGTAGCTGTTCGCCCGTAGTAGAGAGTATCGCTCATTGGCGAAATAAAAATTCTCAAGTAGTATTGGTCAGTCGTCCGATACGAACAGATGAGCTTCGAATGTTCCCAATACTTTGATATCAGCAGAGGATGCAGATGGCTTAAGTGAACGGTCTGACTTCTCTTGGAAGTTATGGATTTCCTTCCAGTATTTTTCATTGGATGACAACAACCGAAAATCTCTCACAAGGAACGTATTAACCTGAGCTCTGGAGTCAATCAGAAATTCGCAGTCCATATCCGCGTTGTATGGTTATTTTTATCCGGGATCTCTTTCTCGTCTCTTTCACTTGGCCTGGTGAATCAAAAGAAAATATTGCCTCTTCTTGCTCTTGTCAAGACCTTTCGATTGACTTGGCACATTTTTCGATAGCAAAAAAAAATCAGTTTCTCTTGCCCTTGTCAAAATCATTCGATTGACCTGGCTACTAAAAATATTTCTCGTGTGCCCCTATCAAGACCTCTCACTTGACCTGGCTCATATTTCGATGACGAAAAACAATCAGTTACCTTTGCCCTTGTCAAAATCATTCGATTGACCTGGCTACAAAAATTCTAATCACTTGGCCCGCAGAAAACATAAGCAATTTCAAAATTTTGATTCTTTTGCCCTTGTCAAGGCCTATCGCTTGACCTGACATTTTTAAAACAGCACGAACACTTTCTACGGTTCCACTTTCTTTTATCGAATTCGTTTTTGAATCTAGGTTGGAACTAGTTCCAACCTGCGATACCCGAACTTATTTTCAGTGCATACATCAATCCGGTCCGAGTTACAAATAAAATCATACACACTGACGTTTAATAAACAACAAGCCGATCCAATTTTGATACCCGATCCAGTTTGGAACTGGATCAAAAACGAATTCGCTATTTGTAATTCACCTAAAAAAAATATACGTACCTTCGTTGAGAGCGGACTTGACGGCGTAGTCCTCGTTGTTTTCGTCCTGGTTTTCGATGTTTTCGTTGTCATCGTTGTTGTAGCCCTCGTCAATCACCAGTTCCTCGATGTGGTCATCCTCCTCTACTGCGCCATTGTCGTATTCCATCCTTTGCGTCGTCCGTCCGGTATAAGTATCGCCGATAGAATGAGTCTGAACACCCTGTTGTGTTTTTATAGCCTCGCCCAGAACGTGATTGGTCGAACACAAACAGCGAATGGAAAAAAAATACTGCAAAAGCCACAGCGTAAAAGACGAAGAGATTTTTTTTCGATACGGAAAGCGATCGAGTCGAGGCGAATACAAAAGCTGACAAGAGCTGGTAGACACGCTCAATAGTGATTACCCAGATAATGATTAAATCGTCGCTTATTTTTGTATGATTATTTGTTTATTATTTATTTATCTCGTTACATCTATAACACACGCCAGCTCTTAATTTTAATAATAATTTTGTTATCTCAGAGTTATCTCAAATTATAATAATCCGTCCACTATATCACAACACATTGCGATTGGTTGAACGGATTGGAGATAATGATATCATTGGGTATAGGACCAAGTCTCCCCCGGTTGGGTGCGAAAAAGATGAGCTTAGGAATCAATAGAAGCGTAAAGTTGCCAGAAGGCACGACATGCTTCCAGGGACGCTAATTTAACAAAATTCTTCAATCGTAATTCAAGGTATAGATTGCTCTTTAGGACGCTCTTCTTGCTTGTTGCAGATGTGAGTTCCAGTATTAGGATTGTTTGTAGACTGTAGTTGTACATATTCAAAGTTTACGGAAAAATAGTGCTTCGAGCATCTAATGTGAACGGTTGCGTTGATTCTTTCTTATTCACTATTTTGTTATAGGGCATAGCGCCTTATCTATAGTTTTCGGTGGCGCGAGTGATCGAGTCAGTACAGAAACTGCTACTGCTACTAGATTAGATATGACGGTAAATAATTAAAACATCCATACTAATAGTATAGGTAACTAATAGTTCACCATATTTGCCGTATCACCATGGTGTCGATGCTTTGTTACGAATTGCTTTTTTATCGGTTATAGCGCATTATTTTTAACTTGGGTTATCTATAGTTCGGCGGCGCAAGTGAGCACGGAAAAACAATGAAGCTGCTTCCCGGTGAGATCTGGTGGTTCGCCGGGTGTGGTGGGCCGGTGGAGGGGATTATAATTAGTTGTGATCTATATTATTCGATTGGCAATACTCGCCGGGCCGCCATATCTTGGAACAGGTGAACCACTATCCCATTGTGTGATTGGCTACAATAGCTTCCTTACTTTTGATATGAATCGATCCAAATTGGTTGTCAAGCGTTAATATAAGTCACATTTTGTGAGTGGTTTATATTTTACTATACAGCTAATACAATAACTCATAGTATCTTTTCAGAGAAATGGCTAAGCTATTCAAACATACGGGGGACTACAAGGATTTCACTTATATCTTTGATCTTAATTGTGTTTCTTTTCAGGCAACAAATAATTTATTTCTACCAAATGTTGAAGACAATATATCCTGTTTTTGTTTTGTTTTGTTTTTGTTATGCTTGTCTCTTCTTAGTCACAACTCCTTCTCTCGAAATTTTCCCTTTCAATCTCCTCCTATCCCTAACCAATGCACGGAAGCTAGTGGGACAACGGGGTCCGTTAGTGAATGTGGCGGCATGCTATACGGATTAGTATGCACGAACGCTTAGGCTATGTAGGTTCTCACTCAGCTTAGGTGCAGATCGGTGGGTAGTTGCCTGCCAGGGTGGGAGCTGATCAATTACAATAATAACAATAACTAATGTTAGTATTCTCGTATGCCTATAGTCATTCAGTTAGATTAAATTTAATTTAAATATTTTTCGAGCAATTTTCATCTACCACCTACTGGCTTATGATACCGTCAATGGGGGAAATTTTGGTCAAACGTTTAAAAACAATTCAATTTTTTTTGTGATTATTTCGTTATAAATGTCTCTAATTCCCTGTTTTTGATCAAATCTTGAATATTTTTTCATTAGGAAATTAGTTCATCAAAAAGTCGTTAAGTTTGTTTTCTCGGTCAGTTTCGATTTTCCATCTCGTTAATCTAATACCAAACTCTCAGTAGATTTAATTTGGTACACTCGGTAATCTGATTTACGGATCTTTATTATGTTATTCAGTAATATCGCAATCATAATCCATACAGTTTTCACAAGAAACAGTAAATATTTTATCGCGAAAGAGCCGGCTCGAATGTAACCGATTCAAAACTGTTCGTAGTATAATGTTCGAGTTTCCGCGCAAAAGCTGCCACCCTTATTCTGATCATATATTCGTAGCTAGACGTCTGATGGAAGAGTATTGGAATGCAGATCAGGATCTATATATATTAGCTCTAGATATTAGCAAAGCCTTCGATAACATGAAATTACAATGTTTAGGAGAAGTTTTGACTAAAATTGGAGTTCCATCGAGACTTATTGATAGAGTGTTATCGTGTGTTAAAGATGAGATTACAAGAGTTCTATGGCAGAACCAATTTTCCAAAGAAGTAAAGAGAGGAAAAGGAATAAAACAGTGATGCCCTCTTTCACCTCTGCTGTTTAATTACATAATACAAGATATTTTGAGCAGTTGTTTTGAAAATTCCAGGATTAAAATTGTTGGATATTAACCAATTAAAGCTTCCCTTGTTACTTGTATTTGCGGATGATATTCTAATCATAACGAAAACTAAAGCAGAGTTGGAAGAGATACTGAAAGAACTAGAAAGCCAGCTCAAAGCCGTAGGACTAGAGATAAACTGCAAAAAGAGCCAGGTTTTAATTAGATATCCGAATGATAAGGCCAAGCATCCAAATGATATCATTCTTAACGGTAAGAAATTTAAAGTATGTGATAGTTTAAAATATTTAGGAGTCTGTTTAACATCTACACTTAATAGGAAAGTAACTTGCAGGCAAAGATGTCTAAATTCTCATAAGTCATCGAAAATTATAGTAGTATTTTGCAAGAAGTTCAATCCAAACTGGGAATTAAGAAAATTAATGTATAAAACCGTGATAGTACCATCCTTACAATATGGCACTAAAGTAGCAGTTTTGACTAAAAAGTGTAGGATTTCAATAGCGAACTATGAAAAACTTATTATGAGAAGCATAAAGGGCGAACACGAAATTATTGCGACACCGAAAATGTCATGCCAATTTTCTTATAATGTTTAGAATCAAACCAAAATTTTAGGGTAGTTTTATACATATATTTACTTCAAAAATCAAAAGAAAAGTTAATCGATGGAGCCTTGAGTGTAAAATTGAACGCATTTTCGCTTGATGCCCTCCATCAAAGTCTTTACAGTGTCATCCGGTACCAGTTTCTCAGTTTTTTTTTCCATTTTCTTAACATGTCCTTCTCGTCTTTGACTGTCTTCTTGCTCTTCCGAAGTTCCCGCTTCCTCATTGCCCAGTACTGCTCCACCGGGCGCAGCTCCGGACAGTTTGGCGGATTCATGTCCTTTGGAACAAAATGAACAGAATTGGCCTCATACCACTCCAGGACACTTTTAGAATAGTGGCATGATGCCAAATCTGGCCAAAATAGCGGAGCTTCGTCGTGCTGCTGCAAGAACGGCAAAAGGCGCTTCTCGAGGCACTCAGATTTGTAGATCTCGTCATTTACTGTGCCCTTTGTCACGAAAGGCTCACTCCTCAGTCCGCAAGAGCAGATGGCCTGCCAAATGAGATATTTGGAGGCGAACTTCGACATTTTCTTCTTCTTAAATTTGTCGTCCACATAGAACTTGCTCTTGCCGGTGAAAAACTCCAACCCCGGAATTTGCTTAAAATCGGCTTTTATATACGTTTCGTCGTCCATCACACAGCAGCCATATTTTGTCAGCATCTTCTCGTAGAGCTACCGTGCCCGAGTTTTAGCCGTCGATTGTTGCCGCTCATCGCGGTTTGGGAAGTTCTGTACCTTGTATGTATGTAGTCCAGCTCTCTTTTTTGCATTCTGGACGTAGCTCTGCGACATGCCGATCTTTTTAGCCAAATCACGGCTTGAGACGTTGGGATTTGCTTTAATCATCCGCTTCACCTTTCCCTCCGTCTTTTTGTTCTCCGGTCCCGGTTTTCTTCCAGCTCCTTTGCCGTGGTCCAACGTCAACCGCTCCTGGAACCGCTTCAACACTCTGGAGACGGTTGAATGGTGAATGTTCAACATTTTTCCCAACTGCCGGTGCGACAGGTCAGGAAATTCCAGGTGTTTGGAAAGAATTTGTTCTCTCGACTCGCGTTGGTTCACCTCCATTTTCGTTGAATCGAAAAACACGACTTCGAGTTTGACAGCATGTAAACAATACACATCAATGAGAAAGTGTGCAAAATTTCGTTGATTCTTACCCAATGGCAAAAAGTTATGCCCTGTTGAATGTGTCGCAATAATTTCGTGTTCGCCCTTTATACCAGCAATGCGCTAGACAGAGAGATATGAAGTTTAACGCGAGAAAGCATCTAGATGGTAAAATTATTAATAGAAGAATTAGAGTAGGTCGCCTCAGTTACTGTGGACATGTCTTACGCAGGGATAAGAACCACCCATTAAAGCTAGCATACAACTTAAATTTTGAAAAGAAGAAAGAAGGCCGACCTAGTATTACTTGGAAAAATCGTTAGAACAAGACTTCCAAAAGTTTCTGAACACCGATAGAAACAATTTTGAAGAGCTCTCGAAAAATAGAAAAAAAATGAAAAGAAAATTAAAAGCAGTATATAATAATGAAGAGAGCGGAATTTCGGATGGAGAATCATCCGATGAGAATAATAAGGGAAAGAAGTATAAACATTGGAAGCAACATAAATAAATAAATAAGAAATTAAATGTGATGTGATAGCAGCGACAGTGTAAAAGTGGGATAGAGGAACAGGGCATCTCCGCAAATAAATAATCGACAGTCGTAAATTGCTTGGTTAAAATTGTGATCACATGTTCACATTGTTACATAATAAATAAATAAATTAAATAAATAAAAAAAAAAACTGAAAAATGGAAAAGTATACCGATGGACAGGTAAGTAGGTAGACCAGGGAAGGTAAGATTATTATAAAGAAAAATACTCTACATTATTATATGAACATCACTATATTATACATCAAATAAAAAGGGTTGGGAAGGGACCATCATTGGGAAGTCCTCACGTTTGATGGCTTGTTCGACATTAGGTTGTAGGATTCTAGCATTGGAAGGAGATTCTCATTATCCCGCGGATTACGCGTAAGTGTCTCTGCTTACGAGGCCGCCCATCCGTTTTTGGCCCTTCAGACAGTGTTAAATTGAAAACAGGCAGATGTCGAACTTGATCAAATCATTCGTAGAGGACGATCCACTGTCTTAAGCTTGTAGTACACTGTTTGTTCAATAGCCAAATATTTGTCATAGGCAGATAGGCATCTGACAAACATCTATGATATCTGTCAGCTGTCTAGCTGCCTATGCCAAATATTTGGCTATTGGACAAACAGTGTACTACAAGCTTTATGGCTGTGCCTGCAACGATGAGTGGTATCTTTTACATACATACATATAAACGCTGCCGCCCTTATTCAACAATCTGAATATTTGCGGCATTTTAATACAATGCCGCTCTTGCCGCTTGTGCCCATTGTAGCTAGGCCTTGATAGACAGAAATGTAAACAATAATACTGTTTAAATGTCATCTGGAAGCAACATTGGCGCATCAAATTAGTGCTTAGACTTTCTGGGACACCCTATAGAAACTATTTTTTCTATAGTCTACTGGTTCCTTGTAAGGATCTATTTTGAATAGCAAAAGATTTTCCCATTTTTCTGTTTATACGCTGCAGAATGAATATACATCAAGAATGATTATCAACAGCTTAAAAGTTTCGTGGTAGTGGCATGTTCAAGATTATGTTTCCTCATTCCGTAAAAAAGGAATTTAAATTGGTTTTTGAAATAATTGATCATCTGGTCAAGGAACAGGTTGAACAAGCGAACGATGCGTCGCTGTCTTTTATTTCTCTGGGTATATGCCTTGGCCCATACTTAAGTTTCCTCAAAGCGCACTTTGATCGAAACTAAAAAAAAATAACGTTTGTTCTCTCGAAATACCATTACAGTGTTACACATAATCCCTAAGATTCCTAAGCTATTTGTTCTTTTGGACGTTTTCTAAAATTAGAACTTGTCTTAAGAGAAAAATGCTTGCGTATGTATTCATGAAATTAGGTGAGTTCACCTACTCGCTTTCAAAACTGTTCAATATCTCATTACAAATCACACATGTTGAAAATCTTCATTTATGTTCCCGATTTACAATAAAGGAGACGAGCGAAAAGAGGAATTGGAATTGGAATGAAATCACTTTTTGTCTGCCTGAAGGTGTTCGAGATAATCATTGATCATTGATTACTATTGAAAAATTAATAAATGTGAAGTGCCGTCAAAAACAACAATCAACCAATCACGTGCATCTGAATGGTCGTTTTTTCAATACGGATTGGTTTGGGTGTGTATGTGTGTATATTCTGTGCATTGTCGTCGTATAGGGCATAAACAGGGAAGTACGACACTCGCATCGTCATCATTCTCTTGAAGTGTTTCATCGTATTTCTGCCGGAAATCTCAGTTCGATTTTCGTGCGTGTCGCATCGTTCACCGTGAAGTTCCATCAAAGACGACCGGCCATATTCAAGAAAAGAGTCGATTCTCCAGCACACCATAATTTAAGAGCCTGTATTAGAATAGAGGCGACATCTACTTCATTTGACAGGTCTCCTGCTCGATCGCTTGTTCCAATCGATCAATATCGTCTCTTTTCTAATACAGGGGATAGACAAAATGATCGGGACAGGCAAATTTTTGATCAACTTTGCAGTGCTCTAACTTCATGAAATATTATCCGATTTTAATTGTCCAAGAAGCATTCGACGGGGAATTCAATGTAATTTTATGTCTCGGTAACAAAATTGGCCATGGTCACCGGATACCGGAGTTGTTCCGGGTTTCCGGAGGGGCTATTTTACATGTTGACTTTGCGATGAGTTTTCGTACAAGATGACGTTGTCAAACTTTTTTTTTCAGTAAACACACGAAAAAACGAAACATTTCCCAAGCGATCACAGGAATCGGCCTTAAATTGACCGAGATATGGCCATTTCCGTGAAACAGGTTCTGATGAAGGGTCCTGGATGCGGTCAGTTCTTTATTTTACTCAAAACATGCTATGTCACAGCTTTTTTTTCTTGTTTTTTACCACAAAGCTTATTATAAACGAAAAGTGGATCTTTGGCAATATTGGCCCCTCCCGGAACCACCGGAACGACCCCGGGGGAACCTGTAGTAGGGGCCAATTACGATTTTACTCGAAAGCATGCCGTGCAGCAGCTCTATCTTCATGATTTTTCATAAATATGATTTTTATACACTTGAGAAGGACATTGGCTACATTGGCCCCTCCCGGAACCACCGGAACGACCCCGGGGGAACCTGTAGTAGGGGCCAATTACGATTTTACTCGAAAGCATGCCGTGCAGCAGCTCTATCTTCATGATTTTTTCATATATATGATTTTTATACACTTGAGCAGGACATTGGCTACATTGGCCACTCCATGGACCACCGGACCTGTAGTAGGGGCCAATTACGATTTTACTCGAAAGCATGCCGTGCAGCAGCTCTATCTTCATGATTTTTCATAAGTATGATTTTTATACACTTGAGAAGGCTATTGGCTACATTGGCCACTCCCTGGACCGCCGGAACGATCCCGGGGGAACCTGTAGTAGGGGCCAATTACGATTGTACTCCAAAGCATGCCGTGCAGCAGCTCTATCTTCATGATTTTTCATAAATATGATTTTTATACACTTGAGAAGGCTATTGGCTACATTGGCCACTCCCTGGACCGCCGGAACGACCCCGGGGGAACCTGTAGTAGGGGCCAATTACGATTTTACTCGAAAGCATGCCGTGCAGCAGCTCTATCGTCATGATTTTTCGTAAACATGGTTTCGATGGACGTTGGTGCGCGAGAGGCAGGAGCTTCGATTGCCGAAATGTGCAAAATAGTCGGCGTTTCGAAAACTACCGTTTGTCGAATCATGGCGGAGTATGAGGCCTTAAAAATTTCACCCGGTAAAAGTACTGGACGGAGACGAAAGCTTGGTAGTCGACAGCAACGGGCGTTGAAACGGATTGTTAAGGCGGATAGAAGGATTTCGGCTTTTAAAGCAACAGCAGCCTTGAACGACTCAATTGAAGAACCTGTATCAACAAGGACTGTCCGGAGGGAGCTGCACAGGATGAACCTGCGTGGGCGGGCAGCAATTGCCAAGCCGCTTATAAAGCCAGCGAATGCAGCGAAGAGGTAGCGCTGGTGTAAGCTCTATGCCGCTTGGACAGAAGCCCAGTGGAGGAATGTAGTCTATTCAGATGAATCCTCCTTCACGCTCTTCCCAACAACCGGGCGGGTGTACGTATGGCGTTCTCCTGGAGAGGAGTACAACAAAGATTGCCTGCTTCCCACTGTGAAGCATGGTGGGGGATCGGTAATGGTCTGGGGCGCAATTTCCTGGCATGGGGTTGGTCCAATTGTCGCTGTAAAAGGCAAAATGAAGGCTGACCACTACAGGACTATATTGGATGAGCAGGTATTTCAACTGTTGGTGACATATGTACACTACAAAGAGTTATTATTTTTAAATTTCAACTAGGTGCTTCCCATGATGCGATCCATTTTCCCAGAAGGGAACGGCGTCTTCCAGGATGACAACGCTCCCATCCACACAGCGAAGTCCATCAAGAAGTGGTATGAGGATCACGCAAGTGATTTCGATCACCTTGAGTGGCCTGCTCAGTCACCGGGCATTAATATTATTGAACCATTGTGGTCAACATTGGAAGCAAGGGTGCGAAATGTTTTCCCACCACCTCCGTCTTTGAAGGAACTGGAGAAAACTTTGATCGACGAGTGGTATAAAATACCTGTAGACGTGATCCAAAACCTCTACAGCTCTACAGCGGATTGAAGCCGTTCTTGATGCGGACGGAGGACCCACTCGCTACTAATAAAACCCACTCTTCCCTATACTTCATCAAATTATTTCTTGCATATCCGAACCAAAGCTAAATAAATTGATCCTTGAAGCTACCAGGAAGCTGGTTCAGGCTAGCTAGTTAATTTTATAGTTCACATTTTGGAGTAAAATCGTTATTGGCCCCTGCTACAGGTTCTCCCGAGGGCCGTTCCAGCAATCCAGGGAATGGCTAATGTAGCCAATGGCCTTCCCAAGTCCATCGAAACCATGTTTACGAAAAATCATGAAGATAGAGCTGCTGTACGACATGCTCTGGAGTAAAATCTTAATTGGCCCCTACTACAGGTTCCCCCGGGGTCTTTCCGGTGGTCCAGGGAGTGGCTAATGTAGCCAATGTCCTTCTCAAGTGTATAAAAATCATACTTATGAAATATCATGAAGATAGAGCTGCTGCACGGCTCGAGTAAAATCGTAATTGGCCCCTACTACAGGTTCCCCCGGAGTCGTTCTGGCGGTCCAGGGAGTGGCCAATGTAGCCAATAGCCTTCTCAAGTGTATAAAAATCATACTTATGAAATATCATGAAGATAGAGCTGCTGCACGGCATGCTTTCGAGTAAAATCGTAATTGGCCCCTACTACAGGTTCCCCCGGGGTCGTTCCGGCGGTCCAGGGAGTGGCCAATGTAGCCAATAGCCTTCTCAAGTGTATAAAAATCATACTTATGAAAAATCATGAAGATAGAGCTGCTGCACGGCATGCTTTCGAGTAAAATAATGAACTGACCGCATCCAGGACCCTTCATCAGAACCTGTTTCACGGAAATGGCCATATCTCGGTCAATTTAAGGCCGATTCCTGTGATCGCTTGGGAAATGTTTCGTTTTTTGGTGTGTTTACTGAAAAAAAAATGTTTGACAACGTCATCTTGTACGAAAATTCATCGCAAAGTCAACATGTAAAATAGCCCCTCCGGAAACCCGGAACAACTCCGGTATCCGGTGACCATGGCCAATTTTGTTACCGAGACATAAAATTACATTGAATTCCCCGTCGAATGCTTCTTGGACAATTGAAATCGGATAATATTTCATGAAGTTAGAGCACTGCAAAGTTGATCAAAAATTTGCCTGTCCCGATCATTTTGTCTATCCCTTTAAATGCTCTATGCTCTTTAAAAATAATAACATTCATTACACTTTGCTACGTAATCCTATGTCACCTTTGTGTACAACCCTATTGGGCTGTCCCTTGTAGTTTTTCAATCTGTTTAAGGTTTTTTTTTTTCAAATAAAAGAAATAACACAATATATTGCTACATTCTACTAATTATGTGTTTATTACTCCAAGCGTGAAGTAACAATATATTGCTGTTATTTTATTTCATCGTTACATTGAAACATTTCCTGTTAAAAATCCTAGAAAAAGCAGAGGTAAAGATACTTTTTTTGTAATAACTTCCCATATTTATTTATTTTATGAACATATTATTTTTTTCAGGCTCAACCGAATCAACTTTACAGAGCCAAGTTTTCGTTTTATATACAAAAAATTTGAATATAAAAAAATGTTAGAACTAAGTAACAGGGATAAAACCGATTTCTCGCGATCGTCTCGAGGTTAATAGGAATTACAATTTTTTGGATGGATTGCTACTTCCCATATGTATGTATTGAAAATTGCGTATTCCCATATATTTAGGGCTAGGCTCTTTACTATTAAATTGGTCACTTTCTGCACACCTCAGTTCCATTACTTATAAAATAAATCCCATGACGGAGGTGTGATATGCCAAAACTTCCTGCCGACGTTCGCCTTACGTCATAAGACATAGACTCGACGTTTTGATATGTTATGTGATGCCACATGACGGCCACATCAGTGGGCTAAAATTGAAGATTATTTCACTCGATGTTTTGACATGTTAGTCGAGGCGCCCACTGATGTGGCGGAGATGTGGTATCACATACCATGTCAAAATATCGAGTCAAAGTCTTGTGGGGTGAGGCGAACGTCGACAAGATATTTTGGCATGCTAGCAGATGTCACACATCAATGGGCGCCTGGCCTTATGGTGATACCACACCTCCGCCACATCAGTGGGCGCCTCGACTAACAGTACATCACTGAGTTTTTTTTTACATTAATCAAAACTTTAATCACTCTTTTGGAGAAATTAGATAAGTACAACTATTTCAGTGATACGCTGGCAAATGCTAAATGCTTGACTAGCTGGAAATTTCAGCACAATGTATTGAAGTAATTCAAGCTGACTCAGCGAATAAATTTAGTGTGTAAGAATAACAAAATAAAAGAAAATGTTATAAAGACTTTACTTAAATTACTTCAACTAACGCGCAATAATGGAATAAGCGATTAGCGAAAAAATGGTAACGAAAACATTTGATGTCAAATAACATTGTAAATAGATATTGCTTGATCATCACATAATCATAATTGACCCTTATATTAAACGAGTGCACATTATTGCCATCCTGCTCAATCATGTGGAGAACTCCATACTATACCTCTAAGCAAACGTCAAAAATACATAGAAATAAATTCTCTGGTGCACAGGTTCGTATGTCACCTCAATGATTATATTATGCACAATCAGGAGAATTAACTTCTTTGTCTCAATTACGAGAAGCCACTAAAACGGGAATTACGGATTTAGTGTGCGCGAATACTTACCATTGTGATTGATTTCCATCACTAAACATTCAAAACACTAATCACAGCACATTTCCAGCTGATATTTTCAGTATTGCGATTAAAATAAAAACATTTTTATAAGTAAAACATCACGCAACTCCCTCGCCACTCAGAGAGAATTCCACTTACATGTGAAGACGGCTTTCTATAGAAAACACATCGAGTTGAAGAGAGGAGAATTGATTGAAACGGTCATATTTCTCAGTCACTCCAACAGGCCAATATACAGATAGCAGTAAGTCATCTCTCTTTCTATGTTGTACACTGAAACTGTCGAGTACCCATTAATGGGTAAAAAAGCTGATATTTTAATTTTGTTTTATGCCAAATTTTGTGGTGAGTGAACATCAAATAATAGTCCAATAATTATTAATAATACAAACAACCAATACACGGCAATCAAACAACACATATTTATTGGCAAAAAATCATCTGGAATTCCACCTCATACACACTAAGAAAATTTTACAGTATTCGGTAATTTTTTACCGAACTTTCAACAGCTGAACGTTCGGTAATCCGGTTTAACGGATTTCGGTAAAATTTGACAAGTTCCGGTAATTTTTTTACCGGAATACTGTAAAATTTCACCGAAATCCGGTAAATCGGATTACCGAACGTTCAGCTGTTGAAAGTTCGGTAAAAAATTACCGAATACTGTAAAATTTTCTAAGTGTGTATGGCCAAAGAAAAGAATGTGTTGGTTATTTGTACACCGAGGAAAATGTTACAAATAAATATTATTTGATGTAAAACACGCTCTGAGAAAAATTTCATCGTTGTACCGACAATTAAATCATGGTCAGGATGACTATCGCATATAATGGTTTCAATAACCATGAAAATGGTAGAATTCACTACGTTCATGGCATTTTTTACTATGATCATGGTAACAAGGACTATTCCGACATTATGGAAAATTTTGCATCAACTATTTTTAATGGTAGTTTTGACCATGATCATAGTCGGTTCAAAATCACTATACTGCAATAGTCATCCTAACCCCCAATAATGGTAAAATTGACCATCAAATTCCTCTCTGTGCGGGTAAGAATCCACACATATTTATTGGCATAAATCCATGTAAAATTCCCATAATATTCATTTGCTCACACATAAACAGAGCCCTCCGAGAAACACATATAAACCTTATGCCTGGGACAGACATACAACGTACAGCGTTGTACTGCCAATACAAAAGAGGAATCAATTCAACTAAAATTTTGGTTTGAATATGGACCAATAAAACTGATGAACTAATTCAACAAAACCTTTGAGTTGAAATAAAACATCATGCTTTATTGAATTGAACATCGTGTTTTATTGTTCAAAACAAAATGTTTTCTTAAATCAACTAAACGCATTTGTTGAAATAATAAACTTTGATGAACTAATATAATAAAACCATTTAATTGAAATAAAACTTCATGCTTTATGGAACTGAAAGTCGTGTTTTATTGTTTTTTCAACAATTACCGTACCATATTCCCCCAGCAGAACGGCGTTTCAGAACGCAAGAATTGGACTTTGCAGGAGTTGGCATCGTGCATGTGGTTGGATGCTGGACTCGGGAAGAAATATTGGGGAGAGGCAGTCATAATGGCAGCTTATTTGCAAAATAGTCTTCCGTCGGAAGTTGTGCTGTTTTTCCAGTTATCTGCAAAGAGAATAACTCGTTGATAATCTGTTTAACAAATTATAATATATTATGTTTAAACTTACATTAGGAAAGCAGAGGTCAGAGGTAGCAATATGGCTGCTATGAAATGTGCGCTCATACAACCATTTTATTAAAACAATTAATTAAGCATTTTTGTTTAAAACGAAGTTTAAAATAAATGTGATTGTTATAAATCAAATATAATTTAAACGAATATCACACAGCGGTGATCACTTCAAATAATTTGATTGGTTTGATTTGAATTCAATTTTGAATTGATTTGGGACTTTTTTATGAATTGAAAAAAATAGAGACCTTGTATTGAATAGCAGCAACATGTTTTGTTGATTCAAAGCAGAGTGATTTTTTAAGGTGAAAAAGTATTTTGTTAAAACAATAAAATAATTATTTGAGTTTAAAAATAAATGTGATTGTTATAAATCATATATTATTCAAACTAATATCACACAGCAGTGATTACTTTAAATAATTTTATTTGTTTGATTTGAATGAAATTTTGAATTGATTTGGAACTTTTTTATTCATTGAAACAAAAAGAAACCTTGTATTGAATAACAGCAAAATGTTTTGTTGATTCAAAACAGAGTGATTTCTTAGGGTGAAAAAATATTTGATTAAAACAATAAATTAATCATTTGAGTTTAAAAATAAATGTGATTGTTTTAAATCACACAGCAGTGATCACTTTAAATATTTTATTTGGTTTGATTTGAATGAAATTTTGAATGGATTTGGAACTTTCTTATGAATTGAAAAAAAAAAGAGACTTGTATTGAATACCAACTACATATTTTGTGGATTCAAAACAGAGTGATTTCTTTGCGTGTTGATTTGTCACATAATAGATATGAGTGCTCTCTCCCGTCTTCTGTGGTGTGTGTCACGTATATGCAGGCTCCAGAACGGGATCATCCCGATTCAGTTTGAACGTCAAGAATGGCTGAAACATAATCTTCGCGGTTATGATGATTGGCTGAATTAATCCTAGCGGATCGAAGAGTCTCAGAATATCTAATGCCTATTGTCTTTTTGTTAGATTGACTGGCAGGATTTTGTCCCTGTTCTCTATTGAACGTGAATGTATCATACTTTGGAGACCAGATAATTCCTAAGATTTTGTTAGTTTCCCGATCTCCTATTTGAACCATTTGTTCTAAATCTTCTGGATTTAATCTTTCAAGTTTTTCTTCACAGTTTGATGCCCATTTTCTCAATGGAATCCTCGTCTTGCTAGTGCATTGGTAGTGCGCCTTCCTTCAAATCTTTTAGTTCGTCTATGTTCGCGGCTCCGAACATCAAGTTGTCGACGTAGAAGTAATTTTGTATCACGTCAGCGACCCTTGGATTTACTTGCTTGACCTTTTCGCTTCTTGATGCAATGCTCGGCATGCAAGATATGACTAATATCGAATTCGTTTTTGAACCTAGGTTGGAACTAGTTCCAACCTGCGATACCCTAACTTATTGTCAGTGCAAACCTCAATCCGATACGAGTTACAAATAAAACCATACACACTGACGTTTAACACACAACAAGCCGACCCAATTTTGATACCCGATCCAGTTTGGAACTGGATCAAAAACGAATTCGCTATAAGCTGCCTCACCGTAAGTCACTGTGAGTAATCGAAAGGTTTGTACTTCATTCGAACCATTGAATCGGTACAGAATTAATTGTGCCCATGTGTCAGCTTCATCTAGCTATACTTGTATGTACATCTTGGCAAAGTCAGCGGTCAGCACAATGTCTTCACTTCTAAACTCGAGAGTGAGATCAAATTAATCCCTTTGAATCACAGGGCCAACTGCTTGGCGGTCATTAAGAGATTTTCCTGTCGTAGATTTCGCACTCGCATCAAACAGGACTCTTAGTTTCGTGGTAGTCGAGTCCGGCTTTATGACGCATGAATGAGGAATATAATATAGTCACCGACAAACCGACATGAAACTCAATATTCACTATTGATCAAGTATCCATAACGGCCGATTCAAATGTGCAGCGATCCCATCTGTCAAAACCTGTAGAATAATTTTATCTAGATCATATAAATGTGTCCAGAATTGCTCAGACATGAACCTTTTTATTAAGTTCCCAAGCGTGTTCGTGGCTTCAATAAACGTTCTCAGCGAACATGAAGATAGATGTCAGTAATATGATTTGAACAGAAATATTAAGACATTTTCTATTGTCATTCATGTCGGTTTGTCGGTGATATAGTACCTTGCTTACGTTTGATTAATTCACTGGTACCATGTGTCCCAGGTCGATGTACTCTTGCATGAATTCGTCGTATTCCTTCCATACTTGTTCGTTGTGCTGCAATCGCCTCTTTAGTGTCGATAACCTTCTTAACGCTTGCTCCTTGTAGCTTCTGAGGAGAGTCAACTCCCCCCGTAGAGGAATTCTGACGATGTACTTGCCGTCGGTGTTGATCCGCAAAGTGGTTTGGAAGTAGTCTTCCACATTGTCATGAATAGGCCTTACTTCAATATCTTCTGCAGTCGTGTACTCGAGTTGCCAGAATTTTTCAAATAAGTTGGCCAATTCGTCATTTGAAGTCTCTTTACAGTATGATAATCTAGCCAAAGTTTGCATCAACCGTTCCTGAGTGACGCCAGTTTGCTCGAGTAGTCCGCATGCGAGCCATCCAAATTTTGATTGTTGGAAGGTTGATCCCCTTCCGATTCGTTTACGCTGTGACTCTATTACTTTGAAGAAAATTCGTGCTTCTAAGAGCAGCTTAATAGGTTCTTCTTTGTTGAATTGTGGATCCAATAATATTATGTTGTTTGGAACATCCATTACGCTGAGCTCGAAGCTCTGAGTTGGTTGATCTGATAATAACTTGGGAATGATGATCAACTCCTTCCCCAATTTCAAGTCTGTACTACATGAAGTACGTACCATTGTTGCCATTGATTGGACTAATCCACCAATTCCTCGCACCACTGTTTCTTTGTGTACGTAGGGTATCCTTAATCTTTCAAGAGTCCCCTCTTGCATCGCTTCTAATTGACTTCCAGAGTCCGGTAGACACATATTGGACTAATCCACCAATTCCTCGCACCAATGTTTCTTCGTGTACGTAGGGTATCCTTAATCTTTCAAGAGTCCCCTCTTTCATCGCTTCTAATTGACTTCCAGAGTCCGGTAGACACCGAACAGGCTGAAAAGTCCCACTAGCAGTGTATATTTGAACCACTGCGGTGGCCAAGAATACGTAGTCTTCTACTAGTCCATTGGTCTGAATATTGGATGGTATCGGCTCTGATGTACTGCTCGTGGAATGCGATGCAGCTGAGGCATCGCGATCTTCATGAAGCATCGTATGATGCCTACCCTGACATGTGCGGCACTTGTAAGTTGATTTACTTTTTCTGAAGGCAATTGAAAGACAATCCCCTCTGTTTAGTTGCTTCGCTCCGTTGCTTGGTATTTGTTGACCCGATTTCGGAACAGTCCCAAGTTCGGTGTACTTCCTTTTGGCACGCAGCGCATTTCGTGTTTGGTGCCGCTGATCAAGTTTCGTTTGCTTTTCCACGGGTCACGGTTGTTATTGCTTTCGCTGCCGTGGTGTGTTTCGACAACTTTTCTGTGCCAGCTAGATCCTTACAGGCTAGCTGGTTGGCGTGCTTCTCTAGTTCAGACTTGAACTGCTTTCAAGTGTAAATTTGCTGGAGGTCCATCTTCTTCTTCATTTTTGCCAACCGCTGCCAACATTTCATCCAACCGCTCCTTAACAAGGCATACTAGCAGCTCGTTGGCGATACAGTTCAGTGATTGACTGTTTTCACCCGCAATTTGTCTTGCTGTTGTTGACATTGTGTCAATCGAATCAATTAAGGACCAGATGCCCTTTGCAAATGGCTTCGCAGTCCTTTTGAAGCTATGCGCTTTTTGTAAAAGCGCTCTTCTGAATTAATCCAGGCATCGGTAAACGATACCCCCGAATTCTCCATAGCCTCAAACATGTAGCGCGCAGGCTCGAAACGCTCCATACACTTGTTTAAAAATGCATATTTTTCTGCGTCCTCCGTGAGCGACGCAATAATCCGTTCGCCTTCATCTTGTTTTGAAGGCGATCCATTCGGTGACTGTTCTGGTGAAGCTGGGCAGTTCAAGGCGCGGGAGGTGATCTGCACGCGCTGAATTTTGAGCTAAGGTTTGATCGAAGGGGTGCTTAGCTAAACTGAAGGACCAGCGGCTGCTTCTATTTTTAACAACACTTTCGTCGCTTGATCAAAGAGGAGCGTCAGCATCTCTCTTCGTGCCTGGACGATCTCCAAAGCGGGATGTTCTGCATCGCTAATTCCATCAACGAAATGAGCTTAATCAATGCGCCCCCCCCCCCCCCCCGCCCCCCGCCAAAAAAAAAAAAATTTTTGTTTTTTCTTTTGGGATTTTTGTTTTTTTTTTTTTTCCCCCCCCCCCTCCCCCCCCCCGATCCAATTCACTGTGGTTCACTTTTTCATTGTTTCTTACTTTGATATAATAACAATTAAACACTAGATAGTTACTGCTCGGGGGAACCACTCACGTTCCACTCAAGCCACCCTTCGATGATGTTGAGAATTTGAATCAATTCACTCGTTGTCTTGGTATTGTACCTGTAAAATCTGGATATTCACCGGTGGAGGCCGCCCTACATGTCTGGGATTACTCACCTTATGTGGAGACCGTTACCGTTCGCGGTAACAGTCGGAATGTGAAAGAGGACGAGTGACGGTTTCGAGTGATGCGGTGCTCTGTGTGGGCTGTTGCCTTGGTGACTCGGATGGTTGCCCAGGCTCCTACGATCTTTCCGATCATGTATGAGCATTGCCGATTCACATCTCTAATCATAGGGTGACCACGAGCCCTACACATCCCCCTCCTCCACTCGACAAAAATGGAAAAAATGAGATGATCCCCATGGTTTTTCATTTTTATATTCACTTCGAGTGTAATTTATTGATCGTGTTTTATCACTTGGAAGGAAGTTTTTGATGATTCCCTTTCGCCCGAGCTTTTGCCGCTCGATTGTATTTTTTTTTATCGAAAGTTGGGTGCATTCCATCGGTCGTGTTGCCTTTTACGTTTCCTTTTTTTTTTGCTCTGGAAGCTTCAGATATTGTTTTAACCGAAGAAGGTAACGGTGGGGCCGAAACTCGTGAGGATAAATTATCGATGTATCACGATAAAAACCCACGTAGATGAGGCCCTGAAGAAGTCTGTCTAAGAAGCCCAACCCAGGAATCCCCAGGACGCAAAAAATCCCTGGGTGGGAGTAGAACCAACAATCAATGTGCAACTAGCGATTTGAAATTGGTTCACTGTTGTAGAACCCCTAGGTCCGAAGTATACCTTGCAGTCTGCACCTTGCAATAATTCTTGCGCTCTTCGGTACCTTCCGGTACTAGTATCTTGGTTGTTGTTTTGATTCACTATGTTATTTTGACACAACATTTGAGAATGTGTTGGTGTGAGCTACGTTGTTAGAGGCGAATCATTGAGCTTGGGACCGAGCTTGGGACCGATGTGCTAGTACTGACTGAGCCAAGAAAAATATCGTATTTGTTTGGGACCTACTGGTCTTAGAGTTAGTCTATGGTAGAACTATCCTGCTATTGTTTTTTTTTCTTCTAGGAGCGACACTGGCGGAAGTGCATGCAGTTTTGGCCGATGAAAACGCCTGGCGGTCAATTGCCAGAGAACCATTCCCGGATTGGAAATGCTCCCCATTCATGTAGGTGGGGGAACTGTGTCTTGTCACGGTTTCCTTGACTCGGATTTTAGGTTTTTGCCTAGCCCCAGAGGTGAGTATATTTTCTGATCTAACCCAAATCCCAGATTATTTTACTTTTAGGTTGTTCGTTGTTCATCAGCAAAAGGAAATTCTTACGTTAGGTAGTAGGTTGTTAGGATAGGATAGGCGATGCGCGTTTAGTTTTGCGAGGCATTAAAATTTATCCGTACGTTCGTCCATTGTCCGTCGTTTCTTTCATAGGAGGGTAGAAAGAACCTTCTTCCTGTCGTTTAAGTGGCAACTATTTCTAAATTTTTGTTAGATTTTCTAGACAATACGGTATTGTAAGATTTAAATTTAGGGCTGCTTTATTTGGCATTATCCAAGGCAAACATATTCTTATCTTTTTGCTTTAATCGGTTTTTTTTTGCTAGTATGAAAGAAAATTTGGCCCTACTCGATGTTTACCATATGTGAATGTCGATGATCCGATTGGGAGGGTCTTGTATATTGTTTGGAGTGTAACGATTATTAGTATGATTAACATTTCCAACAACTTGAACTTCTTTTACTTACTCTTAACGATCAGCATGAAGTTTGCGTTTCTTCGAGTTTTTGTACGTATTCGTTGAGATGCGCTGGAGTGCGCTTCTCTCTCACGGGACGTCGCAGGGGCCTTTCGGTCGGAGGCTTTTCAGCATTGGTATCTGCATGTTTTTGATCTTTATCTCGCCATCCGTGCACTATTTTGGTTTGACACACTCGTTTAAGGACCCCCATGCTCGTTACTAAGGACAGCCATTCCTCCTCCATGTGTACCGCTGCGAGTCAAATCTGGTCTCTCCTTTTGCTCTAGATTGGCCATGCTCGTCAGTATGGACAAGGTTCCCATTTTACTCCTCCATAAAGGGACATCCGAGCACCTCTGCGAGCATCTTCGCGATCTTTTGCCTTTAGCTTAGCTACTCGGTCCCTTGTACCCAGTAAATTGTCGTTGTGATCCGCTTTTGCGTGATGCAATAGAGGGAGCCGACGCTTAATTTTACGGCCCAACCTAATTTCTTCCGGAGGCACTCCTGTGACGGCATGTGCGGCCGAATTATGCGCGTTGACAGCGGCTCTTAACTCTTCTTGGTAGCTAGTTCCATACGATATAGCAGCGGTCATCGCCTTGTTAATTACTTTCATGCTGTTCTCTACTAGCCCGTTTTGCTGTGGATGCCACGATGTAGAGAAAACAGCTTGAATCCCTCGGTTTGAGCAAAATTGCTTGTATTCGGCACCGTTAAATGGTGGCCCGTTGTCGGACCGGATGCATCGTGGAAACCCTTCTCTCTCAAATATTGCGTCAAGAGCTCTTATTGTACATTCAAAACTCGTTGATTTGACCACCCGTGCGATTAAGTATCTTGAGCGGTAGTCGATGATGACCAATATCGATATGTTGTCAAATCTGTAATACGGGCCGTTGAAGTCCAGTGCAATCGTTTCCCTAGGAACTTTAGGTGCGAATTTGCGGAGTAGGCTTTTCAGGTCTACCAGCCGTGGCGCAAATTTGGCACGACCCGATGGCGCAGGATGCTTTTTAGCTTGGCAGCCAACGGATGGCCATCATGTGCCAGTTGAAGGGCTTTTTCTCTAAGTTTGGCCGGGATGATCGCGCACCCATTCTTTACCAGGATTCCATTTTGGGCTCAAAGGTCACTCTCTATTGATTGATACCTTCTCAATTTCTCAAGGTCTCCGCGACTTTTTGAAGTTCATTGTCTTCTTTCGTTGCGTCACGTATTTCCTGCTCGGTTAAAAACCCTACGGTGTTTGCTTCTAGAGAAGTTATCCCCCATTGGCTTTGTTGTTCATTAAATGGATCATCCTCCCCAACGTATAAGCGGGATGATGGGTCTACGATATTGTCGCGGCCCCGCACGTACTCGGCATCGTAACTGTAGGGACTTAGCCTAAGAGCCCACCCGTCAGCCCGAGTCAGAGCTCTCCTCGAGTTCTCGCGGAATCTATTAAGGATGAAGTGCACTCCCTGTGCGTCCGTCCTTAGGGTAAAGTGACGACCAAGTAAGAAGAACGAAAAATGTTCGACTGCCCAAACTGCTCCCAATGCTTCGCGCTGGTTTTGGGCGTACTTCTTTTCCGTAGCTGTCAAGGCCTTCGACGCAAAGCTGATGATCCGTGGCTTGCGATCTGCACCTTCTTGTACGAGGACCGCGCCAAGTGCATTCGGTGAGGCGTCGGTGTATAGGATCGTTTTATCCTTTTCGGAAAAGAATCCTAGTGTGGTGGTGCAATGAATTATCCGTTGCTTAACCTCTTCGAATGCCTTCTGTTGGTTGGTACCCCACGTCCATGTCCTACTAGAAGCTACTGACCAAAGCGGACTCGAGATGTCGGCGAAGTTTTGTATGTACGGACTGATAAATGAAGCAAGGCCGAGAAAACTCCGTAACTCGGAAAAGGTGGATGGATGCCGAAATTTGCGGATGTCGTTTACTTTGGCTTCATCTACATGAAAGCCATCTCCATCGAGTTCGTGACCAAGGAACTTAAGGCGAGTCTTGTCCAGTTCGCATTTGGCCATGTTCAAGGTCAGGTTGTTTTTACTGAGGATCTGAAGAACCCGAGCGGTAGTAGTTCGTAGCTCCTCTAAGCTCTTAGCAAAAATGAGTATGTCGTCTATGTAGACTATTACGTGCTTTATTTCCTCCAGGAGCCGAAACATTTCTCGTTGAAAGATTTCGGGCGCGCAATTGACGCAGAACATGAGCCTCGTGAATCTAAACATGCCGGCCTCAGTAAAATAGGTCGAGATGATAAAAGGTGTTACTCAAGTCCAGCTTTGAGAAGTACTTAGATCCGTGTAGCTTCAACCTCATCTCGTCCACTAGAGGGAGCCGGAAATACTCTCGCTTGATTGCTTTATTTGGCGCACGCATATTAACAACCAAGCGGAAGTCGTTCTTTCCCTTGGCCACTGCAAACATGCCGCTTATCCAGTTTGATACCGTTTCAACTCTCTCTATGATCCCACGGGCTTCCATGTCAGCCAGGCGGGATCTTGCAGCCTCTCGGTAAGCGGCGGGTACATTAAAGTATGCGTTCCGCTCTGGAGGGACGGTCTCGTCGATGCTAAACTTCACCTTAACCCCTGGCATCTTTGGGAAAGGTTCTACAGTACCCGAAATCTCACAGTTGTTGACAGCTGGCCCCACTTCAAGCAGTCGCATTTCACTTGCCGTTGATCTTCCAAGTAGGGTTCTGCGACCTTGGTCAATGACAACGAACTCTGCGATCGCAACTGGCTTGGTTGACCCAACCACTCCGACTTGCGCGCGAAAAGAGCATAGGATTTTCATCGGATTGTTTGATGCGTAGGCACGCAACTCCTTGTTCCCTGGGCGACTGATTGGTTCCAATTGAGCTATTCCTAAAAGATACTCCTTCTTAAGAACCTTCCAGTCATCACCCCCGATGACGTTAACGTCCGCTCCCGAATCAATAAGAAAGCAAATAGGACTCGATGAGTCCAAGCGACAATGGACCAAAACGTCACTAACAGAAAGGGCGTTGACTCGCTGAAATAGGGAGAAGGAATAGCGTAGCATATATTACTACTACTTGTTTATTTTATCTTCAGTGATTCATTTATTGGAACCTTTATTTCTCTAGTCTTACTGAATAATAAAACGAGCTTACTGTACCTGTTCGTTATTTTCATCGTCTGTCCAACCCGATGGCTCCCGCTTCTCTTGAATTGCGTTAACTCGTTTCTTGACCTTTTGACAGTTAATGGCGAAGTGACCAACCTCGTTGCATCTGTGGCAGCTTTCGGTGAGTGCCGGGCACCGATTGCCCTTATGCGACAATCTGTTGCATTTCAGGCCGCGATTACGACGACCTTGAAAGGGCCGGTTAGGGTAAGGTGCTTGTCGCTGAAACTGCCTGTTAAGGTACGGTGCATGTCGCTGGGAGGGCCTGTTAGTGTACGATGTCTGTAGCTGGGGAGAGTTTTTGTCCTGGTACTCGTTTTTCCGTTTATTAACCTTTTCAATCGGTCCACTACAGCGTACTTCGAAGGCGCCTAGGCCGCTGGTTGATTGGTTCTCGAGGCTGCTGGAACCAGTCGCTGCTGTGTCCTCAGCTAGGTACGCCTCTTCCCTTGTCGCGGATTGTACGATGTAAATGGTATCGTGATTGTAGGTGCGACCAGCTTTCGCCAATTCTCTATTTGCCATACCTTTTACGAGTGGAGAGCGAACAAATCGGTCGTGATCACACGGTATCCACAAAGCCTGACTTTTTCCTTCAGCCGAGCGTGAAATGTTACTGCCGACTCGCCTTTGGCCTGTCGCATGTTCAAAAATGCCTCGAACTCAGCTGAGGTATCGGTCATCGATCGGAGGTGCGCGTCGATGTTCTTGATCATGGTAGCGTAGCATTGTGGGTTATTCAGGTCTGGTCGGAGGTTTGCCGCTCTAATTAGTCCTTGTAGTTCTTCGCCCAAAGATAGGAACAGCATTTGAGAAAGGCGAGCGGGATCTTTAGCGTTGGCTAGCGAAGCAGCGATCTCAAAGTTCTCTAGGAACAACAGCCAAATTTCCCAGAGTTTGTTGGCTGGTACATTTGTCGGGAAAGAGGGTGTTTCCCAACGAATGCCTGCCTGGCCCTCAAGTGGTCTCTGCGCCGCTTCTTCGCACAATATTCCTCTGCCAGAGTAGCTCCAACTAAGTTCAGGGGTGGGTTGATAAGGATCCCTGACTGGAAACCGTGGCTGGCAGCCCTGACCGCTGTACGTGGCACATCCACCTAGGTAGCCCCAGTCAGGGTCATGAGTGGATTGCTGATGAACCCTGTTCAGGCTGACGCTCCGTGTAGTTTTTCCCACTGAACGAATAAACTTGCGTTGATTTTCCGTTGCCTCCGGAACAGGTTCATTACTATCTTGTACACCGTCCCTTGGAGGTATTTCGGTTTCGTCCAGGTTGTCTTCGTCCGGGTTGTCTTCGATCGGGTTATCTTCGTCCGGGTTGTCTTCTTTCGGGTTGTCTTCGTCCGGGTTGTCTTTGCTCAAGTTGCTTCCGTCCGAGTTTCTTTGGTTATCTATCATTGCGATTTCTTTTGTGCCGACTACCAATGACTTCGAATTGTCAAAATAAATCGATTTTTGCGGATCTGTGACCGACTCGTCCTCCGAATCGATGCTATTGATCGGAGCTCTGACGTACTTTCTATTGCTTGACATATCTGAAAAAAGGATTCTCAGGTAATTTACAGCTTACAGACATGTACGAACCTGGATTATAAATATAAAGACTCATTTTTCACGGTTGTCGAACCACGTGCTAGTTTTCACTCACGCAAGTCTATGCGTGGGGAGCATTACAAATACAGACTTATTCTCCCGGTTGTCCAAATACGTGATAAGTTTCACACACAACTCCATGTGTGGATTTGTATATTACTACAAAGACCATCACGATTTTCGGAAAACGTGGTAGGGTTTGCGTACGCCAGCCGTGGGTTTACTTACTCATTTTTCACGGTTGTCCATACACGTGCTAGTTCTCACACACAAGTCCATGTGTAGATTTCTTTATTATAACTAAGCAAATTTTCACGGTTGTCCAACTCGTGTTATGCCTCACACACACAAGTCCATGTGTGGATTTCAGTACTATTACGCTAATTGTCACGGTTGCCCAAACACGTGCTAGGTTACACACAAGTCCATGCATGGATTTTGTTGCCCATTTTCACGGTTGTCCGACACGTGTAAATTTTCACTTCCTTGGGAACATGTTCCAGCCATCTGGTTTTTTTTTTTCATGTTTGAATGTCGAGCGGTCTCCACACAAATGAATTCAGTTTTTCCTAGGTTATCTTTATTTGCTGCCTAAAATCTTAGGCAGCAAACCTGGCAGGATCGCCAATGTAAAACCTGGATATTCACCGGTGAAGGCCGCCCTATATGTCTGGGATTACTCACCTTATGTGGAGACATCCGTTCGCGGTAACAGTCGGAATGTGAAAGAGGACGAGTGACGGTGTCGAGTGATGTGGTGCTCAGTGTGGGCTGTGGCCTTGGTGATTCGGATGGTTGCCCAGGCTCCTACGATCTTTCCTATCATGTTTGAGCAATCATAGGGTGACCACGAGCCCTACACAGTACCCACGCACTACCGCGGCTGCACTTGCGATATTGAAAAACATAGAGGCAATGTGCATAAGTGCCGCTTTCTCTTCGATTGTGCGGGACGGATTTGCCCGTATCGAACGCTCAATCCCGGTTAAATGTTCTAAACAAATTGAATACAGAAGGTCATTGCATAAACCTTGCTTAATTTTTGCGTTTTCTCCCGCTTTGGGGGATACATCACGCTTCAAGCACTGTAGTATATTTGGCCACGCGCGGGTGACATTAACTTTGTCGCACTATTTCAACGGTTCCACTTTATTTTTTTTTTCGCGCAAGCAGAAAGTTCACTGTTTTCACGCTCCCCGCGGGTGAATTTAACTGGTTGCTTAATTAGACAATCCGCATCGCGCACAGGACGCTAAATCACGAAGTAGCCACCAAATTATGATTCGGGCGAAACACTTTTTCCTGCTTCGTTATAGATGCCACTTTTCTCTCCACTTTCACTTTCACTGTAGATGTTCAATTACCCGCTTCGCGCACGGGACGGGTATCACTGCGGGGTCACCAAATGGAATAAACTTTGCCAAAAAGCGAAGTGGGATCTGACCAGATCCCACCAAACTCAGGGCCGTGATCAAAATAAAAACGTCAGATCACACTTAGGCTGTGAACCATTTGGCGAAATTTTTTAACTTTTGGTTAAAATTTGACAGTTCGTTGGTTATTTACCCTCAAATAGATAAAATTTAACTATGAATACGACCCATTTGAAATTTTGACAGATGCATAGTTATTTGGAATTCGACATGGAGTTTTTATAAGGGCCAATGTCGCAAACGTGAACAATGGTTTCTTCCACAAATTTCTTGAAAATGCTAGCTCACTCAAGTAAACTACCACTTCTATTGTAAAGGGGAACTCCTCTTCTGTACCGTCATCGTGATACTACACGCAGAGAAAATTGACCTCTTTGATTTAAAAAATAAAATTATTGAACTGTTTTGTAACTTCAAATATTTTTATTTTTAAATTCAATACTTTATTTTTGTTGCTTAAACAATTCTGATTTTTGTTTCAAAACCAAATGCTAAGAAAAAAGATTTAGTTTCAACAAGCTATATTTTTGTGCTCAAAAATAATTTCAATCAATTTAAAAACAAAATTGCAGATTTAAAAACCAACAACTCCGTAACAATTACCGTTTTACAGTTGTCAACGTATGTGTAGGTTTTCAATATTTCCGAATGCGCCACCCAAGCACAGAGAACAGACATTGATGTCCATATACCTTTTCTTGAAAAACGTGTGTAAAAGTTAATATGGGCAGCCGGTATAAAACGCAAGTGCAGAGAAAAACAAACAAAATATTTCAGGTTATGTGCTAGGTTGATAAACATTGACATGACAGTTATCGCACAACTGCAGCGTCACCTACCAGGAGCATAACGACATACATTTGAAATGGCGGTTTAAAGTTTTACACAAGTAGCAGACCGAAGATGAACGTCTGTTCTCTGTGACCCAAGTAACCACGAGGCTAGAATAGCTTGCATATATAGGGCATATGCATTACGTCTAGTGCATCATTGAAGTTGGATTAAAGCTGAAAAGGGCCCCACTAAGATCGAAATAATGCTATATCTTTTGTAATGCCATAAGACATTGCTAAAGTAGCATTATTGCATTGGTAATGCGTCACTACAATCTTAAGCTAATCTAACGCTTCATTACTTGACAACTGTTGAATTGATGCGATCTTGCATTAATTATGTTGATTTTGTGTTGAATAAGAGCAATAATATAATGCTTGTGGTTACTTAGGCAGTTTCGTAGCCTCAATTTCTACGCTTTAATTAAAAAAGCAAAGTGGACTCGCTGGAGGAAATATTTTTTGAAGAGATCGAGGAAGTTTACTTCGCGCTTGTCGACTTATGGCTTGGTTTTGGACTTTCTTAGCAATCTGTGAGTTGCTTTCCTGGTAAGAAATTGAAAATTTGTAATGAAATGCGAATTTTAATGTCTATTTTCTATTTGCAGGAAATCAGTACACCATTGAAATATTTAAGGTTGTCGAACGGAACGAGAAAGAAATGCATGTACGGATTAAATTCTTGGGGAGAACGATAGGTATGAATCTAGAAAAATCTATGTTTTTTAGATTAATGCTCTTTCATTCAAAATTAAAGGGATATCCATCGTTATCGTCAACAGAATCATTGGACAAGCTCAACTTATCCGCAGCTAGACTGTTTGTCAATTCATTCTTATGTCGAATAAAAATTAAACCAAATCAAAATCATTTACATTATTTCGAAACAAAACACAATCTGGTTAAATTGACAATTAAAATATTTAAAACAAAAATAAAATTTTTCATGCATAAAATATCAATTATAGCCGCAACATTATTTTTTTTAGTTTCAAAGAAATAAATTGTTGGCAGCAACTGTTTTGTTTTTTGTTACAAAAAGATTCTGTATTTGAAAAAAAATTAAATGTGATTAAATATGATTTAAACTTGAATTACCTTATTCTATTAGCACACCTCATGAAATGTGATTAAACCCAGGTTAAAATCCATTCAATGTAAATAAATTTATTCACAATTGTAAAAACATCTGATGTTCACATCTTTACATTTTGGCACACACGTTCTTTTAACATGTTCGACAAGAAATAGAGCTCGCTGTCAAATCACTTTGGGATCTACAAATAACTATCGAGCTGTCAAAATTAACCAAGCTCCAGAGCTGGGTTATTTTCAACCGGAGGGGAAATTACTATCAAACTGTCAAATTTTAACCAAAAGTTAAAAAATTTAGCCAAATGGTTCACAGCCTTAATGACAAAAACTAACTGGAAACTTTATTCATTGAACATGTCTTTCGTAACCAACGCTTTGTTGTTTATTTGGCAGCGTCGGGTGCTGCAACATTGTCATCATCGTCATCATCGTCACATTGTTGGATGTCATTGAATGCTGCTCCCTTGGTGTCGGGTACACCAATCTTCATCATGGGTGACATCGAGTGCTGCTCCGATGGTGCCGGGTGCACCAATCTTCATGCATCAGCAAATTAGACTTGCTCGCTGCGTTGGATCCTTTTGGTGGCCGCTTCTAATTGTTTAAGGCGTTGTGCGTTTCTTCCCTGAGCCAAAGTACGATGATTATAAGGAGCGCTATTAAAAACGCTTCGTCGATAGAATACGATACCACATCGTGTGCGGTTTTCGACTGCTGGTATGTTTCTTCTCCGTTGAATGGCCACATTGTTGCGCTTGTTTTTTGACTGATCAATTTCTGGATTTGCTGATGTCCATGGAAACTTTGCATCGCAGAGGTTTCCGTTGATATTGCGTTTCTTTTTTTTTTTTCTCTTGATTATCGAGATTTTCAGCCTCGGGCTGGTTCATCTCCCGTCGTAGTCACTCAAATACCTCATTTTGGGTATTATCGTAACTTGTGCGGGGGTGAGATTCGAACTCATGACTTTATTGCGTTTCTTGATTAACGTAACCATGCTTGTTTTTGATGATAGGGTTGCCTCAACCGTCGTTATGGTTTGAGGATTTACACTCATTCTGATTCAGAGAATCTCCAATGTTTATTTATTGAACACTAGCTGAACCCGGTGCGTGCGCTGCTACGCTTGCAACTAAATGAAAGAAAATTTAATATAACTGGCACGTTTATGGTTTTTTTTTTCGAAATGAATTTTTTTTTTCTTGAATGAGCAGGGGTTCAAACTTCTATCAAAACATGTTTCTTACCCGAGAAAAACACGTTTTGTGTTTAAGTAACCTGGACAATTCTCATTTTTGGTAGAAATTTGTGTTTCATTTGTATGGGAGCCCTCCCTTCCAGAGGAGGGTGGTTTCTCAAACCACCATACAATCATTGCCTTCAAAACCCCCCACATGCCAAATTTGGTTCCATTTGCTTGATTAGTTCTCGAACCATCATATTGGGCTCATAGATTATAATAAAAATTTGTGTTTTATTTGTTTGAAGCCCCCCTCCCCTCTTCTTCAGAGAGGGGAGGTGTTTTGAACTACCATAGATACATTTTTGCCTTCAAAACCCCCCACATGCCAAATTTGATTCAATTTGCTTGATTAGTTCTCGGGTTATGATGAAATTTATGTCTCATTTGTATGAGAGCGTTCCTTCCTGAGAGAGAAGGGGTCTCAAACAATCATAACAACCATTCTCAGCCCCAAAAACCCCTTCATATAAATTGTCACGTTGGTCGGTTCAGAACTTTCCGAGTCTATAAGGATCTGACAGACAGACAGACAGAAATTCATTTTTATGTATATAGAAATCTAGCCTACAAAAGCCCCCATATGCTAAAAAGGGTTTCATTTACTTGATTAGTTCTCGAGTAATGCAGAAATTTGCTTTTTATTTGTATGGGAGCCACCCCCCCTCCCCCCCCTTCAATATGGGGAGGGGTATTGAACTGGCATAGAAACATTTCTTGCCTCCAAAAACCTCAACATTCCAAATGCCAAATTTGGTTCCATTTGCTTCATTGGCTCTCGAGTTATGCTAAAAATTATGTTTCATTTTTATTGGAGTCTCCCCTTCCAGAAGGCGGAGGGGTCTCAAACCACATTATAAACATTTATTTCTCTCAAAAACCTCCACATGCCAAATTTGGTTCCATTTGCTTTAATTTTTATCGAGTTATGCAGAAATTCGTGTTTCATTTGTATGAGAGACCCCTCTTTCAGTGAGCGGAGGAGTCTAAAACCACAATAGAATCATTTTTTGCCTTCGAAAACCTCCACATGCCAAATTGTGTTCCATTAACTTGATAAGTTCTCGAGTTATTCAGAAATTTGTGTTTCATTTGTATATGAGCCCTCCTTTCAGAGAAGGGAGGGGCTCGAGTCAACTAAGAAACATTTCTTGCCTTCAAAAACCTCCACCTGCCAAATGTGGTTCCATTTACTTGATTAGTTCTCGAGTTATGCAGAAATTTGTGTTGGATTTGTTTGGAAACTCCTCTCCCTCCCCCTTCCAGATGGCGGAGGAGTCTCAAAGTTCCATAGAAACATTTCTCTCCTCCAAAAACCTCCACATGCCAAATTTGGTGCCATATACCCCCCCCAAAAAGGGGAAACCCCCCCCCCCACAAAAACCCCCCAAAAAAAATCCCCCCCCCCCCCCCCCCCCAAACAACAAACAAACAAACAAACAAAAAAAAAAAAAAAAAAAAACATTATAAAAAAAAAAAAAAAAAAAAAAAAAAATTCAGAAAAAGAAAAAATCTCACCAACAAAAAAAACACCAAAAAGAGAAAAAAAATTATTTCCAAAAAAAAAAAAAACCCCCCAAAAAAACTACAAGGTACAGCCCAATGGGGTTGTGCGCAAAGGTGACGTAGGACTACGCAGCAATCTAATTCCCATACACGTCAGGGCCATCCGCTAATTGATTTAAGTCAGTCCTGAAAAGGGCCAAGACAATTCTATTGTACACTCTCTAGAAAGCATTTGGTGGCTCTTAATTATGATACGGCCCCGGTTGTATTTTCTACGATGGTTGAGAAGGCCACTATCTCTAACGCGTAGAAGATAGTTATGGATCTGTTGGTTCATTGGTTGTTCAACACGCTTTGCTATTTACTCAAGGACGCGGCGTTTAAAGCAATGCCATGTTCAGCTGGGGCGCGGTAATGGAAATTTCAAACAGCACAAGAGAAAAATTCATCCAAACGAACTCTCCAGTTGGCAAACTAATTTGGTCGTCCTGAAAAGGACGGATTTAGTTGACGGGGGAGAAACAGTTCGCGATTGAACTTGGGCTTTCTCTCTTGGTTCATCTCACGAGATGATTGATTCTTGACTCGTTGTCACGGGCGGCTTTATCCCGCCAACTTGTAGGCTTCAGCAGCCATGTTTCTCGCAGCGAGGTTGACGGGAGCATCGGCAACAACAGCCAATCGCACCAACGTCTCTCTGGGCAACGACTGCTCGCCGCCGCAAACTGTGATCCTACAGCCACTGCACAGCTTAACGACTGTCGTAAGACTGGATCAAAATGTTCTGCTAAAAGCTTTTAGGTAAAAGCATCGGATGCTAGTGCACGAAAGAAGGCGGTACCAACGAAGGCAATGTGTTACAAATTGCTTCAAAGGGGACGAACTTCAATTATTGCGCCACAATAATTAGTTTTAATTATTACACGCAAGACGGATGATTTTCTTAACCGAGAGTTTCCTAATTTGCTTGCCACCGCCAGCAACTAATCCGCTATGCATACCTAGGAACTACAACGAACTCAACCACATGGTCGGTCTGAAGTGACGCAATTCGGCTCGAATTCCGTTCGTTGGTTGTTCAACCTTCTTTGTCATTTACTACGGGACCCGACGTTTAATGAATGCTATGTTCAGCCGGGGCGCGGTAATTGAAATTAATTTCTAACATCACAAGAGAAAATTTCAACCAAATAAACTCTTTAGTTGGCAAACTAATTTGGTCGTCCTGAAAAGGACGGATTTAGTTGACGGGGGAGAAACAGTTCTCGATTGAACTTGAACTTTCTTTCTTGGTTCATCTCATCTTCATTGCGGGTGGCCATCTGCAGGTGACGTGGGATGATTGATTCTTGTCTCGTTCAACTCGTAGGCTTCAGCAGCCATGTTTCTCGCAGCAAGGTTGACGGGAACATCGGCAACAACAGCCAACTGCACCATCGCCTCTCTGGGCAGCGACTGCTCGCCGCCGCCTACTGCGATCCTACAGCCACTGCACAGCTTAACGACTATCGTAAGACTGAATCAAAATGTTCTGCTAAGAGCTATTAGGTAATGGCGTCGGATGCTAGTGCACGAAAGAAGGCGGTACCAACGAAGGCAATGTGATACGAATTGCACCAAAGGGGACGAAATTCAGTTATTGCGCCACAATAATTAGTTTTAATTACTGCACGCAAGACGGATGATTTTCTTAACAGAAATATGCCTTATGTACTTGCCATCACCAGCAACTAACCCGCTATGCACAAGTAGGAACTAAAATGAACTCTACTAAATGGTCGGTCGGACGTGTTGCAGTTCGGCTCGCATTATCCATGTTAGAATTTCCTTCGTTGTTTGTTCATTTACTCCGGGACGCGGCGTTTCAAGCAATGCTATTTGCAGCTGAGGCGCGGTAATTAAAATTTCCATCATCACAAGATAAAAATTCAACCAAACTCTTTAGTTGGCAAACTGATCTGTTCGCCCTAAAAAGGACGGATTTAGTTGACGGGGGAGAAACATGATTCGCGATTGAACTTGAGTTTTCTTCTTGGTATTCTTGGTTTATCTCCTCGTCGTTGCGTGTGACGTGAGATGATCTTTGTCTCTTTGTCACGGATGGCTTGTTCCCGCCAACTCGTAGGCATCAGCAGCGAGGTTGACGGGAGCATCAGCACCAACAGCCAACTGCACCAACGCCGCTCCGAGCAACGACTGCTCGCCAGTACACCCTCCATGGTGCTAGCTGCCGCCAACTGCGATCCTACAACCACCAGCCACTGCGCAGCTCCACGACTGTCGTAAGACTGAATCAAAATGTACTGCTCAGAGCTATTACGTAATGGCGTCGGATGCTAGTGCACGAAAGAAGGCGGTACCAACGAAGGCAATGTGATACATATTGCACCAAAGGGGACGAAATTCAGTTATTGCGCCACAATAATTAGTTTTAATTACTGCACGCTAGACGGATGATTTTCTTAACAGAAATATGCCTTATGTACTTGCCATCACCAGCAACTAATCCGCTATGCACAACTAGGAACTAAAATGAACTCTACTAGATGGTCGGTCGGACGGGTTTTAGTTCTGCTCGAATTATCCGTTCTAGAATTTCGTTTGATGGTTGTTCAACGTGCTTGTCATTTACTCCGGGATGCGGTGTTTAATGAATGCTATGTTCAGCCCGGGCGTGATAATTAAAATTTCAATCAGCACAAGAGAAAAATTCAACCAAACTCTTTAATTGGCAAACTGATTTGGTCGTCCTGATAAGGACGGATTTACTTGACGGGGGAGAAACATGGTTCGCGATTGAATTTAGGTTTTCTTCTTGGTCTTCTTGGTTCAACTCCTCGTCATTGCGGGTGGCCATCTGCAGGTGACGTGGGATGATTCTTGTCTCGTTGTCACGAGCGGCTTTATCCCGCCAACTCGTAGGCTTCAGTAGCGAGGTAAACGGCAGCAACTGTTCGTCAGTGCACCCTCCAGGGTGCTTGTTGCTGCCAACTGCGTTCCTTCAGCAGATTTATGCACAGCTTCACGACTGCCGTAAGACTGAATTAAAATGCGAAGGTGTACCCGTTATATAACATTCATGACTGCCTAGGAGACTTTCCTTACTTGAATATGAAGTCTGTGCTAGGATTATACTGTTCATTTGGTAAATTTACTCTGAAAAATTGACATTATAAGACATCACCTTTTATTTACGTTATTTTCAATAGCCTAATTTTGATAATTAATCAATTTAGATTTTAAAATTGATGCGTAGAAATATTCCAGATAGATTGGTGCAGAAATTTTGAAAATCGGTCATGAAATGAATTATTTATTAACGTTCAAAACCTAAGCATATTTCGTGACGCTCCAAATTTTTGTACTCGCAACGTGTACCCCTGTATTAAAAACAAAGACGTAGTCCTACGTCAAAAAAATAAATACACAAAAAAAAAAAAAAAAAAAAAAAAAAAAAAATTTTATTAAAAAAAAACAAAAAAAAAAAATAAATAAAAAAAAAAAAAAAAAAAAAAAAAAAAAAAAAAAAATAATTTAAAAAAAAAAAAATAGTTTTTTTTTGCCCAAAAATGTAGGAAAAAAAACCCGCACAGAGCTACCGCAAAAAAAATACGGAAATTAACAAACAACCAAGGAAATACAAGAGCACTTTAACTAAACGTCCTTTATTCTCTACGTTTTGTACAGGAATGAAATTATGTCTCACCACACGATTCTTTTCGTTACACTTCAATTATTAATGTCTCTTTCACACAGTATGCTGTCTCGGTATTCAAGGTTAAATAATATTGCCTATTCTTTCATTCTCTACACTCCTCATCAATATTCTAACCTTCACGAACTGTAACCTGCAAACCCATTGCCTTAGAAAATTTTAGTTGCTTCGCACAACCGAGAGGCTTGGTGAGGATATCTGCCGTCATGTCCTCTGATGGGCAATACAGCAGACGCACCGTTCCATTCTCCACAAGTTCTTTCGTGAAACACATCCGGGTATCGAAATGTTTGGACTGCCGGGACTGCCGCACTTCTTCAAGAAGACGTCGAATCCAAGCAACTTCCTTACACGCTTCCGAAAAAGCCACGTATTCGGCCTCCATGCTGGACAGTGCCACGCTTGTCTGTTTTCGACTTGCCCAACAAATGATCGCATCACCCAAGCAGAATAGATATCCTGTGTTCGACTTTCGTTCCAATGTGTTGCCACTCCAGTCTGCATCGCTATAACCGTATAGCACTAACGGTTTACCTCTATCGCTCCTCAGTGTGAGTTGATAGTCGTTTGTCGTTAATAGATATCTGACGATCCTTTTAAGTTCTGTCCAATCACTTTAAGTACGTAATCTAACTCACCTACTAAGAATGGACACGCTTGCTGCTATATCCGGGCGCGTATTTATTTATTTATTTATTTATTGTCGTCAATCATAAGTAGACCATATAATATATATTAAATATAATATAATATTATTCATTCTTGTATGTTCTGGTTTCTTATGGAGCTAAAATACTGTTTTAGTTTATGCCGAGACATTGTAAAGTCAATGATTTCGCAGTGTTTATTGTGAGAAGCCATCATGCGATTTATTGGTCCATTTGTTGCATAGTTTGTGCGATGATGGCTGATGGCGAATAGGTTACGATTTCGAAGTTGCCGAATAGGTGCATATATGTTTAATTTTGATAAAAGTTCTGGTGAGTCAATACGCTGCGAAACGATATCGTTTACAAATGAAACGCTTGCATACTCACGACGCTCTTTCAATGTTTGGATGTTTATAAGCATGCAACGCGCTTAACATGATGGAAGACGAAATGATGTCCAACCCAACCTACGAAGAGCATATAATAGAAATTGCTTTTGTACTGATTCTATTCTGTTTTCGTGTGTGGTTAAATGAGGAGACCATACAATGCTGCAATATTCCAGAATAGACCTAACATAAGCTGTATATAGTGTTTTAATAGTGTATGGGTCCTGAAAATTATGACAAAAGCGCTTAATAAAGCCCAGCATGTTATTTGCCCTGTGAATAATTGTGTTGTAGTGGTCTATGAAATTAAGTTTGGAGTCTAAGATTATTCCTAAGTCCCTAACTCTTTCACATTTTTCTACTTTCTGATTACCTAGTGAAATTGATATGTTTGGTGTTGTTATTTTTTTGCTAAATTATATTGAGTTGCATTTTTTTACATTCAGCTCTAATAGGCTTTTTTTTACACCATGTGTAGAATATGTTTATTTCATTCTGGAATAAATTGATGTCTTCCTTATTTCGTATTTCCAAATAAAGCTTCATGTCATCGGCATAGATTAGTACTTTAATATTTTTAAGAATGAAGGAAATGTCATTTACGTACAAAATAAAAAGAAGGGGTCCTAAATGAGAGCCTTGTGGGACACCAGAAGTGACTTGGATAGGATTTGATTTCTTTCCATTTAATTTTATTATTTGTTGGCGGCTGGTTAAGTATGATTCAAGTCATTTCACGAGACCAGGTTCAATCCCATGTTTTTGTAGTTGGAAAAGTAGCATTGGTATGTCAATACGATCAAAAGCCTTGCTAAAGTCTGTATAGAGAGCTTCTACGTGGTTTCCATTATCCATTGCATTCAATGAATAGTCTATAAATTCAATTAAATTTGTCGAGGTTGAACGGCCCTTAAAAAAGCCGTGTTGCTTGTCAGTTATTTGATTTTTGATTTGGAGAAATAATTTTTCATTGACAATTGCCTCGAAAAGTTTAGGAATGCAAGAGATAATGGCTATTCCACGATAATTACGTATGTCAGATTTTCGTCCAGATTTGAAAATAGGGACCAGAAATGAGCTTTTCCAAATTGTTGGGAAAATTCCTGATTCCAGTGACATATTAAAGAGCCAAAATAATGGAGATGTGAGTTCCATTGCTTAACTCTTCATGAACACTGGAGGAATTCCGTCAGGTCCAGGACCTTTTGCGGCGTCCAAATTTTTTAATGCTTGGAAAATATCTTGCACATACAGTTGGAAGACGCCAATGCTCCCAGTAAATTCAGGGTAAAATGCAAAATATTCGCGATCGCGATCCTCTTCAGAAAATGTCGTATATATTTCTTGAAAAAATGTTGCCAAAAGATTGCAATTTTTTTCCGAGTTATCACCGACACGTTCATCAAGGTACATTGTTGATGGAAAATTGCCAGATTTTAATTTGGTTTTTACGTAATTGAAGAAGTTCTTCGGGCATGACTTTATTTCAAGTTCAGTTTTTGTATTGTATTCTTCAAGTGCAATACCCATGGCTAGATTCAATTGGTCGCATATGTCCAGATAGTTTGCTTAATTTTCACTGCTGTTGAATTTTTTGAAAATTTTGTGAGCTTTCTGCTTTCGATTTTTTAAATTTTTGATTTGTCTGTTAAACCAGACTGGATCACTCGTATTTCGGTGACGTCGTTTTTTCTTCAAAGGTATTTCTTGCAAAATTATTTCCGATAAAATTTTATAAAAAATGTCTACAGCAGTTTCGACATTTCCTTCATTCTTGCAAATTTCCTGCCAGTTTACATTGTTTAGTTTGCTTCTGATATTCGCATAATTAGCTAGTCTGTATTCAAAGACTTCTTCATATTCACAGTCGTTGGGTCTTTGATATTCATGTATAAATAAAGAATATTCGATTGCCGTGTGACGCATTTAATTTTTCCATAATGGGTTCAGTGATTCAGTCACACAGAAATCTTCTTGAATATTCGTGAGCAAGAAGTCCAAAAAACAATTTTCTTCATTTCTGATGTGGTTTACTTGATTAAGTCCAAGTTTTGCGATTTCGTCGAATATGAATTGCAAAGTAATATTCTGCCCAACAGCTTTACAGCTACATACAGTAGTGCTTCGGTCAGACTACGATAGAGTACGTTATCCGGCAACTGTTTGCTTCCTTCTCGGTTCCGATAGTAGCCAGGATCAACTGGTTCCTTTGAGCCCTTAGTTTTAGTAAGCCTGTGTTTTTTCGCTACCTTTGCAATGTAGTTCTCCTGATCCATGCAAAAGAAACCAATTGCATCTTTAGATCCCTAAGAAAAGGTTCACCTCGCCGAGCGCCGAAATTTTTATGTTTCGCTGCAGTATCGATGTCAGATTAGCTATTTTGTTTTCGTCAGAAAACACCACTATCATGTCGTTGACATAAAGCATAAGGTACATCAACTTGCCATCGGACAACAGCTTGGTATATAGACATGGGTGTTTCAAGCCATATAGACTGCGTAGCACCTTGCACACCAACCGTTCCTTACCAGGTTCCAAGAACCCCTTTGGCTGCTGCATATAAACCTCTTCTTTTAGCTGTCCGTTCAAATAGGCGTTCTTCACGTCGATGTGATGCTCCGACATGCGCTTGTGCCCTGCAATCGTCAGAAGAACTCGGAATGTATTTTGTGTGACGACCGGTGCGAAAACTGCATCGTAATCCACTCCGTATCGCTGTCCGAAACCTTGAGCGACAAGTCGGGCCTTAAAACGCGACACCTTACCATCGCCCAGTATTTCTTCGCAAGTCCAGCATCTAGTAACATACACGTGGCCATCTCTTGTAGAGTCCGATTCTTTCGCTCTGCAACCCCATTCTGTTGCGGAGAGTACGCAGCTATGAATTGAGCTCGGACTCCTTCGTGTTCATAGAACTGTTTCAGCTCATGACTCACATACTCTCCGTCGCCATCGGAGCGAATAACACACGGAGCTCTACCAAAAAGGTTTATAACATGCGCCACGTAACGCTTAATGCATCCTGCTGCATCGGACATGTTCTGCAATAAACACACCACAGTATATCTGGAGAAGGCATCTATAAGCGTCATGCCGGGCGTCGCATTTTCCATTGGCTCACAAACGTCCGTATGCACCAAATCACAGGTGAAACCTTGGGAAAAGGAATTCTCGGCAGTTTGCCTTGTAAACAATGCTCACATACCTGTCTAGCACCGCATTCCTGCATATCAAATCCAGTGACGAGATTTTCCTCTCGAATCCGATCGAAAATCTTCGGGTCTCTGTGCCCAAAACGCCAAAAAGTGCTGACAGTTCAACAAGTGACGTGTTTCTTCACTAAGTCTTGCAGTTTCCACTTCCTTGAGCATATACAGATTTCCACTAACTTTAGCGACTGCGGCAACCTTCCCCGTTTCACTTAAGACTTCACACTTCGAGACCATAAAATGTACTTTCAGTCCTTTTTGTGTTAACTTTCGCACTGAGATCAAGTAACTGTCCAGTTTCGGGATGTAAAGCACTTCTTTCACGACAATTTTCCGTGCTACACCGTCACCGTCAACACATTCTATCATTCCTTCACCGATTCCAGCGGCCACGGTAATTGATCCGTCAGCCAACACTACATTAACACTTGCACTTCTATCCAAAACACGGAAGAACTTCGGGTCATTGGCCATGTGGCTCGAGCAGCCACTGTCAACATACCACCCACTCTTGTTTCTGTTGCTCCCAACGGTGAAACATATAGGAGTTTCTTCTTCTGCCGCCTGCTTCGCCTTGGTACCGGTTTTCTTAACACTGTTCTTCTCACCACCATTGCTTGTTTGCTGCTGAAACTGATGGAAATCTCTCTTGAAATGCCCCGGTTTGCGACAGTGATAACAAACGCGCTCCTTTTGTGACTTATCTTGCAACTTCATAACTTTCTCGCTTGATCCCCTCGAACGGTCAACACGGCGCTGGTATTCATCCAGAAGCTTTTTCCCCCCCCCCCTCCCCCCCCCCAACCCCCACCCCGCCAACCCCCCAAAAAAAAACCCCCCAACCCCCAAAACATCCCAATTTTTTTTTGCTCTTCCCCCCCCACCCCCCCCCCCCCCACCCACCCAAAAATTCCTCAATCTCAAAAAAATTTTTTTTTTTCCCCACCCCATATCAACCAAACAATTTTTTTAATAACACCCCCGCCCCAGTTGTTTTTTTAATGTGATAAGCTTTTAGCTGTCCCCCCCCACCCCAAGCTTCATCCACATCTTTCACTAGGCTTAGCTGACTGTCATCCAAGAGCAGTATAATTGTCGCTAAAGCCTTCACATTTGCCGCAGACCATTGTTATTTATTTATTTATTTATTTATTTATTTCGTCAACCGATCGTAGACTACATATTTACACTTAGTTCTATCTTCTTAAAGATCGCCTAGAAATAAAATAATGTCTTAGGTTACTACGTGACATTGTTAAGTCAATTGATTCACAATGCAGATTATAGAGAGACATCATTCGGTTAATTGGTCCAAATTTCGCATAGTTTGTCCGATTGGTATTTAACGCAAACAAGTTCCGATTCCTCAAATGCCGCGAGGGGGTGTAGAAATTTAGACTACTTAATAAGTTAGGGGAGGAAATGCGATGTGATACAATATCGTTAACAAAAGAGATCATGGCAAATTCTCTTCGTTCTTTAAGAGTTTGAATGTCAATAAGCATACATCGTGCTTCGTAAGACGGAAGTGGAAATGTCCACCCTAATTTACGTAGAGCATACAAGAGAAACTGTTTTTGTACTGATTCCAATCGTTCTTCATGTGTTTTCATAAAAGGAGACCATATGACACTACAATACTCTAGAATAGACCTGACATATGCAACGTACAATGTTTTTATCGTATATGGGTCATGAAAGTTTTGACCAAAACGTTTAATGAAACCTAGCATATTGGTTGCTTTATGGATAATTGTGTTGTAATGGTCGATAAAATTAAGCTTAGAATCTACCATAACACCTAAATCTCTGATTCTCTCACATTTTTCTACAATTTCAGTTCCTAAAGAAACAGTAATTTGTGGTGTATTTCGTTTTCTGCTGAGAGTAATTAAGTTACATTTTTTAACATTTATTTCTAGTAAGCTTTTTTTGCACCATATGTCAAATAATAATATTTCGTTTTTATAAGTTAAATGATCTTGGTCATTCTTAATTTCCATAAATAGTTTCATGTCGTCTGCATAGATGAGAATTCTGACCTGCTTAAGAATGTAAGAAATATCATTGACAAACAAAATAAAAAGTAGAGGTCCTAGATGCGAGCCTTGGGGAACTCCAGATAATACATGAACAGGATGTGACTTTTTCCCATTAAAACTGACTACCTGTTGTCGATTTATCAAATACGAATGTATCCATTTAAGAAATTGATCCTCAAATCCTATTTTTCTTAACTTGTAGAGTAACAGAGGAATGTCAATACGGTCGAAGGCCTTGCTAAAATCAGTGTACAGCGCTTCGACATGGTTGCCGTTGTCCATTGCGTTTAATGAATAGTTCACGAATTCTAACAAGTTTGTGGTAGTTGAGCGTCCTTTGAAAAATCCATGTTGCGAATTTGTTATAACATTTTGTACTTGGCTAAACAGTTTTCTATTGACGATAGCTTCAAAAAGCTTTGGGATGCTAGACATAATAGCAATTCCACGGTAATTGCGAATATCGGATTTTTTCCCTGACTTATAAATAGGTATTAAGTATGAGTTTTTCCAAATTTTAGGAAACTGACCTGAATCAAGTGACAAATTAAAGAGCCAAAATAAAGGAGTAGTTAGTTCAAATGCAAGATTTTTCATAAATGCTGGAGGGATTCCATCAGGTCCCGCACCTTTCGCAGCATCAAGATTCTTCAAACCATCAAGAATGTCTTGAACATGTACCTGACTTACTCTAATGTCATTTGAAGATGCAGGAAAGAATGAAAAATAATCTAGATCGCGATCATCATCTGCAAATGTCGTGTAAATTTCTTGGAAAAACTTTGCAAACAAGTCACAAATCTCACCAGGGTTTCCAGCGTTTTTGTCATCAAGGTGCATTTTTGAAGGGAAGTTGTTTGATTTTAATTTTGTTCTGACATACTTGAAAAAGTGTTTAGGACATGATTTTATTTCGCTCTCTGTTCTGAAATTATACTCTTCCAATTCGGAATTGATTGCTGAATTAAGCTGATCACAGATATTCAGATAATTTTGCAGATTGACACTAGAGTTGTATTTTTTGTAAATTTTGTGAGCCTTTTGCTTCCGATTTTTCAAGTTAATGATAATCCTATTGAACCATATTGGATATTTGGAGTTAGTTCTGCGTCTTTTTCTTTTACGAGGTACGTTCTCATTAATTATTTCAAATAAAAACCTGTAGAAGACGTCAACAGCGCTTTCGATATGTACTTCATTTCGTATGATTGATTGCCAGTTGATTGAATTTAGCTTAATTTTTATGTTCTCGTAATTAGCTTTGTTGTAATCAAAGATTTCTTCATATTCATAGTTGTTGGGCCGTGGATTGCAATGAACAAATAAAGAATATTCAATTGCAGTATGAAATTGTTCGTTTTTCCATAAGGGTGTCAGACATTCATTAACACAAAAATCCTCATGAATGTTTGTCAGCAAAAAATCTAAATAACAATTTTGCTGATTTTTTACATGATTAATTTGGTTTAATCCAAGGCTGGCAATTTTGTCAAAAATTAACTGTAATGTCACATTGTCTCCAACGACTGGAAGCAGAATACCTTCATTTTTAACGTCAGAAATGAAGTCCGCATTGCGTTGATTGAAATCGCCATAAACATGAACTTTGATCTCAGGGGCAAGGTTCGAGAGAATTTGTGCACTAATCGGTTCCGGTTTTGGGTCACACACAGTATGCCAAAGTTCGTCCTTCTTTAGCATCATTTCTACCCGCATCTTCCATGTCTGGTAGTTTTCATTATTCAGTCGTTGCAAAATAAATTTCTCAGCCATTATTCTTTGATATTCGTACTTGCACTTCCGGACAACAACAGTAACGAAGAAAACTATTCCACTACCATACACACGAATCGACATCGCACGAGCTGACAAAGTGGTGAAGTCAACACCACTACAACCGTAACAGGATGCTTTGCCACGAAACCGATCAAGTTTGCACGTTGAGTGACCAATTGTTCCAGTAGATCTTCTCCTTTGTTCGCTCTTGCATAAAGCCGAGCTTTCGTAAGGCTAAGGCGTAATTCGATCGTTCCTCTTCCTTCACAGAGCTGGGCCCACCTGTTGGGAAATACAACCGGACAGAGCTTACGGGATTTACATATCGTGATTTACGAACAACAAAGGAAATACAAGAGCACTTTAATTAAACGTCCTTTATTCTCTACGTTTTGTACAGGAATGAAATTATGTTCTACCACTCGATTCTTTTCGTTACACTTCAATTATCAATGTCTCTTTCACACAGTATGCTGTCTCGGTATTCAAGGGCGTAGGTTAAAGAATATTGCCCCTTCTTTCTTTCTCAACAAAAACAAAATGTTTTCTTTATCCAACTAAACACATTTGTTGAAATAATAAACAATGATGAAGTAGTTAAAAAAAACCATTGAATTGAAACAAAACTTCATGCTCTATCGAATTGAAAATCGTGTTTTATTGTTCAAAACAAAATGTTTTCTTAAATCAACTAAACGCATTTGTTGAAATAATAAACATTGATGACCTTTTAAATAATTACCACACCATATTCCCCCAGCAGAACGGCGTTTTGGAACGCAAGAATCGGCGGACTTTGCAGGAGTTGGCATCGTGCATGTGGTTGGATGCTGGACTCGGGAAGAAATATTGGGGAGAGGCAGTCATACTGGTAGGCTTTTTGCAAAATAGTCTTCCGTCGGAAGTTGTGCTGTTTTTCCAGTTATCTGCAAAGAGAATAACTCGTTGATGATCTGTTTTCAAAAATTATTGCTGGTTGCAGTTGTGATTGGACTCTAGAAGTGCTTTTTGCGCATTTTAAAGTGTGATAAAAGTGCACGTTTACGTCAAATCGGTTTGTTGCCTTCGGTACACTTATTCTTTATGCTGAAAGATATAAGTTCACTGAAGACAGGAAACGATTTGTCATAAACGTGTACTTTTATCACACTTTTTCTGTTTTTGTCGGAGTCCAATTTTAACTGCAATCAGCAATATAATTGATTATGTTTAAACTTACATTAGAAAAGCCGAGGTAGAGGCAGCAATATGGCTGCTATGAAATGTGCGCTCATACAAATATTTTATTAAAACAATAAATTAACCATTTTAGTTTAAAATGAAGTTTAAGATAAATGTGATTGTTATAAAACAAATATTATTTAAACGAATATCACACAGCAGTGATCACTTTAAATAATTTGGTTGGTTTGATTTTAATTGAATTTTGAATTGATTTGGGACTATTTTTATGAATTGAAAAAAATAGAAACCTTGTATTGAATAGTAATAGTAATAGAATAGGGTGAAAAAATATTTTGTTAAAACAATATATTAATCGTTTGAGTTTAAAGATAAAAGTGATTGTTTTAAATCAAATATTATATAAATTAATATCACACAGCAGTGATTACTTAAAATAATTTTATTGGTTTGATTTGAATGAAATTTTGAATTGATTTAGAGCTTTTTTATGAATTGAAACGTTGTGTTGAAAAGCAACACATCGTTTTGTTGATTCAAAACACAGTGATTTCTTAGGGTGAAAAAATATTTTGTTTTAACAATAAATTAATCGATTGAGTTTAAAAATAAATGTGCTTATTATAATTCAAATATGATTTAAATTAATATCACACAGCGGTGATTACTTTAAATAATTTTCTTGATTTGATTTGAATGAAATTTTGAATTGATTTCGAACTTTTTTATGAATTGAAACAAAATGAAACCTTGTATTGAATAGCAACAAAATATTTTGTTGATTCAACACAGAGTGATTTCTTTGCGTGAATGAAGAGAAAGTATTGATAGTCCCGTTAGAGTAAGGCAGGCTGTGGCATTGGAAGACTACAAAAAACAACAATAAAAGTTCATAAAATATTGTGGTTTTCATAATCTGTCCAAAAAGCAAAGAAAAATAAAATTTCATGAACTTACAGTATTCTTTTTTTAATTACAAATACCGATTTTCTTTAAAATAAAAAAAAAACAGTTGCTGCCAACAATCAATTTCTATGGAAAAAAATTTGTTACGGCTATAAATAATATTTTATAATTGAAGAGATTTGCTTTTTGTTTTAAATATTTTAATTGTAAATTTAACCAGATTATTTTTTATTCCGAAATCATTTCAAAGATTTAATTTTTTTTTTAATTTTTATTTAATAAAGAGTTAGGCATATCATTAACAGTGTGTAGATCAATGGTGTGGGTTTCGTACTTGGTTTCGAAATGAACAATTTTTGAATGCAATTTAGGATCCTGTAGTCTTTAAACCTTAAAATGTTGCAAATTATCATCAAAAGAGCGAAAAAGCACGCTATGGTAAACTAATAACGGGTGTCCACTAAAAAATGAGAATGATTTCAATACTTTTCCATCAGAACAAAAACGGCCGCATAGAAATGTCCCTTTAGATGAATGAATCGTTGCACTCTCCAGAAAATTTTCATACACTCTTATTTCACTCTAACATGTTCAGTCGTGTTCAGCATGCCGTCGAAACAGGAAGAACTGCGCGCGCGCGTTGTACAATTCTTTCAAGCGAACGAAGATCGTGGAAAAAAATACACGGTGGACCATTTTTGTCGTGAAAAAGTTCCGGTATCCACCGTATACCGTATCCTGGCATGCATGAGAGTAACCCGGAAGAAAGGTTGCGGCCGTCCAGCGAAAATAATGAATGAGAAAACGCTCCGCTCGCTGCGCAGCATGTTCAACAACAAGGATTCGGTAAGTCAACGGGAAGCAGCCCGAAAGTTCCATTGTTCGAAGTCACTCATCTGCAAGACGCTAAAGAAAGAAGGAATAGTGTGTAGAAAGAAAACCAGATCCCCAGAGTACACAGATGAGCAGATTCAAACCGTGAAATCCCAATGCCGCTGGATGACTCGGAATTACGGCGGAAAATCTTTCGTTCTGGACGACGAAAGCTACTTTCCTCTTTCGAAGTCTCAGATACCGGGAAACGACCGATTCTACACTAAGGACAAATCTACTACTCCTCCAAAAGTAATGTATAAGTTCAAGCACAAATTTGAATCGAAGGTTATGTTATACATCGTAATATCCGATAAGGGTATTTCGAAGCCGTGGTTCAAACCAAGCGGTTTGACCATCAACCAGGAGGTGTACCAAAGAGAGTGTTTGCAGAAAATACTCATCCCATTTCTTAAACAACATCACTCGGATGGCAAATACGTGTTTTGGCCGGACAAGGCATCATCGCACTACGCAAAAAAAACGTTAACGTTTTTGGAGAGCCAAAATATACCATATGTCCCAAAAGACCGGAATCCGACAAATTTGCCACAGTGCCGTCCTATCGAGGATTTCTTCGGTCTTTTGAGCTCCATGGTATACAAGGATAATTGGAAGGCCAAGAACACCAAGCAACTTACCAACAGGATCAAAAGCTGCATCCGAAAAATCGATGTGGCTGCCGTCCAACGGTCATGTTCCAGCATAACGACTAAGCTGCGCCGCACGGCGGACCACGGACCATATGACAATATTCATTAAACTTAGTTTGAAGATTTAAGTTGACCCTTTTAATAAAATAAATCAGTTTGAACAAAACTTCACTGGTATTTTTTTCCTGACCCATTCTTTTCGTTCTCATTATTTAGTGGACACCCGTTATTACCCAAGTAACTGTGTTGGTGGTAGCCAGTTGGCTCATATCGGGCATTTTCTGGACGACGATTGTTGAAGGTTGGCTAAGGTCAAATTTGGTAGTGGTAAGTCAGACAGTTTCTTTTCTTTATTCATTTTTCTGCTTGCATAAAACAAGAACAAGCAGTCTTTTTGTGTTAATACATTACAGTAACCATGAAGCTCTATATAGATACATCAATTTTGCATTATATTACGATATAAGTTTATAGTATAAAGCAGTCTAATCTTACATGCGTCCTTAAAGTAGAACTAAAGTCGAAAAGGGCCCCACTCCTGTCAAATTAATGCTAGCGCACATGCTTTATTGAAGCCCGAGAACAAGTATATTTAGTATATTTAGGGCATAGTTACTTTTTCAGCAGTTGAATTATTGCTTCTACTGAAATGTTTTATTGCATTTTAAAAAGCATATATAGAGCTTGGGATATTTAGGGGGAAAAAAATATCAAAAATGTATTTAATTTTCTTCAATTTGAATTAATTTCCTCTATTGCGTTTTATTTAGGGATATAATCTCATATTATTTTATGGCATCTTCGCGTAACATTGATGGGATTAATTTTTTATAAGCACATGTGTTTCCTACATCGAGATTCGAACCCAGGCTTCTCACGACTGATCGATGAATGCCGGTTGCGCTAACGCTCTTAGCCAAGAGAGCAATGGAATTATATAAGACAACTGCATAATATAAAGGAAGCATACCCTAAGCATACCCTCTTTGTCGTTCTATAAAAACATATTTCAAGCAACTATTTTTAGATTTTTCTTGCTCAACACGTCGTTGAGACTGCGATACACAAACTTTTTATCAGTGCAAACCTCAACCTGATGTGAGCTACAAATGAAATCATACCCACCACCGTTCATCACACAACAAGCCGACACAATTTTGATACCCGGTGCAGGTTGAAGCTGGATCATAAAAGAAAATTATATATCATATATATGAGAATGAGGATTCCTGGTTGAAAACACAGCTCAGTCCTCTGAATATTAACAACCAGAAAAACATGCGGCTCCCCATAATGCAGCCATATTGTTTGCTAAAATTTTAGAAACCAAACATTCTGCTGCTAAGTCCAAGGTTAAGGAGAACGAAGATGACGATTCTGGATCTGACAGGCAGCTCAGCTCGATCATATGTTTCTCATTTCTAAAGTCAAATTGGAAAATGTCATCCAGATGATACTGCACCAATGCTACATTTTAGCTAGCAATGAAGCATTTATTGAGATAATGCAATAATTTATCATTTAATGCGTATTTAACGTTAAGTTGTTTGTAGAAATATAGTAATGTATCATAACATTTTTAAGGTAAAGTTAATGCAACATAGCATGGGAGTTGTTGAAAAAATGTGATATGGCATTACTGTTGCTGATAGTCAGTCGAATTAGTGTTATGATATAAAGCTTGTGGTTACTTGGGTAGATCATTGTTCTTTTCTATCACTGTGCAGCTCTGCTAAAAAATATTGATAATATTACAATGAATTACATAGAAAATAGTACTTTTTGCCAAGGGTTAGTCGCTTAGATCAGTCTGAATCCACGATGTCTTACACACTAGACGAATATGTTGCATAACTGCGGCACTTTGATTTTCAATCCTTACCACATGTGTGGCACACTGAGGCACACTTTTGACAGTTGATCTAATAGAAATAAGAAACCAGCAACCTTGCCAATATGCATTGCCTGGTTGCCAGGCTCACTAGAAAATAACAATTTGGGCTGTCAACACATCGGCATCTTATGTGCTGAGCGATCTTGGCTTGACTTGACTTGGCTTCGACTTGCTGAATTTCCATCTCTGTTTAGTCAAATTTAAATATGAAAATATTAAAATTTGATTAATATTCCAACGGTGTACTGATATTCTGTGAATAGAAAGTCATTTTCATACGCATTTCATAAAAAAATATTTGAATGTCCTACCAATAAAGCAATACATGGATTGCTAAGAAAATCCTTAATTTAGCGAAAAATATGCTAGCACATCGTTAATTTTCTCGACCTCATCAAAACATATATTCTCCGGGGAGTCCATTCTGCATTTCGAATATAGCCTAAAAATTCAGGTTGCGAATCTACGCATGCACAAATATTGAAAACATACACATACACTGACAGCTCTAAGACTTTAAATGTTACGGAGTTGTTTTTTTTTAATCTAAAAGGTGTTTCGATTAAAACTTGATCGACTTAAACATGACGCAATTCCTTTCATCGTGCATTAAAAAAATGTGCACACCCCTCATTTTGAAGATGTGGGCGTGTAGCATCATGCCTCTATTTTGATTTTGAGATTAGCACTTCAGTTATCAGAATGTCGTCGAAGGAAGAGAAGCAACCCTTCAAAATTTTGCACATGCATGGCGAAAATTCAAGCTACTCTCACGCCAAGTTGGCGAAATAGTTGAACTGTTACCAACGTATTAAAAGTATTCGGTGAACGTTTGTCGACAGCTAGGAAAGCTGGATCGGGGGGAAATCGAAAGCCGGAGGCCACAGCGACGACAGAGTTGCCGCTGTTTCGAGCGGAACACCATCCTCTCCGTCCGAGATGATGCAAAGAAGCTGGGAGTGGCGCCTTCAACCTTGGATAGAGCTGAAAAACGAGCTGGACTGTCGAATTACAAGAAAGTGGTGACTTCAAATCGTGACGGTAAACAAAACACGTCGGCCAAAGCATGATCGCGAAAGCTGTACACGACGATCCTGACGAAATTTGATTGCGTGGTACAGGACGATGAAACATACGTCAAGGCAGACTTTAAACAGCATCCTGGACAGGAATTGTATACGGCAACCGGACGGGGAAAGGTGGCAGATATTTTCAAGCACATTAAACTGTCAAAGTTCGCGAAGAAATATCGGGTGGTGGCAGGCCATCTGTACCTGTGGCTTCAAGAGCAACGTTTATATTGCGACCGGAACCGTCAACCAGGAAATTTATCTCAGCGAGTGCCTTCAAAAACGTCTACTGCCTTTCCTGAAGAGACACAATTGTTCCGTTCTATTTTGGTCGGATTTGGCATCTTGCCATTAGTGGTATGCTGCCAACAACGTTCAAGTGCTGCCCAAGGACAAGAACCCTCCCAACACAACAGAGCTCCACCCAATCAAACAATATTGGGCCTTCGTCGAGTGGAACCTTGTTTTGTTTTTGCTGCGTCATTTTCGCGAAAAATTAAATCAAAAATATATTCGTAATTCAACCAAAACGAACAGTGAAATCACAAAAACTCCACGTGTTTTGTGTAAGATGTAGTGAATAAAATCGATTTCCTCCCGAAATGTGTGATGGTCGGTAGTTTTTACCCGTTTTTTGTTTTGTTTTTCGTGCTTCGCCCCCGCACCAGGAGGAAGAGTTAATATCAGCTTAGTTGTGTTTGTTAGTGCTGTTAGTATTGCGCCACGTGGACATAAATAATTAAATTAGAGTATTATTCTTCTTTGTCGCGAGTGAATTGATGATTATTAGCAGTTCAGTCGATATAGAGTCGCCTCATAGCGGGGGATTTTGATTATTGACAGAGTGTGGAGAGAGAGAAAAGAAAACCAGTGCAACGTAGAAAACGACCATTTGCTGGTCAGAAGCAAAGAACGAAGCTAACGCGTATGCGCGCGTGAGTGGCTGGCATATAATTTCAGATTCACTAATCACGTGGTGTAAAGATGGAGAGCTGCGAAGTTTTTTTTTTCCTTCGTTGCACAATGATTGTCATTTTCAAGTTAAATTTCTTCTCGGAAGTGCTTTTTTTACCTGTGATTTTCATTGTATTGCATTGGTGCGTGAAGTACTAATTGTATTCACTAATATTTTCATTGTATTGCATTTGTGCGTGAAGTACTAATTGTATTCGAGCTGTTCCATTCGGAAAGAATGATGTGAAAATATTTGCCGAATAGCGGAGTGCTACTTCTGTAGAGGCATAAATGCATCCTTTAGCATCACAAGGAAGCCGTCCAAATAAAGACTGTTCATCAGCAAAATTTTTTGGTGAGATCTATCTGATTATAACTAAATTTGAACGATACTGCTAAATATGTGCCATCATCTGAACAATAAGAATGGATGATGGAAGTGTATGCACAGTACCTATATCCATTTGATATTGGTACTGTGTCTATGCGGGGCTTGTTGAACGTGAAAGTGACCTCGGAATGGACGTGAGTAACCAGGCATTATGAAATGGGTCACGGGAACCCAACAGAGCTATCACCTTCACGTTTATTAAAATACTCAAGATAGATACATGACTTGCAATTTCTTCATTTGACGTTTGTCCACTGAACCGGCATTTGTCGCAGTGACAGCCTAGCTGTCAAGGAAGAGCCCAATGGGAAAATAAGGAACGGTATAGCTGAGACCGTGTTCCCAGTTCTGCTCCAGTTGCTTCCAACATCTCTCCCTCAATAGCGATGGTACACATTGAAACGCGGATGCGCTCTTCTAATCCGAGAACGTCGTGGAGTGTGCACCTCAGGAATGTTAGTGGTAGCTGGTTGTTGGTTGGTATAGTCGGTTGATGCACCCTGTTTGCTGAAGTTCTAAGAGCGAACTGGACTGACGGGGCTGACGGACCTGGCTAGGCTAACTGGAAGTGATGGAAATGATAGTGATATGGACGGAACTGGCGGATCAGTTGCTGGACTCTGAGCTACTGAACACGCAGGCATTGGCGTTGCCGGAAAGGGACTACTCGGCAAGTTCCAATATAAGCTCAGCAATATATCCAAAGGCAGGATTTCATCACGTTGGGTGGCTTCGATGCTCCTTCAGTGGTTGCTCGGCTCTTCATCTGGTTCACATGGGACCGCACCAAGCGGCGTTTCTCTGTCCATACATTATACATAACACTTCCAATTCTTTCTATGACGGTTCCGGGAACTCACGACCACGAGTTTCGGCTGTAGATTTTCACGTACACTGGATCTTTCTTGTCGAAAAATCGATGGGGTTTCCGTTGAGTTTCTTCTCGCTCCGTTTGCTGACGATCTGCTGGTGGCCGCAACAGTTCGAGGTTTGTACGGATTCGTCGTCCAAACAAAACTTCTGATGGTGATTCTCCATTCGGCGCATACGGATTTGGTGTGCTTCGGTATGTCAACAGGAACAAGTCCAGTGCTTCCTGGAGTGGGCCTTTCCCTCCACGAATCTTCTTCATGGCCCTTTTAAAAGTATCGACAAACCGTTCCGCCTGCCCATTCGACTGTGGGTGGAACGGTGCCGTGGTGTTGTGCTCGATACCATTCATGCTGCAGAACTGCGCAAACTCTGCACTGGTAAACTGGGCGCCGTTGTCAGATACTAAAAGCTCGGGCATCCCCAGTCGTGTAAAGATACTCCGCAGAATCTTGATGGTTGATGATGTTGTGATACGGCTTGTTTGCACATCCTTCCGATCCCGGGGTGGCCAGTATGTAGCTGATCCAGGCAGCGCTTACGTAGACGAGACGGAATGATGAGTCTCTCTCCGAAAAGTACGCATCCCTGTACGGTCGTGAGGGATTCAAGATGGGTGTAGATTTGTTGCAGCTCACGATTGGATGCAATAGTCTGCTTGGCCGGCCAGCCTTGGTGGACATACTGGACAACCTTACTTAGAATCGAATCGTTCTGAGTACCTTGCTGAACTGCTCTGAAATGGAGCGGAAAGACGTTGAGGCAATCGAATGCTACTAACCTGACATCATCTTCAAGCGAGACTGCTGCGATAACGTAATCCTCATCCAAACGAGCGTGTTGGTTGATGAGGCAGGACAACACATCGACGTGACCAAACTTGTCAGTGGCCACGTACTCGATCGTAAAATCGTACATGAGCAGCATCAGGGCCCATCGTTGCAGTCTGTTGGCGGTATACACCGGAATGCCCTTTTTAGATCCGAAGATACGAATCAAAGGTGCGTGGTCAGTTTGTAGCCGGAACTTGCGACCGAAAATCATGCAATGAAACTTCGTGACCGCAAATATTATTGCCAGGCCTTCTCGATCGGGTTGGCTATAGTTTCTCTCGGCTGGAGCCAGGGATCTGGATGCATGCTGAATGACACGAATTGACCCATCAGGAAAACGGTGACTGATCGTTGCTCCTGATCCAACGGACGACGCGTCGGCAGCGACGATGATTTCCAATTCCGGGTTGTAGTGGGTTTGTAGTAAGTCCGACGACAGAATTTCTTTAAACTTATCAAACGCTGACTGATAGTCTGGTGTCCATTTGAACTTTGTGCCTGCCTTCAGAAGCTCATCCAACGGAAATCGTAGAGCGCGCATATCAGGCACAAATTTGCCGTAATAGTTGACGGCTCCTAGGAATGCGCGGACGCCGGACACGTCAACAGGTGCTGGCATTTGCCTTATGGCTTCAACCTTGGTAGGATTCAGTCGAACCCCGTGCTGATCCAACAGGTGTCCTAGGTACTTTATCTGGCGAGATCCGAATGAGCACTTTTCTATACGGATGGTAAAACCAAATTCTCGAAGACGCTCGAACAGCGCATTCAGATTTTCTTCGTGCTCCTTTTCGTTTCGACCACCGACGACGATATCATCGATGTATGCGCTCGTATGCTTCAAACCTACCAGCATTGCGTCAACCACCTGTTGAAACGCTCCTGGCGCTGCTTTCACTCCGGGAGCCAAACGGTTTACTTTATAGATGCCCCGGTGAGTGTTGATGGCTAGGAGCTTACTGGTTGGCTCATCGACTTCTAACTGCAGATAGGACTCGGACATATCGATGATGCTAAAAACCTTGCAATGGGCGAGCTTCACAAAGATGTCTTGTGGGAGGGCAAGGGGTACTGGTTTGGCTGCAATGCTTCGTTTAAACCAGTGGAATAATCCCCACAAATCCGTATGCTCCTATTCGCTTTTCGGCCCACCACTATCGGAGCAGCCCACTCCGAGTAGTCGACCGGCGAGATAATATTCATACGCTCCAAGCGATTCAGCTCATCGTCCACAGTGTTGTACATAGCATACGCCACCGGACGTTTGGGACGGAATACTGGCTGCTGGTCTGGCTTAAGTTCAAGTTTCACTGCAGTTTTGGTGCACTTACCCAGTTCGGTACTGAAGACTTCGGGATACTGGGACTGGAGACGATCCGCTAGCGACGATGACACGGAAATTTCGTTGCAGAAAGCACTCATTGGAACCGAATCTAGCTGGAACGCTTCAATCAGATCCAGTCCTAGGATGTGCAAATCTCTTTCCGTGTTTAAAATTGTACCTACGTGCGTTACACCGTTGATGCTCACTGGGCAGTCAAACTGCGACAACAGCTTGAGTGGATCTCGGGAGGCTGATTTGGCGTTCACCGACGGGGCCTTCGCTTCCGGTCTTCCTAACTGCTTCCATATTGGCACGGACACGACACTAATGTCCGAAGCGGTATCAAACTGCATCCGGACGGACACACCGTTCAACATTACGGCAACAAATTTCCTTTTATTTCGCTCCGCGTCCATTGACACTTCGACGATCTTCGTATCTACCGTCACACGTTGGGACTTCCGCTTGAACTTCGGACGAGTCTTCTGCGCACTCCCACAATATCCTTCTTTGTGGCCGTAACGCTTACACTCGGCACACTGATGACTTTTGAAAGTGCAATCTCGGCTGTAATGCATCAGCCCACAATACCAACATGGACCAGATGGCTTCTTTTCATTCCAATTCCGTTTCGGGAAACCTCCATGCTTCACTGTCGACTGCTTCCGGAACTTCTGCTGACGTCCACTGATCGCGTTGACTGAACTCGCAACACCCTCGATCATAGCCGTATAATGACGAAGGTTTATCAAACGCTGGCATTCGGTGGACAGTTTCTCCAGGGTGACATCCGTTTTCTCCTCGATTCGGGTGAGAAGGCGGTTGCGGATCTCAGCATCGGTTTCGGCTTTTAATCCACACACAAACATTAAACACTTGAATTCCTCCTCCGACACCTTCGGAAGCTCAACTCGACGCAGCATTTGTTCACACGACAAGCGTAAGACAGGTAGTCCTCTGTCGGAGCCTTTGTGGTCTGAAGACACCGGTAACGCTTGCTGATCACCGATTCTGCTGTTCCAAACAAACCCGTTAACTTGGCCACGACCTGGTTGAAGTTAAAATCCTTGGGAACCTTGGGCAAGATGAAACTCATGAAGCGTTCATGCTCTGCCGTTCCCAACTTTCGGACCAATAACCTCACTTTTGCTGCATCATCCAGCCTTGCAGCGTCTTTCGCGAACAACTCGTCATACCGCGAAAAATCGGCCGCGAACGTGACTCATTCTTCCACGTCGTACCGAAAGTCCTTTATGTTCGCAGCGATCGAATCAAGGATGCTTTCCGAACTCTCCGGAACCTGCAACCTGATATTCTGAATAGCGTAACGATTCTGCTGCATAAACAATCGCTGATGTTCCTGTGCCTCCCGTTGGCTGGCGAGAAGTTGGTTCGTAACAGTCTGCTGTTGCTGTTTTTCCTATGAGAGGTTACTGCCGCGTGGTAAACCGCGATATTTGTTTCCGCTTTACACTACGTGAACGTGAACAAAATCGCGAAACCCGAGTTGCCACTGTTGTATTTCGAAACAATGCAGTGGGCGTGATACTATAAGGTCGGACTAAATATGGTTTAACGTCAATAATTATAACTTTAAAGTTAACCGATACGTTTATTAAAATACTCAAGTTAGATACATGACTTGCAACTTCTTCATTTGACGTTTGTCCACTGAACCGGCATCTGTCGCAGTGACAGCCTAGCTGTCAAGGAAGAGCTCAATGGGAAAATAAAGAACGGTACAGCTGAGACCGTGTTTCCAGTTCTGCTCCAGTTGCTTCCAACAGTCGAGTCGACAACAGTTCGTTAAACTGCAAACATTTTTCTTCAATAAAAACACTGCCGGGCGGTGGGCGTTGGCTTGTATATACACACACACACACATCGTCGAGTGGAACCTTAAGAAGACTCAAAAAGCTGTTGTGAGCGAGAAACAGTTCAAGGCAAACAACGAGACTGTACAAAATCTTATGGCAGGTGTTAAACGAAAGACCCGGAAATTCGCATTTGGTAAAAAGGAAGCTTAGCTGAATATTTTTCCTGTATTCTGCATTAACTGAACTTGAAAAAGAAAAAGAATTTGAATTATAAATAAAAACTTTGATCGATTACTGTTTTGACCAAATTTTGATCGGAACACCCTCTAATATATATTTATTTTTATATTGATTGAAGTTAATTTTCAACACAAACATTGCAATTTTTTTCTTTTTAGAATTTGGTTTTGAAAACAACAATCAGAATTGATGAAGCTACAAAAAAAACAAAAATTAAAATATTTAAAGTTACAAAACATTTCAATGATATTTTTTTAATTCAAAGAGGTTAATTTTCTCCTGGGGGTGCGACACATCTAAATCCAGATTCAAGATGATCGAAAAATCTCACGCTAGCGAATCAATCTTTGGAAAATCTTGTTTCAGCTTGTGAATCTTAATCCATCTACTTGCATCGTGCTGCATCTTTTTGCAGCAAATCTTTAAAATCTTCATCAAAATCTTTAAAATCTTCTTTCTATCTACTAAGCGTGCGCACATCGCACAAAAGCATAACAAAAAATATCCTGCATCTGAGATAGAGTCGCACCCCCTGATTTTCTCTGCGTGTATCCATTTTCTTTTTGACTACACAGAAAAAATTCTTGTAGAAAAAACTAACATTTTACCTGACTATGCCTATCTTTAAAACTACCATGAAATTTCAGTCACATTTACTACGTTTATGGTAAATCCTTCAACATTTGTGGTATATTTGACAGACCTCATATTGATATCAACCGCACCATGGTCGATCTAATCGCAGGCATGGTAAAATCAAACGCATTTATAGTCAGCTGAAAATTGTTGGTGTTTGCGCTTAATTTAACCCTCGAAATGGTAGTTTCTACTGCTGTTTTTTGTTTTTTGCGTGTATCCATCCGCTGGTTCCTTATGAAATTTATTATTGTTCCAGTTGAAAACCGAATTTTTCGACTAGCGACAATCGTTTTTAAAGTCGATCCATTTTTAATTTTGCCTCCTCCATACCGCACTACTCCCCCCCATTATAACTTACAAACAATTATACAATTTCAAATAGTGCGCTATATTCCTGGTGACGTTGAAAACCGGAATATATCAGTCGCGCCAATCGATTTTACTCCCGTTCTATGAATTCAAACAGTGGCGCATCTAGTGCGCTGTATAGCGCATCAGATGCGCCATACAGCGCACTAGATGCGCCATTGTTTGGACTTATGAAACGGGAGTAAAATCGATTGGCGCGACTGCTATATTCCGGTTTTCAACTGCACCAGGAATATATTGACCCGTAACGCTGGTAGATCGCCTTTTCGTGGTGCGTTACGGGGTATCAGATCTACAACCGAACCCTAGTTCGAATTAATTCAAACTAGGGAACATATTTGTTTTTTGTAGTCAAAGGAACATATATTAGTCCTTATTACATTTTCTGTCTTATATAAAGCGACAATACTCGGATTGACCCCACCGAGGATGAGCTTGGAGTAAGGAAAACATGGTGAGTCTTCATTTATGTTAATTCTAATTTTCTATTTGATGTTCTATAGTTTGAATTGGTTAAGACTAGGGTTCTGATGCATGTTCAGTATCGGAGTCATTGTTTGTTTTCTTTGCAATGAATCCGATTTTGAATGATAAAGGGGCGTGCCTTTGAAGAATGCTCTCACTCCTCAAAGGGTTTAAATAGCGGAAACTTTCACTAGAAGTCGATTCATTGCCAACAAAACAAACAATGACAACTGTAACAACACCGAATACTTTATCATTTCTCAATAGTAATGAAGTAACTCGACATGCACTAAACAAAGGATACGGGATATACTACAATAGATCAATCTTCTGGTCGCAGTGGCTTGTGTCCCGAACAGAGGGAAAAAATAGTGGGTATTATGATTCCAGTTGAAAGCCGAATTTATCGACTTGCGACAATTGATTTTACTCTCGTTCTGTACGTTATACCTTATGTCGGAAGTAGTGCGCTGTATAGCGCATCAGATTCGCTATAAGGCGCACTACTTCCGACATAAGGTATTCTCGTTGCAGTTGAAAACCGGAAAAATCACTCGCGCGAATCAATATAACTGCTTTTCCGTATAGCAAAAAAGTGTCGCATCTAATGCGCTGTGTAGCACATCAGATGCGCTGTACAGCGCACTAGATGCGCAACAATTCAATCGTACAGAACGAGAGAAAAACCGTTAGGCACCAGTGGGTTATTCCGGCTTTCAGTTGCAACGATAATACAACGTACAGAACGAGAGTAAAATCAATTGTCGCTACACTCAGCGAAATAGTCTTTCGATATTCATAAGATTGCATTATAATTCTTTTCTATAGGCGAATCCAACTTCAAAAAAGAAGAAGACACTTAGTGGTGATAGATCTGACAGCTTCCATGTTAGAGTATAGGACGAAAATTTTAAAATGCTTCTAAAAAAAACACAAATGAAATGTAAAGAGTTTAAGTCGGAGTAAATGAAACTATGCCGCAAACTATTAAAATCGGTTTAATCAAGTACTTTGTACAGCCATCGACATAAGTAAAACGCGTTAAAAAATACATCAAGGAATAACTGATTATGAGAAATGACACGGTAAAAGTTTTTTCTGCTTTTGATGGTTGGTATAACCCATTCGTCCCACACGGCCATTCCTGACCTCACTTCCGGCCCGGAAGTGACCATGGCTTCAGACAGTCTTCAGCAGTTGTTGTTCTCTTCGGACCTTCCCCTTCATCGCCGAGTTTCGTAACTTCATACCGATTGTTCGGTAAAATGTTGACGATTTCGTACGGGCCAAAATATCGTTGTTTCGTTTTTTTTACGACGGGTATTGTAGTGTTTTGGTTCTCTTGCTGTATCTTCTGAATAATCTCGCTTGCCATTTTCCGTAATTCTAATCTCCCTTCTTGAAACTGTTCTTGCACCTCGCTAGTGAGCAGTTCATGAAGAATTTCATCTTCCTTCGGTCGCAATTTTACTCCCAACATTAATTGAAACGGAGTCATTTGTATCGCTCGTTGCCAACTGTCGTTTAAGCATTTCTGAACTGGGATAACGTGCTCAAACCATTCATCGGGTTTCGCCATTGATAACTTGGTCAACATGGGAATTATAATGCGGTGCACCCTCTCAACGTGACCATTTCTTCGTGGTACTCCGGTCACGATTGTGTGCAGATCAATACCCTCTTTGACACAGAATTTTTTGAACTGCGTTGACGTAAACGGCGTTCCTCGGTCGCATATGATCCGCCTTGGATTTCCAAAAATGTCCGTTATAATGTGAAGCTTCTTTATTACCTCCTCGGTTGTTGTCGACTTAGTGGCAAATAACGTTTAACCTCCACCGCTCTGCTGTGATCTCTAAGGCTAATCGCCAGCTAGGGTTTGTGTCAAAAATCTCAAGAGACTTCACTGACCCGTACTGCCTGAACGCTCTCTATTGCTCACTGGTACGACCGATCCTAGAAAATGCCGCCTTGGTCTGGCTTCCTCATCAATTGACTTGGAGCTTGAGGATTGAAACAATACAGCGCAGGTTTATCCGGATGGCATTGCGTTATCTACCATGGCGTGATCCGCAAAATCTCCCTCCGTATTCAGATCGCTGCAATCTGCTGCAATTGCATACCTTGGAACGCCGGCGGAAAAATCAACAAGCGGTTTTTGTTGCTAAGCTTTTGAATGGAGAGGTCGACTGCTCGAGGCTTCTCTCTAAACTGAACATCCGAGTTCCTCCGAGAGCATTACGGAGTGGTACTCTCCTCCAACCCCGATTCCATCGAACAGCGTTTGGAAACAACGAACCTCTAACAGCTATGATACGAGCGTTTACGACTGTCGAAGAATTGTTTGAATTTGGGGAATCTTCAGCTCACTTTTTGGCTCGTATTCGTAATGCTCGTTTTATTTAGTTTTAAGTTTGTATCATGTAGACAATAAGTCCGATGAACTAAGTTGATTAAATAAATAAAATAAATAACGATCAAAAATAACCAAACAAGCTTAGAAAAAGCATCGATTACAGTCAGTATATAATTATACGACTTCCTTGTTCACGGCATTGGACCTAGATTATCTATGTGCAGAGTATCCATCGGAACATCACTTTTCGAAATGGGTTGCAGCTCACCTTCCGGTTTCCCTCTCTTCTTCTCGCCGACGATACAGGGAACGCATGCTGCAATGCACCGTTGAATCTTCTCTTCCATCGCAGGGATATAGTAGTCAGCCTTAATCCTTTCTTTAGTTTTCTTCACACCGAAGTGCCCTTTCTCGTGTGCCGAACAAATCACTTCCATTTCCATTGCTTCGGGAATGTATATTTCCTTGTAGAGTACACCATTTGTTACGGCATATCCTTCTGCTGATCCTTCCTGCTCAAGGGCGATCTTGATGGTTTTCATTCTATTGTCGTCATTCTGCGCCACTCGCATCCTTGCACTCACCGAAGCAGACAACGTCAAGACAGTCGCTCGCGATAGCGCGTCGACGTGAGGCATCTTGTCTCCTGACCGATGTTCAACCGTGTCATCGGATTCCGCTAAAATTCCAGCCCAGCGGGCGACACGAGGATTTACCTTCTTCTTCAACATGGAATCCTTAAACGCCATGCAGTCGGTAACTACCGTGAATGTTTGACCCAGCAAATAGCAACGAAACTTCTTCACAGATTCGATCACTGCCAAAGCCTCCAAATCGTACGAGTGGTAATTTTGTCCGGCTGGCGTCGTTAAACGACTATAATAATAGCATGGGTGTAACTTACCATCATTGTCGGATCGCTGCATCAAAATACCTGCTAAGGCCATCTTGCTGGCATCTGTATGGACCTCCGTGTCTGCTTCTACTCTGAAAATTGGTAGGACTGGGTAGCTAGCCAGGATTCTCTTGATTTGGGCAAACGATGCTACCGGTTTTTCGTCAATAACGAATTCACTTCCTTTTTTCAACAGGTTCGACAGTGGACGAGAGATGTCAGCAAAGCAAGGCACAAACTTCCTAAAATAGTTCGCTAACCCGTAGAAACGTTGCAGTTGCTTCACATATGTCGGTAGAGGAAACTGTTTCATCTTCTCGATTTTTCCTGGTGCCGGTTCCACTCGACCAACGTAAACAATATAGCCGCTGTACTCTACCCGACGTTGTTAAAATACGCACTTTTTCCAGATGAACACCAATCCTCCCTTTTCAGCGACACTCCACACTTTCTTCAACAAATCGAGTCCCTCTTGCTCCTTCTTGGAGGGTATAATCACATAATCTACGAACACCATTACCGTTCCATCAAGTCTTTGAGCACTTCACTGATAAATCGTCCAAACGCGCTTCCGCTTGTGCACAAACCAAACGTAGCACGTAAAAACTTGTACTGCCCTTCACTGGTAGCAAATGCAGTGTACTTTCTGCTACCCTCCTCGATTGGTACATGAAAGTAGGAGTTTTTCAAGTCCAGCGTAGTGCACACTCGAGCATTGCTCAGCTGATCTATTTGTTCTTCGACATTCGGCATCGGAAAATTATCGCGGATCACTTTTTTATTCACTTCGCGAAAGTCAACACAAACTCGACGTGAACCGTCCTTCTTTGGTACCACTATTAGAGCACTGGCATATTCACTGTCAGACGGTTGGATGATGCCGTTAACGAGCCATTCACCGATCTGGTTACGCACTACCTCTTTTTCCAACGGAGCAAGGCGACGGGGATTATCACGAACCACTTCATTGTCCTTCATTTTAATCACCAGTGGAATTTTTGCGGTCGCGATTGTTTCCGGCTTATACTCATCTATGATTTTTATCACACTCGACCGATACTGGAATGGAACCGTTAGCTCATTCTCATTAAACTCTTCGATCCGCCCAATCCACTTTGATTCGGCTTCTTTTTCCATTACTGCACTCGGATACTTTTCAATGTGCACGCCACCGGGGGTGATGAAGAAATTTACACCGTCGAGAAAGTCCATACCGATCAACACTTGCATGTCGATCGCATTTCGTGGCACTACATGAAAACGAATGTTAAACTCTTCGTAATTAACTTTCACGTTTCATCTCACTTCGTTCAGCGAAAGAAGAAAGTTCGTTCGATCCAGCGCTCCGTTATTTTGGAAGATTTATTCGAGTGCGATCCTTGGAAATAATTAGTTTTTTTTCTCAAAATCTACACACTTAGAAAATTTTACAGTATTCGGTAATTTTTTACCGAACTTTCAACAGCTGAACGTTCGGTAATCTGTTCGGTAATTAAATCAATTACCGAACGTTCGGTACTCAAAGTTTTTGATGAACTGTCAAAAGATACCGTACAGTTCGGTAATGGAAGATTTGATGATCTGTCAAAAATTACCGTACAGTTCGGTAATTTGTGTAATCTGGTACCGAACCGTTTCGGTATTTTGTTTTTGTTTTTATCGTTAAACACCAAAATATTTGGATGTTATTGGTTAATTGAATATATTAAACAAAACTATATTTGTTGTTATTCCGACCGGGACAGTGAGGTCTTTCCAGCATATGGCGCAGTCAACGAAATACTACGAACGATGCGTGTCGACTGCATCGGATGCTGGTCAGTGAAGTTGTGTTCTACCTGTAGATGGATACAATGCTGCAAATATATTTTGCATGTGTATCATTTAGAATAATAATCCCTTTTTACATCGAACCTATTGATTGTTTAGCGTGTAATCAGCACATTTGAAATATTTATAGCTAGCCGGATGAAAGCTCTAATTAACGCTGGTTTATTTTCTACATACATACATGGAATAATTAAAATTAATCAATATCCAAACCACCTTCTGGACAACCGATCACTGGAACCACGAGGCTTCATAGAAAATGGCTGACAGTTTGACAGTTAATAATACTTTACCGGGCTTCGGTTATTCAGAGTTCGTTTTACGTTTTGTTCGGTAAAGTTCTTACCGTATTCAGTGATTGTTTGTTTTTACCGTATGGATTGTATTTTTTTTCTACCGTATACGGTAAATAAAATTCAACATTACAGACGGTTCGGTAAAGTGTTACAAAATTACGGTAACATTTTTTTATGTTTACCGAAAAATCGGTAAGATGTTATGTTTACCGAAATGTTTCGTCATTTTATTAACCGAACAACAAAATCGAATTTAAGTGTGTATTCACTTCAGTGAAAGGAGTGAAAGTGAGTTTTTTTTTCTAAGAAGGCAGTGTGGTTTTCCAGTGAAATAAGAAAAATTATCATCCCGCTCATTTTCGCTTCATCTCCGCGTGGTGACGCTAACCAGCTATACACCACTACATCGCCAACGGTCATCCGACATCGTTGGGCGAGTGCACCCGAAGGCGATCGGATTCACCCGTACACCCACGCAGCGCACCGCTCCCCGCTGCCCGCATAGAAGTGCGACGATCAGGCTACGGTGCGTCAGCAGCACTAGCAACAACAGATCAGTAATATTAGTTAAGTTTTTTTTCCTCTGTCTCTCATCCCACTCTGAGAAGAATTTCATCGTTGTACCGACAATTAAATCATGGTCAGGATGACTATCGCATATAATGGTTTCAATAACCATGAAAATGGTCGAATTTACCACGTTCATGGCATTTTTGACGATGATCATGGTAACAAGGACTATTCCGACATTATGGAAAATTTTGCATCAACTATTTTTAATGGTAGTTTTGACCATGATCATAGTCGGTTCAAAATCACTATACTGCAATAGTCATGCTAACCCCCAATAATGGTAAAATTGACTATCAAATTCCTCTCTGTGCACTAGAGTTTACACACAAAGAATAATGATTATTAAAATTAAAACAACCATTGTCAAAATTGAAAAGTTGCGTTGGTTCTTTTTCGTAGAAATCGGTTTACTTTCAAAACCAAAACCTTCAAACCGTCAATTCAAAATTTTGCTGCTCTACATTTAAAAGTTGAAATTTTTAAAACAAATTGTAAAACTGTCAAAGCCAATTATTTTTATTCCAAAATAAACTTTCATCCAGAAAGTGTCGTGCAATTTAAATAAGAGTATGCTGTAGAAAAACTTTTAACATAAAAAGTTTTCTTTTCAGATGAATTGAAGAACTGTCAAATCCACACCGTGGCATAATTGAAAATAAAAGCAAATTATTTTTATTTGTAAATGAACTTTCAACTAGAAACTATCGTGCAATCAAAATTAATGTATGCTGTTTGATTGAAAGTAAAAATGTTTTTAATATAAAAAGGTTTTAATTTTCAAATGAATTATTATAACATTCATAGAGACCGGAGGTTGGCGTCGTTCAATCACCAATGTTTCCATCACAAAGATCCAAGTCGAAACATTTTCCCCATATCTTTCAAATGCACCCCAGCCAGCTCTAGCATCTGCTGCCGCTCGTCGTCGCTTGTGGCACCGCTGCAAAAAAAAAAAAGATGGGATTATTATCATTGACATGGCTTCCTTTTTTGTTCCGTTCGAACTTTTAAACCCCCAAAATTTTGAAATTTTCCCAAAAACCCATTCTTGGGGGCGATTCCCCCAGAGAAACATTTAAAATGAAAGTTTTTTTTTTTTTTACAAAAAAAAAAGAAAAAAAACCCCCCCCCCACCTCCTTTGTGTTGGTGGATTTGACAGTTCTACAATTTTCATAGTAAAAGACCCAAGGGGTCGGACTTCCTGATCATTTGATCAGATCTCCTCATTTTTCATTTTGATCTTCGAAAAAGATCAGATGATCTTATCAAGATTTAAAATCTTTTATGACAGTTCTAAATAGACTGTTGTTTTATTTCAGTGTTTCAAAATGTCAACATGCTTGTTTTGATAACAATACAGACTGTGTAACATTTTGACGCGCAAGCATTTTTAAGTTTCATGTTGCTGATGAATCCGAACAAGCGCATTACATCGGAACAGGTAATGTTGGATCCCTACTTTTCGGAAGATCCCATGCAGACGGCGGATATCTTTGCCGGCTGCCCTTTTTTGTTTTATCATTTCTCAGTTAAGCATCAGAATCAGCAGCAAACACTACAACAGCCGGCAAACGTAAGTCACACCTATAACCTTTTCCTCAATAACTATAAAACTTTGCATAACAACGATTTCCCTTTCAACATAACAGAACCAGAAATCTTATCAGCAGCAGCAGCAACAACAACATCAACAACAACACCAAGCACAGAACCAAGGTGGAATCGACCACAGTGCTGCTTAAATGGGTGCACATAGCTGGCCCGAGTGGGCAACCTAGGAATGGCTTCAATCAACAGGATTGTCATCAACAGGCCGCGGTGACATCAGCTCAGCAACAACAGCAGCAGCAGCAACAACAGCAGCAGCAACAGCAACAACAACAGCAGTAAATGATGTTCAACAGTCCTCAGCAGGGCGGATTTCAACAACGGTATTAAATTCTACGTGTGATAGGTGGGTCATCATTTCCAGTTAATTCACAGTGAAATCACAGTAGATTTGTTAGTAAGAAGACGACCTTGTGGAAACGTTCTTGTAATTACCGATTCGTATCATGTGACAAAAAATAAATTTTGGAAAGAATAAATAGGTACAGGCAAACATTGGCGCCCTCCCTTTTTTTCAATAAAAAACGTACACCTAACACTCACCGGTATCGCAAATACCGTTTCAAGTGTTGTGGGATTTGCAAAGCGTTCAACCGTGCAACGAACACCAAATTCCCGTTTCTTCTCGTCCTCGTCGATGGCACTGAGAACTGCTTTACGAACGACATCTCGCATCTACCATAGCAGCGTGAACTCCTCGAACCGATAACTGTGACAACGCTCTACCTACTGGAGTGTTCTGTGCTTATGCAACAATTTGTAATATACGGCCTTCTCGAAATTTGCAGCTGGTAGTCACCGTTTGTCCATGAAAACCTCTGTACAGAATCCGATGACTGGGTGGAAAAACTTTGCCTGAAAATGGAGATCACTCACCGCGGATGTCATGGTTAGGAAAACTGTGTCGCCTCCGTTGGTCTGAGAAAAAGTTAACCAAGTGCTTCTCGAAATCAAGGTGCCAAAAAGGTCTGTCCATCGTATCCTCCCATGGAAAACAGTTTCTCATCCAAAACCGTCAAAGGCAAGGCACTTCTGGCAACTAGTTCCCATGTCTGTTGTTTCGAATCGTACCTCTCAACCGACTCCAACTGCTGATACTGAGCTGCCACTCCTGATCCGGTATAATTGACCTTTCATTATTATCGGGATGATAACATTCTACAGCCGGTACTCTTTCCGTTCTGTCGAATCCTCCAATGGCCTAATGTAACCTGTTGACTACGGTAACGCCAACACCCAGTCGTTTTGTATGGATCATAGATCAATACAGAGATCAAAGGACTGGAGTATGTTGTGAAATGTGTTCCTTTTGTTGTTTTTTTTTCATTTTTATTTACAATTTTGAGACACTGAAAAAAATGTGTTGTTGTTTTAATAAGATTTCCCGATCAGCGGCCCGATCTTTGAAAATGATTTGAAATATTTTGAAGATTTTAAATTGATCAGATTGACCGACCCCTTGAAAAATTAAATTTAAAAACTCAACCCAAAAAAAAAAAATACAATCCAAACACAAAAATAACACACTAGAAGATTATAATTATAATTTAATAAAAAAAAAAAAATTTTCACAAAAAAAATAATAAGCATTTAATTAAAAAAAAATTATTTTTTTTTTTTTGTGTTTATTTTTGTGTGTTTTTTTTTTTTGTTTTTGTGTGTTTTATATTTTTTTGGGGGGGTTCCCCCCCCCCCCCAAACAAAAAACGCGCATTTTAAAAAGGTTTGGGGCAAAAAAGGCCTTTCCCCCCCCATGAAGGGGAGGCACAAACAAAATCCCCCCCCCGCCCGTACCATACACAAACCCAAACACCAAAGGGTCCCCACCAAAAACAATTTTTTTCTTGGCTCAGTCAGTACTAGCCCATCGGTCCCAAGCTCGGTCCCAAGTTTAGTAATACGCCCCTCATAATGAACTCACACGAACACACTCTCAAATATTCTGTCAAAATAACACAGCAAATCAAAACAAAGGCGCAAATATGTATAGTTAGGTGCTGGCTTCAAGGTGTACTTCGGATCAAGGGGTTCTACAACAGTGAACCAATTTCAAATCGCTAGTTGCATATTGATTGTTGATCGTATCCAATGAACTCGGTCGGTCCATGGGTTGTCTACTTTCAGCCCAAAATTAAACCTCTGAATGTGTACCAAATAACTACTGATTTGACGAAGCGATTCTCAGCCGTGACAGAGATCACGAAAGTATAATTTAATAAACTCCGTGTTGTCGTCTCTAACCTGAAGCAGGCTAGTGTGATTGCTTCCTCCCAGCATTTTACACTGGAATATCGAGTTTATATTCCAGCTCGTGATGTGGAGATTGTAGGAGTGGTCACAGAGGCGAGTCTGTGCCCTGAAATTTAGGAGAAGCGGGCGGTTGGCCGATTCAAGAACCCGCTGCTCCCCCCAGTTCAGATACTGGAAGTAAGAAAGTTAGTTAAAATCTCGCACATTGAGGGTAAGAAAAAAGTTACCCCCACAGACTCGTTTCGGGTGATCTTTTCTGGCTCTGCCCTTCCTCACTACTTAGAATTGAACAAACTTCGGCTACCTGTGCCGTTATTTGTACCCCGGGTAATGATCTGCCAAAACTGCCAGCAGATTGGGCATACGGCCTCCCATTGCGGCAATAAGGCACGCTGCTCAACTTGCGGGGAGAAACATGAGGCTGGTCCCTGTGCCGATAACACACTAAAATGCGTTTTCTGCAAGGGAACTCCTCCCCATGCTCTCTCGTCATGCCCGGCGTACAAACAACGCGGGGAAAAATTGGAACGTTCTCTGAAACAACGTTCAAGGCAATCTTTTGCAGAAATGCTTAAGAAAGCCTCGCCACCCGATATCAATACAAATCCTTTTGCTCCTCTTTCAGATGACGAGTCTGATTCGGACTTGGTTGAGGAGGGGACATCTTTCAGTTTTCCGGAAGGTGCTTCACGGAAGCGAAGACGTATCCGAGCAGGGAAAGTAGCTGAACAGAAGCCCCAAATCAACATGCCCAATTCAAAGAGCAGTGGAAATAAGGATAATCCAAATCCTCCTGGTTTTCGAAGTGCCAACTACACACAGGATTTCCCATATCTCCCGGGGACATCCAAAACCCCTGATGCCCCGACTTTAAGAACAGAAGCCCCCTCTTCATCTGGGCTGTTCTCATTTGATGATATTGTGGAAGGTATTTTCAAGTACCTCGAAATGTCTGATCCTCTTAAAAGCATTGTTATGGCAATGCTTCCGACTGTGAAAAACTTTAATTAACATTAAAGTGGCCTCTCTTTGCAGCTATCATTTCCTTCGATGGATAATTTGCCAAAAGAGGTTGGAGATTTGATCACTGTTCCGCAATGGAATTGTCGAAGTCTTATTCCTAAATTGGAATCATTTAAATTTTTAGCTCATAATATTGGTTGTGATGCATTTGCTCTTTGTGAAACATGGCTTTCCCCCGAAATCGATCTTCCGATTCACGATTTCAACATTACTCGGCTTGATCGTGAGGATTCATGTGGAGGAGGAGTACTTTTGGAGATCAAAAAGTGCTACTCCTTCTATAGAGTGAATTTTCCTCCTATTCCAGGTATTGAAGTTGTCGCATTAATTTGTCGTTATTAAAAATAAAAGCCTTTGCATTGCTTCCGTTTATATTCCTCCTAGAGCCTCAATAAACCAGAAACAACTTTCAAATATTTGTTCGGTTCTTCCAGCTCCGCGGTTGGTCATGGGAGATTTTAACTCTCACGGTACAGGCTGGGGAGAACTGTACGATGACAACCGGTCTTCTTTGATATATTACCTCTGTGACAACTTCAATATGACTGTTCTCAACAATGGAGAAATTACACGCTTGGCTGGTCCATCCTCACTTGGCAGTAGGTTAAACCTCACACTTTGCTCGAATTCATTATCGTTGGACTGCACGTGGAATGTGATCCAGGATCCCCACGGTAGTGATCATTTGCCTATTAAAATTTCGGTTGCCACCGGGCTCACTCCGCCGGAATCCATCAACGTCACGTATGATCTAACTCGTAATATCGATTGGACAAGGTTCATGACAGCAAAAGATGAAGCCGTAACAACTGTAGAAGAGATTCCATCGCTGGAGGAATATAACTTCCTCTCCAATCTGATTTTGGAAAGCACGCTTCAAGCTCAAACTCGACCAGTTCCAGGAACGTCATTTCGCAGGAAACCTCCTTCCCTAGGTGGGATCAGCAATGCACCGAGGTTTACCGCAAAAAGTCCGACGCGTTCAAAGTTTTTCGTAGACGTGGAACACCTGAGCACTTCGAAAGGTACACGGCTTTCGAACGAGAATTTATGAGCCTCATCAAGGCCAAGAAACGCGGTTACTGGCGACAATTCGTGGACGGACTATCGCGTGAAACATCGATGAATACCCTTTGGAATACGGCGCGAAGATTGCGTAACAGAACTACGAACAAAGAGAACGAGGAGTATTCGGACCAATGGATCTTCAATTTCGCGCGAAAAGTTTGTCCAGATTCTGTGCCAGCACAAATGATTCCTCGCGAAACCACGAATTCGATAGATGAGATCAGCCAACCTTTTTCAATGGTAGAACTCTCTCTCGCACTCCTTTCGTGTGGCAATACGGCTCCAGGGGCTGATAGAATCAAGTTCAACTTGCTTAAGAACCTTCCAGACGTCGCTAAGAGGCGCATGTTAAATCAGTTTCTGGCTCTCAACATTGTACCGGATGACTGGAGACGGGTGAGAGTTATTGCCATTCAAAAACCTGGTAAACCCGCGTCCGACCACACTCCTATCAACCCATCGCGATGTTATCTTGTATTCGAAAGTTGTTGGAGAAAATGATCCTTTTCCGTCTGGACAAATGGGTTGAGACGAACAACCTGCTTTCAGATACTCAATATGGTTTCCGTAGGGGTAAGGGAACGAACGACTGCCTCGCGTTGCTTTCCACAGAGATTCAGTTAGCTTTTGCTAAAAAAGAGCAAATGGCTTCTGTATTCTTGGATATCAAGGGGGCTTTTGATTCAGTATCTGTTGAAGTTCTCTCAGATAAACTCCACGCTTGTGGTTTTTCACCATTAATGAACAATTTTTTATACAATTTGCTGTCAGAGAAACATATGAGCTTTTCTCATGGAAACTCTACAGCTTCTCGATTTAGCTACATGGGTCTCCCCCAGGGATCATGTTTAAGCCCTCTTTTGTATAATTTTTATGTCAAAGACATTGACGGTTGTCTGAGTGAGAATTGTACGTTGAGACAACTTGCAGATGACGGTGTAGTGTCTGTCACGGGACCCAATAGGGTCGATCTGCAAGGACCCTTACAGGATACCTTAGACAATTTGTCTACTTGGGCTCTCGAGCTAGGTATCGAATTCTCTACGGAGAAAACTGAGTTGGTAGTTTTTTTCTAAGAAGCATAACCCTGCACATTCGAAGCTTTAAATTTTGGGTACACCGATAACTCATTCTATGTCATATAAATATCTTGGGGTCTGGTTCGATTCAAAGTGCACCTGGAGATCCCACATTGAGTATCTGAAACGAAAATGCCAACAAAGGATCAACTTTCTTCGAACAATTACCGGGACCTGGTGGGGAGCGCATCCGCAAGATCTTCTAATGTTGTACCGGACAAAGATTTTGTCAATTATAGAATACGGTAGTTTTTGTTTTCAGTCAGCGGCTCGGTCGCGCATCATCAAACTGGAACGTATTCAGTATCGGTGTCTTCGTATCGCGTTAGGTTGCATGCACTCGACTCATACCATGAGTCTTTAAGTGCTGGCTGGCATGTTGCCACTCTCGGATCGGTTTTCAGAATTATCTCTCCGGCTCCTCACCATGTGTGAAGTTATGAACCCCCAGGTGATCGAATATTTTGAGAAGCTCCTTGAGTTGAATCCTCAAACCCGCTTCATGACTTTGTACCATTTGTACATAACACAGGATGTCAGACCTTCGCTGAATATTCCCAATCGTGTTTGCTTCTCCGACTTCGGAAATTCGGTTCATTTTGGTTTATCCATGAAACAGGAGCTTCGTGGAATCCCAGAGCATCATCGTCCTATGACTGCTCCGGTGATATTTGCTGCAAAGTTTGGCCTAGTTGATTCCACCAAAACGTTTTTCACTGACGGGTCTTTGATAGAGGACTCCGCTGGCTTTGGTGTATACAATGAAAATTATAGCGTCGCTCGTAAACTTCAAGCACCTTGTTCTGTTTTTGTCGCGGAATTGGCAGCAAATCATTTTTCTTTAGAAACTGTTGCCTCTTTTACACCGGATCAATACTTCATTTTCACGGATAGTGTTAGTTCTATAGAGGCTATTCGCTCCTTGAGGCCGGTAAAGCACACCTCTTATTTTCTAATGAAAATACGAGGTCTTCTAAGTGCTTTATCTTCACGTTCTTTTATTATCACCTTTTTGATTCCTGACAATGAGAAAGCGGACTCGCTTGCAAGGGTGGGCGCTGTGGAAGGCGATATTTATGACCGACAAATCGCCTTCTACGAATTTTTCTAAATTTTTGTCAGATATCACTCGATAGCTGGCAGTATAAATGGAGTAAAGGAGATTTGGGGCGATAGCTACATTCGATCACTCCTAAGGTGTCTAAGAAATGTTGGTTCAGGGGATTGGATGAGGGTCGAGACTTCATTCGTGTGATGTCTCGCCTCATGTCCAATCATTATTCTTTAAACGCTCATTTGTTCCGTGTTGGGCTGGGAGACAGCAATCTCTGTGAATGTGGACAAGGTTACCAGGACGCAGATCACCTTATTTGGTTTTGTGCTGAGCATCGTGGAGTCAGATCTGATCTTTATGATTCCCTTCGGGCTCGAGGTAGACAACCCAATGTACCGATTCGAGACATTTTGGCTTCACGCGATCTGGAGTTTATGAAACTCATTTATGTGTTTTTGACTAACATTAGCCTTAGATTGTAGTTTGATTAACTTACTTGTTTAGGTTAAATTTTTGAGGATTGTGTGCTTCGGTGTGATTGTGGTTGTGTGTGTGATTGTTGTTGTGTGTGTGAGTGCGTGATTTTTTATTTAAATTGAAAACTTTCAATTAAAAAATTGTAATTTGAAATTCTAGATTTAAGAAAACCATTGTTCCTTATGCTTTGTTTAAAATTTCCACCGCAATTTTCCCATCCATAAAATTGTGATTCCTATTAACCTCGAGACGGCCGCAAGTAATCGGTTCCACCCCCTTAACCTTAGTTCTAAGATAACTGATGTATATAAACATGAAAACTTGGCTCTGTAAAGTTGATTCGATTGAGCTTGTACAAATAAATGAATTCATTAAAAAAAAACTTTCGCGTTTAAAATCACCTCGCCGGTTAGATTGGTTAGATTAGATTGCTCCAACTTAGGTCCACTCTTCTCAATATCAACCCACAAATCCTTTCGAATTAACGAAATGTCACTTCCCGTATCAACAACAGCATATAGCTCGTGACCGTTTAGGTTAACACTGACGCCTGGTTGTGATTTGCTCACTTTTCCGATAGTGTTCACTTTCGCACCCTTATTCTTAGCATTGCTACACTCTTTCGACAGATGTCCAAAACCGTTACACGAAAAGCTTTTGGGGGCCTCTCCTTTCTGTGGGCAGTCGCTGGGAACATGCGTCAGTTCACCGCAGTTGAAGCAGTATCGCTTCGATTCGGCTTTCTCTCTCGGTTTCTTCTCGGTTTCGTCATCCTTCGAAACTCGTCGGTCACGTCACTGGTTTGAACGGTCATCGGTTTGTAGTTTTTTATTGGATTTCTCCTGCGTCTTCTCGTACGTTATCAGTTTTTCTTTCAGATGCTTGATGGTGTGTGCTTCGTAAAGCATTGAACGATGGTACTCGTCGTCTGTCACACGATCTACAATGTATTCGCAGATGCTCGGTTCGTCCAGATCAATAGCCAATTCGCTGCATTAGCTATTCGCTGCATTTCGTAGATGTAGTCTCTGATCAGTTCGGACGCCTTCTTTTTTCGTGCTGATAAATGCCGATGTACGTCACACGCTCTCACGAGAGGGGCAAAATCGGCAATCAAAGCTTTTTTTCAATTTGGCGAATGTGTTCAGGTTGCGTTGAGTAAAAACATATCGTCTCGCCGTTCCTATTAACTTCTTCCGGAGCATGATCAACTTTTGTTCATCAGTCCAGTAGGCAGCAGCTGACATTTCTTCAAATTGGTGAATCCATAATTTTACGTCTTGACCTTCCTCAGCACCGAAAGATTCAATGCTGTCCTCTACGTCACGAAAGGAGTACGGTAGGCGTGTTGTGTGTTCTTTCTTTGCTTGTTTCGGTGTAGAGTGCAAAGCAGTACGAAACACATTACCATCATCGCTGCTACTGTTCACTTCGTCATTATCGTCGTCGCTGTGATGGTCTTCCACACTGTCGGAGGTACCACCCACCTTGTTGCTGTCATTGACGACATCGTTGTTCTCGACGATGTCATAGTTTTTCTCGTTCGTCTTCATAGCGTCGTCATCGTTGGGATCATTCTCACCGTCACCGTGGCTGTCGTCGTGCACCTCGTCGTTTATGCTCTGACGACCGTCGTTTGCATAAGTGTTGGTGTTATAAGCAACGATCCGCTTCGCCAACTCTTCTTTGTTGCCCCTCGTCGGAAGGCCTCGGCTTTTACACTCGCGCTTTAATCCGATTTTTGTCAATGTGGCACACAAATCTACCACCGGATCAGCCATCTTGAATTTATCTCATCAACTTTCGTCACAACTTTAATGTCCGATTTTACAACTTTTTCGCACAGATTTCACTAAAACTCCTTCGCGGCTGAGCCCCCATGTAAAAAGTTTAAGTCGGAGTAAATGAAACTATGCCGCAAACTATTAAAATCGGTTTATTCAAGTACTTTGTACAGCCATCGACATAAGTAAAACGCGTTCAAAAATACATCAAGGAATAACTGATTATGAAAAATGACACGGTAAAAGTGTTTTCTTCTTTTAAGGTTGGTATAACCCATTCGTCCCACAGAAATTTTAATTAAAAGCGGTTTGTTGTATGATGTAAGAAAAATCTAAAACTGCACACTAGGGGCATGATTCTTATTTTATTTTTATTTTGCTGAAAATATCTTTATTGAGTCGTTTTGTATTTTTCTTCCATCATACAACAAACCGCTTTTAATAAAAATTTCATTTGAATTTTCTAGAAGCGTTTTAAATTTTCGTCCTTTACTTTAACATGGGAGCTGTCAGATTTATCATCACTCGGTGTCTTCTTCTTTTTTAAACCTGAATTCGTCCATAAGAAAGCAGTATGAATTTCACAAATTTGCAATATGAAATTATAATGATGTTGAATAAATAAAAATATGGAGCAGCCTGGATTCGAACCTTGAGCGTTGAGGTTATGGGTCGAGTGACTTGCCAACTAGTATATATCAATACTTGTAAATTGGAAAGCTTAAAGGCGAAGAACAACGTCGTGTAAAACAAAATCTATTTAGAACTCAACCTTATGAAATTTATGGCATTGGTCGTAGGTTGAACCTTATGAAATTCTTAAGATGATTTGGCTGAGTGTAGTCGATAAATTCGGTCTTCAACTGAAATGATAATATAACGTATACAGAAAAAAATCTTGTAGTAAAAACTACCATTTTACCCGACTATGCCTATCTTTAAAACTACCACGAAATTTCAAATTTACTGCGTTTATGGTAAAACCACAGAGAACAGACATTGATGTCCATATACCTTTTCTAGAAAAACGTGTGTAGGGGACAGCCGGTTTAAGAAGCAAGTGCAGAGAAACATAAACAAAACTTCTTAGGTTATGTGCTAGGCTTTTTGTTCATAAACATTGACATGACAGTTATCACACAACTGCAGCGCCGCCTACCAGGAGCATAACGACATACATTTGAAATGTCGGTTTAAAGTTTTACACAAGTAGCAGACCGAAGATGAACGTCTGTTCTCTGTAGTAAAACCTTCAACATTTGTGGTATATTTGACAGAACTCATATTGATATTGGTCGATCCACAGAGAACAGACGTTCATCTTCGGTCTGCTACTTGTGTACAACTTTAAACAGACATTTCAAATGTATGCCGTTATGCTCCTGGCAGGCGGCGCTGCGGATGTGCGATAGCTGTCATTTAAATGTATATCAATAAAAAGTCTAGCACATAACCTGAAAAGTTTTGTTTGTTTTTCTCTTAACTTGCTTCTTATACCGGCTGCCCATATTAACTTTTACACACGTTTTTCAAGAAAAGGTATATGGACATCAATGTCTGTTCTCTGTGGTCGATCTTATCGCAGGCATGGTAAAATCAAACGCATTTATTGTCAGGTGAAAATTTTTCCCCCTAATTTTTTTTCTCTTTTTTTTTTCTTTCCAACAAAAAAAAAACAAATACCACCCACCATAAATTCATTTCCACCAAAAAATAAAACTTAAAACCCCCCCCCCCCCCCCCCCCCCAACAACAAAAAAAACAAACCAAAAAACACAAAATACACACATATTTCAAACAACATACCTACATACAAACAAAAACAAACTTCGTTTATTCTCGTTTTTTCCCCCCCACCCCCCTCCCCCCCCCGCCTTTTCCCTTTTCCCTTCCCCCCCCCTTTTGTTCCAAAAACACCCCCCCCGCGTTCCCCCTTTTTCCCCCCCCCAAAAAAACAACGGTGGCATTAAATATATTAGAGGAAAATTCAAACATAAACACAGCTTATTCTGGCCGCAAAAATAAATTGGGTTTATTTCAAACGTTTATTACAGGGTGGCCACAGACTCGGGAAAATCGGGAAATGCGGGAAAAATGCGGGAATCCAAAATCATCGGGAAATATGCGGGAAAAAGTCGGGAATTTCAAAATTCATCGGGAATTTTTGTCATATGGCAGGGGCCATGCTCACAACTTTTTAAAATTGATGATTTGAGTAGAATCTGTGTTCATTTCCGGCAAACTCGATTAAACATAGTCAGTGTGTGTTTTCGATTAATTATGCCATTTGCTCCACCAACCCACTGAGAAAACACGAAGCTAGTCGGTCCGGCCGTCGCATACTGTAGTCAAAGGCGCAAAAACGTGGTCGAAATTGTTCTGAATTAAAAAAAAAAAACATTTTTTTCTATTAGGCTTAGTGACGTTTAACGCACGCACACTATCCTGTCTATCATCGTGTAAAAATTGATAGTTTTCCCACAGATAACCTACAAGTTTTTTTTGTGCTTCGCGATAGAAAAGATCTTTTTGACAGCTGTTTTTTATGTTTTCTACTACTACATTTCCAGAAGGCACACTAACACACCGAGACGTGTTAAGCTTAATAGTTTCTTTAGCAAAGTTTTTCCATGAATTATTTTCCGTCTTATGAAGATAAAAATTTGGTGATTAATCACCCTATTAGTAAGAATTTTTTTTTTTTGATTTCTAAAGTTTGAATAGAAAATTAAACTTTATTCCGCAAAGTTATAGGAAATATAATACAAAACAACTTTGCCGAAGCCTTCATACACCTATCTATTTGTTTTAATTTCTCTTTTGAACATCCCTTTAATTCAGTTTTTTTTTAATATATCATCTCGTGGCGATTTATTTTGCAAATTTTAAATGCGCTACACTAAACATAAATTAAACAAATTATCATAGAAAAACACAAATTTCCTGGAAAAACTCTATTGTTTTCTCTTATATTTTTTAAGATATTGAGGTTTTGATCAAAAAAAAAATGCAGGTTTTTAGCGTAAAAAATCCTAATAATCACCAAATTTCCGCAGACGAAACTATTTGCATACAAAAATATGAATCAATCATTGTTTATCCAGATGCAAATGTTCGTCTCTCAGTGTTCCTTGGGTTCTCATGGAATACCAGATCTAAATTCTCTTTCTTTTCGATGATTTGACGGGATTAATTAGAACCGCTATGGAGAAAATTGTTAAACCCGAGCGTCTGACAGTCAAAATCTTCAATTGAAATAGAATTGACGGAGAGCATTCTTCTGCTCTCTTAACGCAGCCCTTAACGTGGAAATCGGTTTGGCCTCTAAATCGGCAATAAAGAAACAAAAAAATTTGCAGAAATTTAAAAATTTCAAAAAATGCAATATTTTTGACAAAGACATTTTGGCATTCCGCAACGACTGTCAATCTTTTGACTGTAGTTTTTTTTTTAAAGAAACTAGTCAACTAACTCCATGAACATACCCATTAACGCTTTACGTTATCTGAATTAGCCGTGATGTTATAACTCACTTCACGGACACAGTTAAAAAATGTTTGGAGCTGTGTCTAGAAACGTTCGTAGATGAAGACCATCTGAGCGCTGCGGTTTCTAACAAAGTGAAAGAAGAATTTGGGCAACTGTGCTCGATGCAGTCTTCAAAGACGTTGCTTGTAGGATTCCAGAAATAAGAGCAGCGTTTGTAAAAAAAATGGCTACAACTGATTGGTCGTTCCAAGAAGGAGCTGCCAAATTTGAGAACATTTCTCGACAATTTATTCAAAACGACGTATTTGATCTTGTAAATAAAGAGGGGAACTAATATTCAAGCGTAAAATTTTTGAAACCCTTACCACTTTCACGCAAACTAGGACCACCAACACAACAAATAGCATTTCCATAACATGATGGTGATGCTAATGCTAGGGTGCTGAGAGTTTTGAGAAATGTACGTTTGAATCTTACTTCCCCTCTTTGTTTACATAATCAGATACGTCGTTTTGAATAAGTTGTCGAGATGTGCTGGGTGCTGATCCTGTCGCACGGAAATGCGACGATGGAGCGAGGATTTTCTATAAATGAAAAGTGTCTGGAGGTGAACAAACCGAAAAGAGTTTGGTCGCTCATATAATTGTCTACGATGCCATAACGATCGCAGGAACTGTCAACGACGTTGAAATCACGAAGTCCTTGATATAAGATGCACGCAAATACGGCGAGTCGCTGACAGCACGAAAACGTGAAGGATTTGCAAGAAAAAGACGCGAGAATGAAGAGGGAATCAGAAAGAACAGCAAAGGAGCTTGAAGCAAAGAAAATGAAGCTTTTGGCCAATGCCCAGAAGGATGCAGCGTGCATTGTCCAGCAAATAAAAAAGCTTCAAAAGTGAGCGAGGATACCGAAGGGTTTTAAAATATAACTATTTGTGATTGAACTTGACGGATTAAAGAATTTTTTTTTGAAAATTGATCAAGAATAATTCAAAAACATTTCTCCTGTACGTCGAGGAATTCTTGTGCGCTTCCACAGCGTAGAGCCAATGAATACCGGCCGCAGTCCTCTGAATATTATTGTTTCAGTTTTTCTTTTTCCATTTGCATTAAATAACCTGCCCATAAAAGTCTGCCGTGTTTTAATGGCTTAACCCTCAACTCGATTGTAAACTTGGTGGAGCTCGTCTTTGTAGATGCATTAACCGACAGTTGTGCACCCTGTATCTGCGTCATACATGATTTGAATTTCACATCGAGTATAGTCTGTTTCATTCTATACGCGAAAACTTCGAATGCTTTACTATTTTATTTTTTTTATTGGTTTTTTTGATTCGAGAAAACTGCTCAAAAAGACTTTCGCAGCACAAAAATGACGAACTAAACTACAAAAGACTGAAGAAAACACACTCTGCCAAACTAAATAAAAAAAAAAGACGAAATGACACCATACAAAACAATGGACATGAACATGACTGAGAGAAAGGGCAAGCAAACTTGAACTTGAACTTGAGGCAGTGTCAACAGTGTCTTTATGGCATGATCCATGCACGGCTGGTGAAATTCTTCAATAGGAGTTAATTATATCACTCTAACGCACAAGGAACAATACAATAGGTTCTTATTTTGTCATAGCACATAAATGACACACTTCACGGACTAAACTACAAAAGACTGAAGAAATTACGAAACGCCGTATTAAATTTGCATACGTAACACTTACTAACAAAAAAAAATTTAAAAAAAAAACAGACGAAAGGACTCAAAATTCTCGAACGCGGCTCCTTCCGAGTCATTTGCAACAGCGTCTTCTTGGACGACATGTTCCGTGTACGGCTGGCAACATGATTCGAAAGGATTTACGCAACGTGTCATCAAAGGCCTGGTGTAGAGGTTGCTACTCTATTCAGAGTCCCGCCAGTAAACCTTCATAAAAAAAGGATGTTTATGCTTCTAGAAACTTGAAAGATCAATGAATTGTATAGAGCGATTTTTGTTCTGGTATGCAAAATACGAGACCAAAGCCGGTTACGCAATACTCAAGAAACCAGAATTGCAGCTGCTATTCGTCATTGAAACAAGTCAGAAGCATTCCAGGTTGAACAATTTCCTCAAAAACTTCAAAAATATCTATTAATACAACATATATTCACTCAATTTTCCAGTCGGGAAAATTATGCAAAAATGCGGGAGAAATGCGGGAAAAATGCGGGAATTTTCCATTTAAGATTGTGTGGCCACCCTGTTTTTTGTAACAAAAAAAAAAAAACCACCATAAAAAAAAAAACAAGAAGTTTTTTTTTAAAAAAAATTTTTTTAAAAAAAAAAAAACAATATTTTTTTTTAAATAAAAAAAAAAAAAAAAAAATATAAATAATAAAAAAATATTTTTTAATAAAAAAAAACATAATAATTTTTTTTTTAAAAATCGTGTTTTTTTTAAAAAAAGATTTTTTTTTTTTTTTTAAAATATTTAAAAAAACCCCAAAAAAAAAAAAAAACCCCAAAAAAAAAGAAACACACCCCCTTTTTCGGGAAATTTTTTTATTTTTATTTAATTAATATTTGCATGAACCTGCTTCATTTATCTTAGTCTATTATAATTCCCTTTCTTACATCAGTATACATTGCTATTGAGTATTATGTCATTTATGGTATAGTAATTACAAATCCTTAGACATAAACAATTATTTACATAATGTATGTTGATTGGCTTCGACTCAAATTTACCAATACGTACGACGTTGTATGAATCACATTTGTTGATAATAAATGATTGTAAATGATTGTTAAATTCAATCGCATCGAACCTAAAACAAAGTAACAACAATTCTTCATGATCGTTTAAAAATATCTCTCCGATTTGATAAATATTCAGATTTTCAGATGCTTGCAAATAAAATACCGTTCCTTTCTTATAAATGGCACCTTGTTTCTCAAAACATGACAAAAACGTAACACACTCTTTTCGTGTTGAACACGCATTGAAGTTGATATGTCTTTCTTGCTCAGGTTCTAATTTGCCAGGTTTGCGTGTTGTACTGCTAAGATCAATTTTTGGAGTTATAAAGGACTTATTTACTAAATGATAAGCGAACTTAAAATTAGCTTTGATTGAAAGTGAATGACATACATTTTTACGGTTTTGATTTATTTTACTGTACTGTTTCGATTCTTTAAGCTTGGCCTCATATCGCATAGCCCAATTTGGTCTGAGGTCAAAATTGCTGTAGGATAATGTGTAAGGTTGTGAAACTTAGGCTTAAGCGTGTCCTTGAATAAAAGTGTGTACTGCTTATGATGGTATCTGATTAACGACCGGAGCTCATCTATCAACTCATATGAAATAGTGTTTAAAAGAACAATATGCAATATTTTCACAAGACTACAAAAAAAACAGCCAAACTTCATCGTTTTCAGGAATGATTGGCCCTATGATAAGATGTAGAAACTTAACTAAATTCTTACATTCACTTGCAGTAATTTAAGTTGCTTATTTTTAATGTTGACATCTCTGAAGTCATCTGGGATGTTATCCAAATTAAGATTACCATACACAAAAAGATTTTTTCTGTGATTTAAATCAACAATAGTTAAATATTTCTTAACGTTAACAAAATAATATAGACAGTTCTGCAAATCATAAAGTGCGACTCCTTCCAATATGTCATGCATGGCATCAAAGTAGAAATTAGTGACTGCATGGAACGAAGGGATTTGGTTAAAAATACTTCTAGCCTTAAGACCTGTTCTTGAAACATCATTAAGACTTAAGTCTTCCTCATAATTCTCTTCTGTTCTGAAAGAGTCTGGATATTCTTCACAGTCTGTTTCTGTCTGAATACGATTTCTTTTACAAACTCTGCAAAAATGATTGGCTCTAAAGCATTCGCCATAGTCAAGAACACCATTTATGCCCAAATTATCTCCAACAACGAATCCGACTACAAAACGTACATTAATTTTACAACTCATAGAGTTGATCTCTAGCCCATTAACTTCTAATACAATAAGCTCTTCAATGATAGTTTTTAATGTCTGATCGTTTCGAAAATCTTTTTTATCTTGCGTTTTAATAAATCCTAAAGTGAGTATATTACACAACCTTCCAGAAAGATAGCGAGGCTGACATGGTATATTTATATAAATTCCGCAAATCGATGTAGACCTAGCATGTGGCGACGATGTATCACCGGTTACAAAATCGTCAAAGAATATATTCAAAGGAATTACAAGCTTATCAGTATTTGCTGCCGTTCTACGCTGCCATACAGAACCATCAATCAATGTTTTCAACGATCCTTCTGATGAAACTCGCAGGCCTTCGCGAACTGCTTGGAGCACATTATCCGTTTCAAGGTATTTTGAAGCATGCATTTTATTGGCATGATAACTCCTTGTATTTGATCGGTCACCTAAAATTAAATGGAAGATTTATTAATTGTTAAAATTATTGTAAGTACTACTGAGTAGATTGCTGGCCATTTTTGTTACAATTGCTCTGATGCCACTTAGATTTTATTCAGCCGTTGGTAAAAAATCTTTGCTGAATTGCGCATATGATCATGCTAATTTTGGGCACATGTAAAAACACGAAACAAACTTCTTGTTTTAAGTACGATATTGCCGTAGTGTTTATTTGAAATTTATAAGTGTCAGAACAAGTTGGTATACTGTAGATGATTTAGGAACACTAGATTGTACGTTTTTAACCCCAAACCAGGAACCACATTGAAGGTATTGAAAGAAAAATTATGATTCGAACATAATACATGAAATGCTCGAATCAAAAAAAAATTATTACCTTTCGAATTTCGCAATATGTGGCATGGTGATTAAATCGGACCTATGGACCAATTTTATCACACTGGCGTATGGCTAAATAGGGCTCAATCAAAGGAAAATTTACATAATATATTATACATGTTGCAGTACGAAATGTCGTTTCAAAAACACAGCCGCCATTTGTTGAGAAAATTGTGTTGGACGGTTAACTGAACAGATGGTGGTTGCGTGTAAGGAAACATTCCATGCACACCGCACCTGGCAGACCACAGACAAACAGACGTAACTCTTTGACGAGTTCTTTAAATGGATTATCCTAAAATATGATAGTTAAGTTCATTATCGGAATATCTTTAAATTGTCGCGCGAAAGAAGTTTGCTTGATAAATCTAAAAAATATTGACAAAATGTATAGTAACGTCAAGGCGATCTGAATCCAGTGCAACTATTCAATTAATTGATGTTGTAATTAATGTTGTCAGGCTCACGAACCAGTTAATTTAAAAAAAATTCGGTAAATGCATGTACGACTATACAGCATAAAGAGTTACGTCTGTTTGTCTGTGGTACTACCCACTAACAAATATTTAACTTGAAAGGCGAATGAGTGGTCGATGAGTGGCATGTATGTATGTATGTGATTTAACTATATGAGTAAATATTGTTTAAAATTTAAGCGGAGGTGAAGAAACCAGTCTTATGCTTTGTTCATACTACAGCGTTGTAACATAATAAAAGGCTACCTTGTATTATGTTACAAGCCTGTAGTCTGAACAAGGCATTAGGATGTAAGAACATTAATCGATACTTGAAAAATCAAACGTACCATGCACTGTTGATTATTCTTAACTGCCGGTTTAAGTTCTTCGCTGATCGTAAAGAAAGTGGGATCCTGATAAAGGTTATTAGTTCTCAACTGCTCTATATACTTGTATTCAGAAGCTACATCGAATCCACTTAATACCTCACCAAGAATCTGCATGCATGCATCTGTCAGCATACCTGCGTTGAACATCATTTCAACTGTCTTTTTGATAGGTTCAATAATGTATTTTTGAATATCCTTCTGAATTTCAAACGCAGCTTTTCTTGAAATAGAATCTTTACTTAGCCAATTCAAAGTAAAAAGCGTTCTCATCCTGTTTATCTGTTCTTGTATTTTTTGAGTATCGAAAATCAAGTCAAATGTTTTTATGTCATCAACAATGTTTGTATTTTGTGGGTTTAATCTCTCTGCACTCTCATTGGTCTCACAACGCTTTTCTCTATTAATTTCCATTGAATTATGGTTACCATGATTTTTATTTAGATGACGCCTAATCGACTTTAGCGATGAATATCGTTGATAGCAGTTAACAAAAGGACATGAATAACCATTGATTGTCTCATGCATACGTGATATATGATTAATATATCCATCGATGGAAGCTGCCTTCCACTGGCATTCTCGATGTGAGCAGTTAATCATTTTAATCCCGAATAGATACTGCATTGGCAATAGAAATTACTTTAGCCATGCAATTACGCTCTGGCTCAAATCCATAGATGCAGTGATTAATAAGATTCCATACACCAGATGATGGATGTGGGAAGGATATCTCGTAAATCTTGAATGTTTGATAACATACATCAAGCGCTTTTTGGAAAGTTGGCATGCTGTAGTATATTCCCCCGAAGTATACAAGAAAAGCATCAAACTCTTTCATATGTGGGCCAACTACAATGATCAATGGACGTTGCGTTTGGTCACATAGCTTAAATTGTTGGTTTAGTCTGCTGATTTTCTTTTGTAAAAGCTCCAATCCTTGAATCCATAGAATAAAACAATCACGCACGTCCATATACGTTGGTCTCCATTTCTTATGATCCCGAGATGTCAACATTAGACATGGCAATAAATAAGTGAGCAAGCTTGCAGTTAACCAGTCACAGGAATCTGAAACAATGGTCATAGAATTATAAATGTAAGCGTATTCAGTTCAATTTATAACATACCTTCGTGACTTATCATCTAGAAAAGTCACAATAGATTTTGCAGTAGGATCGGTTACGTCGGTATTCAAAATGGGTCTTATGCAAGTTCGAAAATTATTCCAACGCTCATAGAGCAAATTGTGCTTACATGGAAACTTTGATTTGAAATCAATTAATATAAGCTGGTACCCGTCTGGTTTTCGTAGCGTTGGGAAAGCATCGATAATTTCTTCGCACGACTGATTTTTATGTTTTGAGATTTCTAGTAAACGAAAAACACTTGTCAAACACCATTTTTCCTTCACCGTTACCCAATCGTCCTCATGATGACGGATCCATTTCTTAGTTTGCTCGTACTCTGAAACTGATAATGAGAAAGTAACAAATTAGCTCTCTGAATTTGAACAATTGGCAAATCATTTTTTTTTTTTGGCAAATCTTTTTTTTTTTTCATTTTCCGGAGTGACTATGGCTACAATGACAACGGCAACCCGGTAAGCCCGATATGAATGACAACTAACTGTTTAGTTAAATGTAATTTACATTCAATTCAACATTGATTTAGATCAAACGTTCTACTGTGACGCTAAAATTAAGTAGCCAAACCAAAGATGATCGAATAATGTAGAAGAATTATTGAGAATTTGTTCTTTGCAAACATTTATCAAACTTACATGCTGCTTCGAAGTAAAGATCTTCTTCCTGAGACTTTTCCAAAATATTTTGATGAATTGTTTGTTTACTGTGGTTTGCAGTTTTATAATTGGAGTTCCTGTCGTGAAGGCAACCTCGTGCTAGCCTGCCCAATCGAATTTTTGTATTCCCTTTAATTTCTGTAGGTGGCTAATACCATGTGTACTAAAATAGCATGAAAAAAGTGTTTGTCTAGTTCTCTTCAAATAACAAAGGTAACAGAATATTAACAAAAAAAATTAAAAAAACATATTCAAAAACTAGTTACTGCTACTGAAAATTGTAGAAACTAAAACAACCAAAATAGTATTTCATGCTCAAGGTCTTCAAGTTAATTGAACAATAAAGTATATGTGATTGAAGGTTAAGCAGGTTAAGTGCTATCCCATATGTTCTGAAATACATATTGCTGGTTGCAGTTGTGATTGGACTCTAGAAGTGCTTTTTTCGCATTTTAAAGTGTGATAAAAGTGCACGTTTACGTCAAATCGTTTTGTTGTCTTCGGTGCACTTATCCTTTATGCTGAAAGGTACCTATAAGTTCACTGAAGACAGGAAACGATTTGTCGTAAACGTGCACTTTTATCACACTTTTTCTGTTTCTGTCGGAGTCCAATTTTAACTGCAATCAGCAATACTTAAGAATAATAATGGTTTACATAATTAAAAAATCACCTCAGATTCCGAAGGAAACAGTAGCTTAAGCTCTGCGGCTCTCAATTTCAGTTCATTGCGAGTAAGTTTTCCGAAGACATTTTTAAACTCGTCAACGACAATATGCGTGATTGCTTTCCTTTGAGTTTTTGTTAACACTCGAGAATTCTGGTAGCTTTCGATGATTGACCTTCCTTTTGTAGACGATTGTAGCAAAAATTTAGCCGTACAATCTTCACGTTTGATGTTTACCAATCGACTTGCTGTTTGGTGTGATTTTTCAATTACGGACAGTGGTGAAGATACAAGTGGCAGGCCCTGTAGAGATTGCATAGTTATTATTTGGTACAAACATAAGCCCTGGTATTTTGCATAACGGGTAGGATTCAGTATATTGCAACAAAAAAAAAACAATATTTATAAAATTTGTTGTTCGTGATCTCATATAACTTTAACTACTCGTAGAAAGACAGTTATGCAGCGATTGCATATTTTTCTATTTATCTCAGATTAAAAACTGCTGCATTTTCTCCTTCGAGCGTATCATAATGGACTTCCTCCACTTCGTCTTGGTTATTCATCTGCGGTGTAGTTTAGAAATCATTAATAAATATAGTTAACATACCATTTATGACCAGCTAGAGGTTAGTAAACAGAGAACATATACGGGTGGAAATCAAACTTCACAGGTTTGTTTATAAAAAGCTTGCATGGTCTTTATTTGATCCGTTATTTCAGTGCTATCATTTCAAAGCGATGACTTTTTGTTCAGACTAAAAAGTACTGATGTTTTGTCGATACGTACCCTTGTAGATTCGTAGAAATCGCGAGGAATCTTATTACGTTTAATATTTTAGAAATGATGTTTTATTCCTCTTCTTGTTCAAATAAACGCACACAGAGAGGAATTTGATAGTCAATTTTACCATTATTGGGGGTTAGGATGACTATTGCAGTATAGTGATTTTGAACCGACTATGATCATGGTTAAAACGACCATTAAAAATAGTTGATCCAACATTTGCCATAATGTCGGAATAGTCCTTGTTACCATGATCATAGTCAAAAATGCCATGAACGTGGTGAATTCGACCATTTTCATGGTTATTGTAACCATTATATGCGATAGTCATCCTGACCATGATTTAATTGTCGGTACAACGATGAAATTTTTCTCAGAGCACGCGTGCACAGAGAGGAATTTGATAGTCAATTTTACCATTATTGGGGGTTAGGATGACTATTGCAGTATAGTGATTTTGAACCGACTATGATCATGGTTAAAACGACCATTAAAAATAGTTGATCCAACATTTGCCATAATGTCGGAATAGTCCTTGTTACCATGATCATAGTCAAAAATGCCATGAACGTGGTGAATTCGACCATTTTCATGGTTATTGTAACCATTATATGCGATAGTCATCCTGACCATGATTTAATTGTCGGTACAACGATGAAATTTTTCTCAGAGTGGTTGCTGGCGATGAAAAAAGCATACACGATAAAATTTGATTACACCAATGAAGCTGTAAGTTTATGTCTATTGTTGAAATAAAGATGCTTATGGGATTAATTTAAAAATAAATATTTTTTTGTCAACATGTTTTGAGATCACTTCAAATCATTTGTATTTTTGAAAAATAAACATTGATATTTTTAACATAAATGAATCAAATTCCTCTCCGTGTTACACTGATAGGCAAAATAAAGTGCCCACCTCATCTTTTTTTTCAATTTCTCTCATTTACTTGGTTCAAATTAAAGTAAACACACTGTATTTTTTTTATTATCTTATTTTTTATATTCTTTTTAAGTTTCACTTATGGAATACTGAAAAAAAGGAGTTTTACTTAAAGAAAAAAAAATCAATTTGTGTTGAAAAAAAAAACAGTGACTAAATTAAGTGCCCACTTCAAAAATCGATATGTTTTCGATAAGTTTCCATTGGAAGACCCCTCGATTGTTTATGTTTTGATATTTTGACATGTTTTGAAGCAAACGGCTCAACCTGGTGCATTTGTATACGTGATCGCATTTGATTCAATTGAAAAAAATGGAGAACGCAGTGCTTTCGAAAGCAATTCCCTTGTGTATCCGAAAATTGGTCGTTCGTGATGTGCAAAACGGTGAATCGCACCGGGCTGTCGCTAAGAAGTACAGTATCAGTAAGGCAGCGGTTGGAAAAATTCTTCTGAAGCTTAAAACGTTTTGATCAGTGATGGATCGCCCTGGCAGAGGCAGGAAGCGGAAAACGGATGCGAGAACGGACACCAAGATCATGCGCGAAGTCAAGAAGAACCCGAAGGTAACTGTCCGCGAGATCCAGGAAACCCTTCAGTTATCAGTTTCCGGTCGAACTGTTCGTCGCCGTCTCGTAGCACAGGGGTTGAATAGCAAACTTGCCCGGAAGCGCCCATTTATCAGCAAGGCAAACAAAGCTAAACGGCTTAAGTTTGCTAAGGAGCATGCTGATAAGCCCCTAGAGTTCTGGAAAACAGTTCTCTGGACGGACGAATCAAAATTCGAGCTGTTTAACCGAAAGCGGCGGGTTCGTGTTTGGTGCAGATCGGGAGAGGAGCTTCAGGAGCGCCACATCCAAGGCACGATGAAGCATGGAGGAGGAAATGTGATGGTCTGGGGGTGTTTTTCGTGGGGTGGAGTGGGAAGCATTGTGAAAATCGACGGGATAATGACGGCAGATTCTTACATCAACATCCTGCGAGAAAATCTGGAGGTTTTGCTGATCCAGACGGGCCTTGAAGAGAAGTTCGTATTCCAGCAGGACAACGACCCGAAGCATACTGCCAAGAAGACCAAGTCTTTCTTGCGGTCTTGTCGGATCAAACCGCTGGAATGGCCTCCACAAAGCCCGGACCTCAATCCCATCGAGAATTTGTGGGCGATTTTCGATGCCAGGGTTGACAAAACTAGTGTTACCAATAAAAATAACTATTTTGAAGCCCTGGGGCGCACCTGGGAAGAGCTAGATCCACAGCACCTAAAGAACCTGGTCGAGAGCATGTCGAAGCGTCTGCATGAGGTCCTGAAGGCCAAAGGAGGACACATCAATTATTGAAGTGCTTTTATTTCACTTTAATTTATGTTTTCTGTAGCCTAAATGAAGTGGGCACTTTATTTTGTCACTGTTTTTTTTTTCAACACAAATTGATTTTTTTTTTCTTAAAGTAAAACTCCTTTTTTTCAGTATTCCATAAGTGAAACTTAAAAAGAATATAAAAAATAAGATAATAAAAAAAAATACAGTGTGTTTACTTTAATTTGAACCAAGTAAATGAGAAAAATTGAAAAAAAGATGAGGTGGGCACTTTATTTTGCCTATCAGTGTATATAAGTTACTTTTATTACCTTTTGGTTCATATTTTGCTTTCGTGGGGAATTTTAACCATATACTCGATCGATGTAGGTAACATAGCAATCAGCTGATAAACGGTCACAAACCATATACCTATTGGTTTTACCCAATAACCATGATACCTATTGGTTTTACCCAATAACCATGATACCTATTGGTTTTACCCAATAACCATGATACCTATTGGTTTTACCTTGTTTTGTTATCATCCAATCATTCGCCGGTTTCGAATGGGTTGATGTATGCACTGGCACACTAGCGGTAGCAATAACGGATTGACGGTAGCTGCAAAAAATTCAGGTAACACCACTTCGAATTGAGTTTTACATACTCTGTCATATGTTGAAGACAAAAGAAAATTAAATTTGCACAAGCCGTCCAAGCTCCTAATGTTATCGCCGGTAACGCAATACGCACGGAAAATAATAATTATCTTAAATGTATTGCAATGCATAAAATATATTGGTTTAATGCAAACTTTTTATGCATTGCAGTGATTTAAAATGAATAAACCGTAGAAAGAAATATGTATAATATGCTTTTCAGCATTCAAAATTTTCTCCGTGTACGTTGATGGTAAATCCTTCAACATTTGTGGTATATTTGACAGGCTTCATATTGATATCAACCACACCATGGTCGATCTAATCGCAGCAGGGACCTGGCAACCCTATCCTATTTACAAGCGTTTGACAGTATGTAACATATCGCGGGCCTTATTTGAATAAGGCCCATCTGACGTTTGTTACTACGGGTACGAACGCCAGCATTGTTTATCAAACAATGAATCTTTTGACGTTTGGTTGTAAGAGATGTTAGCTACCGGACAATGACAGCCCGCCAGGTCCCTGAACCTTTACCAAAAAAATTTGTTGTTTTCTTTTTCCCCCCCCATAGTAGTTTTTATTACGCTTTTTTTGCGTGTACACACTCGTTTTTAATTACTCAAAACTGTGTACAAAACGACTCAGTTTCTTTAAAAATGAAACTATCCTAATTAGAGTAATTGAAGGGTTACTCATTTTTGATTAACTACACAGAGAGGAATTTGATAGTCAATTTTACCATTATTGGGGGTAAGGATGACTATTGCAGTATAGTAATTTTGAACCGACTATGATCATGGTCAAAACTACCATTAAAAATAGTTGATGCAACATTTTCCATAATGTCGGAATAGTCCTTGTTACCATGATCATAGTCAAAAATGCCATGAACGTGGTGAATTCGACCATTTTCATGGTTATTGAAACCATTATATGCAATAGTCATCCTGACCATGATTTAATTGTCGGTACAATGATGAAATTTTTCTCAGAGTAGGTCACCTGTCAAAATTAGAATAAACACTACTCAGTCACGCTTGTTTGTATTTTTTATAAACTGAGTAGAAAACGACTCAGTTTTGTTGAAAGTGGAACTGCCCTAATTAGAGTAGCTATAAAGTTACTCATTAATGATTAAGTAGGTCATTTATCAAAATTTGAGTCAACATTACTCAGTACCCAAGTAACCACGAGGCTATAATAGCGTGCATATATAGGGCATATGCATTACGTCTAGTGCATCATTGAAGTGGGATAAAGCTGAAAAGGGCCCCACTAATATCGAACTAATGCTATATCATTTGTAATGGCTTAAGACATTGCTAAAGTAGCATTATTGCATTGGAAATGCATCACTACATTCTTAAATCTAATCCAACGCTTCATTACTTGACAACTGTTGAATTAATGCGACCCCGCATTAATAATGTCGAATAAATGCGATCCCGCATTAATGATGTTGATTTTGGGTTGAATAAGTGCAATAATATAATGCTTTTGGTTACTTGGGTATCTTATTTTATTTGTTATTTTATTTTAATGAAATCGTTGATTGTTTCCGACAACTGGCCAGTTGAAACGGAAGTGTAGAAAAACTTCATGAACTTCCCAGCTGGTGGAAAGACCATGAACTGAATAACAATCTATTCATGGATTGAATTCGGCACTTCGACTTAAAATTTTTGATGATTACAACATACAGTAGACAGCCGGCGTCGGTGGTGTAGTGGTAAGCGTGACTGCTACTTGGCACCCCAGTGGGTCTGGGTTCAATCCCAGTCGACGTCGGTGGTTTTTCTGAGGTGAAATAATCTGGTCACGTCTTCCTTCGGAAGGGAAGTAAAGCCGTTGGTCCCGGCTCATATTCATGAGTCGTTAGGTAGGGTTCAGGTGGTGGAGTCGTCTTCCTGGCGTCGGTGATTGTCACCTTGTGAGGAAATAGGCCGACGTAATATAAGGAAAAAAAAAACATACAGTAGTTCCATCTTGAAAAGTTTTGATCGACTGAACCTTGGATTCAACCACGTTTTTCGCTTTTGACAGTTTCATTATAATTACTCTATTTTTAAAAGTACAGCGCCTATACAATCAGAGTAGCATTTACTCACCCGAATAAAAAAGTACAATACGATTACCATACAGAACCATAAAGTAGTAATTGGTTCAATGGTTGTACAATACACCTTACTGTTCATGTATTGTTCCATTAGAATGACTCTATTGTCAACATGATACATAGACAATAAAGTCTATTGTAGCCGAAATTTTGATGATAAAAAAACCATAAAATGAATAGTTTTTATTCGAAATTATTCGAGAAAAAAATATTTTTTATATTGTTACGATACTTAATAACCGTTTGTTTCTATTGTAGAATTGCCATTCACAATTCTAGGGTTTTTTTTTTCATTAGGGCGAATCTACAATTGAGAGATTCTCTCCGGGCTCACTCTCTTTCATTCATAAACCAATCACCTCTACGTTTTTCATTCTACTATTTGTAGAGTATGCTAGCCAGCACTGTTGTGTTTCGACCTGTACTAAAGAATCCCTCGAAAGTTTTATAACGGCGCTGTAATGAATGAAAGAGAGCGAGCCCGGAGAAAAAAACCCTAGAATTGATTCTATGGTGCAAAACAATATGTTCAATTGTTATCCTATCGTAAAGATCTACAGTATCAAGCATTCATATCATTTTTTTTTTTTATATATTTTTTTTTATTTTTTTTATTTTTTATATTTTTCTTTTTTTTTTTTTTAATAATATTTTAAAATATAAAACAAAAAAAAAGAAATATAATTAATAAAAATTAAAAAAAATAAAGAAACCCCCCCCCCCTTCCCCCTCCTTTTTATTTTACTTTTTTTTTATTTTCTTTTTTTTTTTTTCTCGTTTTTACTTATTTTTCTATAAAAATTTAAAACAAAATTTTTCTATATTTATTCAATTTTCCACTAATTTAAAATAAAATTTTTTTCCGCAAAAAAAAAAAGTATAAAATTTTTCCAAAAAATTAAATTAAAAAAAGGGGGAGTGTACACGGAAGAAAAAAAGTACCCATTTGAGCAGTTGTGTGTGGGAAGCCAATTTTGGGTATAGTTGTGTTAACGTACCCGTTGTGTATAAATAACTTACTTTTGGGTGAAATTCTACCCAAAAGTAAGTTATTTATACTCAACGGGTCGGTTAACATAACTATACCCAAAATTGGCTTCCCACACGCAACTGCTCAAATGGGTACTTTTTTTCTTCCGTGTACTTCTTTTAACATCCCAACCAAGGTGACTCAAATAACTCATCAGGTGATCTCAATACTGTATACACGGTAAATTTGATAAACTCATTTTATGACTATATTTTGCACATTTCCAAGATTATGGTAAATATATACGTCAAAAAGTGTTTAGTTTTTATACATGTATGAACACGCAAAAAAACCGCAGTAGAAACTACCATTTCGAGGGTTAAATTAAGCGCAAACACCAACAATTTTCACCTGACTATAAATGCGTTTGATTTTACCATGCCTGCGATTAGATCGACCATGGTGCGGGTAATATCAATATGAGGTCTGTCATATATACCACAAATGTTGAAGGTTTTACTATAAACGTAGTAAATTTGACTGAAATTTAATGGTAGTTTTAAAGATAGGCCTAGTCGGGTAAAATGATGGTTTTTACTACAAGATTTTTTTCTATGAAGAGTACTTTTTACGCCTTTTCAAGTATGTCAAGGGCGTCAAAAAAGTGCGTAAAGAGTAGGCGCCGCTGTGAAAAGAAAATTAATTCCGCCCGTTTTGGGCCTAGTTGTTGATGCCATTTTCAAATAAGCATTTATTTGATAAGCGCAGTGTTTAAGTTCCGGAATTGCTTTGGGCTGTCGCAGTTTTAAAAATGGAGGAATAATCCAGTTGGATACATACGCATTTTCTTAATTGACAGGTTAGTAAAATATTTGCTATTGTCGGTAATTAAAAATTTTTAACACCGTATGAAACAAAACAGATCTCCCATGCCCTGGGGCCGAATGCAGCTATGCGGGATGCATTTTATGGAACAAATCATTTAGCTTGGGACCGATGTGCTGGTATTTCCTGAGCCGTGACCCGTCACGCTGGTAGATCACCTTTTCGTGGTGCGTTACGGGGTATCAGATCTACCACCGAACCCTATTCTAAATCAATTCAAACTAGGGAACATATTTGTGTTTGTAGTCATTTCTATTTGATGTTCTATAGTTTGAATTGGTTATGACTAGGGTTCTGATGCATGGTCAGTATCGGAGTCATTGTTTGTCTTCTTTGCAATGAACCTGGTTTTGACTGATAAAGAGGCGCGCCTTTGAAGAGTGCTCTCACTGCTCAAAGGGCTTAAATAGCGGAAACTTTCAATAAACACGATTCATTGTCATCAAAACAAACAATAACTGTATAACACCGAATACTTCATTTCTCACTAGTGATGAAGTAACTCGACATGCACTAAACAAAGGATACGGGATATACTAGAATAGATCAAATTACTGGTCGCGGTGGTTTATGTCCCGAACAGAGGAAAAAAAATGTTATGGGCCAAAAACTATATATATTTTCTTCTTGACTAAAAAATACGTGAGTTAATGTTTGCGCAAAACCTCTACATGTTTTTGTAATGTTTTTTTATTTTCAATTAATAAACATGGCTGTGTAATCTGATGTCTTTTCACTTTCGAATTTGAATTACGGAATTGAGCTATTTTCAGCAAGAACACATCTCTGAAGTTATCCAAAGGAGTTAAAAGTATGAATGTTTTACTTTTCAAGGAGTAAAAGGTATTCATTTTTTATTTTTGAAAAGGAGTAAAAAGTATGCATTTTTTTCTTTTCAAAAGGAGTAAAAAGTATGCACTTTTTGACGTATATTCAGTTTACGCTAAAGAGAGTAACCGCCCCAACAAAATGATAACGGATACAGAACGGAAAAACGCAAGTTTGACAGTTGTTGCAAATGAATTCGATATGTCCAGTTAGAATCAGCTTGGATTTAGCCTGGTTTCTTTTCGACAAGCAGGCGTACTCTGATCGGGCTTTGCCGTTTTCCGTTGTCGCTATCATTGTGTTTAGGCCAAAAAGTAATATACTCCTTTTTGGCGTAGTCCCAGTTTCCCTCGAAAGAGCATAATTTATAGTCATAAGAGTGTAAATTGAGATAACCGTGTATGAGAATTTCAGCCTTGTTTAATCTCATACTTATACGATCAATATAAAGTAAAATACTGATCTGGCATACTGAAGTTGTCTCCTTTACACCTATGCAACAGTGCCTGTGATGTGCAACTCGCAGTTCCATTTTAAACGAGTTAAGGTGAAAATAAAGGATATGATAAGTTTCACACTGCCAGGCCTGTGTTCTATTGGGATCTAATTGTGATATGGAGCGTCAGGCTGGAAGGTTTGTTTACCAATATTTCGGGGAAAATGTGCACGTGCTTATTTATGTAAACAAAAAGTTTAGCTCATACACTCATCGGTACAAACTTTCGATAGTCATAAGATTGCATTATGATTATTTGCTATAAGAAAGCAGTATGAATTTCATAAATTTGCCTTATATATTTTTATTTTAATCAGTTCGTTTATTTGTTAGGCTCAGGCGTGTGTAACTAAATTTGCCTTATGAATTATAATGATGTTGAAAAAATAAAAATATGGATCAACCTGGATTCGAATCTTAAACGATGAGGTTATGGGTCGCATGACTTGACCACTATTATATATCAACACTTGTAAATAGGAAAGCTTAAAGGCGAACAAGAACAACGTCGTGTAAAACAAAATCCATCCTTAAGTCAACCTTATGAAATTTGAAGCATCGTTCATAAGTTGAACCTTATGCAATTCTTAAGATTATTTGGCTGAGTATACCGTTTACATTAAGTCGATGCGCCCACTGATGTGGCGGAAGTGTGGTATCACATAACATGTCAAAACATCGAGTCAAAGTCTTGTGGCGTGAGGCGAATGTCGAAAAGGTGTTTTGAGATGCTAGCAGATGCCACACCTCCGCCACATCAGTGGGCGCCTGGCCTAATATGTAACTCTTCACTCCTAGGCAAAAATGATATCAACAGCTGTCATTATGTGCGTAATACACTATTGAGTATTCCTTACTCTTTTCGCTTTACTGCTAAATCTTAATCTAAGCTAAATCTCATTTGATATCCCGCTACTCCACCCGTCTTCCTACCAATTGAAGAAAATAGACCACCTGAGATATTAGAGTCACTTTGATCCCAACTTCATTCCGAATTGAGTGAAACTCATTTATGGTTTCTTTTCCGTAAGGCCAGGCGCCCAGATGTGGCGGAGGTGCGGCATCTGGTAGCATGTCAAAACACCTTGTTGACGTTCACCTCCATGCCACAAGACTTTGACTCGATATTTTGACATGGTATGTGATACCACACCGACTAATGGCTGGCCCACAATTGATACGTTGCGGATGCGTTTGCGTGGATTTGACAGTTTTCCCATAGGTTTTCTGTCAAATTTACGTCAACGCATCCGCAACGTATCAATTGTGGGTCAGTCATAATGGCCTAAACACAATGATAGCGGCAACGGAAAACGGCAAAGCCCGATCAGAGTAAGCCTGCTTGTCGGAAAGAAACCAGGCGGTATCCAAGCTGATTCTAATTGGACATATCGAAGTCATTTGCAACAACTGTCAAACTTGCGTTTTTTCCGTTTGGTTTCCGTTATCATTGTGTTTGAGAGGGTACGAGTGCACCCTCTCACGGTTGGATGCGAAAACCCATTGATGGTTGAAAAACACCCATTTTCAAATAGCCTGCCTATCTGTTATAAAATGGGGGAATTTCTCAATCATGCAATGGGTAAAAAAAAATACCCATTAGGGGAAAACTCATACAATAAAAAAATGGGTTTATTTTTACACATTAATGGGTGACAAAACAGATCAAAACCCAAGCGTATCCGGTACATCGTTGGTGGAGAGCGCAGCTTGTTTCAGTTTTTTTATTTAAAAAAAACCTAAATAATATATGAAACTATACACTCTCGGGACAACGCAAGTAAGACAAATTAAATTTTTTGTATATAAGTGATCTAATGCTTCAAAATTATGCTTTCAGATCGTCGATTGTAAAACTTTAACTTTAACCAAACGTTAACAATCGTTTTGTGTGCACGGAACATAAAGAAGCTTGTAAAGAAGTCAAATCCATAACTTTACCACAAAAGGCATGAATAAAAACATGTACAAGTATTTAATTTTTTGTTTTTTACATTTTTTGATTGATAACCATGAATATCATAAAATTACAATCTACCAAATTGCTTCATAATCTATATGAAAAAAATGGGTAATTTTTTACCCATTTTAGCTTCTCTGCAATGAGTGAATAACTACCCATTTTAGAGCATAAACTGCTTATACCTATTAATGGGTAAAATCAGCAGTAATTATCAGCAGGTTTTTTTCATTCAGGCCAGTATTGACTTGTAAAGAAGAGAGGTTACGGAATTTTGTTCAATATTACCCAGCGGAATTTTGACAATTGATCTGCATGGAACGAAATGTGACCGTCACTTACGGAATAGATCATTGCACGGAATGTATTAACCTCACTTTTTTGATAGTTCAGGGAGCTTATTTACAAGGTGTTTGAACCGCTCAAACGAAATTTTTCATTGGATTTTTCCGTATTCTGTATGATTAGATTCAGAAAATGACCCATAAAAATAAGCACCGGTGACTGTTTTCAGGCAATTTTACTTCAATCGTAATAAATTTAGAGCACAAATTTGCAAACCGATCTTATCGAAAATGTTCTAAGTCCACGTAAACAAGCTCCCTGAACTGTCAAAACTGCATTGATGACGCCATCGTGCAATGATCTATAATCGAGCGGAATATTTTTCCGAAAGTAAAAGTGACAGCTCCCATTCATTTGCGTGGAAACCTTACAAATTCCAATTTTATTTTTCGTTCTTTTTATAGGCCAGTATCGACCTAAAAAGAAAAGAGGTTACGGAATTTTGTTCAATATTACCAAGCGGAATTTTGACAATTCATCTGCATGGTACGAAATGTCACCTTCACTTACGGAATAATTGAGCGGAATATTTTTCCGAAAGTAAAATTGACAGCTCCCATTAGTTTGCGTGGAAACTTTACAAATTCCAATTTTATTTTTCGTTCTTTTCAGGTGGATTCTGCTGCAGAAATTTCTTTTCGATTCTTTACTTTTCCGTTTCAGTAAACGGAATTTAACATGGGTTTAAGATAGAAAAAGAAATTTCTTTCGAACACGATACCGACCTTATTGGTGGATACTGCTGCAGAAATTTCTTATTGATTCTTTACTTTTCCGTTTCAGTAAACGGATTTTAACATGGGTTAGAGATAGAAAAAGAAATTGCTTTCGAACACGATACCGACCTGAAAGGTTTTAAGGTAGAATTTTACCCAAAAGTAAGTTATATGTACCCAACGGTAGGTTAACATGATTATACCCAACGTTGGCTTTCCGCACTTAAATGCTCCGCTGGGTGCTTTTTTCTTAGCGTGTAGAGCATTTAACCAGACGTTCAGCAGGTTTTTTCATTCGTTTGTAAAATTTGACAGCAATTAGCTATCTGCCTGCTGTAAGAAGCAGCATCAGCATCATCAAAACAACAAAAAGCGGCAGTCTCCTGTCATCTCGTAAATGGTCTCTTGCAGACAGTTGCTGAGAATGAGAACCGTTAAGTGAATAATATTTTTGCGGTCATTCGATGACAACACCATCATTGCTGCTTCGAAAATCGTAATATTTACAAAATTCTAGGAGGTACAAATTAACATTTTGAAGTGCGATGTGTTACCATCCTAAAACTATTTCATAGGCATTATACTGGCCATCACAACGCCATCCAAACACCCTTGTAAGTATTGAAGAACTCCGATCACGGAATATTTTGGAATGAATGACACATAGGTATCATAGTTTATTTACGATGATGACGATGAAGCAATTGCTAACAGTGCTCGAAGAATGTTTACAACTAGGCATAACAAATATATTATGTTTGTGATTGAATTTTCTGAAGTTTGCCATTTTTTCCATAAATACAAAGGCAATGATGTTAAAATCATGCAGCATTATTGATTTATTCTTTTCTGTCGGTCGTTGAAGCAATCCGACTGTAATCGATTTACCAAAATCATCCACAAATGGTATGTTTCTAGTATGCTGTCGACAATTTAATCTACGAAATAGTACACATCCTTTTGATATCAATGATAAAGTTGAAGTATAAAATAACCAATAATGTCTTAAAATCGAATGTGCTTGAAAAATATATCGTGACTAATTTAAATTACTTCTTCCAGGTATCGATTGAAAAAATATTTTGGTTCAAATGTGATCGTTAGAGATGCTTCTCCTCACAAAGAATAGAGAGTGAATATAAAATGTGTTTTTGGTTTAGTAACCAAAAATCAAGGAGCAGCTCTTGCGAATGGGATGTTTATTATTGTTTTCATCATTTTAAATCTAAAATTAATAAACCCTACTGCAATGAGGCCTAGTACACTAAACCTTCAGCATCAACAGAATCATGATGTATCTAAGGGCATTTTAAGGTATGTAATTGAAAACATGTATACCATATTGAGATTTTAACACAATAGCATTTACTCTATTTCAAAACGGAGCTTAGCAAAACTGGGTGAACTATGTTGAGCATGAAAATTGAACGTAGATGTAAATATGATGTATTAATTTGCGGGTTGTTAAACGTTGGTAAATCCAATTTATCGAAAATCGATTTCTACCTCCTTATACCTAACTCACATTAATTACTGCTCTAAGTAATTTGATTGCACCTTGCTTATTTTAATTTTTCCACTAATTCAATACCATTCTTTACATTCTTAGCACTGCACTCTTTTGTCCATTTACTCAGATGCTTCTACTTTTAATCCATGGCAAGGAATATTAGCAAAGGTATTATGTGCACCACGCTATATTTTGTTAAGTAGGTATAGATCAAGTTAAAAATCGGTGTTAAGTCATCGGTATCAACGATCTTAATTATGTCATCCAGTTTTATCTGCAATGATAATACCAACATAGAACTCGTAATCTCGACCACAATGTAGTTTACCCATTTTTGATTGAATTTTTTTTAACTGATTCAAATTTCGTTACAAGTTAGTTCTTTTCGTATTATGTGATCTCGGTTAGAGTTTTATTAACAACGGCAATAAATGGAAAACTTTCTTCTATTGTAACACATTCATTAAATGGCCGCTTGATTGGCCTTCCGGAGAAGACGGTGAATATGCCCGACGGGATACTGCAGTGGTTCGGATGGGACTTTGCCTTTACTTTCGTGAACTCCATAAGGCAAGAAGTGCTAGATTTAACACTCTCTAGTAAAACACTTTCGTAAAAAAATCTAATGGGCATGCTTCTGATGAAATATCTCTATCAGACCACAAACTTTTATTATTTGAATATAAAGTGAATGACATTATCAAAGAAACTTTCAGAGACCCCAGGAAAAACAAATCTTTACTATTCAAAACAAGGTGCGGGTGGTAGTTTCCCGGAAAAAAAAGTATTAACACACAACGAACTCGAAAATACTTCTATATAAGTAACAATCAGAATAATTCAAGCTTTCAATAATAGCTATCCAGTCAAAGTGCGAGTGACGGATAGGAACAAAGTAAAGGAATACAATTTCCCTGTTTAACTGAAATGTTTAAAACCAGTTTGATTTGAATCATATTTTAAAAACTTTGTGGCAAATCCGTTTATTCCTAAAGCAAACAAAAAAGATAAAAAGAGTCCAAAATCTTTAAGAACTACCGTTACCTGTCCTAATTCCGCGCAGCGCCTAACACCGTGCTTTCAACATAAAATAAGGAATATTTTGAGATCTTGATTGATTATTTTACCGATGATTGCTGCAAATGTTAGAGAATATATCCAACTTTACTAAGGCATCACTATTTGAGATCTAGTCACACGCGCACGAGTTCAAAAAATAAAATAAAAATTCTTGTAATGAACTGCCTTTTTTTTTGCTCAGGCTTAGCTGCGTTGTTATGGACGTGATAAAAGCTTGGTTTGTTTTTTTAGTGAACATTATGTAAAATAAAAGTGAAACGAATCGATTGTTTGGTGATGGATAGAAAAATAAATAAAAAAAAAAATAAATTAAATTTTTTTTTTTTTTTTTTTTTTTTTTTTTTTTTTTTTACCACCGAAAAAAAGGGACAGCAATTTTTTTATTTTTTTTTTTTTGTGTTTTTTTTTCTGTTTCAGAATCGCAAAAAAAAAAAAAAAACGCATACGAATACACAGTGCGACAGATCCTGACAAGAGGCGAGACCACCCGCGCTGCCCCCCCGGTGTTTAAAAACAGAGAACAGAGGCATCTCTTTTCTCCTCTTCATGTATAAAAAAAAAAAACGACATAACAAATATATGTCGTGATGCTCTTGGTAGGCGGCGCTGCAGTTGTGCGATAACTGTCATGCCAATGTTTATCAATAAAAGACCTAGCACATGACATTAACTTTTACACACGTTTTTCAAGAAAGGTATATGGACATCAATGTCTGTTCTCTGTGGTTTAATGCTGGGAGGGAGAAACAGACTCAAAAAATGTGAGTGTCAAGTGGAGCCAGATTCGAGCTGTCAAGTGAAGCCAAGAGAATAAAATATCAGTCAGTGAAAAGTATTGATATTGGATATAAAATATTTTCTTGCTTGATAATACTTTGAACTAAAATATTTTCGTGTTCTCATTGCTGAAAAGATAGGAAATTTGCAACTCTGTTGAGTGTAAGGCATATGTTTTCATAAATTTGACCAATTTTTCAATGCCTAGAGACATTTATTCTTGAACCCAAGTCATAAATTTTGAGAAGAAAATCTGCAAATGTTGCTAGGGGTCTTGTTAAATGTACCGATTACTTGATAACTTGTAAAAATAAACTTGATGATTTCGATCATGAAATAAATTTTAAACTATACATATTAATTAAACGAAAAGAGATGTATTATGGAAACTACATGCGAAGAAAACTATCGTCAAAGCAAATATATTTAGGTCAATTCAAAAGTAAACTTTTCTTTGTTCTGGCCCCAAATAAATGTTAAATGTGCTGCAAACGTATTATATGTAAAAATTAGCGTTACGTCAATGTTTGATTTAAAATTATTCGTTTTAAAAATATATGTGAATATATTTGGATTTTAAATAGACCCCTGAAAATAAATATGTTTATTTCGAACATGCTCTACATTTTTGTTAATAAATCAGTCGGGTATTTATATTTTTGTTTATTAAAAGCAGTTTTCAGTTTAATAACCTGTTGGTTAAAATCCAATTGGATTAGTTTCGGGATTAGACATTGTGGCATTCTGTAATATTATTGCATTGTAGCCCCTCCAGCGGTTCCTACTCATGGTGAAAGTTAATGGAGTTTCGTTGCTCTGACTTCACACCCATGTTGCTCTGACTTCACACAAAACTGGAAGTATTGAAATAATTCAACATTGAATACTGACGAGAGCTATTATTCGAATCATTTTATCACTAACTAAATTATAATTATTATTCATATTGAAATATAATCAATGATCATAATATTATAATAAAAAAAATCTAATTTTATTCAAACTTTTTTTATGAGAACAAATTTTACAAAATGTATAATTTTAACTATTATTATTATTATCATCATTATTATTGTTACGAAAATAATTATATACATAACAATTATATTTAAAAAAATTTACCAAGCCTACTTTTATACGAACATTTTTAACAAAAATTATAATTCTAATTATTATTTTTATTATTACTGTTATTAATGTGATAATTATTATGATAATGATTTTATTGTAACGAAAATAATGAATATCGTTTGGTGATTATTGTGATTATGCGTAATATTTTATTTTATTAATTATTTTTTTATTATCATATAGCATATTTTGGTTGTTATAATATTTATTTTAATTCTAATAATGATAATGAATATTTCTATAACAATGAAAAGTTGAAATATGATGAGTATTGAATATTATATTTATTACTATTATGATAACTATTATAATAATTACTCTTTTACATATTTTTTTACAATTTTTATAATTATAATAACAATTATTTATATGATTATTTTGATTAATAAAATTATAATTGTATTTAATTAATCAATATGATTTAATAATGATGATTTTATGATTTTGATCTAAATTTTATTGATTTGATTAGGGTTATTATGATAATGATTATATGATTGTTATGATTGTTATGTTAATTCTGTTTTTTAACCTGTTAAATGTTTTTTAATTCTTGTTGTTCATTATGAAAAAGATTATCATGATAATATTGATATTATTATTACATAAGTATTATTCTGATCATTTTATTATCATTAACATGAGATCATTAACATTGTTTTAACAAAAGTATGAATAAAAATCACAATTAAAACCCTTATTTATATAAAAGTCATAATAATATAAATAATGTTTATTATAACAAGAGATGATTATAACAAAAATATTAATATGATTTTTATTATAATTATTAATCAAATTATAATATAAACAATTATTATAACAATGATAATAATAATGATAAGTCAATTCTGGTAATAAAAATTATTATTATTAATTTATCGTTAATATTTGCAAAGTAAACAATAACACTATTTTTGAAAAAAATGATCAAAATATATCTCATTATAACTTTTATGTTGGCTTACAATATTATAATTATTATGATTGAAACTAATATGGGTCAAGGGTTTATGATAATAAGTTTAACGATTATTATTAATATTTCGCATATGGTTATTATAACTATTTTGATTATTTTTATTTTTATAATAGGTATAATTAAAATTATTACAATCATTATAAGAAAATCAATAATATATAATCATAGAATAATAATAATAAAAAATTCATTGTTATTTTATTAAGAATATTAGGAATTCATATTGTTACACTTATTTTTATTGTATATTGTCTTACACTTATTTTTATTGTTTTTATTTTTGTACTTTGATTATAATTTTTTCATTGTTATTGTTATACAACAATATGAACAATCATCATATCAATAGTAAATATATGATGAATTTAATTTGCCTCGTTGTGATCATTCTTATTAGAATACTTATTTTTATTACTATAATTGCTTTTGTAGTTATTATTTTTGTTTTTGTTATTATTATCATTATTCTAATTATTGTCATTATTTTTAATATACATTTTAATTACTAATTCTATTAGAAAGTTTTATGTGAGGATTATTATCATCATTAAGATTATTACCTGAACAGCTTTAAAATCTCCCTGTCCTCTAAAACCAGTGTTGCTCTGAATTCCGATTTTGCTTCGAACTGTTCATCAGAAGAAACTGATTCGTTCCCGACGGCTTCTTGATGCGCCTCAAAATCCTTATCATCTACTTCGTCTTCAGGTGGCATTAATTTGGGCCCCACTGCAACACTGCAAGCGCCGGTGAAGAGTAGAGAGGACGAGATTTATAGAAATCCAACATTCTATCGCTTTATAGCGGCTAGCTATCGGAAGGCAACAATAATGCATCAATTGATGGAACATCATTTCTTATTTGCATGATTGCGCTATTTTTTTTTTTAATCAGTTCGTTTATTTATTAGGCTCAGGCGTGTGTAACACTTTGCGGAGCCGATATTCAATATTGTAATTAACAATTTTTCTATTTCGATTTTAGTAAAGAGGGGTGCCAATTACTCGTGGCTAGCTCGAGGTTAATGGGTCACATTATTGTTTGGAAGGGGCTAGGCAGGTAACTTATTTCAGGTATTTGTTGCTGCTCATGGTTGCGACATCTTCCAAATCCTCGGTCTCTGTAGTCCCTTACAGGAACTAAGCTGCAGATGGGTGACCACAGCTTGCTGGGCAGGTACAAGTAGCACGGCAACAAAAGGATAATATAACTGGGACACAATGGCAGGGAATTTACTAGAGTGAAAGGGAGGGGGTGATGACATTACACTCTTAGATCAGACAAACAAAGGAATTCGTAAATCGCTTGCATGTAGGGAAGATCACGCATTCCCAAAACATCTCTTACTTCGCGGAAGGGTTGTCTACCTCGGGCCACAAGGGTATCCAATAGTCGTGCTCTGGAGGCATCATTACCCGGGCAATGCCAAACTGCGTGATCGATGTCATCATAACCGGTTCCGCACCTACATATGTTGCTATCGACGAGGTTAATTCTGTAGAGATGTGCGTCTAGCAAGTAGTGGTTGGACATAAGTCTTGACATCACACGAATGAAACCGCGACTTACATCCAGACCTTTGAACCACGATCTCGACGAAACATTTGGAATAATGGAATGTAACCACCGCCCAAGAGAATTACTTGTCCAAGCGTTTTGCCAACTTTGAAGAGAACTCTGACGTACTAATGGGAAAAATTCATCATGTGAAATTCTTCTTTCAAAAATCTCGCCTTCTTGTGCGCCCACCTTTGCTAGAGAGTCCGCCTTCTCATTGCCTGGTATTGAGCAATGTGAGGGGACCCATGCAAAGGTAATTCTAAATGATCTTTCGACCAACGCACACATCTGCTCCCTTATTTTTGAAAGAAAGTAAGATGAGTGCTTAACTGTTTTCATCGACTGGAGAGCCTCAATAGAACTGAGACTATCCGAGAAGATGAAATAATGGTCTACGGGCATGTCGGAAATTATCCCCAATGCGAAATTGATTGCTGCCAGCTCAGCAACATATACGGAACAAGGTTCCTGAAGTTTCCGGAAGGCAGATGAGTATTCATTGTAAACACCGAAACCAGTGGATCCATCAATGCGCGACCCATCAGTGAAAATTCTTCTATTGCAATTGACATGTTGGTACTTTTCGATGAAAATATGGGGAGTTAAAATAGGTCGAAGTTGATCTGGAACTCCTTGAATAGCCTGTTTCATGGAGAGATCATAAGCAATGGAGGAACTGTGATAAGGAAAGCGTACACTAGGAGGGATATAGCATGGAAGACTTATATCAGATGACATATAGTTAATATAGATTCGTAAGAATCTAGACTGGGTTCTCAATTCGAGCATTTCTTCGAAGTTTTCAATCACAAGGTTGTTACTGATTCCACACTTGATCAGTATTCTAGATGAGAGCTCCCAGAAGCGGTTCTGTAAGGGTTTTACTCCTGCCAGAACCTCCAGGCTCATATTGTGCGTTGAATGCATACAGCCAAGGGCAATACGTAGACAACGATATTGAATGCGTTCCAATTTGATGAGGTGGCTATCTCTTGCCGAGAGGAAGCAAAAAGAGCCATATTCGAGAACTGAGAGAGTAGTTGTTTTGTAGAGTTTAATGAGGTCTTCCGGGTGAGCACCCCACCATGTCCCGGAAATTGATCTTAGAAAATTGATCCTTTGTTGACATTTCTGTTTTAAATACGCAAAGTGATTACTCCAAGTGCATTTTGAATCAAACATGACTCCAAGGTATTTAAAGGTCAAAGATTGGGTAATGTCTCTTCCCAACAGCTTGAGACGCAGTTGGGCTGGGAACCGCTTTCTAGTAAACACTACCAATTCGGTTTTATGCGGTGAAAACTCGATCCCCAAATTTCTGGCCCAGATGGACAGATTATCTAGGGAATTTTGCAATGGTCTTTGCAAGATTTCTGCACGTGGACCTCTAAAGGAGATCACAGCATCGTCTGCAAGTTGTCTTAGCGTGCATCTATTTTCCAAGCAGTTATCAATATCTTTAACATAAAAATTATAAAGCAAGGGACTTAAACATGAGCCTTGGGGTAAGCCCATGTAGCTAATTCTGGAAGTTGTCAGTTGACCCAGATTGAAGGTCATTTGTTTTTCTGACAGTAAATTATACAAAAAGTTGTTTAAAATTCCTGGTAATCCACTACTGTGCAGACTATCTGCCAGTATATCTATGGAAACTGAATCAAATGCGCCCTTAATATCCAGAAATACTGAAGCCAATTGCTCCTTGTGTGCAAAGGCCAGTTGTATATCAGATGAAAGCAACGCTAAACAATCGTTTGTTCCTTTGCTCTTTCGGAAACCAAATTGCGTATTTGATAGCAGGTTGTTTGATTCAACCCAACGGTCAAGTCTTGATAGGATCATTTTTTCTAACAATTTCCTTAAGCATGATAGCATAGAGATCGGACGGTAAGAATTGTAATCAGACGCTGGTTTCCCAGGCTTTTGAATAGCTATTACTTTAACCTGCCTCCATGCGGGTGGAACTATATTTAATTCCATGAGAGTGTTATACAGGTTAAGTAATCGTCTTTTAGCGATATCGGGGAGATTTTTTAGAAGGTTGAATTTAATCATATCGCTTCCCGGAGCAGAGTTATTCGATGAAAGAAGTGCCATTGAAAATTCCAACATTGTGAATGGTTCGTCCAGAGAACCGTTATTTCGGGTAGTATCCCGTAAATTCGGTTGTGTTGGGACAGAGTCTGGACAAACCTTTTTAGCGAAGTCGAATATCCACTGCATGGAGTATTCTTCACTCTCATTGGAGGATGAGCGGTTTCGCATGTAACGAGCCTTTCTCCAAAGCGTTGTCATCGAGGTTTCTCTAGATAGTCCCTCTACAAACGAACGCCAGTAATTGCGTTTCTTTGCTTTGAGTAAGTTTTTAAGCCTTTTTTCAAGCTTGAGGTACTTATCAAAAAGCTCACATGTTTCATGTCTACGATAATCTTTAAACGCATCGGATTTCTCAAGATACAACTTAGTGCATTCATCATCCCATCCAGGGGTGGCGGGTCTTCTTTTGAGGGATGCACTTGGAACACGTCGTTTCTGAGCTTCTAATGCACTTTTGTACATCAGGTCGGAAAGGAAACGATACTCTTCTAATGGTGGAAGAGGATCGGTAGAATCAATACCAAGGGTTACCGCCGATGCAAAATATTGCCAATCAATATGCCTCGTGAGGTCATAAGGAACATGGATTGACTGGTCTGTTTTATTAAAACTATTTGTGATTGAGATAATAATTGGTAAGTGATCACTACCATGGGGATCATTGATTACCTTCCACAGACAATCTAATGATAGTGAGTTAGAGCACAAAGATATGTCAAGTCGACTCTCCCTGGCAGGAGGTTTTGCTATTCGTGTCGCTTCCCCAGTGTTCAAGATGTTCAAGTTGAAATCGTCGCATAAGTCATAGAAAATACCCGCTCTGTTGTCATCGTATTGTTCGCCCCAAGCAGTACCGTGGGAGTTCAGATCGCCCAGAATAAGAACTGGAGATGGAAGTAATGTAATTGAACTCCAAAGTTGACGGCGGTTTATTGATGCCCTCGGAGGGACATAGACGGAAGCTATGCAAAGATCTTTATTCTTTACATTTATTTGGCAAGCGACGATTTCAATGCCTGAGATTATTGGGAGTGAGATTTTATAGAAGGGGTAGCACTTTTTGATCCCCAGAAGTACGCCACCATATGAATCATCTCGGTCCAGGCGAATAATGTTAAAATCGTGGAAGTTTAATTCATCTTCGGATGAAAGCCATGTTTCACAGAGAGCAAATATATCACAATCAGAATTGTGAATCAAATACTTGAACGAGTCTAATTTAGGTATTAGACTACGACAGTTCCATTGTAATACCGTGATCATATCTTGATCCTCACTCGACGAATTATTCATCGAAAGATATGAATTCACCAATAAGGGGCCATGATACAGTCAATTGCTTGAAGTAGTTTCCAACTATAGGAATAAGCAGGTCAATAATTCCTCGGAGCGGTGAAGCATCCGAAAGGCCAAGAGCATTTAAAATGTTATCCACAATGTCCCTAAAATTAATCTTACCTCGCTTGGACGGGATATTCTTAGAATTGCGAGAAGACGTAGTGTTTGGTAACCTCTTACGGTTACTGTTATTAGGTAGCGGCGGGTTGGTATAGCTACAGCTAGGAACGGATGCATCAGCTATTACCGGTTTATTCGGTTTTTTAAATTGACCCCCTCTACCTCCAATTTTTTGCAAGCTTCTGAGAGTAGGTTTTATTTGTTTCCGGCGCACACCCGGAGAACTAGTAGGCTTTCTTTTACCGGGGGCGTGTACCTCCGGAAATCCACTCTCATCGGCTTCGTCAGAGTCCAGTTCATCGGAAGACAAAATCAAAAAAGGATTTTCATTTTGAGCGGCTGATACAGACGATGCAGACGCTCCGTTTTGCGACTTTAACATTTCTGCATACGTCTGCTTGGAGCGTTCTTGTATGGAACGTCTCACGTTACCAGTGCGCTTCTTGTACACGGGGCAGTTCTGCAAATCGTGGAGAGGCTCTTTGCCACAGTAAGCACACTTTGTTGCTTCCTGTTGGCAAGCATCCTCTAGATGCCTTTGGCCGCATTTGCCACAACGGGGCTTGTTGTCGCAAAAAGTAGCCGTATGACCCAACTGTTTGCACTTGGTACAATTAAATACCCTTGGTACAAAAAGGCGCACTGGAAAAAAAACTTTATCAATTTCAACAAATTTTGGGAGAATTGATCCGGCGAAGGTCACTTGTAGCGAGTCCGACGGTGAATACGTCTTTTTTCCATCTACCATTGATCCTGCATGCAATTGTTTGCATTCCAGAATCTCAATGGTAGACGAAGCGGAATCTGGAAGTCGCCCCTTACCTTCCATAACGTCTTCACACGTCAGGCTCGCTGCAGAAACCACACCGTCTATCTCCACATCTCGAGATGGGATGTAGACGTAGTACTCGACATTATAACCTGCGTCACTGGCAATTTCATTTGCAATTTTATACGTAGGTGCAGTAACACGCAGTTTGTTTCGGTTGACCTGATGAAATTCGGTCCCCGGATAACGACGCGTCAAATTTCTTTTAATGCCCAAAAAATCTAGGGCTTTCACTTTCTGCCGAAAGTAGACAACCCAAGGAGAGGCAGAAGACGGCTGATAACAGCGCGCCCTAAAAACATCTTTGGGAGGCAAGTCGCCCCCCGTAGAATCATCCATGCAAGAACAAATTCAGCGAACAGAGAAAAAAAAAATTAATAAATTAATAAAAATCAGATGATTTTTTTTTGGACCACCCTATGCAGAACGATTTACTATATGGGAGAGAGATACACAACACACTAGCAGATGACGAAACAAAAAACAAATGTGCTACTTGCCGTTTGCCGGATGGCACCTTCTGCTGTTGTTCGCAAACAAAGCACCGCTTGCTGACCGGCAGTGGATGGAGCGATGACCTTCCTTGCTGCGATGGTGCTTATGGGGTTACACTTTTTCCCCTCGGGTGTTTGACGATGGTACAGGCTGGACAGATCATCCGTCGGGCTCGGCCGGGAATGTCTGCTTCCCTAATGGAACGCTCGGCTGGATATCGGTGGTTTAAACAGTGCACTACTTTTAATCACCGCGTGATTGATAGCGGGTTGAAAAAAAAAGCAAAAGAGGTAATGCGGAGTGCGAAAAAAACTAAACCGAAGCTCTTCAGCGTTCGATGCGGAATGGGAGTGAAGAGTTACTTATCAATGTAAACGGTATGGGCTAAACGTTTTTTTTACACACATTAGCACGTGCCCTTTCCCCCGAAATATCGGTAAACAAACCTTGTAGCCTGACGCTTTATATCGCATGGCATAGAACACAGGCCTGGCAGTGGGAAACTAATCATCTCCTTTACTCGTTTGGTTCAAAATAGAACTGCGAGTTTGACATCACAGACACTGTTGCATAGGTGTAAAGGAGATAACTTCAGTATGCCAGACCAGTATTTTACTTGATATGGATTGTATTAGTATGCGTTTAAACATGGCTGCAATTCTCATATGGTTTAGCTCACTACCTGACACAAATGAAAATCAAGAACCCTTTGAAAAATGGAGCTCCAGGAAGGGTGGGCTGCCGGTTTTTTGATACGCCATCCGACCATTTCGTCAGGGGTGCCAAGCACTCTGTCTAAAAACGGAACCATCGTAACTGAGCAACAAATGAGGCGCTAGTTTCAGAAAGTTTCTTCATTTATTAAAGAAAGTCAAAAGCACAAACTTGCCCGATGAGAAATCAAAAGGGAAATTTTGAATTAATGTTCAATATTTACATACGTTTTTGATGAATAAAGTTCATCAAAAATGCTTTAATTTTGAAATTCTATACAATCTGTAAAAAAGCAAAACCAGGGAATTAGGATCTCTTGTGCGCGGTATATAGAACACCATGCTTGAAGTGCGCGGAAATAGGCAAATTCATGTATTGAACTATTTAAACATTTTTTATGTTTCATAAAGCAACGTAAATCATATTTTTGCTTCATAATGTATGCCACACATAATCAAATGACGATCGAGAAAATACAAATGAATTCATTTTTTTATTACGGGTTTCAACTTGCAGCGTCACTAACCTCACGGTAATAGGGCATGTCACGGTATTAACCTTTCATCATTTATGTTGAAATTGATGGAGAAACTAATTGATGACTATATTAAATCAAAATACTTAGATTCGATTTCATTAAATAAATACCAGTTTGCATACCAACATGGAAAATCAATAAAAACAGCACTTCATACACTCGTAAAAAAATTGAACAAACATTTGAAAGCAAAGAGATTTTATTAGCCGCGTTTCTTGATATTGAAAGAGCATTTTACAATGCGTCTCAGGAGAAATGTTATGATAAAGCGTAATTTTGATAAAACTATTATAGATTGGATTTTTGAAATGTTGAAAAAAAAGAGAAATAATATACAGTCATGGAAGGTCAACGGTCACCGTAAGGACTGTGAAGGGTTGCCCACAAGGAGCGGTTCTTTCACCTCTGTCGTGATCACTGATAGTCGACAAACTACTATCACATCTCGAAACGCAAGGATTTGAAATTATTGGTTTTGCCGATGACATAGTAATTATGGTTCGAAGGAGATATGAACATGTTATCAGTGATAAATTGCAATATGCTCTCAATTTAACTATAGCGTGGTGTTTTTGCGTGTACTTTGCGCCTGATAAAGCTTGCAAGTCATCATATGAAATCGTTTTCCAAACAGCTGAAGCAATCGTATCTCGTTTCGCTCCTGAATTCAAAGTTCATATATATTGCGCTGCTATATAGATTTTATTCCTGATTCAGATAATGAGAGTATTTTAGTTCTTGTCGTTGGTGATAACGAAACATTACAATTTATTTTTGAGAAAATTGCGTTTAGGCTTCAACCAAATAAATCCCCCCGGGATGGAATTCCGCCAATATTTATGAAAAATTTGGCAGTTGAGCTTACATCCCCTTTATTTTGGCTGTTCAATAAGTCACTAGCATTCGGTAAATTCCCAGCAGAATGGAAAAAAATCTTTCTTAATCCCAATATACAAATCTGGCAGAAAATCCGATATTCGAAATTATCGTGGAATTGCAATAATATCGTGCATCCTAAAACTCTTCGAATCAATTATAATCAAAAATATGTTTAGTCAAGTCAAACATAAAATAACGAATGCACAACACGGCTTTTTCAAGGGACGTTCCACCACTTCAAACCTGCTCGAATTTGTTGATTACTCATTGAAAGCAATGGAGAAAGGTAATTACATAGAAGCTCTTTATACAAATTTCTGCAAAGCGTTTGATAGACTTGACATTTCTATGTTGATTTTCAAGCTTGAAAAAATAGGAATTGAGTTAAGACTCCTCTATTGGACTAAGTCGTATTCAACCGATCGCTAGCAAATAGTTAGATTCAATGATAAAACATCAAATCATATTAAAGTCACATCTGGTGTTTCTCAAGGTTCACACTTAGGTCCACTTCTTTTTATCTTATATGTTCACGATATATCTTTTACTTTAAAAAATCTAAGAGTTCTTATATATGCTGACGATATGAAACTGTTTCTATAAATGTGAAATGAAGATGATATAAATGTTTTTCAGAATGAAATCTAGGTCTTTTATATATGGTGTTATAAAAGCTTGTTAGAACTAAATGTAAAAAAAATGTAATCTCAGGAAGGTCAAGATTTGTTACAGTACGTGTAAAAGGTATGAGAAAAATTGTGATAGAGGGGGCTGATAAATCTAAAAAATAGCGGACGTTATATTTGAGTCTTCTCTAAATAGACATGCATCAAGTCTTATAAAATTAGAAAATTCTTATTTGATAAGACTGGATGCATATCCATTTAAAGACGATTCAAATATGACGTTATATGAATTTTCGAAATACTGTTTATGTCAATGAAAACTCATTGGTTTTTGCTTGATAAGGGGTTTATTTTATTTTATTTTATTTATATGTACATTTTCACGTATTAGTAATTAAAATAGCTTCATATATTTAATTGTAATTAAAATAGCTTCATATATTTAATATTGTCTTTACGTGCTTATTTAACTCCTCAAATTCTTCTGACATTTTTGCATTACTGTTCAGCTGATATGAAGCAAAAATTCAGTTTTGTAATAATTTTATTTGACGGTTCAACTGCCCAGTCATATAGTTCCCGAGGAGTTTAGATTGTGTTTCCTTAATCTTGAGCAAGGCTAGCTCTCTTTGCCATTCGCTTGAGAGAACCGACTATAGCATCAAATAGACCCATGAGACGTTGCAACGAAGTGCCATTCTGCTTGCAATCCCTGCTTGGACTTCAAATTGCACAAACTGGCAAAGTTCTTTTTATTCTTATAATGGGCCGCTGCTCCATCTGTCATGAAAATAATTATTAAGCATTATATTAAATTTCGTTTAATGAAATCTAGCAATTTTGATATAAACAACTGAACTGCTATTGAGTGATGAGTCAATACTTCAGATATTATGATAAAGCTTTTGTTTTCCAATGTATTGTCCTTCTTGTAATATACTTCAAAGTTTTGGTAATAAACAGGATCACCCACCTGATTTAATTGTATTATCCTTAAATTTTAAAAAAAATAATTTAAACATAAGCCCTTTCCAAATGGTAGTCTTAATTTTTCAAACACTCAAAAACAATTGAAAAAAAAAAATGGTCATTATAATTAAATTTAATTGGCTTCTGTGAGGTTTTAGGACCAAATTATAAGACGAGGTGGCGCGATACACGGTAAAAATAGGAAATGAAAAATTTGTTGTTAGAAAAACTTTTTTTTCCTTAAAAGTGCCCATCTCGCGATGTATGGCGAACTTTTAGACATTTATATTGCCTTTATTTAGAAAAAAAATCGTCCAATTCTTAGATAGCCATTTTTGCAAATTGACTTTAAATTTTAAAATATTTATTTTTTTAGCGTGTAAGAATCGATTTTACAATTTTTATTTTTTTTTTCATTAAAGTTAAGACAATTTTCTAAAAGTAACATAAACACCTTTTTTTTTGTAAGTCTAGTCCTTTTTGAGTTATGTTGACATGAAAAATTTGTTGTTAGAAAAACTTATTTTCCTTAAAAGTGCCCATCTTACACTGTATGGCGAACTCTTAGACAATTATATTGCCTCTATGAAAAAAAATTCGTCCGATTCTAAGATTGCAAATTGACTTTAAATTTTAAAATATTATTTTTTAGCGTGTGAGAATCGATTTTACAATATTTACATATTTTTTCATAAAAGTTAAGACAATTTTCTAAAAGTCACCCATACATCACTTTTTCGTTAGTCTTGTCCTTTTTTAGTTATGTTGATTTTAAAAAAATCGATCAAAAAACGTAAGCCCTTTTCAAGTGACACTCTAGCTAAATTTTGAAAAAAAGTATGCAAAGTTGCTTGAAAAGACATAGCCTACATAGCCACAAAGTTTCGTTGGATTCTGAGAGGGTGCTGCCAAACACTGGACTGGAGTTGGCGTGAAATTCGTCATACGCCCTACGTACACGCTAAGATGAGAATACCTAAAGATCGATAAAAAGTACCGATAATCGCTCAAAAGTGCACATACGCAAATTATGCGTTAACACATATTACCTCAAATTGGGTAATAGTATTAAAAGAAGATAAACGTTAAAAATTACCGATTTTTTTCGATACTTTTTACTGAATATTGGGTATGTTTTTGTAGTTTTATTTTATAGGATGCTTCAAAAAAAAAGACATGAAATTTAACAACTTATCCATTCCGAATAGTATTCCAGATTCAGCACTTAACAAGAAACAAATGTTCAATTGTATTAGAAAATACATTTTCTGTATTCAAAAAAAGTTTCAATAAAGTATGGAGGAATCCAAGTAAAGCTAAAGTGAGGTTAAACATCGTAATCTAAAACTGAAATAGATAATAACTTTGCAGCTATTTTTTTAAATGTATGATGTAAATGGTCAGTGTCGTCATTATCGACGATTTTCTGCTTTTATTATCACCCATTACTTTGCAATTACAGCTCGAAAAATCATGTTTTAAGAGCACCATCTACTACCTATAATCGTATAACCTCACTTTTACCTGGATTCCTCCATTATAGAAATATTTATTCCGCATTGACCCAACATTATGACACGTTCCTTTATTCGCTCCGGGCTTGATAGCAAGGCGGTTCCTTTTTGTAAACGATACGCTGAATTCGCGCGACGTCTAGTAAATTATTTATACATTAGATCGATTTCCGATTCTACCGATAGTACACATAGTCGCGTTTAACCGATTTAAACCAATAGTAGAGTATGTGTCCCTTGACTCAGCCTAATAACGGGTGTCCACTAAAAAATGAGAATGATTTCAATACTTTTCCATCAGAACAAAAACGGCCGCATAGAAATGTCCCTTTAGATGAATGAATCGTTGCACTCTCCAGAAAATTTTCATACACTCTTATTTCACTCTAACATGTTCAGTCGTGTTCAGCATGCCGTCGAAACAGGAAGAACTGCGCGCGCGCGTTGTACAATTCTTTCAAGCGAACGAAGATCGTGGAAAAAAATACACGGTGGACCATTTTTGTCGTGAAAAAGTTCCGGTATCCACCGTATACCGTATCCTGGCATGCATGAGAGTAACCCGGAAGAAAGGTTGCGGCCGTCCAGCGAAAATAATGAATGAGAAAACGCTCCGCTCGCTGCGCAGCATGTTCAACAACAAGGATTCGGTAAGTCAACGGGAAGCAGCCCGAAAGTTCCATTGTTCGAAGTCACTCATCTGCAAGACGCTAAAGAAAGAAGGAATAGTGTGTAGAAAGAAAACCAGATCCCCAGAGTACACAGATGAGCAGATTCAAACCGTGAAATCCCAATGCCGCTGGATGACTCGGAATTACGGCGGAAAATCTTTCGTTCTGGACGACGAAAGCTACTTTCCTCTTTCGAAGTCTCAGATACCGGGAAACGACCGATTCTACACTAAGGACAAATCTACTACTCCTCCAAAAGTAATGTATAAGTTCAAGCACAAATTTGAATCGAAGGTTATGTTATACATCGTAATATCCGATAAGGGTATTTCGAAGCCGTGGTTCAAACCAAGCGGTTTGGCCATCAACCAGGAGGTGTACCAAAGAGAGTGTTTGCAGAAAATACTCATCCCATTTCTTAAACAACATCACTCGGATGGCAAATACGTGTTTTGGCCGGACAAGGCATCATCGCACTACGCAAAAAAAACGTTAACGTTTTTGGAGAGCCAAAATATACCATATGTCCCAAAAGACCGGAATCCGACAAATTTGCCACAGTGCCGTCCTATCGAGGATTTCTTCGGTCTTTTGAGCTCCATGGTATACAAGGATAATTGGAAGGCCAAGAACACCAAGCAACTTACCAACAGGATCAAAAGCTGCATCCGAAAAATCGATGTGGCTGCCGTCCAACGGTCATGTTCCAGCATAACGACTAAGCTGCGCCGCACGGCGGACCACGGACCATATGACAATATTCATTAAACTTAGTTTGAAGATTTAAGTTGACCCTTTTAATAAAATAAATCAGTTTGAACAAAACTTCACTGGTATTTTTTTCCTGACCCATTCTTTTCGTTCTCATTATTTAGTGGACACCCGTTATGTTTTTTTTTTTTTTTTTTTTTAAGGGGCCCCCCCCCCCCCCCCCACAAAAAAAAAACAAAACAAACAAACAAAAAAACCCCTCAAAAAAATTAAATGATTTTCACATATAATTTATTGGCCATTCCATTATCAAAACATTATAATTCACTCTACACAGATTTTGTTTCTTTGATTTGTATTTAGATGACCCATTTGAAAATCATTCAACCGAAACTAACACATTTTTATTGAAATTTTACCTATAATCACATTTTTAATACGCTTTTTATACAACATGCCATAGTTGGGAACATAGAATAAAATAAACATTGGGTCTACGGTTTTCTACTTAAATCATTGTTATTTTAGCTATGTGAACAGTTTAGAACGTGTGACTATTTTCTGTACATCTTGGCTGTATTACTTGGTTTATCGGTTTAATTTAGCCAAATTTAGATCATTCGAAGATCATGGAGACAATCTTTTCAGCTTAACCGGTCAAATCATGGTATCTCAAAGGGTAAGGAAATCGTTAATTACGCGGAAGTGAACAACTATAAATTGATTAATAATGTCTCAATTGGTTTGAATTAAATCGGTCTTCCTGATAGCAACATAATTTTGTTGATTATCGTCGAATTAATGACATATTCGGTAAATAGGCCGCAAGAAGAAGCTAGGCTAACATTACATCCCGTTACCCTATGTATACCCAAAACAATTTCGCCTTTTTTTTTTTTTTAACTCTTTATTTATTCCAAATTTTTACATTATTTTACATTCATATATTAACCTAGGTGATCCTGCTAAGTAATAAACATTTCAACCTTATATGCTATCATTTATATCTAATTGTGTTAATATTATTTTTACTTTGTCTATTCAGTATTTTTAACAGAGTTGCTTTTGCCTGCGTGTAAGAATAATTATTGATTTCTTAAAACTAGTTCTTATCTATAGAGAGAATTGATCATTGCAATTGAAGACTGCAATGATTTTTGTCTAAAATTATGAATTATTTTGTTGGACATTTCTTCTAGAGTCTCAACGTTTGAAATTCTATGTAATTCAATAGTACTGAACCAGGGTGGCAGCTTCAAAATCATTTTCAGAACTTTGTTCTGAATCCTTTGAAGTGCTTTTTTCCTAGTAGCACAACAACTAGACCATATTGGCACAGCATAAAGCATGGCCGGTCTAAAGATTTGTTTGAATATTAGAAGTTTGTTCTTCAAACAAAGTTTGGATTTTCTGTTTATAAGAGGATATAAACATTTTATATATTTATTACATTTGGCTTGAATGCCCTCAATGTGATCTTTAAAAGTTAATTTTTGATCAAGTATCAGTCCAAGATATTTTACTTGATTTGACCAAGAAATTGGAACTCCGTTCATAGTGACCATATGACTATTACTTGGTTTCAAAAATGCAGCTCTAGGCTTGTGTGGGAATATTATAAGTTGAGTTTTGGAAGCATTAGGAGAAATCTTCCATTTTTGAAAATAATCTGTAAAAATGTCCAAGCTTTTTTGTAGCCTCCTGGATATAACACGAAGACTTTTTCCTTTAGCGGAAATGCCTGTGTCATCAGCAAAGCAAGATTTTTGACAGCCCTGAGGTAAATCAGGGAGATCTGAAGTGTAAATGTTATAAAGTATTGGCCCAAGAATGCTACCTTGAGGAACACCAGCTCTGACAGGCAATTGATCAGATTTAGAATTCTGATAATTTACTTGCAAAGTTCTATCAGTTAAGTAGTTTTGAACTAATTTCATGATATAAAGCGGAAAATTGAACTTTTTCAGTTTCGCAATCAAACCTTCATGCCAAACACTGTCGAATGCTTTTTCTATGTCTAGAAGAGCAACTCCAGTGGAGCAGCCTTCAGCTTTGTTTGAACGAATTAAATTTGTAACTCTCAAAAGTTGATGCGTAGTTGAATGCCCATGGCGAAATCCAAACTGTTCATCAGCAAAAATTGAGTTTGTATTGATGTGAAGCATCATTCTGTTCAAAATTATTTTTTCAAAAAGCTTACTTATTGAAGAAAGCAAACTGATTGGTCGGTAGCTAGAAGCTTCAGCCGGATTTTTGTCTGGCTTCAAAATAGGTACGACTTTTGCATTTTTCCATTTATCTGGAAAGTATGCCAGATGAAAACATCTGTTAAATAGTTTTACCAAGAAAGACAAAGTACTCTCAGGGAGTTTTTTGATGAGGATATAGAAAATTCCATCATCAGCTGGTGCTTTCATATTTTGAAATTTTTTAGTTATAGTTTTTACTTCATCCAAATCAGTTCCCCAAGAATCATCAAAAATATTTTCTTGTGAGAAAATATTCAGATACTCCCTGGAAACTTGATCCTCAATAGGACTTGTAAGACCCAAACTGAAATTATGGGAGCTCTCAAACTGCTTAACAAGTTTTTGAGCTTTTTCCGCATTTGTGAGCAAAATTTTATCACCTTCCTTAAGCGCTGGTATAGGCTTTTGAGGTTTTTTCAATATTTTAGAGAGTTTCCAGAAAGGTTTGGAACTCGGATCTAATTTTGACACATTATTTTCAAAATGTTTGTTCCTCAGGGCAGAGAAGCGTTTTTTAATTTGTTTTTGTAAATCTCGCCATATGAATTTCATAGCGGGATCACGTGTTCTTTGATATTGACGCCTACGTACATTTTTCAGACGAATCAAGAGCTGAAGATTGTCATCAATTATAACTGAATCGAATTTAACCTCGCATTTTGGCACTGAAGCAGCTCTTGCTCTATTTATTGAGAAAGCCAGAGATTCAAGAGCATTATTAATTTCATGTCTTGTTTGCAATGGAACATTAGGATCAAAGTTGTGTTCCATAGATGTTCGATATTGATCCCAATTAGCTCTATGGTAGTTGAAAGTAGAACTGATGGAATTAGAAATGATTTCTTGAGATATTTCAAATGTAACTGGAAGGTGATCAGAACCAAAGTCAGCATGGGTAATCAATTGACTACAAAGTTGACATGAATCAGTTAGGACCAAATCAATAGTTGAGGGATTTCTGGCTGAAGAAAAGCAAGTTGGGCTGTTTGGGTATTGAATAGTGTAGTAGCCTGCGGAACAATGATCAAAAAGTATATTACCATTGGCATTGCTTTGCGAATTATTCCATGAGCGGTGTTTTGCATTGAAATCACCAATAACGAAGAATTTAGACCTATGACGGGTAAGTTTCTGGAGGTCACCCTTGAGCCAGTTCTTTTGCTGACCAGTGCATTGGAAAGGCAAGTAGGCAGCTATAAAAGTAAATTGGCCAAATTTTGTTTCAACTGAAACCCCCAAAGTTTCAAAAACTTTGGTTTCAAATGAAGAAAGAATGTGATGTTTGATACGCCTATGGACAATGATGGCAACGCCACCACCAGCTCCATTGAGACGATCATTTCGATAAACAAAATAATTTGGATCTCTTTTGACCTTATGGGCAGGTTTGAGATAAGTCTCAGTTATAACAGCAATATGCACGTTATGAACTCTTAAAAAATTAAATAGCTCATCCTCGTTATCTCTGATGGATCGAGCGTTCCAATTCAAAATGTTTAATGACTTAAAATCCATTACTGAACTTCAATGTCATGACAATATTATTGGCAAATTTAATACCAGTTTGGATAGCTTCAAACATGGAATTAGTTTTTAGCATATCGGTTATCATGTCGATTAACGATTGCTGTAAAAATTCTAATTTAGGAGCGGATATGTTACCTAAATCAAATTCATCAGAAGTCCCGTGGGAATTTTGGTTTTGGTTTCTACCCGCTGCAACGGCAGCGTAGGTAGGTCCATTTACATGTTGAACATTGTTAACAACACGGTTGGGTAAGAATGTAGGGTTTGAAGATTGAACCCTGTTGGTACCTGCAGGTATCGAAATAGTATTTACTCCTTGTTGAGCGTTTGAAGTTACAGTTGCGGATGGAAAAACCTGTCCGCTGTTTCTACCGACGGTTTGGTAGGAATTAGTTCTTTGCTGATCGTTGTTAACAGCAGCAGAATGGGTAGTAGCTGGTCGGGAACGTATATTGTTTCCTACCTGGCGTTTAGAGCGTGACTGCAAAATTGCTTTGCGAGTCTTGCACTCCCAAAAATTTGATTTATGGTTTTCACCACAATTTGAACATTTGAATTTTTGAGGATCTTCCTTCACAGGACAGTCGTCCTTAGTGTGTGAGGAATCACCACAATTCATGCATTTACCAACCATATGGCAATGCTTTGTTCCGTGACCCCATCCCTGGCACTTACGGCATTGGGTGAGGCTTTGGAAATTGGCTCCAGTCTTCCTGAAATGTTCCCACTTCACTCTGACATGGAGCAAAAGGCTTGCTTTTTCTAAAGCCTTAAGGTTGTTAAGTTCACTTGCCTTGAAGTGAACTAAGTAGAGATCGTTTGAAATCCCTTTGCGAGAATCGCCAGGCCGGGATTTCATTTTCATCTTAATTACTTGGACTGGGCTAATTCCAAGTAATTTTATTAACTCGTTTTTAATTTCATCGAGAGATTCACCACTGGGCAGTCCTTTCAAGACAACCTTGAAAAGACGTTCAGCTTTGGTGTCGTAAGTGAAGAAATTGTGGTTCTTCTGAGTAAGATACTCAAGAACGCGTTTGAATCCGTCCAAGGTTTCAGCATGCAAACGGCATTCACCTCGTCTGGAGATTTGAAGGGAATATTTCACACCTTCAACAAATGTTAAGATTTCCTTGCGAAAAGCATGGAAATCCGAAATTGCCACCACAATAGGGGGAACTTTTTCCTTTCTCAATCGAGAAAGTTTGTTCAAATTTTGATTAGATGATGGATCACTCTCATCATCTGTGAGCATATCAAATTGATTACTCACATTTATTTGATTTGCAGGCGAATCAATAGATTGCCCTTTTCGTTTGCGCTTATTTGCCATAGTGGCAGAGTAATTTGCTCCAAATCGACGTCCAAGCAGATAACTATAAGAATCCGAGGGACCGAAGAGGAATTTTCCAATGCGATATCCAAGCCGGGTTACCCGAAGGGCCTAACAAGGATCGAAAAGGAATAAGAGGAAATCTAAAAATTGTAGGTATTATTTAGCACTGAAAAGTGCTGTTTAAGATTTGGTGTAGCGTTAGGTAGCAATAGCACTTCCTTCAGCAAATAGAAAATAGAACCGCACGGCATGAAAGCACAATGCAGACCCAAAAAAAAAAAAAATTTCCGAGCCTGAATGCACGGAACGGAAGGGCAACTTAGAACGATTCAATGACATGAAAAGTGAAAAATTTTGTTGTGTAAAACGTATCTAGATTTTATTTGTTTTCACTCATCCTATTTTTATAGTGTGGAAGAAACGGCAAATCAACGGGTATAAGTACTGGTAATTCTTTTTATTACGATAGAATTAGTCAATTCGATGTTATTAAAGCTTTGAACTCTATTAATTCAAACGCTATTGGAGTCGATATGTTACCTGTGAAATTCTTAAAAGCAATTTGTCCTCTTTTGATTGAACCTTTAACACATTTATTCAATATTATTGTCACGACAAGTGTTTTTTCCGGATACTTGGAAGAAATCAAAAATTATTCCAATTAAGAAAAAATCTAGTTTAAACACGTTAGAAAACTTGCGGCCGATCAGCATTCTTTGTGCTTATTCTAAAGTATTTGAGAAGATTGTTAAAATGAACATTTGCGATTACATAAACAGAAATAATCTTTTAAACCAGTTCCATTCTGGCTATCGTAAAAAACACAGTACTAACACGGCTATGCTGAAGATAATTGACGATATTGGTCTAGTACTTGACAGAGGCCGCCCAGTTGTTCTCATCCTACTGGATTTTTCAAAAGCATTTGACACTGTGTCACATGGAATGTTATGCCATAAACTGAGATCAAATTTTGGGTTTTCCGTTCATGCTTCAAATTTGATTAGGTCTTATTTACGCGAGCGAACACAGGCTGTTTTCAGTGATGGAGTGCTATCTCGATTTCTTCCTGTATCATCTGGTGTTCCCCAGGGCTCTATTCTGGGGCCAATTTTATTTTCTTTGTATATCAATGACCTCCCTGAAATTATAAAAAATTGCAAAATTCATCTTTTTGCTGATGATGTCCAACTATACTTTGATTGCGCAGGTAACTCTGTTGCTGATATCTCTCAGAAAATTAATGATGATCTGAGGAGGGTCTTAGATTGGTCTATCAATAATATGCTTACCTTGAATTTTAGGAAAACTAATACTATTTTTATATCTAATGGTTCTTTTCAAGATTCTTTAAGACCATCACTGCTTTTTGACAATGATATCGTTGAATTTGTCGATAATGCCACAAGTTTGGGTATTCGCATCCAATCCAACTTCGGATGGGATAAATATGTATTATCGCAATGTGGCAAAATTTATGCTTGCTTACGTTTGCTTTACATTACTTCATCATTGCTCAGAACAGGTATAAAGATAAAGTTATTCAAAAGTCTGATTTTTCTCTATTTTTTGGCATGTGATTTTATACTTGATGGTGTATCCGTTCTTACTTTTGATAAATTAAAGGGTGCACTAAATTCATGTGTGCGTTATGTATTTAATCTGAACAGGTTTTCAAGTGTTTCTCACCTGCAGCATCTTCTAATAGGATGTCCTTTGGAAAACTTTAGCAAGTTGCGTTGTTGTTTATTCTTGCATAGCCTCTTTAATACGAAGCAACCTGGTTATCTACACAGCAAATTGCAAACAATGCAAAGCAATCGGTCCATAAAATTTATTTTGCCCAGACATCGAACGTTGAAGTACGGGAACTCATTTTTCGTGCGAGGTGTAGCTCACTGGAATTTTTTACCCAATAGTCTAACTAATGTCGATTCATACACAGCATTTAAGAGGAGATTTACAGAGCATTTTAATTAAGTAGTTTTGTTTTTGTTTTTTTTTTACTCAATTAGTTTATAATCGTTTATTGTTTTTGTGTGGCGCTTCTTCGAGAAAATCAATGTAACAATGAAAAGACATGTCTTAAGTTACGAAATATAAATAAATAAATAAATAAATAAAATAAGGTTTTTTTAATTAAAATAAATAACACACACAACACTCGCTCTCCCCACGAAAAAAAAAACAACACTTTTTTTTTTTTTTTCTTTATTTTCTTTTAAAAACACCACAAAAAAAAAAAAAAAATATTATTAAAAAAAAAAAAAACACAAACCCCCCCAAAAAAAGGGCTGCTACCGACACCCCCCCCCCAAAAAAACAACAACAACCCCCCCCGTTTCCAACCCCCCCCAAAAACAAAACCAATAAAAAAATATATTAAAAAAATTAAAAAAAACAAACCCCCCCCCCCCCCCCAAAAAAGAAAAAAAGCTGGAAGCACAATTTTTCCCCGCATTATTCTTTGTTTTCCGTGCTTCAGTCTCGAAAAAATACTTCGAGAAATGTCATAACAACAAACATCAAGGGATCTAAATCATACACATAAGGTATAACAATAATGCAGTTGACGTCACTATAATAACCAGTTGGGGAAACAATAGGGTAACGGGATGTAATGTCAGCCTAGCTCCTTCATTCGGCCTATGTACCAAACATGTCATTAATTCGCCGATAATCAACAAAATTATGTTCCTATCAGGATGACCGATTTATTTCACAGCAGTTGAGACATTATTAATCAATTAATAGTTGCTCACTTCCGCGTAATTTTCGATTTCCTCAACTTTTTAGACAATATGACTTTACTGGTTAAGCTGAACAGATTATCTACACGATCTTCGAATGATCTTAATTTGCAGAAATTAAACCTATCAACCGAATAATACAGCCAAGTTGTACAGAAAATAGTCACACGTTATAAACTAACAGGTCACATAGGTAAAATAACAATGATTTAACAAGAAAACCATAGACCCAATGTTAGGAACACATTTTTTTCCACGTTCCCAACTATGGCCTGTTATATGGAAAGCGTAGTAAAAATGTTGTTATTGGTAAAATTTACAATAAAAATGTGTTTCGATTCAAAGTTTTCCATATGGGTCATCTCAACACAAACTAAAGGAACAAAATCTGTGTAGAGTGAATTATAATGTTTTGATTATCAAATGGTCGCTAAATCATATGTGAAAATCACTTAAGTGTTTCTTAGCAGTTTTAGTATAGTTTGATTTATGAAATTGTTTGTTGGGTAGAGCGAATACACCTGGAAACGCATTGAATCAGAAAATCAGAAAAAAAAAATCGTACGAAGACAACATTTAATAACAAATCTGTCGAATGGGACGAACTTGCATCCATGAATAGACCCAATTTGGCGCTTATAGACCGACATTACATCCATATCCCTCGAAAGTTTCTGACTTTATAAAATAAGTTGCTATACTTTGTTCTTGCTTGAATGTTTGTCTGCGCTTTTAAATTAATTTTTCAACCTTTTTTTTGTCGGCAGAATTCCCTAAAACGTTACATGAAACGTTTGTAGATCATATAAGCTGCGACCATGTCAAAATATCAAGTTCAATACACCAGTTGCTGAAGCCCAGTATCGACTTAAAAAGTAGAGAGGTTACGGAATTTTGTTTAATATTACCAAGCGGAATTATGACAAATGATCTGCCTGGAACAAAATGTCACCTTTACTTACGGAATAATCGAGTGGAATATTTTTCCGGAACTAAAAGTGACAGCTCCCATTAGTTTGCGTGGAAAGCTTACACATTTCAATTTTACTTTTCGTTCTTGCAGGTGGATACTGCTGCAGAAATTTCTTTTCAATTCTCTACTTTTCCGTTTCAGTAAACGGAATTTAACATGAGATTGAGATTGAAAAAGAAATTTCTTTCGAACTCGATACCGACCTTGATCAAGAAAGTTAGAGTCAAATTAACATTTATGAATTTCAAACCCATGTTGAACAAAATCATTACCTTTGCCAAACAGTTGGTTTCAATATCCGAGAACATACCTTTCATTTTGAAAGGCCTGCCCATAATAGATACGTTGCGTTTGCGTTTGCGTGTATTTGACAGTTTTTCCATAAGTTTTCTGTGAAACTTACGTTTCCAATCACGGAGATAACTTAGTGCTCAAACACCACTGTTACTAGGAACTGGTAAGGACTGCAAATAGTAGACGGAGCACGCATATACTTCAAAGAATAATCAATTATAACGTAATTAAAAAGAATAACTTAACTCACTCAAAAGATTTTTATGAGGAGATTCCGTTGAAAGGTTCGAACACATTAAAAGAGGTATTGCAGCTTTCCGATAGTTCTAAGTAATCCATGCCAAGGCTAAGGGACTACGCAACTGATTTTTTTTATTTATGTAGGCCTCTGCATTGCTTATCGTCATGGGGGTACTAAAGTCCTTAAGTTCTGAGATTTTGCGTAGAGGTACTTCATGTTCCCGACATCCACCCCGCAAAAAAAAAAACAACGGTTTTTTTTTTTTTTCTCCGCCAATAAGAAGAAAAAAAAAAAAAAAACACACACCCCCGCCTATTTTTTCTATAATTTTTTTTTTTTTTTTCCAAAAAAAAAAAAAAAAAAAAAAAAAAGGGTTTGTGTTTTTTAAAATTTTTTTTTTTAAAATTTTTTGCACAAAAAATGTGTTTCCTCGTTGTCAATTTTTTTGCAATTAAAGAATGTGCACACCAAAAAGTAGTCGTCGGAAATGCCCTAATGCAGTCTTCTCCGTGTACGCTTTGCTAATCCGATCACTACTACATGAATATTAATGTATGTGTGCTATGATGAAGACGTCGTTTGGCTACAGTAACCTTTATTCAGTAAAATGGCGTCGAATCAAGAACGCGTGCGCGAAGCAATTTTGCACAAAAGAGTGGAAAATCCAGATATGTCGCACGGCGATATTGCCAAGTCATTAAAAATCGCAAAATCGACGGTTACTAAAGTGCTAAAAAACTTTCAGCAGCGCTTAACTTTAAAGAGAAAGGTCGGTTCCGGAGGTAACCATGATTCTCGTTTCGTCGCGGAGAGGAAGAAAGTGATTAAAGAATTTAAGAAGAAACCGAATATCTCCGTTCGTGATGTGGCGAAAATGTCTCCATCGTTCGTCCAGAAAGTGAAGAAAAGTGCAGGCTTGAAATCATTCAAAGTAGGTGTTGCTCCAAATCGTAACGACAGCCAGAACAAGAGCGCAAAATCTCGATCGAGAAAGTTATATGACACTATGCTGAAGGAATACGACTGTATAATATTGGACGACGAAACATATTGCAAAGCTGTCTTTAAGCAGATACCGGGACTACAGTTTTATACCTCGTTGCAAAGAGGAAATGTTGCTGATCGTTTTAAGCAAAAAAAAATGTCGAAGTTCCCAAAAAAATACCTCGTATGGCAGGCAATATGTGGATGCGGTCTCAGAAGCGACATCTTCATCACGACTGGCACTCTAAATGGACAAATTTACGTAAAAGAGTGTCTGAATAAACGACTGTTGCCGTTCATTCGGGAACACAACGGTTCGGTGCTGTTCTGGCCTGACCTAGCATCTTGCCACTATGGAAAACTGGCTAAGGATTGGTACATTGCTAATGGTGTAAATATTGTCCCAAATTATTGCAATCCGCCAAATTCGCCAGAACTCCGTCCGATCGAAAAGTATTGGGCTCTGGTCAAGAGGAATCTTCAAAAAACGAATAGCGTAGCAATTGATGAGAAAAGCTTCAGGCGTAACTGGCAGAAAGCTGCAAAATTGGTGACGGATGACACTGTGCAAAAACTGATGGAAGGTGTCAAACGAAAGGTGCGGGCATATGGATATAACAGGTCAAATTGACTTAACTGTATATGTTTTATATTTGTATTTTTATGAAGTCTTAAATAAATGATTTACTTTTGATTTTCTCATATTTTCCATTTAATACCACTAATTTCCCGTTGACTACTTTTTGGTGTGCACATTCTTTAGGTTAATTATTCACTACAACTTGTTTTTAAAACAGGTTTTCTATGCCACTTTTTTTTCTTTAATAAAAATTTAAAAAAAAAAAAAAGAGGAGAAATACACGGCTCTTTCAGAAAGTTTTGTTTTTTATATAAAAAAAAAATTTTTTTTTTTTTTTTTTATTAAAATTATTTTTTTTTTTAAACAAAAAAACAATCCCCAACCCACACAAAAAACAAACACACCACATTTTACAAAAAAAAAAAAAAAAATAATTAAAAAAAAAAAAAAAAAAAAAAAAAAAATTACACATAAAAAAACCCCCAGGGGGGTTTTTAAAAATTTTTTTTTTTTTTAAAATAAACCCCCACAAAAATTCCTCTCAAATAAAATTTAAAACATTTTGGATATACTCAAGCTCCTTAGTCATGCATGTGCATGCATGTATGCATGTAAGAATTTCGTTCAAATAAAAAAGTCGATTAAAATGTTATACATTATCAGGCCATTCTGACAGGAAATGCTCCTGATTGATTTCACAGCGCAAGTTGTCACTATTGCAAACGTGTTAGGCTATACGTGTTAAATCAAATTGCTTATTATTTTCAGCCGTGGAATCAGCTTTCAAAGTGGTTGAATAAAACAGGGGTTTGTTAATTTAAAAGAAGTATTACAGTCTGAATATAGACTTCTCCAAATGCTTAAGTGTGAGGTGATGGGGTGTGAAATATATGGTATGAACAAATCGATATACGTACACATCGCATTTCTTATTCACACAATAGAAAAGTCAGAGAAGTCAGAATTTTAGATCAAATCATAAAAAATATCTATTTATTCATATTTATATATTCGTTCCACGAGGAACAAACCTTCATGTAAGTACCTTGCTACTTTATACTAGCAGGTCTAAAAATGTTGTCTAAGCTTGGAGCATATTAAATTATTTTCCGTGTAATAGATGTCGCGACTAAGAACCTTCAAAATTCATCATTATTTGTCGTTACTAGATATACTTCCGTTTTGTGCTGGATGTCTGTTCTCTGTGACTCGATGTTATTAAAGGCCGTATATACCTGCTGCTGAATGCCGTATGTATACCCCACGAGTAGCTCAGGAAAGGAAAAAAATAGTGGGAGGTTATATTGTAGCTTCATGAGACAATAGTTATATCGTATTCCTTTTATAAGATTTTGCGAATATGAGATATTCAAATATTAGTACCAATTTTAACTAACAGTAAGGATTGGAGCCACTCACGAAGTGTGATGGTGTTTTTTTTTTAAAGCTGATTTGACCCAATTTAAACCAACAGTAAGGATGCTATTGGGGTCGCTCATGTATTGCGATGGTGGTTTTTAGTTGTGAAAACAATTTCAATTTGTACCACAACATCTACGAACTATTGTACTAATAAAACTAATATCTGTATCAAGCAGGTTGAACGTTTTAAAGAGCAATCTATTCTAATCCATTTAAAATTATGATTGAAGGATTTGGTGAAATTGGCGTCTCTAGAAGCCTTTCGTACCATTTGGCAACTTTATGCTTCTATAGATTCACAAGCTCATCTGTTTTGTACCAACTGGGGAAGACTTGGTCTTATTTTACCTGTGACAACTGTAACAAAGACAGCGATTGAAATGACAGCCGTAATAAGGCCCTTTGTTTTGATGAAGACGGCAGCATAATTATTCATTTATTATTGTATAGTAACCGATTACTTCTTATTTTAGGGATGCGTATAGAGCGTGGAATGAACGATCTGATAATTGTATTGTGCCAGAGCCAAACATTCAACCATTATTTCGTGACTTCAAACTATTCCCAACAACTGAGCAAGGTAGGTTTTGATATATGTATCTTGTACGAGGTTTAATCCATGTCCCTGTGTTTGCTGAAGCTTAAATCGATTGTGGTTACATTAGTTTCGACAATACTGTTTTGTATTGTATGAATTTTTCGCTTGAGACTTTATTATAGAAAATATAAAAAAATATAAAAAATATTTTTTTAAATTAGATCCCCCCCCACAAAAAAAAAAATTTTATTATAAATAAAAGTATTTTCCCCCCCCTTCCCTAGGCCTGTTAAAAAAAGTTTTTGTTTTTTTTTTTTTTTTTTTTTTTTAAAGGGAAAGGGAAAAAGTTATTTTAAAATTTTTTAATTTTCCAATATTTTTTTTTTTTTTTTTTTTTTATTTTTTTCTTTTTTTTCCCCAAGAAAATAAAAAAAAAAAAAAAAAAAATTTAAAATTTCCAAAAAAAAAAGAAAAAAAAAAGGGGGGGATCTATTTTTTTTGAAAAAAAGGCGTTAATTCGTCCGCTAAAAGACAGTTGTATTGACCAGCGGATGGAAAATTTGTGGAATAAAACTAATGTTACAAAAGTTATTTACATCTTGAAATGCTGGACTGCCCTGGGATGCATAATTGACGTAAGCGCCAAGACGACCAAAATTCACTTTTTGTTTTTTTTTGCATTCTTGACCCTATAATACATTGCCTCCAAGCACAAATAAAAAAAGTTTCTTCGAAAAATTGAGAGATAAATTGAAAAGAAAGGTTTGGCGTAAGCACCAATTGGTTGCATGAATGACGACTCTCCACATATATGTTGACCCATAGCTATGCAAAGCTGACCGTACACATCACGGGTGGCTGTAAGCGAAGTTGAATGCACCAAGGAAAGCAGATTAGAGAATACATACATACTTGCAATCTATCGATCTATGGAAAACACCTGGCCGATTCCTTACGATCAGTGGGGATACTGTATCCCTCATACTGCCTTGACATTTGGAGTTGAAATAGGGATAGAATTGATGGATTTTTTTTCGTGGCGAGAAAGTGAAAAGGGATGAGCCTGGAATTCTGACCATTCTGATATATAATTAAAACCACTGGTAGTAAAATTGCAGTAGGAACTAGCAAGTGGGTGTTGAAATTGACGTCATCATTTATTGTACACGTTCCGATAGCTCACAGCTTTCCGAGTAATTAAAAGCCCGCCATAACACCACCTCGGCCCTCCTTAGAGCCTTCAAAAGCTCTGCGTGTATGCGCGTAGGCGAGAAAGTGAAAAGGGATGAGCCTGGAATTCTGACCATTCTGATATATAATTAAAACCACTGGTAGTAAAATTGCAGTAGGAACTAGCAAGTGGGTGTTGAAATTGACGTCATCATTTATTGTACACGTTCCGATAGCTCACAGCATTCCGAGTAATTAAAAGCCCGCCATAACACCACCTCGGCCCTCCTTAGAGCCTTCAAAAGCTCTGCGTGTATGCGCGTAGGATTACAAAGCAAGACCATTCTGAAGGTGCCTGGGTTTGATTACCGGTACGGTCCAGGAAATTTTCTCGACTTCCCTGGGAATAGAGTATCGTTGTACCGGCCACACAATGATACGAATCCATAAATGGCTACTTTGGCATAGAAAGCTCTCAGTGAACAAATGTGGAAGTGCTAGGCGATCGACTTTTTTCAGGCACGAGAGAGTATTCTGGCCTCAGGATCATTACCTTGTTGTACTTGCGTTATCGGATGATTATCGGGAATTTCCACCGTCAAATCTGCATCACTCTCACCGTCGTTATCTGAACTTGAATAGGACAGCAATAGAAACAGAGCACCTTTGTCGGACATTTTCAAATGAATTTTATTTGTCAATCACTGTATTTTCGGAAAAAAAATCTGACGTTTCACCACACGCGTCCAGTTGCTTCCCGATTCGTGAATGTACGACATATTATTCAGAACTTAGCAGCCTGGTTTTTACGCCAAACTATGAGAATAAACGTTCAGTAATATGCCGGTTTATTCACATAAGTTGGCGTATGCGTTTTGAAGATGATAAAAAAATGAAACTATTCTAATTATCTTGCTGGCCAACTTTCATTAATAAAACTTCATCAAATGGACAGAACATTTGTCCATAATTGTTGGTATACAGCATTTCAGCTTAAACCCGGAAAAACGCGTTCTCTCAACAATCGGCATGATGGTGGTTACGTCAACTATGCATCCCAGGGCAGTGCAAAATTTTTTAATTTTAAAAGCAAAAATAGAAAAAAAAAAAAAAAAAAAAAAACAAAACACCCGCCAAAGCGAGGCCCCCCCCCCAATTGATAAACAAAAAAAAAAAAAAAAAAAAAAATGAAAATTAAAAAAAAAAAAAAAAAATAGGAAACTTTTTTTTATTAAAAAACCTACCATTAATTAATTAATAAAAAAAAAAAAAACACAAAAAAAAAAAAAAAAAAAAAAAATAAAAATATATATTATAAAAAAAAATATTTGTTAGGGGGGGCACATTTCCCCCCCCCCCCCCCAAAAATTTAAAAAAATCCCCCCCCCAAAAAATATATTATGTAGGTCGGTTTATTGAGAAAATTTTATAATGCCTTCGTTAACAACGTCTGCATTAGGAATTTCTTATAGCAAGTATTAATAAAGACAATATTGCAAATTATCGATTCACAATCTTAGTTTTGGTGAACTATTCCAATATCACTTATGGTTTTGTTTTGTTACAAACCGTCGTTTTCCTTTCAGTGTGATTAAATTAGCATTACGTTATTTTTATTATTTTTAGATTAACGTTAACATTTTTTCTTTTCAGTACATGACATGTTGCATACTGCCAAGCAAATTGTGCGCGGTTTCAATAATGGTAGTAAGATATCAAAACATAAAAATGGGTTAACATTCGGAGAATTCTCAGTTTTATTATCTGACATACGTAAATTAAGGTGAGCCCTATATATTATTAATGTTTCGAACACGTGGTTATTATTGTAATATATTTATACATCTCGTTTATTCCTAGGCATACCGCTATATTAAGGATAAATGACTCTTCTCAGACTAGTGGACATTGTCAAACTAACACATCTTCCACTGAAAACGAACAAAATACTAGGCTCGATCAATTATCGGTTCCAAACAATGAAACTACTATCGGACCAGAGGTATTTCTGGGCGGTTCTTGCAATCCAACAACATGGCGAGCTGACGTAGCTATACCCAAATTGAATGAATTGGGTATTACCTTTTACAATCCGGTAATTTTATACTTTGACTCATTTTCGATTGAAATTACCTGACCAGAAAGAAACCAAAACATTATTTCACGTTTTGTTAGTCTGTTACTCAATTTTTTATAACAAAGGTTGCTACACTTTTGATCGCGGACGTAGCAAAAATAACAGAAATGATAGCAAATTCTCTAGAGATAAGAAAAATATAACAAATATAGAAATATAACTAAAATTTAAAATAACTTTTTAACACAGTTTTGTTACGATGTATCCAAATAGTATCAATTCTTAGATGCAGTTTAGTTTCATCATAAAGGTTACACCAGCATTTATTGTAAAATATTTTATTTTTATTTTCCTCTGACAAAAATTATTTCAAATTATTTAATTGTAGCAACTTCATCATCAATATAAAAACAAGAGTTTAATGATTTCTTAGAATTTCAATTCTACAATTTTACTCAAATAGTTTTTTAATATGAACAATGTTTTCCACTCAATAATTTTCTTAATAATCAATTCTATATGTATCCCTACCCTTGAGTATGTGATCTGGCCGCGATGGTAGGGCCTACGCCATTCGTATTGGGATGGTAACCAAAGACATATTCTGTCGTGATGGTATCACATGTTGACTATTTTTATTTTATGCCGCGTCACATATCTGGCATTGATGCACTAATTTTACGGATGTGATCCAACGGACGTCCTGTCTGGAAATCTGGAATTGTGATGCTGTCTGGTGGGGCTCTCTCCTCAGCCATAATGAAGTGGGATTTCCTCTTGGATGCAACACTTTTTTGAAGCATTCCTTTACAGGACGAGCCGTAATCATGCTTTAAAACAGATAGCTAGGTACCAATAATATAATAAACAATGTATCCATAAGTATCAACATTCATAGGAACTCGACTGTTGGATTCACGGAGTAGAAGTTTTTTCAAAACTATATAAGTGGCGCCAAACTTATTCTGTATGTTTCACTCCAAAGAACAATCTCAGAACGGCTTCAATCTCGATAATTTTATATTAGGAGATAGGGAATAGACGCGATGAAGCTTATCTTTTGCCACCGAAAAGAGAATCCTATAGCTGACTACGACTCAAAAAAAAAAAAAAAAAAAAAACGACTGTTAGACTGCAAATGCACGCAAAACATTAAAAACAATTCAATAACTTAGAAAATTGCATGAGACAAAACAAAACAAGCAATGAAATAAAAGGGGAAAAAAAACTTTCCTACAAATAACACAAGTCATTTTAAATAACGCAAAAGACAAAAACGGACTTAGGCAGACAAAGTAATAGGTGGTAAGGAAATGATGCATAATTGACTTTAGGCACACATGAACACTTGACATCATCAAACTAAACTATAAATATCTAAAGAGGAAGTGAAAGATCATCTTGAACTTATAAACGTCACACTATTCGAGCAGGTTATAGTCAATAGGAAGCACGGCATACTATCAAGAATAGAAATAACAATCCATGAGAAACCAACCCTACGTGAGTACAACTAAAACAAACCTCCATTAATGATAAAAAGGTAAGCATAACATATAACATAACATATTCCTGATATCCGTAATGATCGTTCCTTTGCAGGACGAGCCGTAATCATGCTTTAAAACAGATAGCAAGGTACCAATAGTATAATAAACAATGTATCCATAAGTATCAACATTCATAGGAACTCGACTGTTGGATTCACGGAGTAGAAGTTTTTTCAAAACTATATAAGTGGCGCCAAACTTATTCTGTATGTTTCACTCCAAAGAACAATCTCAGAACGGTTTCAATCTCGATAATTTTATATTAGGAGATAGGGAATATACGCGATGAAGCTTATCTTTTGCCACCGAAAAGTGAATCCTATAGCTGACTACGACTAAAAAAAAAAAATAAAGAAAAAAACTACAATCCTCAAATAAAACTAACAGTGCTGACTTTATCGAATACTTTACATAAATAGGTAACCAAATTACTATTTAATTTGCTTAATATATTAAATAAATTAAAATACAATGAAAATAACTTACCTTCAAAACTGAACATTTAAGTAAACAGTGAAGCAAAACAATTCCATTAAATGAGTTCCAATGAATCACAAACATCTCACAACTATAAAAATTAATCTCACTGAACTAAATTCAGTCTCAACGCTTTTCTTTCCAGGTTGGTTCTGAGGTGCAGAGGCGCATCTTCTAAAAATAAATAAAAATACTTGCTAAACAATATTTAAACCCCTATTGAACAATACCTAAGAACATAAAATAAACCACCAAAATTATATATTAACAACAAACATATGTGTTAATAACCAAACATAATGAAAATCCTAATAAAACTAAAGAACGAAAAACTCCACGTAAACTTAATAACACTGACCAAAATGATCAATAATGAATTAACTAATATTAACAAATTGTAATAAAAAATGAAACTTTCCCACCCTCTCTAACGTAACCTTCCGAGTTAGTTCATAACAGCGTCTTCTTGGGTGCCATTGCCTGTGTACGGCTGGTGAACTACTTCGAAAGGCTTACGTAATCTATTCTATCATCAAAAGCCTAGTGTAGAGGTTTCGACGCTATTCAGCGTGCAGCTAGTAACCCAACAAAAAAAAAAAAAAAAAAAAAAAAATATCATTAATAAATTACACAAACCATTGTATTCTATTTTGTTTGAAATATCATAATGTTCTCAATATTATGATCTCTTTCAACAATATTATATCATAATCAGTTAGCCATAACAAAGCTTGTTATAATGTTAAAACAGTGATGTTTCAACGGATGTCCGTGTTTCTACCGTGTCACAAGAATGGAAATATTATTAATCTCAGCATCTTTTCACAAGTTGTGTTCAGATGCTTCAGTGATTCCCTCAGCGAAGCCTTAATATATCCTCGAGAGACGCGACGCGACAGAGGACACAACACTTATTGTTCTTACAAAACGTAAAAAGGGGTTTAAATTTACCTTTTTAGTCGAACGGTTTCGGGCTAGATGTTGCCCATCTACAGGACGATGTCCGACTGGTTACGAAGTACAATACTACAACAAATATTCGCATTGTGTTACATGTAGAGCGAAGTGAAACAATATTCTACTGGGATTCCAGTTTCGTCAGATGAAACAGAGAAGAAATTATTGGAGCGTCGTCTTCATTCATCAAAGGGTGGCTGGAAGTGGCGATGTACATTGATTCCCACGCGTTCAATTGTGAGGTTTTCCTTACATTTTTTATTAATTTGGCGTTCTCCCAATCTACACAGTGGGCAAGGTTAACAGCGTGTGCTGCCACACTTGAATCATTGACTCGTCGATTCTCCACCGCATTTTTATGTTCTCTTAGGCGAACTTTTAATTTGCGACGAGTTTGACCAATATAAACAGCGTCACAGTTTTTGCAGGGAATTTGGTAAATTCCTGACTTTTCAGATGATGCAGGTTTATCTTTAACGTTGCACAGAATATCTTTCAAAGTGTTGTTACTTTTGTAAACCGTTTGAAATTCATGTTTTCTTAGTGTAGATTGAACGGTATTGGTAAGTGTGGGATAGAACGGAAGGCTAATTTTTTGAAGTTCTTCTTTCTCCGGTTTCAGAGTTGTGGCATTTTGTCTGTGCTTCTTTCTTTCGTGTTTGCGGAGGATTTTATTTATAAATTCTGTATCATACCCGTTCACTTCCGCAGCTTGGTGAATTTTGTTTCGTTCAGTTACAAAATCTGCTCTTTCCATGGGGATATTGAAAAGACGGTGCGCCATTGAATGGAAAGCTGCTTGTTTTTGGGCACCGAAATGGTTTGAATCGGATGTGATGTATCGGTCTGTAGAAGTTGGTTTCCGGTAGATCCCGAATTTTAATTTGTTGTCGATATTTCTGCTGATCATCAGATCAAGAAAGGGAAGCTTTCCATCAGTTTCTTTTTCTAATGTAAACTTTATTGTTATATGTTTTGAATTTAACAAGTCAAGTAACTGTGGTAGATAGCGTTCTTTTACAACTGCGAATATATCGTCTACATAGCGCCTCCAGATTCGTGGGAAAAAATTTTCTTTTTGCAGTTCTACCTCAAAGTCGCTCATGAAAGCATCTGCCAGAAGTGGCGATAGCTTACTGCCCATGCTGAGGCCAAACGTTTGTTTATAGAACTTTCCCCTAAACGAAAGGAAGTTCTGATTCATGCAAGCTTCCGTCACCAACAGATACGCTTCGATATGGTTGATTGGTACTCGCTTCCGCTCCAAATGTCTCTGCAGGCTTGCTAACGCATCAGGCACAGGTACATTTGGAAAAAGAGCAGTTACATCAAACGATACCAGAACTTCACCCCGTCTCTCGAGTGTAATAAGTTCTTACGTTAGCACAAGCCACACAAAAATTATAGCCTTAATATATCATTTCGCGAGAGAAAATTTCCTGTGCCGTGGAAATTCGTATATGTTCCCTGTTCACAAGAAAAGCGATGAAAGAAAGGTTCATAACTAAATAAGCACCACATCTTTACGTTGCTGCAATAAAGTATTTGAAATCATAAAAAAAGGCACACTTCAGCTCTCGTAAAAACTATATCTCCAAGGCTCAGCATAGTTTCTACCAACGAAGGACTGTCACAGCAAATTTGACCGCATTTTTGTCACTTTTCGTTCAAACCTTGAGCTCTGGTGGACAATTTGATGCTGTTCAAACTAACCTCAAGTTTAATTTGATCGAGTGGACCCTCTTTCGTATAAGCTTAAACGACTCGGAGTCTCGCAAGCCAGGATTTCTTGGTTCAAAACTCTTTTTACGGACAGATCACTTTGTGTTAAGGTTGGAGCTTCTAACTCTGCAGTATTTCAGCATATTCCCGGGCGTTTTGACCTCTGTTGTTCACAGTGTTCATAAATAATTTCGTACTAATTCCATTTGGATGCCGACCGAGGGTCTACCTTTACCTCAGTTGGTAAAGGCGCAGCTAAAGTTACACGATTCTGGAGGTGGTTGCGTTCGATAAGCTAATTGTGATGAGAAATAAGTTTGAAATGCCAAGAAAGAAGAAGACACACTCATACGATTGTGTGGCACTTTAAATAAACATAAAATATAAATACTTTCAATGATAATGCTTGTTTTAGTTTTGACATTTCGCATCAATTTGTTTCATTTACTTACTTACAGTCAAGCCAAGGCTTGGGTGTCCTCTGATGTATACAGAAGTTGTTTCGAAATAACTCGGTTCATGGCTATACTTCGCCAGCCACTTGAAAGATCCGTTTTGCTCGTTAGTACACCGCTCTTGTACCAGTAGGCTAGATCTTGAGGATCATCTTTGCCGGGTTAGGGTCCGACGTTCTTACGATGTGCTCAGCTTATCTTAGTGCACCGATGTTGTGTGGGAAGATGGTAGGTTCTCTCAGAATTTTATGCAATTCGTGGTTCATTTGCTTTCTTCATGTTCCGTCTTCCATCTACAGTCCATCGTAGATCGAACGCATCACATTCCGTTCATAGATACCAAGAGTTGGTCCTCCGCGTGCATAGTCCAAGTTTCGTGATCATACAGAAGTACCAGGACGTACAGAAGTACAGAAGTTTGAAATGTGGGGAGCTCATTCATCCGAGTCCAGAGTAAGCATGATTTCAGACTATAATGCGTCTTTGTATCTCTCTACTTAAGTTGTGGACGGTGGTCATCAATTAGCACAGGTACACGTGTTTGTTTATCACCCGAATTAGTTGTACATAAGATTCAAAACAATCTTTAGATTCAGAGTGGTTAATTAATTAGAAACAGTTTAAGAGTTTTGAGGTTTTTCAAAAAGCAATTGCGGAAGTGCTATTTAATCCTTCTAACAGGAGGTGTCGATTTTGTACTAAAAATACTTCGGGAAGTTTCCATAGCATAACTCGTTCAAATTTATGAAGAGTTTGTATATTTTTTTTTTAATATATCAAGTTTTATATGCTAACTACAGATATAAAATCGACTATCAAAATTTCAGGGTGTTGTAATGAAGCTCTATTTTTGTTTGCTTTTCGAGTTGTAATGAATTTTGTATGTTCTATCAGCAAGTTTCAGAATGGACCCCAGATCTGTTAGAATTAGAGCACAGAGCTAAAGAAAAAGCGAAAGTCCTATTTTTTGTTATGGATTCCCAAACAAGATCAGCAGCTGGAGCTATTGAAGTGGCGCATATTGCTGGAAAAAATTCCAAACATCTTGTGCTAGTCCTTCTACCATACAAACAACAACAGAAAATTTTAAACGAAACATTGACGTTAGAGTAAGTATTGATGTAGTGATTAATGGTTAAAGTTTTTTAATTTTCAATTTCGCATAGTGAATATATGGACCTGTCTCGAAATCAGCAGCTGTTAAAACAACTAGTGCGCCGAAGAGGTTTACCTGTTCTAGATAAAATTTCGATAGCTCTAGAGCAAATAAAGATTATTCTCTCTGGAGGACCGTGCCGAAAACAACCACATAACATTGCAACAAGATTGATGTAAGTATGTCTTTTCCCTTTTTCTATATAGAGAAAAACCGTTAACCATTGAATTGCTTTCGTCTTATAATAAAACTAACTCAACTGCTTCGGGCGCAACATTATATTTATGGCAAGAGGAATAGAGCACATAATCATGACTACTTCGTCAATCTGCACAACACAGTGTTGATAACTGAGCAGCTGCTTGACCACGCCGAAATATTATCAGTCTCTTGACTAATTAATAACTATGTTTTATGTTTGGCTTAAAAACGACCTTCGACAAGGTTGTAGAGGAAGAAATTTCCAATAGGCATAGTTGTAGAACTTTTTCTTTTGTAGTCCATGTTGGTCGAGGAGAAACTATTCGTAGTTGATTTCGATGAGCGTTGAGAGTATGCCTTAATCGGAGTTATGATATTCTGCTTCTCCAAAGAGTCCAAATGGTCAATGACCTTGTCCTTGAATTTGAACGGCAACGTATACGCCTTCCGAACCACCGGTCTTACTTCCTTAAGCACGAGATCCGCCTCAAACCCCAACGTTGTCAGCTGCTGTTCGTTGTGTTGATTGTTTACCATCAAGCTGCTTCCAAACTTGCTTCTCTAACTGAAATAAAAAAATTTCAACCAATTTCTACCAAACAAAGGAACGAAACTGATCGGACCATCTAAGACAACAAGGGAAAAAGATGATGAATATTGTTAACAGTTACGTTGATTTATATTTTCCCATATATGTTCAACTGCAGCCCATTCACCACCACCAGCCGGCAGTTGCAGCTGAGAACCCGAATGTTAAGGAAGTGTTTCTTGTATGTTGTTAAACTGATCACAGATACCGCCGCACCACAGTCAATTTCCATCTTCAAATTGATTTTTTCGATGAGAGCGGTTACGAAACACGGTTCACTGATCTTACTTTCGACCGAAATCATCTTACATGGGTAGTCAATATCTTCATCTTCCGAATCTGTAATACTTAACTTTTTGAAATCATAGCTATCGACCTGTTGTTCTCCCACAAAATTCACAGTTTTTCCGATTATTGAGCTTAAAACAATTTCGTTTAACGTGACCCCGCTGTTTGCAATAGTTGCATAATATATTGCATGTGGATTATCGTTTCCGTAACCGCAGCACGCTTGTAATGCTCTCAGTCCATTCTTACGATAATTTCTGCATCCATGTCAGTTGTAACTGTTACCTAGAATACGTTCTCTACTTAAGCTTCTACTGCGACTGCGGTATCTACTGCCATATGCGCCTGATGGCATACTATCTCCGCTCAAAACCTCTCGCTCATCTCTACGTCCTAAACGGTGTTTACAGAGTTTACACTTCCAATCATTTCATCTCTTTCTGTACATTTCTTAGCTTAGCTAATTCGGTACGTACTACAAGATTCTCAACTTTCTTCAGCGTCATGTTATCCTTAGTAATTTGTGCTCTAACTCTCGCAATCTGAAACCAATCTTGTCCTTAACTGTCTCATCTTTGTGTGTCCCAAATTTACATTGACTGGCCAGCAATTTCAAAGTAAACACGTCATTTTTAGTCGGCTCATCAACACCCTGGACACGCACATTTAATTTATGTCAGTATAACATATTAAGCTTCACTTTGTCCAGACGTTCTTTAAATTTTTTCTATCATTTGTTTATAATCTATGGATGCAATTGGCTCTCCCGGAAATATAAACTTTAGCTCTTCGAAAATTATAGGCCCACTTAATGTTATGAATTGATTTTTCTTATTTTCATCCGGAATATTATTCAAAGAATATAAAATGTTCATGCGCTCCATATAATCCCCGAAACTGGATCCACGTACGTAGTGGTCTACAGTTGCAATCAAAGAACACCTGAACACCTCTCTTCATTCGCAATACGCACACTGATAATTCAACCAACTCATCGTATCGTGCCGATAGTTTCTAACTGAATGAGAAAGTTTCTAACTGTTCCAATAATTTGCTCACGAAGATGCTCACCGAGGCTTTTTTTTTATTTATTTTTTATTGTTTATTTATAGGGCTCAAGTGCCTTAGGCATAACGGAGCCGAGTTCCAATTCATTTTTACAACGATAATAACTTACTTACTAGGTTAGTTTTGGAAAGCCGAAAAACTCGCGGCTTGGTAGAGGTTAGGGATTACAATGATTCAGGAAGGAATGGGGAAGTAGGAATCTTAATAATGGCTTTCAACAGCAGATTGGCGATGCTATATTGTTGCTGTAGGTCTGGCGTAGATGTTGCATTGCGTTAAGCTGTAACGATACAATAGAAGCGGTATTACGGGGGGAGGGGACGAGGTGGACATGTTAAAGCGACAGCTAAGAGAGGATCAAACGAATACATCTATTTGTTTCAAGAACTTGTAAATTAGCCCCATATAAAGGGTGATACGGTCAAAATTTGGTCAAGGGAAAACGCGTGTAAATCGGTGAAATCGTTTATTTAAAAAATCAAATTAAATTTCTTTTTCAAGTTCAATTAGTATAAAATTCAGGAAAAATATTCAGTTAGGCTTCCGCTTTTCCAAATCCGAATTGCCGGGCCTTACGCTTGATCCCTGCCATCAGATTTTGTACAGCCACCTTGTCCACCTTCTTCGCCGCAGAAAGCCAGTTTGCCTTGAACTGCTGCTCGTCCTTAGCAGTTTTTTTGGTCTTCTTTAGGTTCCGCTTGACAATAGCCCAGTATTTCTCAATTGGGCGGAGCTCTGGCGTGTTGGGAGGGTTCTTGTCCTTGGGAATCACCTGCACGTTGTTGACGGCGTACTACTCCATGGCCTTTTTACCGTAATGGCAAGATGCCAAATCCGGCCAAAACAGTACGGAACAACCGTGTTTCTTCAGGAAAGGCAGCAGACGTTTATTCAAACACTCTTTCACGTAAATTTCTTGGAAGCTATGAAAATGCTGCTTTTCAAGCCACAGGTACAGATGGCTTGCCAAACCAGATATTTCTTTGCGAACTTTGACAGTTTCGTGTGCTTGAAAATATCTGCTACCTTTCCCCTTCCTTTTGCCGTATAAAACTCCTGTCCCGGAAGCTGCTTGTAGTCGGCTTTGACGTAGGTTTCGTCGTCCATTACCACGCAGTCAAACTTCGTCAGCATCGTCGTGTACAGCCTCCGGGATCGCGCTTTGGCCGTCGTATTTTGTTTATCATCGCGATTTGGAGTCACTACCTTCTTGTAAGTCGATAGTCCGGTTCGTTTTTTGGCTCGATGCACGGTTGTAGACGATACACCCAGCTTATTTGCGGCATCTCGGAGAGATAGGTTAGGGTTTCGCTTGAAACTACCGGCAACTCTCTTTGTCGTCTCAGCGGCTTCCGGTTTTCGATTTCCCCCCGATCCAGACTTCCTGGCTGTCGACAAACGTTCCCCAAACACTTTAATTACATTTGTAACGGTTGATTTGGCAACTTTTAGCGATTTTGCCAACTTTGCGTGCGAGTAGCTCGGATTTTCGCGATGCGCGAGCAAAATTTTGATACGCTGCTCTTCTTGCTTGGACGGCATTTTGACAACTGAAGAGTGAATTCCAAAATCAAAATAGGAGCAACATTCTACACACACACACCTTCAAAATGAGGGGTGTTCAGGTTTTTTAAATGCAAAATTGAAAGAAATACGTCAAGTTGATATTGACCAAATTTTGACCGTATCGCCCTTTAGTCCAAGTCCAGCTTACCCAGCACGTCTCTAATATCTTCCTTCTCTGGTTTCCCTCGGGCCCGTAGGGATGCGTAATGATCAGATCTGGCAATTTCGTAATCGAGGCAATGCCAGACAACGTGGTTGATGTCCTGATAACCTGCACCACAGCCGCATTGATTGGTGTCTGAGAGACCTATTCGATAGAAATGAGAGCCTAACGAGTAGTGATTGGACATTAGACAACACATTACCTTGATAAAATCCCGGCTAATATCCAACCCTCTGAACCACGATTTTTTCGATACCTGTGGGAGAATGGAATGTAACCATCTGCCCAAATCTCCTGCATCCCATTTTTGTTGCCAGCTGATGAAGGCCTGTTGACGGAAAATAGCAAAAAATTCGTTGAAGGCAATTTGTCGACCATAAATATCGCCTGTCATTGCGCCCACCTTGGCAAGTGAGTCCGCTTTCTCATTACCCGGAATGGAGCAATGAGAAGGGACCCAAACCAAGGTGATGGTGTAGGAATTGTTTGATAGGGCACTCAAAAGAGATCGTATTTCGCTAACGAAATACGGTGAGTTCCTTGTCGGCCTCATTGAACGAATAGCCTGAAGTGAGCTGAGACTATCCGTAAAAATGAAAAATTGATCAGAGGGAAGAGAGGCGATTCGCTCTAATGCATAGTGTATAGCCGCCAATTCTGCGACGTATACGGTGCAAGGATTTTGAAGTTTCAAGGAGGCGCTATGAATTTCGTTAAAAACACCAAATCCAGTGGAATCATTTGTTTTTGACCCGTCGGTGTAAAACTTTCTGTCACTTCTGATATCGCCAAACTTGCTTGCAAAAATTGATGGAATGTACTCCGAACGGAGTGGAACTGGTATTCCACGAGCTTCTTGCTTCATGGTTAGATCAAAAACTACAGTAGAACTAGAGAAGTCTTGGTAGTAATCACGATTAGGAACATTCGAAGAAAGGCTCACCTTCAGAGTCATGTACCAATGGTACAGTGTCATGAATTTAGTTTGAGGATTTCGTTCGATTAGCTTTTCAAAATTTGCAATTACCAATGGATTTAGCACCTCACAGCGGATGAGGAACCGGAACGATAGCTCCACAAAACGATCTGATAAAGGAAGAACTCCTGCTAATACCTCCAAACTCATAGTATGAGTTGAGTTCATGCAGCCTAACGCGATACGAAGACAACGGTACTGGATTCGCTTCAGCTTCAGAATATGAGTTTTCGCGGCGGATTGAAAACAGAAGCTACCGTACTCGAGAACCGACAGAATCGTTGTACGATACAGCTTTATCAGATCTTCCGGGTGGGCTCCCCACCATGTTCCGGTGATAGTACGCATGAAGTTTATTCGCTGCTGGCATTTCTGATGCAGATACTTAATGTGCTTTCCCCAGGTGCATTTAGAATCGAACCAGACCCCTAGGTATTTATAAGACAAACTTTGAGTTATTATTTTACCCATGAGTTGAAGCGGTATCTGTGCTGGATCACGCTTCCTAGAAAAAACAACTAACTCTGTTTTCTCCGGGGAGAATTCGATACCCAGCTTTACAGCCCAGGTAGACAAATTGTCTAGGGTATCCTGCAACGGTCCCTGCAGGTTGTTCGCCCCTGGTCCTACAAATGAAACAACGGCGTCATCCGCAAGCTGTCTTAGCGTGCAATTTTCCATGAGGCAGCTATCGATGTCTCTAACATAAAAATTATAAAAAAGGGGGCTTAAACAAGAGCCCTGGGGGAGACCCTTGTAGCTAATTCGTGAAGTTGTCGAAGACCCATGAGAAAAGCTCATATGTTTCTCAGACAACAAATTGTACAAATAGTTGTTTAATAATGGTGAAAGGCCACACTCGTGGAGTTTGTCTGAAAGGACGTCTACACAAACTGAATCAAAAGCTCCCTTAATGTCCATGAAAACTGAACCCATTTGCTCATTTTGAGCATAAGCCAGCTTTATTTCTGTTGAAAGCAGCGCAAGACAATCGTTCGTTCCTTTGCCTCTCGGAAACCAAATTGTGTATGAGATAGAAAGCCATTAGATTCAATCCATTTGTCGAGCTGATGGAGAATCATCTTGCGAACGTCGGCGAATTGTTGATCCTGGTACCGGTCTGCGCTGTGCGTCGATCGCACACTTAAGGATTAACCCGGATAAAAACCGATACTCTTCCAACGGAGGAAGGACTTCGACCGATTGCTCGCCATCGATGATCGCTTCAGCGTATTTACCCCAGTCGATGCACTTCGTGAGGTCGTACGCAATGTCGATCGAGCGAGATTGACACGAACCATTGGTGATTGAAATTTTGATAGGCAGGTGATCACTACCATGGGGATCTTGAATCACTTTCCACGTGCAATCCAATGATAATGAATTCGAACAGATTGAGAGGTCTAATTTGCTTCCAGGGTTTGGAGGTGGAGCCACGCGTGTTACTTCCCCAGTATTCAAAATAGTCAAGTTGAAGTAGTCCATGAGGTCTAGTATCAATGCAGAACGGTTGTCGTCGTACGGTGACCCCCAGGCTGTACCGTGAGAATTAAAATCTCCTAAGATCAACCGTGGCTCTGGCATTGCGAGGCAAATAGTTGAAAGGTCCCTGCGGGATATTGCCGTATTCGGCGGCAGGTATATGCTGGCTATACTAAAACTTTTGCCTCGAATAGTCACTTGGCATGCAACTACTTCAGGGCCTGTCATCGAGGGGAGATCAATTCTATAAAAGGAGTGGAGCTTATTAATCCCCAACAGCACCCCTCCATATGAGTCCCCTCGATCCTGCCGAATAATGTTAAAATCGTGGAAAGAGAAATCTTTATCAGAAGAGAGCCATGTTTCACAGAGAGCAAATACGTCACAATGCGATTTGTGAACTAAAAACTTAAAAGCGTCCAATTTTTTTGAATACTTCTACTTTTCCATTGTAGTGCTTCGATCATATCCCCGACCTCATTGGATAAATTATCCATCGAAAGATATGATCGAATCAAGAAGAGGCCATTTTGAAGACAGTTTCTTTAGAAGAGGTTTTTACAAATGTAAGGATCATGTTGATGAGGTTTCTCGTTGTTAGTGAGACCTCGAAAATGGTGAAGATGAATTCCACAATCCCAGAAAGAGACATTTTTTCGGATTCTTCGACTTGACACGGTCGAGATTCCAGATGTCTTGGTAGTTGGCGTTCTGGGCAAAAAACTGGAGCAACTGGGGTTTTAGATGTTCCCGGAAGTGGTGGAAAGTCACCAGCCAGTGGTTTAAAACCTGGAGGAGAAACTTTTTTTGTATTGCCACCACTTCTTAGATTGTTCAGAGGAGGGTGGGGAGCCTGTTCTACAGTCAGCGCGTTTTGAGATGCTTGCTGACGGTGCCGTTGACGTCTTGCTGTAGCGCGCTTTCTCTTCGCTCCCGTCTGAACAACAGAGTACTCCTCAGCATCCTCAAAGTCTGAGCCATGATCATCAATGGGCAGGGAAGAAAAGATATTGTTGTCAGGTTGGGCTGGTGGAACAGCGGCCGGTGCGATCTTTTTAAGTATTTCGCATAAGACCGCTTTGACCACTGCTGCAATGAACGTTTTTGATGTTTCTCCCGCTCTATATACTTCGGACACGTAGAGAGATCATGTGGAGCTTCCCCACAGCATATACACTTGGGGTCCGTACTGCAGGGACCCTCCACATGTTGCTCACCACATTTACCGCATCGTGCTTTGTTACAGCAGTAAGGTGCAGTATGACCAAACTGCTGGCACTTATCACAGTGCATGACCGTCGGTATATAGAGGCGAACAGGTAACCAAAGCTTCCCCAGCACGAGGAAATTCGGAAGGGCAGCTCCAGAGAAGATCACTCGATACGAATTTGAAGGCCTTTTTTTGCCGTCGGAGGACACATGGTTCATTTGCCTGACATCAAGAACCTGAACTGATGGAACGGCACGATTTTTAAACCCACCAGTTCCATGAGCCTTGATGTCAGCGCACGTCAAAAACGGTTCGGTGATCACTCCGGCTATTTCAACAACGTGCGAGGGAAGATACACATGGTATTCTAGGGAAAAGAGCTCTGAGGCAACAATCTTGTTAGCTTCTTCACGATCACTTAGAGTGATGCGAAGCTTACTGCGACTGGGAGAGGTTATTTCATGAATGCTCCGAAACGACTTTGCCAGATCTTTTTCGATTTGGAAATTATTCAACGGTTTACTCTTGGGCCGAAAAAAAACCAGAAAAGGACCTTTAGATCCGGTTGGCTAAGCTTTCCGGCGGGGGAGCTCGGAGGAGGATGTACCAGAAGTTGCTTCTGTTGAGTTTGGCTCCGAAGCTTTTTCTGTCTCCATTAAGGAAAAATTAGGAAAAGGGTGTAGAATAGGAGGAATATCATCATCCGAGCAATCTAACTCCTCCGAACCCCGGCTCGGATTATTTTCATCCATCGTGGGGACTTAGAACGCCCACGAGGAGAATATAACAATTGTGTCAATATCGAAAAAAAATAAAATAAAGAACAAAATATAATATCAAAATGTAGGACACAATAAAGATTTTCGTAACTGATAGGTGGGTTAATTATTTATTTTATCGCTGCGATTATATTCACCTAAAACATGCTCAAAAAAAATCCACATACACAGCTCCTATCACAGAGAAAAAAAAATAAAAAAAATAAAGAAAAATGAGATTATTTCCACTTATAGGTGGATTAATCAATAATTTGAAAAAAAAAAAGGGAAAATAACATACCAAAAAAAAGAGTTAATAATAATAAAAAAAATACTTATATAATACTTAGAAAGGTTTCCTGTTATCCGGGAGGATTAATTAACAATATTCTTCGTCGAAAAATTTTCAAACCAAAGAAAAAAATAACAAAAAAAAAATTATTTATATAAAAAAAAAATGCAATTTTACCAGAAAAGTACTTCTGCCTGCAAGGGGGATTATCCTCTATCTTCAGTCCGTAGTGGAGCAAAGTGGAAATCAAAAGAAGTGTTTACCTATTGTTACACAATTTGGTATGATGCGGCTGCTACTCGTGTCGGTCTGTAGATAGGCTATTGAAAAGCCTCCGGGTGCGTGTGGAACAAAGCCTTGACCGACGCGATGGAAGGTGCGGTGATGATGATGATGATAATGATGATGATGGTGATAGCCGTCGTGGGGGAGAACAAAATTCTTCACACTTTCGGTGTCGATGACGGGCCGTTGGATGGTCCTTTACAAGGCTCGCCTGTAAAGGCCACTTCCTTCGTTCCGAACGTCGCACTGTGGCACTATCAAACCAGCTGTTGCACCAGCTTTAGTGCAGAGAAAAAACCACGATCGTGGGAAAAAAAAAACCAACAAAAGTAATTCGATTGCGGAGCTAACTAAATTTGAACTTGCCCACTCGAACGTTCGACAAGGAATGACCGTTACAAGGCTGCAATTAGGTCGATTAGGACAACAAACAACCTATTGTTCACACCCAATAATTAACTGTTATCCCTTTTGTACGAATTTATACCGCTTTAAAATCGTTCAAAGCTTCAACAGGTTTGATTTGTTTTCTTTTGATCCCGGCCAAACGGAAACAACTAAATTATTTCTAGTTTTGTTATTCAGTTACGCTGTTTTTATAACAGAGGTTGTTGGAATTTAGATCGCGGATGTAGTTAAAATAACAAAAAATCCTCCAGAGGTAACAATATTATAGCAAATTATGAAAGCATAAACATAACATAAACAAAACAAACTTTGTAACAGTGTTAGAATTAATTTATTTCTTTACGCAGATTGTGCTTCGCGGGGCATTATATCTGAATTTGTTATAAGTATGTTATACAATTATCCAGATGAAAACGACTTTAACAAATTTATATCATAATCAGTTAGTCGTTACAAGGTTTGATATAATTTTGTTATTTTTATCACAGCGATTCAAGCTTGAATCTCAGCGTGTGTAAACTTCCATAACCGTCAATTTAAAAGAAGTCACCAAATGACAATAAGCAACTAGCAGCTACACAGAAACAAATTTGATAGTCAATTGGGGGTTAGGATGACTATTGCAGTATAGTGATTTTGAACCGACTATGATCATGGTCAAAACGACCATTACAAATAGTTGATTCAACATTTACCATAATGTCGGAAAAGTCCATGCTACCATGATCATAGTCAAGAATGCCATGAACGTGGTAATTTCGTCCATTTTCATGGTTGTTGTAATCATTATCTGCAATAGTCATCTTGACCATGAATTAATTGTCGGTATAACGATAGAATTTTGCTCAGAGAAGCAAATCTGTCAGTTTTGTTGCCGCTATGCGGTATCTCATTGCACGTCAATACATTGTGTCAATATCGGGTGGCATTGACATACTAACATATGCCGCAACTTCGCCACATCAGTGGGCACCTCGACTAATTGAACTACGCGATGTTAGTCTAGCGTTAGCAATCGCTCGTTCACTAACGCTTGAAAGCTTGAAAGCGATTTAAAAATTTACACAATGTTATCGATTAATTTTTTTCTTGCTTCAACGTCTGTCTGTGTTTTTTGTTATACCCTTCTGGTCGGGATGCTACGTTGGTCTGTCCTCTAGCTCACTGATGACGCTATGTAAAATGCATTATGCATTCCTCTCGTATGGCTATCAAATTTTACACGCTTCCGTCCCGCGGCTGCTCAGATAGATTGAAAAAAATATATCCAATTTTGCCATTATCTACACACTTAAATTCGATTTTGCTGTTCGTTTAATCAATTGACGAAATATTTCGGTAAACATAAAATATTACCGATTACAAATTATTTTACTGTAATTTTGTAACACTTTACCGAACGATCGTTTGTGTTGTATTTTATTTACTATGTTCGGTAGGAAAAAATACAATTCATACGGTAAAAACAAACAATCAGTGAATACGGTAAGCACTTTACCGAACAAAACGTAAAACGAACTCTGAATTACCGAAGCCCGGTAAAGTATTATAACCTGTCTAAATGTTGGCCATTTTCTATGAAGTCTCGTGTTTCCAGTGATCGGTTGTGTTCCAGAAGGTGGTTTGGAAAGATTTTTTTTAAAAGTTTTCATCGGGTGGCCGAAACCCAAAATCAACGGTGATGGAGCAGGTTTACCAGCAGCTGCAGGACAGGATCCTCGACTCATCGAGATTTTCCGTAAGATTTCATCCAACTATTGTTACCCCTTATGATTTATAGGTTTCTCCGGTGTTGATATGTTTTTACTGCCAGTAACATTTTTCCGGATTACACCGCCATATCAACCATCAGTATTAATTATCATATTTATCATATTAATCATAGTACATAATTTGAAGGTCAGTTCATATATCCGATTCATATTTGAATAAATAAGAAATCAAAAAATTCGAGTACCGAACTTTCGGTAATTGATTTAATTACCGAACAGATTACCGAACGTTCAGCTGTTGAAAGTTCGGTAAAAAACTACCGAATACTGTAAAATTTTCTAAGTGTGTAATTACTCAAATCACAAAACCGTTTTCCTGAGAACTGTCTTTTCCTGTTGTTGCCACTTTGATATCTTTAAATATACCTATTTAAAAGTATCTTTCTGATATATGTTTTTTTTTTATTTCGTCTGCACTGTTTCACAGTCAACAATCAAAGAGACCGAAATCTCTTCTTTATTCCTGTCTCATCCATATTTTTATTCCTGTTTTATCCATATTTACTTGACACTGTGTGCGTGTATCGCTAAAAAAGGTGTTTCGACCGTATGGCCCAAACACGGAAGCTTAACGGCAACGGCAAACGGCAAAGCCCGATCTGATTAAGCCTGCTTGTTGGAAAGAAAACAGGCTACATCCAAGCCGTTTCAATTCGGACATATTAAAGTCATTTGCAACAACTGTCAAACATGCCGTTTGCCGTTCCGTTTCCGTTATCATTGTGTTTGGGCGATTAATGTCGAACAATACAGCCAGCGGCTGGATAGTCAAGAAGAAAATGGATATCGTCTTTGGCTCAGAAAGTACCTGCATTTTATATAACACATTTATTTTTACCAGGTCCCTCAATTTTAGTTTTGGATGGATTAGCGTGGATTGTTCTGTAGAACGTTCTACTTGATGGATGCGGATGTTACTTGCAGTAGTGAAGTGGTTTGTAGAGTACAGTTGTAAAAATTGAAAGTTTACGAAAAAAGAGTTTGCTTCGAGCATCGACTGTGAACGATTGTTTCGATGCTCTATTGCGCACTATTTTGCTATAGGGCATGGCGTATTTCGTATTATTTCGGTTATATATTTGTTGGGGGGAGGGGTTATGTTACACCAAGTCTCGTCAGCAAACACAGTTTTCTTCAGTGTTGTAAGCTTCAAGCTGAAACATAGTTTTTTTTACTATGTAAATTTCGCTTAGTTTACATAAGATTACGATTGCTTGCGATTGTTGGTTCAATTGTGTTGCCGGATGGACTGCCCAGGAGAAAGTGGTTGGGTGTCAGCGATTCCTGGTCCGCACACTCCAGTGGAATGTATGTGAGCGGCCTGGAATTCACCAACGCTTCTGCTTCGTAGATGATCGTCTCCAGGGTCTCGTCGCTAGGTTTCCGTGGATATTCCAGTGCACTGCCAATTGCCGATTTCACGGACCTTACGAGGCGTTCCCACACTCCGCCCATGTGTGGCGCTGCAGGTGGGATAAACTTTCAGTCAGTTTGAGCGTTGGTAAAGGTGGTTGTCAAGGCCTCGTTTCTTGCCGCTATCTCCTCCTGTAGCTGTCGGTTGGCACCTTGGAAACACGTGCCGTTATCCGAGTAGAACACTGCCGGTGATCTGCGTCGGCATACAAAACTCTGTACAGACATAACACATGACTCCGTAGACAGGCTATGCACTACTTCCATGTGCACGGCGCGAACGGTAAGGCAGGTAAATAAGGCGATCCAACGCTTCACCTGGCTACGATCCACCTTAACTAATACTGGCCCAAAAAAATCGACGCCAACGTACGTAAAGGGGCCTATGAACGGCTGTAGCCTTGTCTCCGGAAATGGTGCCATAACAGGCACTTTTGGAAGGGCCTTGGATATCCGACACTATGTCCAATCTCTTGCCACCCCTTGAACACGCGATCTCAGCTACACGACTTCGAAGCGTTGTCGCATTTCATTAACCACGGTTTCGCGGTTGGCGTGGTGAAAGCGACGATGATACCAATCAGTTATCAGGACCGTCACCTGGATGATGTTTAGGAATAGCTGGGAATTTTGCTTGGAATGGAAGGAATTTTGCCGCTCCAATGCGGCCTCGCATTCGGAGGATGCCTTGTTTGTCCATAAATGGCCAGGTCTTGTAGATGCTGCTGGATTTAGGAACGGTAGGATGCTTTGCTTTTGGGTTGCCGCTTGTCTCTTTAAGAAGGACTCTCTCTTCCGGGAAGACTTCTGTTCGCAACTACCAGTGCGAAAATAGAACAACGATTCATTTGTTGCGCAAACCCTACCCCGTCAACGTTTTCTCTACCCCGTCTCTTGTTGTAAAATGGCCCATCAAACACCTCACCTTTTATTTGAAAACGGACTCTCTTTTCGGCTCGTTTCCCCTACTTCGACTTTTGTATTTAACTATACGTGCAAGTGTGTTTGTGTGTGTGGTGCAAGACAACCGAAGTGCCTTCCAATAAACCAATCAGCAGCAAATCGATTGCGTCGTCAATTTTTTTCATCAACGCTAGCAAAACATATTCAACCGCACCGATGCAGCGAACGCGTTGATTGGTTGACGCCCAAATTGAGTCACGACCAATGTGTTTCCGGAAGAAGAAGACTTTTACTATAAATATAGACCACCTAAGGCTATTCACTTACTTACAGTGCATACTTACAATCGGAAAGATAAATTAACACAGTTTTTGTAAAGTTACCTTTTGTGCCAGCCTTCTTTCTCCGAACCGAACCGAAAAAACGATCTTTTTCAAGACCATCAAGGAGTTTAATCGAAACTCTGCCGATTTTGAGCTTGTCACTCAGTGAGGCCTCCTTCAACCGAAGGCTCCGCCAGTTCCTGCAGTGGTCTAGGATAGACCATTTTTTTGTCCGTGTCGAACCGGATAGAGAACCCATAACCGTGGTGTACGATCAGCCGATCGTACCGTTTTGTGCTCAAGCGTGCCAATTTTCCTGTTGCTCCCGGCAACCAGGTGGACAATCAGGGACCTAGTCTGAAGAAAAACGGAGTTCCGGAAAAAAACTGAAAGTGTTCGTGCTATCGCCGGAAATTAACAGAACTGTACCAGACCGAACTTGTGCGAGCGTGTTTGTGCACGATAGACTAAATTTTTTCCCAATGCCATTTAAACACACGCTGATGAAACCTAACAAAATAAAATGGCTGAACTGAAGTCCGTTATCCCGAAATCTTGAAAATCATTTTCAAGAATATTTGAACCTCCATCATCAGATTATGGCGGTGTGCCCATCCGAAAGAGTTGAAGAACAGGATCTAGGATACTTGGCGTTCCAAATCCACTACAACGAGACGTGTGTGCTTGTCGAACGAGAAATCCAGGCAGCGTGTCGTGTTTCCGTAGATCGATCCCCGCCAGTGCAAGCCATCGATAATCCACGAATTATTGTTCAGCAGCAGCCATTGAAAGCCCCCATCCCGACCTTCGATGGAACGGCTGAAAACTGGCCACGCTTCAAGGCCATGCTCTGTGATGTGATGCGTTCTTCCGCCGACTCAGATTGTATCAAACACGTGGGAGATACTCGAGGATCGATTCGAGAACAAACGGGTAATCGTGGATACCCATATCCAAGGACTATTGAACCTACATCGAATGAACCGTGTAAACTCTAAGGAGCTGTTGGCGAAGTGACCCGACACTTCGATGTATTGGTCCTAGTTGAAAACGAGTTAGATAGCGTCTCCGACAGATTTGTGGTAAACCTCATTGCTCATTGCCTTCATCCCAACTTCAAGTGTGATGTCTTCCGTGCGATGTCGATCGCTCAACGTCAAGCAAAGGTCTTTGAGCTGCGAATGTGTTACAGCTGCCTGCGTAAGGGTCATATGAGTAGTTCTTGCAGCTCATCCCGCACTTGGCAGAAGTGTCAAGGTAAGCACCACACACTTTTGCACATTGAAAAACCTCCTCCTATGAATCGAAATGCCGTTTCCCAATCTCTAGCTCCTTCGACTTCTACGTCTAAGGTCAGGCGCCCACTGATGTGGTTGAGGTATGGCATCTGCTAGGATGTCAAAATACCTTTTCGACGTTCGCCTCACGCCTCAAGACTTTGACTCGATGTTTTGACATGTTATGTGATACCACACCTCCGCCACATCAGTGGGCGCCTCGACTAACGTACAAGCAAACAACCATTCGCCAAAAGCCACTGAAGTGAAACCTGTAACCCCAATTTCCACCACTTGTTCAGTAAGCAAAGCTCCCCGTCTTGATCATAGTCTTTTAATGACCGCTGTTGTGACTGTTTTGGACAGTAATGGAAAATTCCAGCCATTTTGTGCTCTCTTAGATTGTGACTCATTTGGTATCCAAAACCCTGATTAATATTTTGGGTGTCACTGAATAAATCGCATGCTGCGTTTGCCTTGCGAACATACAGGCGTCATTTATTACACTGGTAAATGCGCTTCACCGAACGATACGGACACAAAAGGAGACGATAAAAGTTTGGCTCAGCGTACACAACGATTATGCATGAGTCGAGGCCCACTAGTTTCATTTGGTATACAAAAACTGATCCATTCACATTCTTTGTATGTTGCTGATTCTCAATATGATGGTTGTTACAGCCAGCGAATATAACTCATGAAAAAAAAAACAGTTTAGTGCAGATTATTGTAAATGTGCGCTGTAAAATAACTTTATTTTTTCGCAGCATAGCAGTAAATGTTTTTTTTTTTAATCAGTTCGTTTATTTGTTAGGCTCAGGCGTGTGTAACACTTTGCGGAGCCGATATTCAATATTGTTTTTAACAATGTTTTATAATTGATTTTAGTAAAAGTGGGGTGCCGATTACTCGTGGTTAACTCGAGGTTAATGAGTCACATCATCGTTTGGAAGGGGCTAGGCAGGTAACTTATATAACAGCAGTAAATGGTTAATATGAGACGTTAAAAGATTTGTCTTGTTTGGGTTACGTGGATTCTAGGTGGCCGCTCAAAAATTCAAATTAATTAACTAGATTTTCGGCTTTCATAGCACTCCTGTCGACGAAGTCCAGTGATTCTGGTGCTACAGTTGGTTGGCGAGCTGAGTCGACGCAAGATTGGGATGGACCGCAGTAGTAGTTCAGACTTAATCGACCGACGACGGCAAGACCGTCCGTTTTTGCACCGATAGAGAAATAAAGGCACACGACCTAAGGGCGATCCTGTTTTTCTTATTTACGGCCCATGTGACGATATTTCGCTACATCGTCTTTTTTATTCATTTCAATTACACTCTTTAATATTAAAATTAAGATTATAAAATAATGTTACATAGAACCGAAAAATTGTTTGCCAGTCGTTCAATCCAGCAAAAGCTGTATGAAAGGACTCCCTCTGGTAGCGTTCGGTACCGGGGGATAATTTTGTTGGTTTAGCTTGAATGCATCTTTGAATTCAGTTCTGCTGTACACACTTAGTTTTTTTTTACTGAGCTCGGTAAATTTGTACTGAGTTTTCAAACAGCTGAAAAAGTCAGTAAACTTTGAATCATCAGCACATGAAATGTAAGGAAGATTTTAAAATGTTATATTTTTCTATTAATAGATAATGTTGGAATGAAGCATTCAGTGTATATTTTGGAAGAATTTATGTTAATGTTAATTAATTTAAGAATTATTTTTAAGTTTGATTTTAATTTATTTTTAAGTTTAAGTTAACTTTTCAGCTGTTTGAAATTTTACCGAACAGATTTTGTGTGTAAGATTTTACGATTCTCACAATTTCCGTAGCCGTCGTAAGAGCATCGCGTGTTCAATGTTTGTGGGATATTGAAATTGAAGTCCTCAATTTGAAAGAAAACTTGTTTCAAAGTGCGGATAACTGCGAGGAGCATGCAGAGCACTGTATGTAGAGCGTTGTACTCGAACTATGCTTGGACTTCTTGGTACTAAACAAAGATTTAGAAGTACTAGTAAAATATTCCTAGTACTCAAAAGTGCACCGTGTCCAATATATTCTCATACACTTTTTCCTTGCATTGGTGTCGTGCAACTACTCAACATGCTTCACGTAGGTGTTGGTGTAGTTTTGCACTATGTTTATACAAACGCTTTTAGGTTATGTCCGATTGTTTTCATTCGGTGTTTATCTTTTACCAGCGATGAAGGAGTTTCGTGGTGTGTGAATAAAAAAGTTTTTGAAAGGTGAGCGCCCGGGGGCTATTTTCAGAAATTTGAAAAACCTCGGAGTAAAGCGGGATTTTGTGTACCGAACCATCCGAAGGTACCGTGACACCTGCTCGTTGAATGACCAGAAGAGATCCGGTCGTACTTGTACGGTGCGGACTGCACGAGTTGTTAAAGTGGTCAGGGAACGGTTTAGACGAAAATCACAGCGCTCTGACGGTAAAATGGCCGCAGATCTGAATGTTTCGAGATCGTCAATGCACAATATACTGCAACACGACCTCGAATTCCAAGCTTTCAAGAAACGTAAGGTTCACGGAGTTTCGGAACCTTCCAAGCAGAAACGACTGGAAAGAGCAAGTCTGCTTTTGACGCGGCAAATCTCGTTCAGGCTGGTGCCGAGAAAATTTGACCGACTCTTTGGACAAGAATGAATGGCCTCCCAGCTCACCAGATCTGAATCCCTTGGATTATTTCGTATGGTCATAAAAAAAAAATAAAAAAAAAAAACTGACCACAGGGCGTCTAATATGAACCAATTCAAAACCGTAATCAAACGAATTTGGGACGAAATGCCGATGGAAGTCGTGCGTGTTTCGTGTGACGGTTTCGAAAAACGTCTGGAGCTGGTCAAGAAGGTTAAAGGCGGTGTTATTCCAAAACATATGCTGTAGTTGATCAGTATTATATTGCAATATAATGGGTAAAGTTATCAATCAAATCTGGATTATCGATTTGAAATAAATAGCGTTTTATTTTCAAACCACCATACAATCATTGTCTTCAAAACCCCCCACATGCTAAATTTGGTTCCATTTGCTTGATTAGTTCTCGAGTTATGCAGAAATTTGAGTTTCATTTGTATGAAAGCCCCCCGCCCCCTTCAGAAATGAGGGGCGTTTTGAATCACTATAGAAATATTCTTGTTTTTAAAACCCCTCACATGCGCCAAATTTGATTCGATTTGCTTGATTAGTTCTCGAGTTATGAAGAAATTTGTGTCTCATTTGTATGAGAGCCCCCCTTCCTGAGAGAGTAGGGGTCCCAAACAATCATAAGAACTTTCCCCAGCCCCAAAAACCCCTGCATACAAATTTTTTCGTTGGTCGGTTCGAACTTTCCGAGTCTATAAGGGTCTGACAGACAGACAGACAGAAATTCATTTTTATGCATATAGAAATCTAGCCTCCAAAAACCCCCATATGCTAAAAGTGGTTTCATTTACTTGATTAGTTCTCGAGTTATGCAGAAATTTGCGTTTAATCTGTATGGGAGCCCTCCCCCTTTCAAAATGGGGAGGGGTATGGAACTGCCATATAAACATTTCTTGCCCCCAAAAACCTCAACATGCCAAATTTGGTTTCATTTGCTTCGTTGGCTCTCGAGTTATGCTAAAAATTATGTTTCATTTTTATGGGAGTCTCCCGATCCAGAAGGCGGATGGGTCTCAAACCACCTTAGAAACATTCATTTCCTTCAAAAACCTCCACATGCCAAATTTGGTTTCATTTGCTTGATTTGTTCTCAAGTTATGCAGAAACTTGTGTTTCATTTGTATGGGAGCCCCCCCCCCCTACCAGATAGAGAGGAGGGGTCTCGAACTACCGTAGAAACATTTCTTGCCTTTATAATCCCCGCATGCCAAATTTGGTTCCATTTGCTTGATTAGTTCTTGAGATATGCAGAAACTTCTGTTTCATTTGTATGGGAGCCTCCCTTTCTAGAGAGGGGAGGGGTTTCAAACTACCATAAAACATTTCTTGCCTCTAAAAACTTCCGCATGCTAAATTTGGGTTCCTTTGCTTGATCAGCTCTCGAGCTAGGCAGAAATTTGTGCTTCATTTGTATGGGAGCCCCCCTTTCTAGAGATGGGAGGAGTCTAAAACTATCATGAGAACCTCTGTCGGCCTCAAAAACTCCTGCATACAAAATTTCACGTCGATTAGCTCAGTAGTTTTCGATTATATAAGGTTCAGACGGACAGATAGACAGAAATTCATTTAAATTTCAGTTTCATTTGTATGAGAGCCCCCCTTCTAGGAGAGGGGAGAAGTCTCAAACCACCGTAGAAACATTTTTCGCCTTCAGAAAACCCCACATGCCAAATTTGGTCTCATTTGCTTGATTAGTTCTTGAGATATGCAGAAATTTCTGTTTCATTTGTATGGGAGCCTCCCTTTCTAGAGAGGGGAGGGGCTACCATAGAAACATTTCTTGCCTCCAAAAACTTACGCATGCTAAATTTGGGTTCCTTTGCTTGATCAGCTCTCGAGTTATGCAGAAATTTGTGCTTCATTTTTATGGGAGCCCCCCTTTCTAGAGAAGGGAGGGGTCTCTAACTATGTTAAGAACCTTTCCCGGCCCCAAAAACTCCTGCATACAAATTTTCACGCCGATCGGCTCAGTAGTCTCCGAGCCTATTAGGTTCAGACAGACAGACAGACAGACAGGCAGACAGACAGACAGACAGACAGACAGACAGACAGACAGACAGAAATCCATTTTTATATATATAGATTGATATTATTGGATGTGATTGATTAATTTAATGTAATGTATGTAAAAATTTAAACAACAATTAGCATTCTATAAAATTTCGTTTGGTATGCATTGCAACAAAAATTTCAGTTGGGAATCAGATATGTTATACACAGCAAAAAAATCTGAATTTTCATTGTGATGTAAATATCAGAGCATGTACGATTGTATTTCATTCCACACGAAACAGCAACTTACATGAAATAGTTGTATCAAAGACGCGCTTTTGCATACAACATTATCGACAATAGATGGAATTTCCCAGAAGTTTACACGATTCATAATGTTAATTTGTAAGTTTTGGTACGCTTCATTTATGTGCATGAAATTGAACAGAAATTCACACAACTTTTTCGAGCTGTGTAGTCAACAAGTCGATTAAAATTATTTTGACCCATTGAACCTGTTTTATATTTTCCACTATATAAAAAATAAAGAAAAAAAAAATTGAGGCATAATAGAAAGGCGAACTTGCCTGTATAGAACGATATTATTAATTACCGCAAATCCTCCTTAGCAACGTCTTCACAGAAGTTATTGAGGCCTTTTCTTATGTCAGGCTGACTATTGTTGTTATAGATGTTTATTTATATATTTTGAGACTTCATTAAAGCAGTCCGCCAGTTGAACCGCGTAAAAGTAAATAAAACAAGTAACTAATAAACTCCACTGAATTACTGTTGTAGATTTTCTCATCCAAATGGTAATTCGACTATTGTATTTAATGTACTTAAGTCGATTCAAAATTAATATAGGATTTTACTGAATACGCAATAAAAAAGCATACACTTCTACGCTTCTAAAAAAATAAGAAATATCATCGAAATGTATCTTTAACTACCCACAAAAGCATAAACTAACAAAATTGCGTTATTCCCTATGATAATGGGACTGTTACGTATTTATGGGCATTGATGGTACTTAAACTTGCAGTACATTATTTGTTAATGACTAAATGTTTGTCAGGTGTCTTGCTGCCTATAATCAATATGTGTTCATTTTAAAATTATTGTACTATAAGCTGCGGAAATATCACCGATCGAGAATATTTCCTGCACCGTCCTGCACTCGCGATTTTTGATTTATTACTAAAGGGCGATACGGTCAAAATTTGGTCAATATCAACTTGACGTATTTCTTTCAATTTTGCATTTAAAAAACCTGAACACCCCTCATTTTGAAGGTGTGTGTGTGTAGAATGTTGCTCCTATTTTGATTTTGGAATTCACTCTTCAGTTGTCAAAATGCCGTCCAAGCAAGAAGAGCAGCGTATCAAAATTTTGCTCGCGCATCGCGAAAATCCGAGCTACTCGCACGCAAAGTTGGCAAAATCGCTAAAAGTTGCCAAATCAACCGTTACAAATGTAATTAAAGTGTTTGGGGAACGTTTGTCGACAGCCAGGAAGTCTGGATCGGGGGGAAATCGAAAACCGGAAGCCGCTGAGACGACAAAGAGAGTTGCCGGTAGTTTCAAGCGAAACCCTAACCTATCTCTCCGAGATGCCGCAAATAAACTGGGTGTATCGTCTACAACCGTGCATCGAGCCAAAAAACGAGTCGGACTATCGACTTACAAGAAGGTAGTGACTCCAAATCGCGATGATAAACAAAATACGACGGCCAAAGCGCGATCCCGGAGGCTGTACACGACGATGCTGACGAAGTTTGACTGCGTGGTAATGGACGACGAAACCTACGTCAAAGCCCACTACAAGCAGCTTCCGGGACAGGAGTTTTATACGGCAAAAGGAAGGGGAAAGGTAGCAGATATTTTCAAGCACACGAAACTGTCAAAGTTCGCAAAGAAATATCTGGTTTGGCAAGCCATCTGTACCTGTGGCTTGAAAAGTAGCATTTTCATAGCTTCCGGGACTGTCAACCAAGAAATTTACGTGAAAGAGTGTTTGAATAAACGTCTGCTGCCTTTCCTGAAGAAACACGGTTGTTCCGTACTGTTTTGGCCGGATTTGGCATCTTGCCATTACGTTAAAAAGGCCATGGAGTGGTACGCCGCCAACAACGTGCAGGTGGTTCCCAAGGACAAGAACCCTCCCAACACGCCAGAGCTCCGCCCAATTGAGAAATACTGGGCTATTGTCAAGCGGAACCTAAAGAAGACCAAAAAAACTGCTAAGGACGAGCAGCAGTTCAAGGCAAACTGGCTTTCTGCGGCGAAGAAGGTGGACAAGGTGGCTGTACAAAATCTGATGGCAGGGGTCAAGCGTAAGGCCCGGCAATTCGGATTTGGAAAAGCGGAAGCCTAACTGAATATTTTTCCTGAATTTTATAATAATTGAACTTGAAAAAGAAATTTAATTTGATTTTTTAAATAAACGATTTCACCGATTTACACGCGTTTTCCCATGACCAAATTTTGACCGTATCACCCTTTAGTACAGGACACACTATCGTTCTGCCGCAGTGTGCACCATGATATTATGTATGGGGAAGGCCTGTCTCATATTCCTTACATCTCTCCCTTATTCGCCGCATGATGGCACTAAAAATGGTCAAAATATGCTACAGTAATATGTATAGTAAAATAGATACAAGCGAGCATATATAATATATGTATGATACTTAAATTCATCCAATTAGATTATTCATTTTTTGATCATTGTAGAATAGTCTCATAATTGAATAGCACATCACTTCACAACAAGTTTAGGAAAAGCTGAAAAACCTTCCTTTTCCCTTGACACGTATTTTAGTTTTTATTATTTTGTATTGCTTGCCACACTTTTCATAATCCCCTGTTCGCTAAAAACGTAAATTAATTGGCTTCAATCCTAAAGTAAATCCCAAAAACACTCTAAAAAAAATATATATATTTTGACCATAAATTAATTTCAATATGCCGCATCGGTCATAAATTGTGCCTCGTTCTTTGCTTGCTCCGTTGTGTGCTCCGTTCCTCTCTAGGTAGAACAAAGGCACGGGCGATTCAAAGCTGTGTATAATCATTGAAGCCGGTGCTCAGCGATCATCATCGATCAGTGTGTACAATCGACAAGTATGGATCATCGCTTCGAGCATTCAGACAGTGCAACAACCACCGAATATTCACGTTCTGTTATGGTTACTGAATCTGAACGAATCTGCGATTCTATGTTCACGAACGAGTGGCAGTCTGACACACTATTGTTCAGTAGTGCCATGAATGATTTCCAAGCCCTGGTGTCTAGTGACCGATCGCATCGTCATACCGTCTCGCAAATTTGATATACACTCATGGTTCCTGCCGTTCGGATTATCTCTTGCCGATCCAACTTTCCACACTCTCGGGGAAATAGACCTAGAAAACTATAAACTGTTGAACATTCCTCAGTGCTAACCGTCGAAGAACAGCAATGTGAAGCTGCATATTGTTCAACTACCTGTCGTAATAGCGATGGTCGATATGTCGTCCAGTTACCACTAAAAGACTCACTATCCAAGCTGAATAACAACCGCTCCATTGCCCTTCGTCGATTTTTCATGCTTGAGCATATGTTCAAGAAAAACCCCGAATTAAAACAGTTGTATGTTAAGTTCATCGACGAATACAAGTGTCTCGGCCATTGCCAGCAAGTGATAGAGTCCAACAATACACCAGACAAGCTTAAGCATTACCTGCCCCATCATGCTGTCTTAAAAACCACAAGCTCAACAACAAAGCTTAGAGTTGTATTGGATGCCTCAGCTAAATCCACTGGCGTTTCCCTCAATGAGATATTGTTGATTGGTCCAAATGTCCAGGATGACCTCTTTTCGATTCTTCTACGTTTTCGTAAGCATCGATATGTTTTTACTGCGGACATTTCCAAGATGTACCGACAGATTCTCCTCGACAAATCTCAGACATCTTTACAAAGGATATTCTGGAGAAAAGAACCGACCGATCCGCTGGAGGTGCTCAAACTGGCAATCGTAACTTATGGGACATACAGCGCTCCCTTTATAGCCACCCGAACTCTGAAGCAGTTAGCATGTGACGAATCTGAACGATATACCATCGCGGCAAAGATTGTGATAGAAGACTTCTACGTCATTGATGTTCTTTCCGGTGCCGATACCATCGATGAAGCCATCCAATCCCGGACAGAGTTAACACAGTTTTTGAAATGCGGTGGATTGCCGATCCATAAATGGTGTGCCAACGAGGAAATCATCATCCAGACAGTTCCGCAAGGGGAACGAGAACAATAATTAAATTTTGAAGATGCAGACGTGAACATGGTCTGGTTAGGGTGCTGTGAGATCCAAAGGCCGATGTGTTTCTTTTCGTTCCCGATACGTGTTCCTCTGGACCTGAATTTCATATTCCATCACATCCAATAAATCAGAATTCCAAGGTATATGGCACTGCCTGACGCTGTTTCCTATGAAGTTTATGGTTTTGCCGATGCCTCCAACTTAGCATATGGAACATGTCTTTACATTCGTACAGTCTCAGATCGAAGCATGAAGACAACGTTAGTATGCAGTAAGTCCAAGATAGTACCGATCAAGGAGTTCGCGTTGAACATCCGAAGCGATCGGTCGTTTTATCGCAAGGGTTAAGTGATTGGTTGCTTTAGTGCTACGATTTCATCCTGGAGCGCTAGCGCTACGCCTCCCGGTGAAACCTTTCGATACTCCCGGTGTCCGTGGACAAATTCTCGTGACAAAAACGCGAAATTTTATCGCGAGTTGCATGCCCCTAACACCAGGCGAACATACGAGTTGAGTAGGTGAATGAAAGACAAAATACGTACTGGGCGACCCAGCGCCTCCTCCAACAGTGCTGTTTCCTGCATTCCAGTGGAATATTTACGCTATAGTCGATCACTCAAAAAGGGTAAACAGCAAAAGTGACACCAACAGGCGATCAAGCCACGGTGGGGTTGGTAGTGGGTGACCACTGCCGTTTATCTGTGGTATTGATCATACCGGTTTGAAGTAAGTGTATATTGTATGGCCTTCACTAGTGGAGGCGACCCGGGAGGGTCAAGAGGAAGAACGTTACCGACGTATTTGGACGGACGCAATGAATTCCGTGCTATGACGACATTGTTGATGACGGGAAAGGATGGCAAGAACCTTCCTAAAGAACCGTTTCTCATCGGAAAAAGTCTTGTACTCTGGGCCGGACCAATTGAACACGCCAAAAGTGAGAACAAATGTGCAAAGTATGTATTACGAACGAGGAAACCGACATCAGTTGAGAAATTATTGAAAATGACTCAACTATCAGATGGTACGGAGATTTCAATTACGCTACATCCAACTCTCAACATCAGTCGCTGCGAATCTCTGCTTACGATCTGCTGGACAAAGAGGAAGACGAAATCGTAGAGGAATTGAGCTCTCAAGGTGTTATAAAAGCACGGAGGATTTTGAGAAGTAACAAAGAAAGGACACCATGTTATCATCTTGACGTTCAATCGAAGCATACATCCAGCGAATGTAAAAATCGGAGTTCTTTTCTTTAAAACGCACCCATACTACCCAAACCCAATGCTTTGTTTCGGCTGTTATGAGTATGGACACCCCCGCTCTGGCTGCACCAAACCTAAACGTTGTTTCAACTGCTCGCTAGACCATGAAGAAAGAAAGGAATGCGAAAATGAGCCCTTTTGCAGAAACTGCAAAAAAGATCATCGCCCTTCCAGTCGACAATGTCCAATTTACAAAACCGAAATGGATATTATCAGAACCAAAATCGACCACAATCTCTCATATGCTGAAGGAAGGAAACGTATCACAGCTGGAAACGGTAACTATGCTCAAGTGGCGGCACAACCACGACTGGATCAAGCTAGGATGACCGCTTTAACACTACAAATAGCAGAAAAAGATAAGAAGATCACAAAACTAGAAGCCGATCTCGAGCACACCTCACACGAACTACTATCGAAGCTAAACACCATCATCGCACAAAATAAAGAGAAGGATAAACATATAAAGGAACTTTTGGAACACGTCCGTCAACGGGACGAAAAAATCGCAAAAATTGAAATCACCAACAAAAACATGAGAAAACACATAGAAAACATGAAAACTCGAACGAGAACTGATTCGCAAAGCAGTGAACCAGCTGAGCACTCCAATTACAATAATCGAATAATCGAAGACAAAACGATCAACAACGCATCACATGCATGAACAACCACATCGCTCCAATATGCAGGGTGGCCACAGACTCGGGAAAATCGGGAAATGCGGGAAAAATGCGGGAATCCAAAATCATCGGGAAATATGCGGGAAAAAGTCGGGAATTTAAAAATCCATCGGGAATTTTTGTTTTATGACAGGAACCATGCTCACACCTTTTTCAAATTGATGATTTGGACATGGATTTGGTCACCATCTATTAACTTTTGGTAACGACAAGTGCGCGATCGCCATCTTGTTCTACAAGATACGAAGACCAGTCTCCGTGGTCTAGCGCAGATCCAAAGGATTCCGGTTTTGCATATTGCAAGTGGTGCAAACGTAGTTTCGAAATTAATTCTATGGGCGAGTTGCCTTCGCCAACTCCAAATCATTATTTTTTCCACCTAGAAGAGATCAACCAACGATGGTAATTTTAGCCATAAAATCTAGTGTGATTCAACAGGTGTACCTGCAACGCTCGATTGCGGTAACGATTTCGTTCTCGTTGATAAACAAATCAATTTAAGTAGGTAGTTACTTCAGCTGCACTAACCCATTCTTACCCATGGTGTGAATAGAGCACCAATTTTTTTTTTTTTAAATTCAAGCATAAAACAATTTGGATAATATTGTAATGCAATTTTTGGAACATTTTTGTAAGCTTATAACATTACTAGTATAGTAATGTGGAATGTCGACTTGGAAATCGGTTTTGCCTCTAAATAGGCAAGTGAGAGAATTCGCACAAAATTCCGACAAGGACGTTTTGGCATTCCGCAACAAGCGTTGGTCTTTTTACTGTGGTTTTTTAGAAGGCTTCTCAACAAATCTCCATTAACATACCCTTAAAGCGTTACGTAACCTGCATTAACCCTGATGGTATTTCTCACTTCACGAACTTAGCTAAAAAGCGTCTGGAGCTGTGTCTGGAAACGTTCGTAGATAAAGACCATCTAAGCGCTGCAGTTGCTGACAAAGTGGAAGAAGAATTTTACATTGCAGGCCGGATTCTAGAGAAAAGAACAGCATTTGGACAAATTTTGGCTAGAACTGATTGGTCATTCCAAGAAGGAACTGCCAAATTTGACAACATTTGTTAAAAAAGTGCTGATCCTGTCGCACGGAAATACCACAATGGAGCGAGGGTTTTCAATAAATGAAAAGTGTCTGGTGTTGAACCAAACTGAAATGGGTTTTGTTGCTCAGAGAATTTTCTACGAAGCCTTAACGCAGGAACTGTCAGCGACGTTGAAATCACGAAGTGCCAAATACGGCGATTCGCTGACAGTACAAAAAAGTGAAGGTGAATTTCAAAAAATGTAGAGAGAAGCAAAAAAAAAAAAGAATGCCTAGAGGGATGCAGCGTGCATTGACAAATAAATAAAATGCTTCATAATAGATAGTAGATACCTACGGCTTTTGAAGTATAAGTATTTGTGATTGAACTTGACTTATTTAAGATTTTGTTAAAAATTGATCTAGAATAAAAATGTACATTGGTGGCAGGCGGCCAAACAATGGTTTGGCAAGCAATTCGTGGAAGTGTGAGTGTGAAATGCTTTTGAATCCATTTGTAATAACCGGTACGATGACTGCAGATGTTTACGTTTGGGAATGCTTGGCGCGGCGCCAGCTCCCCATGATCCGGAAACATAATAATCCAGCATTGTTTTGGCCGGATTTGGCATCAGTGCATTATGCGAAGGTCACGGTAGCCTTGTACAAAGCCAACGGAGTCAAACTCGTACCCAAGAAGATGAATCTTCCAAACTGTTCCCAGGCAAGTCAATTGAAACTTTTCGGGCTCTGACAAAGGCATATTTGCGCAAACATGTTAAGGCAGCGGACTCCACCACAACTTTTGAAAGAGACGAAATAAAGGGATCAAAAATCATTGGCAAACAGTCTGTGCAATGAACAGTGTTAGATCAAAAGTTCGCTCTTTTTCGTACGATTAAATGGTTCTCGGAAATGTCACGTTGATGAAGAATATTGTAGAGAACATAAAAGTGCAATAAAAACTCAATTTACTTAAAAACCGAGCTCATATTGTTTTTACAAATCGTGCTTAGACTTACTGGAAAACCTATAAAAGTCTGCCGTGTTTTAATTGCTTTTATTTTTCCTCTGTTCGGGACATAATCTACCGCGACCAGTAATTTGATCTATTGTAGTATATCACGTATCCTTTGTTTAGTGCATGTCGAGTTACTTCATCACTATTGAGAAATGATAAAGTATTCGGTGTTGTTACAGTTGTCATTGAAGAACTGAAAGTTTTGCACCCTGCATCTGCGTCATGTTTTGAATTTCAAACCGAGTATAGTCTGCATCATTTTGTACACGAAAACTGCAAATGCCTACCTTTTTTTGGTTCGATGTTTATGCTTCTAGAAACTTGAAAGATCAATGACTTATATAGAGCGATTTTTGTTCTTGTTTGACAAATGCGAGACAGGTTTTGCAATACGTAAGAAGCCCGATTTGAGCTGTTATCCGTCATTTTGCCTAATTGAAACCAGTCAGAAGCATTCCAGATTGAACAATTTCCTCAAAAACTGCAAAAATAACTAAAAATCCACTTATATTCACTTAATTTCCCAGTCGGGAAAATTAGGCAAAAATGCGGGAGAAATGCGGGAAAAATGCGGAAATTTTTAAATTAAGATTGTGTGGCCACCCTGAATATGTCACCACCGCCAAAGAAACAACCTAACACTAACCGAAGCCCTATCATGACAAGACTTGTATCAAGCCAAAACAGAGTTGAAAAAGATGCTGCCATTGAAGTAGATCCTCCTATGGAACTTGACCTTTTCGACTCAACCGATTATGGACCAACAAACAATCATCAATAACCTAGCCCATTTCGAGTGCACCGTACGCATCAAACAAAACACGAATCCAAATTATACACAAAACGTTGAGAGAAACCGGTTTGAGGAGTGGGAATGAGCAGTACCACACTCACTTCCCACGGAAGCGTCGCAGGGAGAGGAAATTGTCCGGGATGTCCAACCCCAACCCGTTGACGAAGAACTCTACTGCACGGCCGGTTCTAGCACCTCATCTACAAACAGAAACGCAACAGTCAATGAAGATCGAACAACAGTCCACCATAATCCAAATCAATTCAATTCACACGTCCAACGAACACCCATCCGGAATTCTGACCCAGGTCACGTCAGCTATCTTGACAATCAACCGTTACCGAAACTGTATCTACATCGCTATCAAGGAAACCAGATACCTACAACATCGTGTAGCAGTTATGATTGTAACTACTGTACAGATTATTCACACGGAATGGGGTCCATAAACCCCAGGCAAAGCCTTGCACCGGCCCCGACCTCAGATGTTCCCAGTTTCTGGATTGAGCCTGTGGCGGCAGCCGGTGCAGGGCGCTTGCCTTCTCTACAGGCAAGTACTCGTGACCTCTTCCCCCAAAGTGCAAATGATACCCAAATACCGTCCACAGCTAATAACATTCAACCGCCACCAGTCGACTCTACATCTTCCATTTCTTCCGGACACAACAATCAAACCTTCGCTCTACAATGGAACGTTCGAAGCATTTGGCGGAACTACGCAGAATTTCGCAAAATAGTGGATGATAACAATCCTATAGCAATTTGTCTGCAGGAGATGATGACGAAGAATACGAACGGCCTCATCAATAACAGCTACGAGTGGATGATTCGTAGCCGACCCGAAAGCATGGGTAACGGAATCACTGGACTCGGCATCCGAAAAGATATTCCGCATAAATTCATCAGCGTGTCCTCCAGCCTACACGTATGTATCGCTAGAATAGGTTAACCTTGGGATCTAACAATTGTATCGACCTACATACCACATGCCACTAATAGTCAGGAATTAGTTAGTCAGTTAACTGATTTATTAAACACCCTAGAGCCACCATTCCTATTTTGTGGTGACTTTAACGCTTCGCACGAAGTATGGGGTAGTGCCAACTCAAACAGTCGTGAGCGATTTCTTTTAGAGTGGGCAGTAGATAACAGCGCTTAATACTGGCTCTCCGACCTACTACCACGCAAATTCAGGATCCTTGTCAGCCATCGACATTACATTTGTGTCAAATCCTCTCGCATCCAAATTTTGTTGGATTTGTGATGATGATCTGCATGGCAGCCACCACTTTCACCAATTTTTGTTTGTTTAAACGATCCGCTCCATCCATTGAAGAAATAACTCAAGCTATTTACGAGGCAGCATTGGAAAGCATACAACGAACAAAGGGTCTCCCAACAAAAAAGAGGCAAATATGGTGGAACCAACAAATTGGCGAGACAGTTAAAGCACGAAGAAGGGCCCTGAGGAAACTTAGAAAGCTGAAAGATGATGATCCATGCAAAGAAGAAGCCAAACAACATTTTAACACGGCAAAACGGGAAGCACGAAAGATGATCGAGGAAGCGAAAAGAAGCTCTTGGATCAGTTTTCAAGAAATCTTTACAGAAAAATCAAGCACCTCCCAACTTTGGCAAAGCTTTAATAAATTGACTGGAAAACGAAAAGGAAAAATGCCAGGACTTAGCATCGACGGCGAATATTGCAACGACCCATCAAAAATAGCGGACAGCTTCGCCGACTTTTTTGCGAGCACTTGCTCTACGTCAGGTTACTCCGGAGAATTCCTTAAAAACAAAGAGGAACGAGAGCGATCACACCTCACACTCGAATCGGACACTGTATCAGCGATCGACAAAAAGTTCACCATTCAGGAGCTATTCCATGCCCTTGACAGCGCAAATGGTACTTCAACCGGGCCCGACAATGTTGGGTACCCCATGATAAAACATCTTCCTTTTCACTGTAAGGCAACACTGTTGGATGCTTTCAACCACATATGGGACACCAGCCACATGGAAAGAAAGTATCATTATACCTATTCCTAAACCTCAAGAGAACACACTCGAGCCCAATAGCTTTCGTCCGATCTTCCTAACCAGCTGCGTTGCCAAAACAATGGACAGGATGGTAAACCGCCGCTTAATGAACCATTTAGAACTCAACGGAACACTCCACCCACTACAATTCGCTTTTCGTAATGGGAAAGGCACAACCAACTACCTAGCGCATCTAGACGAAACTATAACCGAAGCAGCCAATAACGGAGAACACTGTGAAATAGTTACTCTTGACATCCAAAAGGCTTACGATCGTGTATGGCACCGACACATCATGGAATCAGTCATTAGTAGCGACCTCGGAACGAAGATGAATAATTTTATACACAACTTTTTGCTAAATCGATCAGCGAGGATAAGCTTTGCAAGAGCTTTGTCGAAATCAGCACGACTCGAAAACGGCGTCCCACAAGGCTCGGTACTCTCAGTTTCATTTTTTCTTCTGGTCATGAACTCACTGTTCACCGTTGTTCCGAAAAAAGTTCAAGTGCTGCTATATGCAGACGATATTATTATCATTTCCACAGGAAAACGCGTTAGTTACCTGCGACGAAGACTTAAAAAAAACCGTGGAAATTATCGGAAAATGGGCTACCGATATTGGTTTTCAAATGTCACCCTCAAAATCATCAACCATGCATTGTTGCAAGCTAAAGCGACATCGCAATTGGCACCTCGAGGGGGCCAAATTTTATCATCAAGGAAATGAACTTACTAGACCGAAAACAACTAGGATCCTCGGAGTCATCTTCGATCGAAAATGCAGCTTCAATCAGCCCATAAAACAACTGAAGGAAGACTGTCGGAGTCGACTAAATCTTTTGAAAGCTATTTCAAGAAAAGCAGACCGCAAAACACTTCTGTATATTGGAAATGCCATTGTAACCTCCAAACTGATATACGGCCTGGAAGTACTACTCAGAAAAAATATCGAGAAACTAGCACCAACATATAATCAAGTTATAAGGATTGCTTCAAGTGCTCTACGAACAACCCCTATAATTTCACTAGTTGTTGAAGCCGGATGCCTTCCCTTCGAATATATAGCTACAATCGATATCGTCAAAAAAGCATGTGCAATACTGGAAAAATCCGCTAAAGAATCCAATCATCTGTGGATAAAAGCCAATGATGCATTCCAAAACCTTGTGGGCATTGAACTTCCTACGTTATGCAATGTGGCAGCAGTGCAAGACAGAGCATGGAATCAAACGGGCCCTAAAATTGACTGGTCAATCAAATCTAAATTTAGAGTTGGACAAGCTCCCCAACTAGCACTTGGTGTATTTAGAAAGCTGGTCGAAGACAAATACCAAGAATTTGATCACTGGTATACTGATGGATCACTCGCTGAAGAAAAAGTTGGATATGGAATTATCGGGCCTAACACCAGAATCGAAGCCAGTTTACCTAACCAGTGCTCAGTTTTTACTGCGGAGGCAAAAGCACTTGCTGAAGCAGTTGAGCATACGAACGATAAAGCAGTAATCTTCAGTGATTCTTCGAGTTGTCTTACATTCAGCGCACTGAGATTGCAGCCAAAAGAAAAGACGTCCGATTCTGTTGGGTACCAGGACATACAGGAATTCCGGGCAATGACAGAGCCGATGATGCAGCACGATATGGAAGAAACCAACCAACAACTACCACGACTGTCCCAAGACAAGATATTGTTAAATGGATGAAAAAAGCAGTTTGGAAAAAGCACCAACAATTATGGAACCAAACCAGCAGGAACACGTTAAAAATTGTAAAACATAAAGTAGATAAACCCATAGATAGAAATGACAAAAAGGAACAAATAGTATTGACTAGACTACGATTAGGACACGCTTGGTTCACAAAGAAATATTTATTCGAGAAGAAACCTCCGGAAATGTGTACAGTTTGCAACCGAAAAATAACAGTTCACCACGTGCTTGCTGCTTGCTGCTTGCCGCCGTACAACACTACTAGATTAGAATTAGGAATTAGCCACCAATTATACCGAATTCTATGCAATGAACAACAAGCAGAAGACAAAGTTATAAATTTTCTAAAGAAAATAGATATGTACAATAATATATAGATATTGTAAAATATTAAAATCATCAATAAATTCGCAATAGAGACGAATGCCCCTTCAATGGTGGTTCCAAAAACGCTCAACAAAAAAAAAAATATAATAAAATTTTAACAACACGTTGATAGAAAAAGATAACGGAAGCCACCAAGAAGCTCTCTATACAGATATCAGTAAGGCATTTGAACGGATTGACATTCTCATGCTACTATTCAAATTACAAAAACTGGGTATTGAGCCAGGTCTTCTCAAATGGCTCAAATGTTACCTAACTAATCGACAACAAATAGTAAGATTTAAAGGAAAGGAATCAAATCCTATTTAAGTCTTCTCAGGTATTTTGTTTATTCTTTTCGTAAACGATATATCATTCATTCTTAAAACTGTAAAAGTCTTAATATATGCCGACGATATAAAGGTGCTGGCATTTATAAAACGCTTTAGTCATAGTTTTAACGACCTTTACACAAGCAAAAATTATACATTGCTTATGTGAGGTCAATACTGGAATATTGTAGTGTAGTCTGGTCACCTTTTTCAGTCATCCATGAAGAGCGAATAGAGTCTTTACAAAAACAGTTTTTATTGTTTGCATTACGTAAATTAGGTTGGGAAAGATTTCCTCTCCCACACTATGAAGCTCGCTGTAGGCTTATCTGCATGCAAACACTAAAAAAACAAAACGTCGAGAGTTTGCAAAAGTTTCGTTTGTTAATGGCATTGTTTTGCATCGCATTGATTCAGCAGAGCTGTTATCAAAATTAAATTTTTAAATACCCTCCCGGCAACTGCGCAATCGAAATATTTTTATCACAAATCATTTTCGCACAAATTACGCTAAATTTGAACCTCTGAATCAGATGATGGCAACCTACAATTTATATAGCGATACAATCGACTTTACAATTACAAAATCCAAATTGAAGCAATCCTTCAATGCTATACGCTAAAGAAGAACACGCCATATGAATATTGTAAACCAGGCGCTGCTAAGTCTAATGTTGTGTATTTTATAACCCCGATTATAACTAAAATTAGGAACAAAATGCAACAAACGGTCTACTTATGATTGACGACAATAAATAAATAAATATTAATTTCTAGCTTCACTAGCAAAAGTTCCTGACAGGACTCGCAACATGGCAGCATGTACGAGTTGATGTCCACCGCCTTCTTGCTCCGCAGCGAGCCCCGCTGAGCAGTCACTCCAATACAGGCAGCGTGAAATCTTCGTGGACAACCCGCATATGTCCACATGACCGAATCGACAGAAGTATAAAAAGCACAAATTTCACAGTTCATGATGGTGACGTAAACCAAAAAAAAGAGTAAATAAAAATTGAATAGAATAACGCGCGTGGAATCGGCAGCTAATTAAAAACGCGTGTGCACTTCTCGACGATCGGCAATTGAAAAAAGGACGCTGGACGCTGCCTTTATGTACTAGTCGGAAGTATACAGCACACGAGTAGGCCACATCGCTGGAACCACGAAAGTATGGACTTGCAGATCGAGGTTTGTCGGAAACGACGAGAATTAACATCGGGGTATCCTCAATTGTCCCAGCTTCTGAAATAAAGCAGCCCATTGTTGCCACTTCTGAAAGATATCTTCGATGATTGACTCATCCCAACCTGTTCCCGAAGCCGATGTTCCTTTTATGATTACTTTTCCATGGACTAGGAAATGCAAGACGAGCCCGAGTAGATCGAAAAGACTCATCACGACCTTGAGAACTTCCCGCTTGGTGGGTACGTAGCCTTCATCCATGATTTGTCGATATTCGCGTAGAATGAAGTTGTATGAGAAGCTGTCATCCGCAGGGTTCCAATTCATTCCAAGCACGGATTCATAAGCTCCAGCCCGCTCCAACGCTTTTTTGGTTCATCGGCACTCGTTTCCCCAGTTTCGCAGAGAAGTTTCGCCGAGTTTGAACGGAACCGGCAGATCTCCAAGCCACCCATCTAATGTACATGAATGACCACCTTTATCACTTCAACGGCTTCCTCGATGGTCATAAAGCTGTCCAAATAATCGTCCACGTAGTGGTTTTTAACGATAGCAGTGATTGCACGTGGATATACGTTAGCGAAGTCCTGGGCATTCATGTTCTTAGCATATTGGGCAGAAGCAGGTGAACATGTCGCCCCGAAGGTAGGTACGTCCATGGCGTAGATGTCGATAGGTTCCAACAGACAGTTTCGCCAGAGAAAGCACTGTGCCAGACGATCTGGGATGCGGATTATGATTGGTAGAACATCTCCTTGATACTTTCACTTTTTTTTTTAAAAAACGTTTACTAGTTTACTAGTGATAATTAAAAAAAAGTGTTTCAATGTTTTATGTTTTATTTTTTTAAAAGTGATCAAATGAAGTGTTAATTTTAAATTCTCCTAGTTTCCCAATCATCTCCTTGATGTCACCACAGACGGCTACTGGAAATTGACGGAAACGGCTGAGAACTGCTGGAAGTGGTGTCAATAGGTCAGGTCCTTTCAAGAATTTTGAATTTAAAGAAATCGCATTCGTCGTTGCTGCTGTGTCCCAAACCAGCCTCATCTTGTTGGTTTTTTTGGGATTTTGCACGACTCCTAAGGGTAGGAATACGTTTCCGATCTGCATTCTTCAGCTCTGCTTCAGTTGCCTTGTGCGCGTAGTCTTTCTGCGCTATTTGCTCATTGTCCCGCGTTTGGAATGGAGAATCCTTTGCAAGCTTCCGCTCTAGAGACTGTAGACGCCTGACTGCCATTGTGAATATCTGGAAAGTCCGGATCATCTTTGCGAAACAGACTCCAATACTTCACTTGGTCCTGCTACGCCAGCATCTTAAAGCGCGAAGTAGTCACGAAGTTGATTGTTTAGTTGGTAATCCGGATCAGTCGCAGGTGTCACGTGAAACTGAACAACTGCCCGCTGTGCTGGTATGCCCGTAACACACCCGTAGATGCTCCAACTCAGTCGACACTTCGCTGCTATCGGATCCATCGTACCACCTACACGCAATTTCAGAGGAACTCCAAGACGAAGGTCCGGATACGCCTAAACGATCAGCAACACGTTCTTCCAGAAGTGTGGTCGACGGCCCCTCATCGATGAAATCAAACACAACCTCTTGAGAAAGCGGACTCGTTTGCAAAGGTGGGCGCTATGGAAGGCGATATTTGTGATCGACAAATCGCCTTCAACGAATTTTTTCCTATTTTTCGTCAACAGTCACTCGTCAGCTGGCAGTATAAATGGAGTAAAGGAGATTTGGGGCGATGGCAACATTCTATCATCCCAAAGGTGTCGAAGAAATCCTGGTTTATGGGGATGGCTGTGGGTCGAGACTTCATTCGTGTCATGTCTCGCCACATGTCCAATCATTATTCTTCGAACGCTCATTTCTACCGGGTTGGGCTGAGCGACAGCAATCTCTGTGAGTGTGGACAAGGCTATCAGGACGCAGATCACGTTATTTGGTCTTGTGCTGAACATCGTGGAGTCAGATCGGAGCTTTATGATTCCCTTCGGGCTCGAGGTAGACAAGCCAATGTGCCAATTCGAGATATTTTGGCTGTACGTGATTTGGAGTACATGAAACTCATTTATGTGTTTTTGACTAACATTAGCCTTAGATTGTAGTTAGTTTAACCTGTATGTTTTCCTAAGTTTTTTTTTATCTGTGTATGTGTGTATGTGTGTTATTTTTTCTTTTTCAAAAAATGTTCAAGTCAAAAGTAAACCATAAATTGTATAGTTATAAGTTTTTAGATAATTTAGAATTTAAATTTAATGGTGTTGCGTGTAGCGGGATCGCGCCGTGCTCGCGATTCTTTCAAAAAACTGCATACAATCAATTGCGCTGTGGTGTGTTGGTGATTTTTCCTCAAGCGAGCTCAGGTCCAAAGTGTCGTCGTTCGCGGGTATTGTGGGGGAAGATAGTGTTTATTGTTTAGCAACCGTGTAAAGTTAGAGGTCATAAGCGAGTTTATTATTCTTATTGATTCTGTTTCCTGCAACCAAGTGCAAATATCTAGAACTAGATTTTAAAGAAAAATACTACAACCGTGCCAAAGTGAATTTTGATTCGGTGTGCAGGCCTAGTTTGTAAATTATCGGTGCAAGAAGAGTGTATTAGACACAGATATCATGTTACTACCGGAAGGTTTCCGACACGTCGGCGACGGCCGGGCTGATGTGGACGAGTGCCGACGGCAGCAGCTGCGGGACATCGAGATGAGCTGGTTTGCAAAGCAACAAATAATTTATTTCTACCATATTTTGAAGACAATATCTAATATCCTGTTTTATTTCATTTTGTCTATTTTGTTTTGTTTTGTTTTTCGTTATGTTTGTCTATTTTCAGTAACATTTGAGCGGTCTGTTGCTTTTGGCGGATGGTGTAGGTATGTACTTTCAGCGTATCGTTAACCAAAACGAACCCTGCTGCTAACCTTTCCCCAACTATCCAACATCCCAGTGATTTCTCGTGGAAGTGCAGAGGATTTCTCGGCTTCCTCCAAAGCGAGTATCATGTCAACACGTTCCTTCCCATTCCTTACTTGACCAGCCGTGCCCGAAGCCGGTATTGCTTTATAATGGGTCACCAGTTTTTACACATTGAAGATGTATGTTAGTCCCAAACAGCATCGGTTGGTTCTTTGTGCAAATGCAGCTGATCTGGCAATAACGGAATTGCATCCGTGGGAGGTCAATCATGCTCATGTTCATGCTCAATTTAGAATTTAAATTTAATGTGTTATGTAAACCATACTTTAAATTCCCAACCCTCTTTCCCATCCGTAATTTGTAATTCCTATTAACCTCGAGACGGCCGCGAGTAATCGGCTCTATCCTCTGAACTTTAGTTTTAAGATAAATGATGTATAAAAATATGAAAATTTGGCTCTGTAAAGTTGATTCGATTGAGCCTGTACAAATAAACGATTATTATAAAAAAAAAACACAACCTCTGTCCGTGCCCTCGCGTAAAGAACTACTGCAAGCACTCGAAACATGGGGCAAAGACTGCTGATCTGCGTGATATGATTGGCGGAAAAATTTGGGAAAGATTGAGCTGAATGAGAGTGGAGATGAGTGTGGTGTTTTTGCCGGCAACCCTCAATCCCATACCCCTGCCAAGACTTGCACGGCCGTTTGCCGTGACTATTCAGGTACGTACGCCACAGGCTTTTCTGCTGAACGATTTTCCACCGTTCATCGATGTTGAGCGGTTTGATGTGATGGTAATCTGCCACCCGATGTCCTTCTCGTTCAAATGTAACACATGTCTTACCTGGTTTCTCCTGGTTTACCGATGAGCTTCAGGTCGCCAGGCAAGAAGCAGGCATCGATGAATGAGCGTGTATCAATCCTTTCTCCTTGGTCTTCCCTTGATCGCCCTTGCAGTTTGTTAGTTTTTGAAAATCATTAACTATATAGGGTATGGTTCGGTTATCGGTGAGGCCGTGTAAAGAGTGCTTTACCTACCTTGCCATTCAGGGTCGTATACACGGTCGGTTCTCCTAGAAGAAATTTCACATGGGGAAAACTTTCATCCTAATGTTCTGGTGAAAAGGCGGACATTACAAAACAAAATGGCGGAAAGCAAGATTTTTCTTAAACAATAAATTAAAGTACGCATCAGTTGAGGTTTAGAAGGCCATTCATTTTAAGAATAAAAAAAAACTTGGACCGTTCGTGAAATTTACTTTTTGTTAACGATTTATTTCTAAATTTTCAAACACGTGTGAGCTCACCATTGCGGCCGTTCGACGAGGTGGTGTGGGGGGGGGGGGGGGATGTCCTTGGGACTGCTAACTACTCTGGAACATGGCGGCTTCACGAATTATCTTTCTTCTTCTTCTTTTCTTCTTCATATTATTATTATTCTTCGGGGTTCCTTTAGGCTTCACATGTTCCCACACTTGACTAGGGAATCACTTCACAGTCGGTTTGGCCTAAATTGACGGAGGCCATAGTTCCAAGTCCGGGAGTGGTACCGACGCGCGCGCGCAAAAAGTTCAGTGGTCTACCAAGCGAGCATGCACCATTGTTGAGCGAGACAGCCACAGACTTGACGACATACTGTTCTTTGTTCACTTTTACTGTCCGCTCGACCACTGTGTTGCACTACTGCAGTTTAATTGTTCACACCACTGCTCGCTTGGTTTCATTTGTGCATTAACGGTCGACATGAGACTAGCACAGATAGAATTAAATTTTAAAATTTTGGTGCACTATTTTCTACCTGTTCGTGGTGGTTCCCAATGTCGGCCTGCACTTTTGAAAAACGTTTGAGGTGCTAACACTGAACAGTATTTATGCTGTGGTTTAAAAAAAAAAACACCACACATTAATTGTGATGGAACTTTGAACGGATAGTTTTAAACGTACTATTCCGTATACCGACACTCTGAAGGGTCACCCACAATAAATACGTTTGCGTTCCGTTGACGTAAATTTGACAGAAAACCTATGGGAAAACTGTCAAATTTACGCAAACGCATCCGCAACGTATCAATTGTGGGCCAGCCATGACTTCACTCCTCCGGACAGTTTTTAAAAAGAAGGCCCTTGACCCTATTCGACCGCCGCTTTTATAGCGATCGATGAGTCAGCTAAATTGAAGCGACACCATCATTGAAACACCTCACAATACATGGATGACGAAGCTGACGATGATTCCCTTCTTCTTCTTCTCTTCTTCTTTTTGGTTGAGCGACGTTTGCTCAGTAAGGGCCAGTAACTGCGACTATATGCCCGACGATGATTCCCGAACGATGACAGGAGTGATGACAAAATCGATGACGGAACGACGATACGGGCGAATACTTACACTCTAACGTGGTTTTAGTTGGTATCCTGGTAATTTATACCCAGTTACTCCGACAAAGTGGCTGCATGCAAATTCAAAATTCCCTAACACTTGTTTCCGCAAAACATTCAAATAAATAATAGAATAAATATGTAAATAAATAAATAAATATGTAAATATCTAAATAAATGAATATGAAAAAAACTAATAAATAAATATCGAAATAAATAAATAATATAATATGCAAAAATAAAAAAAAATCTAATCTATACAATCGGAGAACAAAACAAAAATAAATATTTAAACAAAACGGGATACCAACCAGGAGGTCTACAATTAACTGTTTTAAATTTTCGAAGGTCAAAAGGGCCTTCGACTAAGCCTCTGGTAACTGGTCAAGCCACGGTTACCGTTTTGAGGTGGGCACTACATGGGCCAGCTTTAGAATTGACAGTTAATTGCAGGCACCCTATGCTACAAAAAAATAACAGACTTAAAAAAAAACAAATATATACAAATTTCATTGGATTCTAAACCTTCAACTGGCCTTTCCACCAAACAATTTATTGTGAAACGGAAATCGTCGGTCACAATCTTCCTGGAGTCGGGGTAAAAAAAAACGGTTTTTTTTTGTCAAAATCGGTTCGATATCTGGATCATCAAACAATTCGTTGCTTTGATTTTGAAAAACATCATTGTGGAGATTGTTCTATGGTGCGTCAGAAAAAACCGCAAATGTGGCTACCATCATAGTTGTCGAGTTCAATTTCAGACCATAAATTATCTCCTCAACCTTTTTGGTTGATTTTAAAACTTTAGAGACCACAATACCTTTCGTCTCTCTTCAATATGCACTGTCACAAGATTCTACTTGGACAACAAAACTCTTATTATACTACCTCTATCATACTACTTTATTCACACAAATGCATTCAGAATCCCCCTCATTCACGCTTTCACTCATTCACTCAATTTTACAAACAAATTGCCTTATAAATGCTAGTTTGTTTCGAGATATATCTAGATCTGGAGTTCTAGACTATAAGTGGATTTATTTGTATCACTCTCCTAGGATAGAGTGATCTTGATTTGGTTAAAGTAAATTTGAATTAACCACTCTATTCGCATTTGACGGTACTCTCTTGCGTTTGCTAGAGAAAAAGGGTTGAAATTGCGTTGAATGACGTAGTTCAAAATAAGTGTGCACCATTTGGAACTCCGACATGAATGTGGCTGTATTTCTCACACTCCAACACGTCGAGTGCTGTCATTGCCTATCTGTCAAAGAACTCGCAAACGAAATGATGACAACAACAGAACGGTGAAGACTGATGACGGACTGCATGGTTTTGCTGCAATTTTTCAAATTTGATGGTGAGTATGCGTTTAATCCCATGTTTTTGTTATAGTTTTAGGGAAAACGGACGGGAACTTGATGACGATCTGTGTGTGATGAAATTTTGGCGATCTGATGTTGAAGATTGAAAAGATGCATTTAATCCTGTGTTGACTATTTGTATCTACCGCAGACTGAAAATAAACCGACGATGTTGAATGCGGCGATGGTATTTGTTTATCTGAAGGCAACGAAAAGCGATGATCTTTTGGGGCTTATCCGGGTTTTAAATGAACGGCGGGCCAAACACCGAGTCTCTTCCCGGCCAAATCCTCCAACTCATACGACGATGAACCAATTTTCTTCGTGACGCGACAAGGAAGGAATTGTGGACCGTATTTTGCATTGTATTTTTCTGCGGCATTTGAGAGCTTCGTATTCCTGCGATACACAAGTTGACCATCCACGAATGGTTTTGCGAACTGCCGATGACGAAGATTGTAATGATTACGTGATGTTTGATGTGCCTTTTCGAGATTTTCGGTGACCAGCTCGTAAGTTCTGGTAAACATTTGCTTTCTCCGTTCGGTCAGCTGTTCCGTAGTAAGATGTTCGTCATGACGTGCAAGTTTATGATCCGATCCGGTCTCAGAAAGTTCATGTCCATGAGTGATGAAATAAGGTGTAAATCCTGTGGACGCATGCACACTTGAATTCAAAAGCATCTCGATCTCAGCTGAGCGAGTGTCCCAAAGACGCTGATCCTCTTTTACGTAGGTGCGGATAGCAGTGTTGATCGTCCGATTGACTCGTTCCACGGGGTTTGCCTGGGAATGGTACCGTGAATTTAGCCAGTGCGTGATGTTGAACTGCTTCAGCAACTCCCTAAATTCTTTGGATAAAAAGCAACTTCCATTGTCGGTGATTATGACTTCAGGTGCAGAGTTTCTGAGGATCCATTGCTCTTTCAAAATGGTGCATAGACTAGAACTGCTGATACTACGAACCGGTTTGACCAGAACCCATTTTGAGAAATAATCTGCAACGACTAAAATATATTGGTTTCCATGACGGCTGCGTGGAAGTGGACCGATGTAGTCCGCGGATATGATCTGCCAGGGACGGTTGGCAATCCTCATTTTACCCATTTCAGGCGTAACCGGTATCGAAGCTGGCTTGACTTCTTTACATGTGCTGCTTTGTTGTACGTACTGCCGGACTTCACCTGCCATCTTCGGCCTATAGTAACGTTGCCGAACTCGAGCAATCGTTCGCTCATACCCTGGATGAAAACACGAATCATGACAATCGTTCAGTATGCCGGGTATTTCCGAGGATTTTGGGACAATTTTCCATTCAAATCGAGAATCGCAAGGATTATCCGGAACTGAAATGAACTTGTACAAGCGACTGTTTTCCACCTTGAAATCAACATACTCATCTGGCTGACTCAATACCTTGCTAACCATTGTGGAATACCAGGATGAATCTGCTGAATCGACGACGAGGGCGATGCTTCTCGACAACGCATCGGCAACAACGTTATCCTTGCCTTTACGATGTACTACGGTCATATCGAATTGCTGAAGACCCAATGACCATCGACTGCATCTGGATCCGACTTTCCACTTGGTTTTCAAGATATGAGTCAGCGCCGATGAGTCTGTGATCAGGGTGAAATGGTACCCTTCGATATATCCGCGAAAAGCATCGATCGCAAGGATAGCAGCTAGAGCCTCCTTTTCAGCGGCATGATAATTTTTCTGTGGTGTTGTAAGCTTATGCGAAAAGTAGGCAATAACTCGTCATGCTGCTGAGTCAACACCCCTGCTACCGCTACGTCACTCGCGTCGGTTTGGATCACAAATTCACGATCAAAATCTGGGCGCCCCAGTATCGGAGAGGAAATCAAAAGCTCTTTGATTTTGCAGAAGGCATTCTCAGCGGACTCATTCCACTGAATTACCTTCGATTTGGTCTTGAGGAGATCGCTTAGAGGTGAAGTCACGCCGCTGAAATCTGAAATGAATCTTCGGTAATAATTCACCATTCCCAGGAACCTCCTGAGCTTTGTAATTGTGGTGGGCCTCTCGTACTCTACGATGGGGTGATTTTTTTCTGGATTTGTTCGCAAACCACTGGTGCTTAATAAATATCCTAAAAATAGGACTTCCAAAACAACGAAGCGAGACTTCTGAAGATTTATGCTGAGGTTGGCCTTTCTCAAGCGACGGGCAATCTCAGTGAGGAGCTGTAAGTGATGCTCGTACGTTTCTGTGACCACGACAATATCGTCTATATACACAAAAACGTACGGTTCCAGCACACCATGTCCAAGAGCCGTATCCATCAACCTAGCCAGAGTAGCTGGACTGTTCATTAAACCAAATGGCATCCGGGTGTACTGGAACAACCCTTTGCCCTGCACACTGAACGCGGTGTACTTCCGTGAGTGTGGGTCCAACGGAACTTGTAGAAATGCTTCGGAAAGATCAATCGTCGAAAGATATTTAGCCTTCGAAAGTTGGCCCAAAATGCGTCCAGGGTGCGGCAAAGGGTAGGCTTCACGCACAGTTCGCTCATTGATCTTGCGCGCGTCCAAGCAAAGCCTCACCTTATTTGGTTTGATTACTGGAACACAGTTCAGCGACCACTCCGAGTTACTTCTCTCGATAACTCCAATGTCCAATAGCCTCTGTAGTTCAACGGCAACAAGTTCCTGTGTTTTGGGTGACATAACGTAGGGAAATTGACGGACCGGTGGTGGATCTTTCCATTCCCCTTTCAGAATAATTTTGTGCTGGGCAAGCGGTGTTAAAGTAAGGCTACCTTCTCGTGCACGGAGGAACAGGTTTTTGACATTCTCGATCACTTGTCGCTGCTCTTCGGACAGCATAAGATCGGTATCGGATTCCTCAAGAACAGGAACGACCGTGGTGGAAATATCTTGTTCATTATGAAGCATGGTGGGTTGGATTTGGAATTTATTCCAAAAATCCATACCACAAATGCAATTTATAGAAAGATTTTTGACGACCAGAGTGGACATAATCCGAACCTTTTCATCGAATTGAAATGGAAGCTAAGCTTGACCGAGAACCTGTAGCTGGTCTCCACTGGCGGAACGAAAGGATACGCTTTTGGGGGGTTTGTGTAAGTGTTTGAATTTAAGTTTTAAATAATTATTTTCGCTGATTAAAGTGTAGTTACTTCCACTATCGAGCAACGCATGGATGTGAAAGCCATGGATTTTAACAGGTACGTAGGGTCGGTTGTCATTTCTGAACGGATACGTGATCTGGCATATTTCAGCTGAACTAGCGTACATATTTGGAGTTGCAGACTCCCAAAAAGAAGGTGGATTGCACTGGGGGTTATAATTTACGCTTGAGGGGGTTGCGGACGGCGATTTTCGTTCGCACTCGTCCCGTTTTTTATGCAATATGGACAACAATTGCTCGGGAAACCACGAATCCCACAGTTGCTACAGAAAATTCCACGAGGTTGTCGACACATAACCATGTGATGACCATATCTTCCACAGTTAAAACAAGTACTATCTTGAGGGGGTTTATGGTTGTTGACCACATCTTCCAATGTGAGAGTTGAAGAAGGGCGCGCACCCGAGGGACCTGCGGTGGGACGATTTGTGGTAGAATCTTTCGATGAATTGTACGTTTGTAGGTTCTGTGAATCTGAACGGTTGTTCGAATTTGGATTAGGCCTCGAGACTGTAGTTTGCGATGAAAATGGTGGACCACGAGAGTTCTTAGACTGAGAATGTATACCTACAACAGTTGCTTGGCTGGACGTCTGGGACTTTGCCTGATTACCTTGCTGCTTCTTTCTCGATTCAGTTTCCTGATGATTTACTGCTTGGACTGACTTGTCAGCTCCGAAGACTTTATTGTAAGCTGAAAAGTTCAAAGCGTCTAGCTTTTGACCAGCAGCAACGAGTGTCTCCAAATCTGCAATAGGGAGAAACGTCATCTGTCGCTTGTAATCCACACGCATGTTCTGCTGTAGAATCTGTAATTTCTCGAAATCTGGGATCTGGAAACTCATAGTCCGGTACATCTTCTCCATTTCAAAATAGAATTCGTGAAATGACTCATATTTCTGTTGACGTCTTTGATATATTTTCATCTTAATCAAAGCGTCTAGGTCCGGTGCATGTAAGTTCTTCGAAGTTCGAATACCAGATGCTGCCAATTCATGAGTCTACCTGTCGAACGTTGGCTCATGTACCATTTTAAGGCTGACCCCGTGAACAAGTGGACTGCTGATTCGAACAACTCTCGTTCCGAAACATGCTCCGCTTGTGACAAAGCTTGGACGTGCTCCAGAAACTCATTTAGTTTCAATCCTTGATCATCTCCACTGTACTTAGCTATGTTCCATTTGGAAACTGGCAAAGTATGGCGATTCTGATACGGTTCGGGATACCGTGAAAGTTGATATGGATTGGTATTGTGACGATAGGCAGTCCTTGGGACTGCTAACTACTCTGGAACATGGCGGCTTCACGAATTATCCTTTTTTTCTTCTTCTTTTTCTTCTCATTATTATTATTATTCTTCGGGGTTCCTTTAGGCTTCACATGTTCCCACATTTTTTTTTTTTTTAATCAGTTCGTTTATTTATTAGGCTCAGGCGTGTGTAACACTTTGCGGAGCCGATATTCAATATTGTAATTAACAATTTTTCTATTTCGATTTTAGTAAAGAGGGGTGCCAATTACTCGTGGCTAGCTCGAGGTTAATGGGTCACATTATTGTTTGGAAGGGGCTAGGCAGGTAACTTATTTCAGGTATTTGTTGCTGCTCATGGTTGCGACATCTTCCAAATCCTCGGTCTCTGTAGTCCCTTACAGGAACTAAGCTGCAGATGGGTGACCACAGCTTGCTGGGCAGGTACAAGTAGCACGGAAACAAAAGGATAATATAACTGGGACACAATGGCAGGGAATTTACTAGAGTGAAAGGGAGGGGGTGATGACATTACACTCTTAGATCAGACAAACAAAGGAATTCGTAAATCGCTTGCATGTAGGGAAGATCACGCATTCCCAAAACATCTCTTACTTCGCGGAAGGGTTGTCTACCTCGGGCCACAAGGGTATCCAATAGTCGTGCTCTGGAGGCATCATTACCCGGGCAATGCCAAACTGCGTGATCGATGTCATCATAACCGGTTCCGCACCTACACATGTTGCTATCGACGAGGTTAATTCTGTAGAGATGTGCGTCTAGCGAGTAGTGGTTGGACATAAGTCTTGACATCACACGAATGAAACCGCGACTTACATCCAGACCTTTGAACCACGATCTCGACGAAACATTTGGAATAATGGAATGTAACCACCGCCCAAGAGAATTACTTGTCCAATCGTTTTGCCAACTTTGAAGAGAACTCTGACGTACTAATGGGAAAAATTCATCATGTGAAATTCTTCTTTCAAAAATCTCGCCTTCTTGTGCGCCCACCTTTGCTAGAGAGTCCGCCTTCTCATTGCCTGGAATTGAGCAATGTGAGGGGACCCATGCAAAGGTAATTCTAAATGATCTTTCGACCAACGCACACATCTGCTCCCTTATTTTTGAAAGAAAGTAAGATGAGTGCTTAACTGTTTTCATCGACTGGAGGGCCTCAATAGAACTGAGACTATCCGAGAAGATGAAATAATGGTCTATGGGCATGTCGGAAATTATCCCCAATGCGAAATTGATTGCTGCCAGCTCAGCAACATATACGGAACAAGGTTCCTGAAGTTTCCGGAAGGCAGATGAGTATTCATTGTAAACACCGAAACCAGTGGATCCATCAATGCGTGACCCATCAGTGAAAATTCTTCTATTGCAACTGACATGTTGGTACTTTTCGATGAAAATATGGGGAATTAAAATAGGTCGAAGTTGATCTGGAACTCCTTGAATAGCCTGTTTCATGGAGAGATCATAATCAATGGAGGAACTGTGATAAGGAAAGCGTACACTAGGAGGGTTATAGCATGGAAGACTAATATCGGATGACATATAGTTAATATAGATTCGTAAGAATCTTGACTGGGTACTCAATTCGAGCATTTCTTCGAAGTTTTCAATCACAAGGTTGTTACTGATTCCACACTTGATCAGTATTCTAGATGAGAGCTCCCAGAAGCGGTACTGTAAGGGTTTTACTCCTGCCAGAACCTCCAGGCTCATATTATGCGTTGAATGCATACAGCCAAGGGCAATACGTAGACAACGATATTGAATGCGTTCCAATTTGATGAGGTGGCTATTTCTTGCCGAGAGGAAACAAAAAGAGCCATATTCGAGAACTGAAAGAATAGTTGTTTTATAGAGTTTAATAAGGTCTTCCGGGTGAGCACCCCAACATGTCCCGGATATTGATCTTAGAAAATTGATCCTTTGTTGACATTTCTGTTTTAAATACGCAAAGTGATTACTCCAAGTGCATTTTGAATCAAACATGACTCCAAGGTATTTGAAGGTCAAAGATTGGGTAATGTCTCTTCCCAAAAGCTTGAGACGCAGTTGGGCAGGGAACCGCTTTCTAGTAAACACTACCAATTCGGTTTTATGCGGTGAAAACTCGATCCCCAAATTTCTGGCCCAGATGGACAGATTATCTAGGGAATTTTGCAATGGTCTTTGCAAGATTTCCGCACGTGGACCTCTAAAGGAGATCACAGCATCGTCTGCAAGTTGTCTTAGCGTGCATCTATTTTCCAAGCAGTTATCAATATCTTTAACATAAAAATTATAAAGCAAGGGACTTAAACATGAGCCTTGGGGTAAGCCCATGTAGCTAATTCTGGAAGTTGTCAGTTGACCTAGATTAAAGGTCATTTGTTTTTCTGACAGTAAATTATACAAAAAGTTATTTAAAATTCCTGGCAAACCACTACTGTGCAGACTATCTGCAAGTATATCTATGGAAACTGAATCAAATGCGCCCTTAATATCCAGAAATACTGAAGCCAATTGCTCCTTGTGTGCAAAGGCCAGTTGTATATCAGATGAAAGCAACGCTAAACAATCGTTTGTTCCTTTGCTCTTTCTGAAACCAAATTGCGTATTTGATAGTAGGTTGTTTGATTCAACCCAACGGTCAAGTCTTGATAGGATCATTTTTTCTAACAATTTCCTTAAACATGATAGCATAGAGATCGGACGGTAAGAATTGTAATCAGACGCTGGTTTCCCAGGCTTTTGAATAGCTATTACTTTAACCTGCCTCCATGCGGGTGGAACTATATTTAATTCCATGAGAGTGTTATACAGGTTAAGTAATCGTCTTTTAGCGATATCAGGAAGATTTTTTAGAAGGTTGAATTTAATCATATCGCTTCCCGGAGCAGAGTTATTCGATGAAAGAAGTGCCATTGAAAATTCCAACATTGTGAATGGTTCGGCCAGAGAACCGTTATTTCGGGTAGTATCCCGTAAATTCGGTTGTGTTGGGACAGAGTCTGGACAAACCTTTTTAGCGAAGTCGAATATCCATTGCATGGAGTATTCTTCACTCTCATTGGAGGATGAGCGGTTTCGCATGTAACGAGCCTTTCTCCAAAGCGTTGTCATCGAGGTTTCTCTAGATAGTCCCTCTACAAACGAACGCCAGTAATTGCGTTTCTTTGCTTTGAGTAAGTTTTTAAGCTTTTTTTCAAGCTTGAGGTACTTGTCAAAAAGCTCGCATGTTTCATGTCTACGATAATCTTTAAACGCATCGGATTTCTCAAGATACAACTTAGTGCATTCGTCATCCCATCCAGGGGTGGCGGGTCTTCTTTTGAGGGATGCACTTGGAACACGTCGTTTCTGAGCTTCTAATGCACTTTTGTACATCAGGTCGGAAAGGAAACGATACTCTTCTAATGGTGGAAGAGGATCGGTAGAATCAATACCAAGGGTTACCGCCGATGCAAAATGTTGCCAATCGATATGCCTCGTGAGGTCATAAGGAACATGGATTGGCTGGTCTGTTTTGTGAAAACTATTTGTGATTGAGATAATTATTGGTAAGTGATCACTACCATGGGGATCATTGATTACCTTCCACAGACAATCTAATGATAGTGAATTAGAACACAAAGATATGTCAAGTCGACTCTCCCTGGCAGGAGGTTTTGCTATTCGTGTCGCTTCCCCAGTGTTCAAGATGGTCAAGTTGAAATCGTCGCATAAGTCATAGAAAATACCCGCTCTATTGTCATCGTATTGTTCGCCCCAAGAAGTACCGTGGGAGTTCAGATCGCCCAGAATAAGAACTGGAGATGGAAGTAATGTAATTGAACTCCAAAGTTGACGGCGGTTTATTGATGCCCTCGGAGGGACATAGACGGAAGCTATGCAAAGATCTTTATTCTTTACATTTATTTGGCAAGCGACGATTTCAATGCCTGAGATTATTGGGAGTGAGATTTTATAGAAGGGGTAGCACTTTTTGATCCCCAGAAGTACGCCACCATATGAATCATCTCGGTCCAGGCGAATAATGTTAAAATCGTGGAAGTTTAATTCATCTTCGGATGAAAGCCATGTTTCACAGAGAGCAAATATATCACAATCAGAATTGTGAATCAAATACTTGAACGAGTCTAATTTAGGTATTAGACTACGACAGTTCCATTGTAATACCGTGATCATATCTTGATCCTCACTCGACGAATTATTCATCGAAAGATATGAATTCACCAATAAGGGGCCATGATACAGTCAATTGCTTGAAGTAGTTTCCAACTATAGGAATAAGCAGGTCAATAATTCCTCGGAGCGGTGAAGCATCCGAAAGGCCAAGAGCATTTAAAATGTTATCCACAATGTCCCTAAAATTAATCTTACCTCGCTTGGACGGGATATTCTTAGAATTGCGAGAAGACGTAGTTTTTGGTAACCTCTTACGGTTACTGTTATTAGGTAGCGGCGGGTTGGTATAGCTACAGCTAGGAACGGATGCATCAGCTATTACCGGTTTATTCGGTTTTTTAAATTGACCCCCTCTACCTCCAATTTTTTGCAAGCTTTTGAGAGTAGGTTTTATTTGTTTCCGGCGCACACCCGGAGAACTAGTAGGCTTTCTTTTACCGGGGGCGTGTACCTCCGGAAATCCACTCTCATCGGCTTCGTCAGAGTCCAGTTCATCGGAAGACAAAATCAAAAAAGGATTTTCATTTTGAGCGGCTGATACAGACGATGCAGACGCTCCGTTTTGCGACTTTAACATGTCTGCATACGTCTGCTTGGAGCGTTCTTGTATGGAACGTCTCACGTTACCAGTGCGCTTCTTGTACACGGGGCAGTTCTGCAAATCGTGGAGAGGCTCTTTGCCACAGTAAGCACACTTTGTTGCTTCCTGTTGGCAAGCATCCTCTAGATGCCTTTGGCCGCATTTGCCACAACGGGGCTTGTTGTCGCAAAAAGTAGCCGTATGACCCAACTGTTTGCACTTGGTACAATTAAATACCCTTGGTACAAAAAGGCGCACTGGGAAAAAAACTTTATCAATTTCAACAAATTTTGGGAGAATTGATCCGGCGAAGGTCACTTGTAGCGAGTCCGACGGTGAATACGTCTTTTTTCCATCTACCATTGATCCTGCATGCAATTGTTTGCATTCCAGAATCTCAATGGTAGACGAAGCGGAATCTGGAAGTCGCCCCTTACCTTCCATAACGTCTTCACACGTCAGGCTCGCTGCAGAAACCACGCCATCTATCTCCACATCTCGAGATGGGATGTAGACGTAGTACTCGACATTATAACCTTCGTCACTAGCAATTTCATTTGCAATTTTATATGTAGGTGCAGTAACACGCAGTTTGTTTCGGTTGACCTGATGGAATTCGGTCCCCGGATAACGACGCGTCAAATTTCTTTTTATGCCCAAAAAGTCTAGGGCTTTCACTTTCTGCCGAAAGTAGACAACCCAAGGAGAGGCAGAAGACGGCTGATAACAGCGCGCCCTAAAAACATCTTTGGGAGGCATGTCGCCCCCCTTAGAATCATCCATGAAAAGACAAATTCAGGGACAAAAAAAAAAAAAATTAAATAAAACAAAATAAAAATCTGATGATTTTTTTTGAACCACCCTATGCAGAACGGTATTTTTTTGAACCACCCTATGCAGAACGATTTACTATATGGGAGAGAGATACACAACACACTAGCAGATGACGAAACAAAAAACAAATGTGCTACTTGCCGTTTGCCGGTATGGCACCTTCTGCTGTTGTTCGCAAACAAAGCACCGCTTGCTGACCGGCAGTGGATGGAGCGATGACCTTCCTTGCTGCGATGGTGCTTATGGGGTTACACTTTTTCCCCTCGGGTGTTTGACGATGGTACAGGCTGGACAGATCATCCGTCGGGCTCGGCCGGGAATGTCTGCTTCCCTAATGGAACGCTCGGCTGGATATCGGTGGTTTAAACAGTGCACTACTTTTAATCACCGCGTGATTGATAGCGGGTTGAAAAAAAAATGCAAAAGAGGTAATGCGGAGTGCGAAAAAAACTAAACCGAAGCTCTTCAGCGTTCGATGCGGAATGCGTTTGAGGTGCTAACACTGAACAGTATTCATGCTGTGGTTTAAAAAAAAACACCTTCACACATTAATTTTGATGGAACTTTGAACGGATAGTTTTAAACGTACTATTCCGTATACCGACACTCTGACTTCACTCCTCCGGACAGTTTTTTAAAAAAAGGCCCTTGACCCTATTCGACCGCCGCTTTCATAGCGATCGACGAGTCAGCTAAATTGAAGCGACACCATCATTGAAACACCTCACAATACATGGATGACGAAGCTGACGATGAGTGATGACAAAATCGATGACGGAACGACGATACGGGCGAATACTTACACTCTAACGTGGTTTTAGTTACAAATATTTACAAATTTCATTGGATGCTAAACCTTCAACTGGCCTTTCCACCAAACAATTTATTGTGAAACGGAAATCGTCGGTCACAAGTTTCGACTGAAACTTGGTAGCTCGAAGGACATTTGACTTGCTGCAGACAACAATCCTGACATAAAGTCGCTGAAAGTTGCAAACTTCGCGTACGGTTGCTACTTTTTTTAGACTGCCCACTCCATCTTCAGCGAACCAGGAAGTTTCTCAATGAGCTCCTGCATGAGCATCGGATTGGCCAAGTGCGTGAGCTGACTAGCTGCCTTTAACTGGTCGACGAGATTCTGAACGGTTAATCCGAAATTAATCACCGTTTCGAGGCTGTCATGTCGTGGTGCTGGGGCTTGATGAACCTTTTCAATCAGTGATAAGGATCTCTTGTTTGCCATACAGGGTCCGCAGAGTGTTTAGAACCTGAGGAACGATTAAAGGAAGAAGCATGCCCCTTTAAGCATCTTTGAAGCATGCCCCTTTAAGCATCTTTGAAGCCGAATCATGTTTTCAGCACCCGTAAACCCACAAGCTGCCGTTGACTGCTCGAAGCTACAGATGAATACCCGCCAATCTTTGGGATATGGGCAATTCTTTCCCCATTACCTGTCGGGCTGCCAGCTGGTTCGCATCAGGGAAGGTCCATTAATTATGTCACGCAGTAGGGGGAGGGGGAGTTCGAGAAAACGTGACGATCCATACAAAAAAATTTGAAGGTCCATACAAAAAACGTGACATGGGGGGGGGGGGGGGGGTGGGGGTTGGGGTGTTACAAAAAGTCAATTTTTGCGTGACGTAATTAATGGACGTTCCCTCAAGTGCCGTGGGAAATGCACCAGTTCTTCCTTGATTCACATTCAACGGATCACCCATGGAAATACCAGTAGGAACCACCAGTGTTGATTATGCCGTTAGTGGCAGTGGATTGACGAATCATTGGGACGTTAGTGAACACAGCGGCAATATCTTTGGCATGATGAGCTGAGGTGTGACGTTGATCTTCGGTTTGCATTAGCGGGTTCGGTCTGACTAACGGTGGTACGTCTCCGGAAACCATCAGCGAGGCAGGTATTTTACCTCCGTGTGATTCGAGAGAACATTGTTGCAGCCAGTTGGATATCCGTTGATCAGATTCAGGAATCGATCCACCTCTGCTGCCATGTTCGCTCAACTGTCGGATTAAGCTTTGCTTTTTCTCCAAGGACTCCTTCCTGACCAACTGCTGCTTTTGCTGGAAATCCCTTTCATACTGCAATTTCAGCTGCCACAACTTCGCTTATTCCTCCATTATCGCCTACTTTTCCTCCAGACGATGCAACTCTTCATCCATTTCCTTCTTCTTCAATAAATCTTGGCTTTTAATTCCTGCTCTTTCCGGATCTGTTCTTCTTCCGCCAGTTTCAGCTCGTTCTGCAGACGGATAGCACGGGTACACGAAGTCGTGCTAGGAACAACTGATCGGACCTTATTAGATCCTTTATGGAACTGATTTGTTCCGGATTTGTCCACTGACGAACGGAGACTTCGATCTGTCGGTGGGGGGTTTTAATTGACTTGCTGACGTTGCTCCACCGACGATTTGTTTTGATGTGCAGCTCCTGCAAACATACGGTTTATCCTTCACTGAAATTCTTGAAGATTTTGTTGGGGGAGGGGTTATGTCACACCAAATCTCGACAGCAAACACAGTTTGCTACGGTTTTTGAAGCTTCAAGCTGAAACATAGTTTTTTTTACTATGCAAATTTTGCTTAGTTTAAATAAGATTATAATTACTTACAATTTTAGTGGACGTTTCCGTCGAAAGTAAGAAAAATCCTATCAAGGATCCTCGTTTTTCTTGTTGTTGTAAACCGTAGATTGTAAGTTAGGTTTTAAGTTCAAATATCTTAAATTCGTAGTACTTACAATAGTTTTAAGAATCAATTTACTGGATTTAGGCACAATTGAATAGTTTAATAATAATTATTTATAACTGTAACGTATATTAGGGATAATTTAGAAAAACTTTTAGGCACATTCGATGATGTGGCAAAGCAAGCGAAAACAATGGCAATTTTTCATTCATTGAGTGTTTGACGATTCATCAACTCTCCCGTCACAAGCGTCTCGCTCCACGGTGACGGCGTCGCTGCAACGGGAAGTGTTGCCAGCAGCTTGATAGTCATGCAGAAAATGATTATATTTTTTGGCTCAGGAAGTACTAGCACACGGACCCAACCTCGGTTCCAAGCTTAATGATTCGCGTCTTATAACGTAACTCACACCAACACACTCTCAAATATTCTCTCAACATAACATAGCGAATCAAAACAAAAACAAAGGTACTGAAAAGTGCAAGAGTGTATTGCAAGGTTCAACCTGCAAAGTGTACTTCGTACCAAGGGGTTAAACAATAGTGAACCAATTTCAAATCGCTAGTTGCACATTGATTATTGGTGTTGCCGTCACATTGTTCGGCGAAGCATAATGAATATTTCCCGAATGCTTGGACCCCCAAATATCTGCGATTTCTCCCATACATAAAATGGGCAGTATACACAACATAGAGAATTACCGTGGCATCTCAATTTTGAGTTGCCTGCCGAAAGTTTTTGATTTCGATTCAGCCTTATTCTCGATTCGCTTTATTCACACGTTCATCGCATTATCTCCGAACTCCAGCATGGATTTGTGAAAAAGCGCTCGACTACAAGCAACATGTTTCTTCGCTGGTCAACGCACTGGAAAAACGACAACAAATTGATGCCATATATATCGACTTCACCAAAGCGTTCGATAGAGTTCCACATTTTCTGGCGGTTGAGAAATTTAATAGAACTGGTTGACTCGCTGGATACTTTCCTACCTTTCCGGCCGGAGAGCCTACATTCGCATTGTTGGAACAATTTCAGTTTCTTTTGATATTACTTCTGGCGTTCCTCAAGGCATTCATTTGGGCCCCCTCCTTTTTGTGCTGTTTGTAAACGATCTTTGTGGATCGATTAAATCCCTGAAGATTATGTTCGCTGACGCCCTAAAGTTTTACCATGTTATTTCTTCGCCAGTTGCTTGCTGTGACATTCATGCTGACCTCGATACTTTGCTGAACTGGTGCTTTCTAAACGGAATGGAAGCTAACGTTCGAAAGTGCAATGTCATCACCAGTGCTGTACATTTTCATGACGGTTATAAGACTATAACCATCATCTTCTCATGATCATTACGACTCAAGAATGATGCTCAAATACTATGTCACTCAAAAACAGGTTGATCTCATTGACCTTTTGTGACAAAAGCCTTCATGACTGCCCAATACTGTGATATGAAGAGAGTAAAAAAAATCAATCATTCACTACCCAACAAACATCGGTGTTGAATTAGAGCTTGTTCAAGCAAATTTGGAGAAGCTATTCAGCTATTTCTTCTAGAATAGCTGAATAGCTTCTCCAAATTTGTTTGAACAAGCTTCTCCAAATTTGCTTGTTCAAGCAAATTTCGAGGAGCTATTCAGCTATTTCTTCTAGAATAGCTGAATAGCTTCTCCAAATTTGTTTGAACAAGCTCTAATTCAACACCGATGTTTGTTGGGTAATTATCTGTGAGAATGATATGCAAGAAACTACTTCTTTTAATGTTGTCATTTTATTAATCTTCCTCGGGTATTAAAAAAACTGACACATAAGACCTTAAGGTCAATATTGACCCAGATTTCCTGCCTTTCTAGAATTATAAAATTTCAACCTAGACTCAATGTTTGTACCCCATTTGAAAGACTATAGTCTCAAAAATCAAAAATGCATTGGTGGTGGAAAAACCTGGTTCGGGTAACATTGGCCATCGAGAATCTGCAACAAAAAGAGAAGGAGGTTTTGATTTCGATGTGTGAACAGAATTGCATACAAAACATTCCAGACTAGTTGTAGAGAGTTGCCGTCTTCGACAAAGTTTTTCAATATGTCATTTGTCGTTTTTTGACATTATCACACTAGTTCCAGATATTGCCACAGAGATGGCGCTGCAGTCTATCTTTGCCAAATGACGCTCTAGAGAGGTGTCGTCTTGGGCAAAGTTTCTCAGCATGTCATTTAACGTCTGGTAAAATTATCATATTAGTTACAGATCTTGCCGCAGAGATGGAGCTGTAGTCTATGTTTGTCAAATGAAGCTTGAGAGAGCTGCCATTAGTTTTTCGGTATGTAAATGTCGTCTATTTTCATAATCATGCTATCAGATTTTGCTGCAGAGATGGCGCTGCAGTCTATCTTTGTCAAATGAAGCTCTAGAGAGTGGCCGCCGGCGTTAAGGTTGGTTAGTACCCGCATAGCGAAAACCAATTTGCTATGTAGTCATAACTATATTTCAAATGTAAGATTTTTTTTTTATAAATTCATTTATTTGTACAGGTTTCAGGTTTCGATTAGAATCAACTTTACAGAGCCAAGTTTTCATGTTTATATACCTCAGTTCTCTTAGAACTAAGGTTAAGGGTATAGAACCGATTACTCGCGGCCGTCTCGAGGTTAATAGGAATTACAATTTTATGTATGGGAAAATTGCGGTGGAAATTTTGTATTTCTTTCAAATCCCATTTTCAACTAATTCAAGCAATAATGTCAACATTTTCGAGTGCAGTTATATCTTTATCTTTATAAAGTCCTTTTAAATAAATTTATTCAATGTGTCCTCCATTTTTATTATAACATCCTCGAGCCGACGCCGGAAGCCAGTGCATGCCTTTCGGACGTAGTCCTCCAACATTGACTGCCATGTACGTGTTATGCTTGACTTCAGGGTTTTCACACTAGGGTGTGATGTTTTGCAGGCTCGTGCTTCAACATATGCCCAAATCGAATAATCCAACGGATTAAGATCTGGACTGCTAGGGGGCCACAAATCCTTCGGCTAAAACTTCATGTTATCGTTCAATCATTGTTGGGTTCGATTGGACGTGAGACACGGCGCTCCATCCTGCTGTAGGACAACGTTTTGGTCCTCGGAAAAGTTGGCCTTCACCCAGGGAAGCACTTGGTCCTTTAAAATACCGATATACACTTCGGTATTGATTTTAACTCCAGCATCAATGAAAACAGGCGGCATTTTCAAACCGTTGGACGCCACCAAGCCAAACATCATGACAACAGCCGGATGTTTGGTTTGAAATTTGAATTTCACTTTTTTCCGGAACGTTCTCCATTTTCTGCGGTGAAATGAACTGGTCCGTGCGGCTGTTAGCTACAGCATCGATGCTAAAAAGCTGTTCGTCGGAGAACAGGATTATCATTTTTTCCTTCTTCAACAAGGAAAGCAATCTCTTGGAACGAGTCACTCGTAGTTCCTTGACCCGGTCCGTAATCAAGTGGCGTTTCTCTCTGGCTCTGGAAGATGCATGCAGGTCTTCTTTGATGATTCTCTGCATGGATTTCTCCGAAATATTGGCTTCCTTTGCAAGTTTTCTTATGGAACGCACCGGGTTGCGAGCAATTTTTGCACGGACCGATTTGATCACGTTCGGCGTGCGTGCAGAGCGCGGACGTCCGCTTCCCGGCTTCCGCTGCTTAGGACCATCCTGCAGGGACTTTTTTACATGCGGTAAACTGTTGCCAAAATGCCGTACCCTACCACCTTGGCAATCTCTTTCGGCTTCATCTGGGCGAGCAACAAACTGGTGATCACTTCTTTCGCGAACATTTTGACGAATTTGCAATTACACAAATAGATTGTTAGGATGCAGCACTTGAATGTAAACGTAAACAAATACACTTTCAACAGAAATTAGTCACTAGCTACACGAATTAACCCAATACTCAAGTTTGAACATTTTCGCATTATTTTCTGCCGCACCTGATGGTGTAAACACTACCTTTTGATACCTTCAGAGTGTCAGCTATCTCTTGAATCTTCACTTTGTGATTGCCCATGATGATTTTCAGGGTTTTCTCAATATTTTTCCGGAATAACTTTGCCTCATTTGGCGCGTTCAGCATCATTGGTGTCCGTACGACCACGTTTGAAATTGACAAACCATCGTTTGATGGTCGTTTTCGATGGGGTAGAATCCGGATAACATTTGTCAAGCCAAGCTTGGGCTTGAACGGTGTTTTTTCCCATTAAAAAGCAAATAAATATCAACACACGAAATTGCTTTGAATCCATCGTTTTTAAGAATCACAAAAGTAGCGTCACTTAAACCACTGTTACTCGATAAATAATAAACCAAATGTCATGAAATTTGGAGAGTAATCTTTGGAAGGTTGGAACTTTTGAAAAATCATATAGAAATTTTATTAGTAGTGCCTTCTGGGTTTATGTTCTAGGGAGATACCGTCTTCGGCAAAGTTATTGAATGTTTTGATTCTCAAAAAATAAAATAAAACAAATCCAATATCTTTTCATTGAAATGTTATCTTCGTTGAAAGGAACTAATTCTACTCTGCTTTTCAGCTTTTCCAGGGCTATTAAGATGTTAATACATATCCAAATTTTATTTTGCAGTAACAATCCAGATGATGTCAGTTATATTTTGTAAATACATATATTATATTATATTGCGCACATTACATACAAATAATCATTAACAAAGGCTAAGGGGGGAATACAGGGTGCCAGATGAAGTGTAGGCTGGATGAGGGATTCGTGGTTATCTGGCCCAAGTCATGGATGACAATTATGCCTTCCTTGATGGAAGTCGTCAGATCGAGATCAGCGAAGGTCTAATTATCTACCTGACAGTCTACAGTGAGTTTGCTAACCCTATTTTTAACAAATCACCAGCCGGAAATCCTAATGTGTATTGCTTACTGTTCATTTCCTGTAATAAGAGCGTTTCGGTGGAAGGAGACTCTTTATCCTTTCCGTGGGTTTCGTGTAAGTTCTTCTGCTTATGGGTTCACACTCCTGTTTTTGGCCCTTCATACAACGGAATAGTGAAAATTACAGGTATGTACAGTTTGATCTTGCCATTAGGAGGAACTGTACGCCATGACAAGTCCCGCACTGGCGATGGCTGCCTATCACATCACATCACATCACGAGCTATATTAGTTTATTTTTATTCGTGCTTAACGTACCAATGGTACAATAAATAGTTGAAATATTATAATCACATTAAAATTATCATTAAAAAAAAAAATATTAGGTGCGCAACTAAGTTCTCGCTGTTTTTTGGTGAAAAAGGAACTTTATTTTGAAAACAAAGGTTACAAACGAATTATTAAAAGTATCCGCCCATCACTAGCTACGACTTATTCCCATCGAATTGAACGTGAATACCATTTCGATAGAACTGTTCGTCTTTTGATGCTATCCAAGAATCAAGCCATTTTGAGATGTCATCATATGACTAGTGAGACCATGTGCCATCGAACGGAACAAGTAATAATCGGACGGTGCAATATCAGAAGAATATGGCGGGTGGGCAGGGACTTCCCATTTGAGCGTTTCCAAGTAGGTTTTCACGGGTTTCGCAACGTGAGGTCGAGCGTTGTCATGCTGAAGAATCACTTTTTCGTGTCTGTGCTCGTATTGTGGCCGTTTTTCGTGCAGTGCTCGGCTCAATCGCATCAATTGGAGTTCGATACTGTTCCCCGGTAATGGTTTCGTTTGATTTCAACAGCTCATGATAAATAACACCAACTTGGTCCCACCAAATACACAGCATAACCTTCGCAGCGTGAATATTCGGCCTAGGCGACGATGTTGAAGCATGCCCGGGCAGTCCCCATGAATGTTTCCGTTTTGGGTTACTGTAATGAATCCATTTTTCGTCACCCGTCACAATGCGATGTAGAAAACTCTTCCTTTTTTTGCCGCTGGAGCACAGACGAAAAAACGACGCTCAATATCACTTGGCTTCAAATCGTAAGGAACCCAAGTTCCTTGCTTTTGAATCATTCCCAGCGCATGCAATCGCTTAGAAACGGCTTGGCGGGAAACTCCTAATCCTGAATCAAGCTCTTCTTGTATTTGACACGGATCCTCATCGAGCAATGCCTCCAATTCAGAGGGGGGGAAGTTTTTTTGCCTTCCTTCACGCGGGCGATCATCAACACTGAAATCACCGTTTTTGAAGCGACGAAACCAATCACGACACGTTGTTTCACTCAGAGCAGCATCACCGTAAACTTTTTGAGCTCTCGATGTGCTTTAGCCGCCGTTTTCTTCGAATGAAAGAAGAAAATCAACACTTCCCGCAAATGACGATTATTTGGCACGAAATCAGACATCTTCAAACAACCAAAAACATATAACACAAAAACCAAATCACTGATTTGGCAAAGCGGTTTGTTTACCATATGTCTGAGCTTGGTTTATGACGCTTGAGATGTACAACATTCGACCAGCACTTACTACTGGCACCATCTATTGCTAAACAGCGGGAACTTAGTTGCGCACCTAATAATAATAATAAAAAAATAAAAATAACTGCTTCAAGGTTACAAGGAAGTTGATTCCAGATAGTATAGCTATTTTATTGTATTGTAGCTAAAAGTTCTTTTCTATTAATTCACATCATTGGATATTATAATAATTAATAAATGCTTTTCAATTCTGCTGATTATGTATATCTATATGTCATAAATACATAAAAAAAATTATTGTTTAGTGTATAATTAAATGTTTTATGAAAGCCGGCGTCGGTGGTGTAGTGGTAAGCGTGACTGCTACTTGATACCCCAGTGGGTCTGGGTTCAATCCCAGTCGACGTCGGTGGTTTTTCTAAGGCGAAAAAATCTGGTCACGTCTTCCTTCGGAAGGGAAGTAAAGCCGTTGGTCCCGGCTCATATTCATGAGTCGTTAGGTAGGGTCCAGGTGGTGGAGTCGTCTTCCTGGCGTCGGTGATTGTCACCATGTGAGGAAATAGGTAAAAAAAAAAAAAAAAAAAAATAAATGTTTTATGGATATTTATACTCTTTTTAATTGCGAAATAACCTTCACATTCCAGATTTACATTCATCTACCAATGATTGAGCTGTAAAGAGGCACCAAGCAGCATATTATTATCATACACTGATAGGCAAAATAAAGTGCCCACCTCATCGTTTTTTCAATTTCTCTCATTTACTTGGTTCAAATTGAAGTAAACACACTGTATTTTTTTTATTATCTTATTTTTTATATTCTTTTTAAGTTTCCCTCATGGAATACTGAAAAAAGGAGTTTTACTTAAAGAAAAAAAAATCAATTTGCACGGAGAAAAAAGTATAATTCAATCAATAATATTTCATCTAAAATCAACTATACTTTTGCATTGATTTTTCGATAACCTATGTGCATAATTGTAACAATCATACATTTCAAGTTGATTAAACTAATGTATGCTTGACTCAACTTCAGTAAAATATGGTTGATTCAACTATACAATGGTTAAGTCGAAAAAAAATATTGTTGATATTTTGACAATTGGCTTACCGTGTCAGTAAATTCAACCATGATTATAGTTGAACCAACTCAACAACAATAGTTGGTTTGAATATGCTTGGGGTCAGTTCAATTTATTTTTCTGATTGAGATTTTCGGTTCCGAAGTCGTTTGAAAGAGAATGCAATTAAATTTATCACATGTTTTGGGTTTGATTAATGCCCGATTTTGATTCATGTTTTTATTGTTTCACTAATAAATATGGATAAAAATAATATATCCTGCAATTTACGTTACCATAGAACAGCACATTTTGTTCAAGACGTCAATGCACCTCGTACTGTCAGCTAATAATGGCCGAGGTAGGAGAGCCTCTACTTTTTCACGCTCTATGATCTTAAGTGCTGAAACATCAAAGCCATTTTCTGAAAAAAAAACAAAACTTCTTGGTACAGGATTGAATTATTACAAAAAATACTCACTAATGAAAACCTCAATTACTGGTTGTAACTGGAATGATTTCAAAAATTCAATTAATTCCTCATCCGCCACAAACTCAGAAAGAATTTCCTCTGATCTTGAAAGCGAATTGAAAACTACCAGGTAGTTATTTTTATTTGATTGTATAGTTGTTTCAAGCATATACACTGGTTGATATTAGAACATTTTTGTTTTGATTTAAACCTATGACAGATATTTAAAAATGATGGCTCTGTTAAGTATGAAGTATGGTTGTTTTCAATTCAAAAAATTCTTTGAGCTAAACATATGTTGTGGTTGAAACAAAAGTGTGTTTATCAAATTTGTAAGTATCAACTATCGAGATTGTTATTTTAATCCCTCGTCATTTTTCTTTCCGTGTGGGGCCTTCAACCGAAATCCGAACGCCTCCGTTCGGGATGTGGCTAAGAAGCTGCACCTAAGCCGAAGTTTTGTCCAGAAGGCCAAAACTAAGGCTGGGCTTCGAACGTTCAAGGTACAAAAGGCCCCTAATCGCGACGAGAAACGCAGATCAAGTCCGCCAAAACCCGTGCCAGGAAGTTGTACCTCAACATGCTGACGAAAGTTGAATGCTGCATCATGGACGACGTAGCATATGTGAAGGCCGACTTCAAACAGATCCCCGGCAGCCTGTTTTTCACGGCCAAGGATAAGTTCGGCGTTCAGGAACATGTCCGCACTCAGAAGATGTCCAAATTTGCAAAGAAATTCCTGGTTTGGCAAGCCATCTGCCTGTGCGGGGAAGCGGAGTGCACCTTTCGTGACCCAGGACACGATGAACGGACTTGATTAACACTTTCCAAAAGAGTTCTGCTTACTGAGCAGATGGTCAGGAGTGCAAACCCAGGCCCGTTCACGGAGTAGCAACTTCGACATTGCACGGCCTTTATAAAAAAAATTAATAAATACTGGTTTAGGAGGGAGCATCAGGGTATCATTCAAGCTGAAACTGGACGATGGTTTGATTGACAGTATCATTTTCTTTATCCTACCGATTCGATTGTGATTTTTTTCTCTGTTCGGGACATAAACCCCTGCGACCAGTAATTTGATCTATTGTAGTATATCCCGTATCTTTTGTTTAGTGCATGTCGAGTTACTTCATCACTATTGAAAAATGATGAAGTATTCGGTGTTTTTTACAGTTGTCTTTATTTGTTTTGTTGGCTATGAATCGAGTTTTGTTGAAAGTTTCCGCTATTTAAACCCTTTGTGAGTGACAGCACTCTTCAAAGGCGCGCCCCTTTATCAGTCAAAACCGGATTCATTTTCAAACAAAACAAACAATGACTCCGATACTGACCATGCATCAGAATCCTAGTCCTAACCACTTCAAACTATAGAGCATCAAATAGAAAATGAGAATTTGCATAAATGAAGACTAATCATGTTTTCCTTATTCCAGGCTCATTCTCGGTGGGTCAATCCGAGTATTGTCGCTTTTCACAAGACATAAAATGTAATAAGGACTAGTATACGTTCCTTTGACTACAAAACAAATATGTTCCCTAGTTTGAATTAATTCGGTATAGGGTTCGGTGGTAGATCTGATACTCCGTAACGCACCACGAGAAGGTGATCTACCAGCGTTACGGATCAATTCGATTGTGATGCTGTGAATTCTACTCCAACAGTTTCAGTGACAGTGACGTGCCCTTCTTAACAAGCCATCCTGTTGAAAGCTTAATCAGTATTGCGAATTGGGTTATTCGTTTTGTTGGATCGTATCGTTGGAAGGAGATTCTAAATTTCCCGTGGGTTTAATATTTTGAGCTGCCGTGCCGTTGTGCACACATTTTTACATTTACATTTTTACATTTTTGCGTTTACATTTTTTTGAAAACTGGAATTTGTTCCACACTTGGCTCCAAAAAGTCCCTTTGGACGAATATCTATTTGACAGCCACACGAAATTAACACTCAATCCAAATGTCCATAAGGTTTTCTTTCCGTAGGATTGTACAAAGAGCCTCTGATGGTTGTCCACTTTAACATTTTAACACTAATAAATAGCTGTAACTTTCTAACCAAGTTTGCAAATAACATTAAACTTTTAGGGAAGGATCTTTAATCTATTCTCAAAGCGTGAACAATGGATGTTTGGTTTGAAATTTGAATTTCACTTTTTCCGGAACGTTCTCCATTTTCTGCGGTGAAATGAACTGGTCCGTGCGGCTGTTAGCTACAGCATCGATGCTAAAAAGCTGTTCGTCGGAGAACAGGATTATCATTTTTTCCTTCTTCAACAAGGAAAGCAATCTCTTGGAACGAGTCACTCGTAGTTCCTTGACCCGGTCCGTAATCAAGTGGCGTTTCTCTCTGGCTCTGGAAGATGCATGCAGGTCTTCTTTGATGATTCTCTGCATGGATTTCTTCGAAATATTGGCTTCCTTTGCAAGTTTCCTTATGGAACGCACCGGGTTGCGAGCAATTTTTGCACGGACCGATTTGATCACGTTCGGCGTGCGTGCAAAGCGCGGACGTCCGCTTCCCGGCTTCCGCTGCTTAGGACTATCCTGCAGGGACTTTTTTATGCGGTAAACTGTTGCCAAATGGCACCCTACCACCTTGGCAATCTCTTTCGGCTTCATCTGGGCGAGCAACAAACTGGTGATCACTTCTTTCGCGAACATTTTGACGAATTTGCAATTATACAAATAGATTGTTAGGATGCAGCACTTGAATGTAAACGTAAACAAATACTCTTTCAACAGAAATTAGTCACTAGCTACACGAATTAACCCAATACTCAAGTTTGAACATTTTCGCATTATTTTCTGCCGCACCTGATGGTGTAAACACTACCTTTTGATACCTTCAGAGTGTCAGCTATCTCTTGAATCTTCACTTTGTGATTGCCCATGATGATTTTCAGGGTTTTCTCAATATTTTCCGGAATAACTGCCTCATTTGGCGCGTTCAGCATCATTGGTGTCCGTACGACCACGTTTGAAATTGACAAACCATCGTTTGATGGTCGTTTTCGATGGGGTAGAATCCGGATAACATTTGTCAAGCCAAGCTTGGGCTTGAACGGTGTTTTTTCCCATTAAAAAGCAAATAAATATCAACACACGAAATTGCTTTGAATCCATCGTTTTTAAGAATCACAAAAGTAGCGTCACTTAAACCACTGTTACTCAATAAATAATAAACCAAATGTCATGAAATTTGGAGAGTAATCTTTTGAAGGTTGGCACTTTTGAAAAATCATATAGAAATTTTATTAGTAGTGCCTTCTGGGTTTATGTTCTAGGGAGATACCGTCTTCGGCAAAGTTATTGAATATGTTGAAGACCGTGATTCGGCATTACGTTTTCTGAGTGGCAAAATCTGAAATTAATATTATAATGTCAAAAGACGACTAATTGCACACCGAGAAACTTTGCCGAAGACGACAACTCTCTACACGGGTAAAAATCCACACATATATATTGGCAAAAATCCATGTGAAATTCCACATAATATTCATTTGTTTACATATAAACAGAACCCTCCGAGAAACACATATGAAGTTCATGTGGCAAATGAAAAGTATGTGTGGCTACACATAGTGTTTATTTGTACACATAGGAAGTATGTGTGGATACAAATAGATTTCATTTGTAGATCAAATTGCAAAAATTCATTTGTGGGACACATAGATATTATCATTCCTTTTTATCAGTGTAGAGCTTCATTTGGCAAATATAGACTGCAGCGCCATCTCTGCGGTACGATCTGGAACTAATGTGATTATTTCAGATGTCTTCATTTTACATTCTCATCAACTTTGCTGAAGACCGCAACTCTCTAGAGCCTCATTTGACAAAGAAAGACTGCAACGCCATCTTTGCGGCGCAATTTGGAACTAATCTGATAATGTCAAGTGACTACATGTTACATTTTCAACAACTTTACCGAAGACGCTAACTTTCTGAAGGTTCGTTTGACACAGATAGACTGCAGCCCCATCTCTGCGGTAAAATCTGAAACTAATCTGATAATGTCAAATGACTACATTTTATATTCCAAACAACTTTGTCTAAGACGGCAATCCTGTAGAGCTTCATTTGGCAAAGATAGGCTGCAGCACGATTTGGAAACAATATGAAAATATCAAAAGACAATTTGTTACGCACGGAGAATTTGCTGAAGGCGTCAATTCTCTACAATGAGTCTGAAATATTTTATATGCATTTCTGTTAACACAGCCAAACTAAAACTTCCTTCCCTTTGTAGCAGATTTCCGGAAAACAATGTTACCGGAACCATTTTTTTTTGTTTCAATGCATTTTGACCTTTTGCATCTTTGATGATTATGTGTTATGTAACACTACCATCTATTGTAGCAAGGTAACTTTCCATAGCAATGGAATAATCTGAAAAACGATTTGATCAGGATTCTATTATTGTTTGTGATCATCAAGCTCCTGTATGAAGGGCCAAAAACGTTTGGGCTGGCCCGTAAGCAGAGACACTTACGCGAAACCCGCGAATATAGGGAAGAGAATCTCCTTCCAAAAGCAAGTTCACACTCACAGCACTAGAAACGAGCCCTCCATTGTCAGAATAAACCCAATAGATGGGGTCAAAGAGCCCGCCCTTGTTCCACGAAATGTTAACAATAGGGAGGAGGCAGTCCCATGCTCCCTATCCAAATCGTTTCACTTGGGTGCCCTGATGTTCCCTCCCTTTCCCCGGCATATATTATTTAATATTGAATTTATTTTGTACACAACAAATTAAGATATCATTATAGACAAAAATGCTAATTTTTTCAAATTTCAAACTTGAATGGATTGTTATTGAAAAATAAATAAAAGTTAGACATGTATTAATCCTACTAGTCCAGGGAAAGCTGAAAATAGAATAGATGATTCCAAATATCAAAGATAAAATTTCAATAAGAGATATTATTAAGACATTGTAATATTTGTAATATTCCTTCTTCTTACTGTTCTAGCAACATTTCAAAGATAGCAATTGGAGTGAGCGAAGAGTCCGGTTGGATAATATCTGAAATAAATGGCTTATCTCACCATAATACCCCTAAACACAATATTAAAATATAATCTTACATAGCTTATAAGCACATGCCAGTCTGTTATGAATATAGTAGTTGAAGTTCAGAAGTACAATTTTAAATTAAATGTTATGCTGAAATACAAATTCAGCCTTTGATGCCTGTCATGTTGCTCCAGGCTCTTACATGGTTTTGGAATGCAAAGATGATTCCAAAGCGTGCTGAAATTATTAATAAAATGAGAATGGATAATATACAATATGATTTAAAGGTACACGATCTTCAGTCGCACTCCCTCACTTCGCTATTGTCAGATTGACAACATTGCCCAGGTTACGCCAACCAGCGTCTCCATGTTTCAGCTGGCAGTCTTTTGTGATCATATGACTCGTGGAGGCGTGAGGTAGGAACTTGTGAGGACGAGAGGTCGGTCGCACCCTCTTTCGAAGTTGTCAACTCACCATTTGAAGCCCTTTGACCTTTTGCACCTTTCAAATGGTGCATAAACATTAACTCTAAGTTAAAATATCAAAATTCTAGGAAGGGTTGAAATCCGGGTTAGTATTGACCCTAATGTCTTATGTGTCACTTTTTTTTTGTAGAACCAGCTTAAACTGATTTAAAAAAAAATATTTTTATGCAAAAATGAAGAATTCCGTAAAATATTAAAAGTCAGCCCGATTGGTTTAAAAATAAAAAAGATAGAGTACATTGAAGTGGCGCCATGGGTCAGAAATGACCCCAATATCTTAAGAAGGTTAATAAATTATTATTATTATTACAGTTTTGCACATTATAACGCTTCCTCGTAAAAACCACGAAAAAAAATATTTTGACAACTATTTGCCAATTATGACGCTGACACTGACGCAGCCCACAATCGACTAATTCATGAGGAATTTTGCGAAAACAAACTCTAGTTCAACGTGTTTTAGCATTCGGCCGGTACCTATGAAAAATGGAATTTAATCCTCATATTCAAAAAAAATCTAACTTAACAACTGAACCTTCAATTAACTAAATCGTATAGCTCAAGCTACGGACACATTGCCACTGACGGGGTGTCTCTGCCAGTTTGGAGGGTGGAAACATCGGTACTAGCGATGACCATCATGACCGTCTGTGTACTAGAGAAGTAAAATGATGGTCAATTTCCACACTGAACCCAAACATCCTCCTTTTATCGAATGAATCCTCCGTCGGTTGATATTGAAACATTGAAATCGCATTTTCGAATGAGGAGGAAGATTTTCTAGAAACCAGATGATTATCCTTCTAATGTTGAACAACTAATAATACGCGAAATGAATTGACCTCCCGTTTAAATTCGAATGCACGCTGTATGAAAAAGCGTCATCCCAAAGTGGAATGCGTATTGCATTGGAAAAGTCCTATTACGCAAATCATTTCAAATGAGGATGACAAACATTCCATTTTACATCATTCGGAAAAACCTATCAATCGCTATCAGAACTGGTACCACCACGAATAAAGGATCGAAACCCGCTCGCTTCGTGCGGAGTCACGGAAACATATTTCCTGACTCCTTCAATTTTTGTGCTCCCGTGGCAATCTTTGCTCAACGGTTGAAGAAGTGTATTGTGAAATAAATTTAGTCGTTGAATTGTTTCACATTATTCATAAATCGCTAATGATATACACAGTTTTGAAACAAACATCATATTAAATTTGGTTGATGGTCATACGAAATATGGATGATCGTCATACGGATCTAACCATAAGACAATCATCCGATTTCCGAATGCTTTTCGTTAAAGGGTGCAATTGAATTATTTTTCAGGCGATCTTGGGATGATGTTTGGGTTCAGTGAATGCCGGTTTTTTAATTCTTCGCGATACGATCGTAACACATACACAGAAAAAAATCTTGTAGTAAAAACTACCATTTTACCCGACTATGCCTATTTTTAAAACTACCATGAAATTTCAGTCAAATTTACTACGTTTATGGTAAAACCTTCAACATTTGTGGTATATTTGACAGACTTCATATTGATATCAACCGCACCATGGTCCATCTAATCGCAGGCATGGTAAAATCAAACGCATTTATAGTCAGCTGAAAATTGTTGGTGTTTGCGCTTAATTTAACCCTCGAAATGGTAGTTTCTACTGCGTTTTTTTTGCGTATAGATAATACATATACAAGATATAAAAAATGGGTGAGAATCGCGAGAGAAAAATATCTCGGTTGTTGTTTCATGTTTATGAGAAGTTCGCGAGAGAGATCCTCGTCTGTTGCTTTGATGGTTATGTGCAAGAATCTCATTTACAGCCGGCGTCGGTGGTGTAGTGGTAAAGCGTGACTGCTACTTGGCACCCCAGTGGGTCTGGGTTCAATCGACGTCGGTGGTTTTTCTGAGGCGAAAAAATCTGGTCACGTCTTCCTTCGGAAGGGAAGTAAAGCCGTTGGTCCCGGTTCATATTCATGAGTCGTTAGGTAGGGTCCAGGTGGTGGAGTCGTCTTCCTGGCGTCGGTGATTGTCACCATGTGAGGAAATAGGCCGACGTAAAATAAAGATTAAAAAAAAATGAATCTCATTTGTCAATTCTAAGCTCAGCACTGGTCATCACTTTCTATCGGACAAGGAATGCTACTATTTTCAACTATAAAATGACATTGACCAGCATCTCCAGAGGCAGCACCGTTGGCGTGCTACTTGACAGTAAGCTAAATTTTTCCCAACACATCGCAGCAACGCCGGTCAAGGCTTTCGCCATGCTTGGATTTATCAAACGTAGCAGTTCGAAGATGTTTACTGTTTGAAGACACTATATTGCGCGCTGGTACGCAGTGTTCTGGAATATGATGTGTTTTTAAGGGTACCATTCCATGTCACTCAATTGAGCGAATTCAACGCAACTTCCTTCGATTCGTGCTTCGTCGTCTGCCTTGGAATGACTGTTCGGCTGCCACCCTACGAGCACCGCTGAGCTTTAATAGACCTGCATAGTAGGAGAATATTTTTCCAACTATTTGAATGGCATAACCAGGATAGCAGAAGGAATGGTTTCATCGGTTCTACGGACGAAGGAGACGTGCCAACTCCCACGGTAAGTGAAGCTAAGGATGCTATCAAACAGCTTAAGAACAGCTGCCAATGATGGTATAAAAGAATGCGGAAAGAGGGAGATATATGCCCAATCAATAAAATGGGTAACTAGTTGGAATGTGAGAACTACCGAGCTATCACTATTCTTAACATGGCCTATAAAGTGCTTTCCCAGATTCGGTCGGGATGTACTTCGCAACTCACATTAAATTTTCTTCTATCTGCTTTCTAGCAAAAAACAGAAATTTACAAAACCAAAAACAATTTATCGTAATAAGAATATCAACAGTGAAACAAAGTATGCAAAACTAGTGGGATGAGAACGAATAAGAAAGGGTTGAAATCCGGGTCAATATTGACCCCATATGAATAGGAAAGCAAGCAAAGATGGGACTGATATGCGTTTCACGGCAGTATATCCGCAATAGTTTTAAATACATCTTACCTTAATACTCTACCGGCTTTGCTGAACACTCTTTTTAACAATTGAATCACTTTCTTTTAATTATATAAATCTAATTTTAGAAAAAAGCTTAAGAATTAATGTAGCTTTTTTTATATAAGAGGCAGTTTATATGAAACCCACTTCACCGTTCAAGATCTAACACACGCAACACAATTTGGTTTTGATTTTGTAAAGATTGTACTCAGATAAAAAATGCAACAAACAAAAATGATCACTAAAAATTCATTTTAAGTCGGATATATTTGAAACTCTCAGGGAATAAATCAACACATATTAGCTATGTTTTTGCAAAGTTGGTTTATTCAACCTCTTCTCCTAAGCTAAATGCCCGCACCCGGGACTTAACGCTACCCATCAAATCCTGTGCAACACTTGCGCACACTTTCATCCACTCTTTCATCAAATCCCTGTCGTTTTTGAAGACCTTCCCATTTTCCAGAGCTTGCCTTGATAATCGCCCAGAATTTTTCTATTGGACGAAGGTCTGGCGAGTTTGGCGGAATTGCCTGCTTCGGCACAAAAACAACATGGTTCGCTTCGTACCACTCCATCACCGGTTTAGTAATACGTTTTCCATTAAAATAAAAAGAGAAATTTGCATGCCTGCACGGTAAGTTGCTTCAATCTTGTTTTTATTACAACAGGTTAAAAAATAGTATGAAATTTTGAAAACCGTAATATGCATTATTGATAGTCGTTATAATCCTTCAATGTTGCATTATTTACTTTCAGATCGGTTCGTAGAACGTTTGATAGAGTGACAAACAATAGTAATGATGTTATCAACTTAACTCAATGCCAAACAGCACTGGTAGCATTAGGTTATCCACCTGGAATGGTCTCTATAAGTGTTATCAAACAAATTTTTTTATATTTCGACGAAGTGTGTAACGTAAATGATAGTAGATCAAAAGGCAAAAAACCTCCATCAGAAATATTTAAAATTAATTATGGCTATGACGATGACAAGATTATGATAACATTTGATGGTTTCTGCATACTAGAGTCATATCTCTCCGTCCTTCAACAAGAAATTTTGGAAACTAGCTGTGTTTCTCCTATCAAGGGTACCAACCTTCAGCAGCCACCAATATATCTAACGCATATTCAAGGTCAGTGAAATAGTGTTAAGCAACAAAAAGAGAAATAATACGCTATTTAAAAAAAAATATGACAATAAATGTAAGATGCATTTTTTTTCATTTCCCGTCGATGTTGTGTGTGTGTGTGTGTGTGTGTGTGTGTGTGTGTGTGTGTGTGTGTGTGTGTGTGTGTGTGTGTGTGTGTGTGTGTGTGTGTGTGTTATATTCTATCATTGTTTGCTCTAACTAAACCAACTTCAACTTACATACTAGAGATAGGAGAAGAGGCGAAGAGAATAAAACCAAATCATGATTTCCTATGAGGTGTATTCTCTAAATTTCTATTTTGGAAGTGATATGGTGACGGAAGTGATATAGTGACAGCTACATACATTAGCAATTTGTCTGTAATCTCAACGTTATCAATTTAACTACACTTTAGCTATAATACTTGAATTCAAGAGTTGCACAATGCTACTTTAAAGTTTCAACTTCATAAATGTTTACTCCTTTCATTTTTAAAAACAAAAATAGGGCTAGATCCTATTCTTCTTTCCACCGCTCTGATAGTCCAATAGATCATTGCACGGACAGTTTGACAGTTCAGGGAATTCAGGGAATAACTAGGTGTGGTGAACAAGGTGAAATTTTTAATTGCCTTATTCCAGATTGAATACTATTTGATTCATAACTTGGAAATAAGAAGGGGTTTTGAACTGTTAACATTATCTCATATAAAAGGCTAGATCATTTACAAATGGGGCACTCCGTTTTAGAGATTGCGGCGCTACAAGTGATCGGATATGCATGTTTTTCACAGCGTTTTGTTGCTTGTAATCAGTTCAGTTCTACTCGGTCTATTTTTTCACAGTTTATAACTAACGTGATTCCAAGATATTCATCATGCAGGAAGAGACATAAAAAATAATTGTGTACAGTTACCTGCAAACTCCATCTTCGTCAACTCGGGAGCTGGCAAAACTGCTGGATTATCCTAAAAGTACTATGGTGCGAGTGATAAAAAAGTACAAGGAAACTTGAACAACTGCCCGCAAAGTGCAAATCAAGCGTCGTAGTGGAACCGTTGATCGTCAACTGTGGGAGAAGACCATTCGGAAAATCAAGGCTGATCCCAACATCTCGAATTATGAATTGGCAAAACTGTGCGGTAAATCCTTCTCCGAGAAGGTTATAAATGTAACCGAGCAAGTAAACAACCCAACAGACGCCTCAAACAACGAACAGTGGCCAGAACTCGGGACCGTCGATAGATGTCTCTTGATCGATGATGATACAAATGTTAAAGCAGATTTCAAACAAATCCCAAAGCTCAAATTCTACAAGGTTCCTGCTCGCGGTAAGGTTCCTGGCAGATTCAAGTTTATTTCGCGGATAAGTTCGCGAAAAAATTCATGATTCGGCAAGGTGGCAAGAAAACCAGAGTTTTTGTGATGGATAAACAATGAACTTGGAAGTGTACATAAGGGAGAGTAAATCGGATTTTACCCTTCGTCAAGTCCCATAATGGTCCAGTTAGGTTTTGGTCAGATCTTGCCAGCTACCATTACAGCGAGGAAGTGCTACAGTGGCATAACGATTATGGGGTCCAGTTCATCCCAAAAGAGCTGAACCTACCAAATTGTCCTCAGTTCCGTCCAATAGAAAAGTATTGGACGATAAGCGGAAACTAAAGATGAAAGGAGCAGTCACCAGTGACATTGGCCAGATGAAGAATTGGTGGAATCAGCTAGCCAAAAAAAAAAACGACTGAAGAAGGAAGCCAAAAAAAAATAAATGACTGAAGATGCGGCTGATGAGCGGCATCAATAAAAAAAGTGCGAAAATTTCTTCGAAGTATCGATGAATGATTTGTTTCAGTTATTTTTATGAAATAAAAGAATATTACCTTTGATTCATTCTCAGAAAGTTTTTCGATTGAAAGAAATGTTGAGGAAATACACACAGTTGAAAGTGCTCCATTTCTACACTCAGCGAAATAAACTTTCTATATTCATAAGATTGCATTATGATTATTTGCTACAAGAAATCCGTATGAATTTCATTATTTTGCCTTATGAAATATAATGATGTTGAAAAAATGAAAAAAAAGCAGCAACCTTGGTTCGAACCTTGAACGTTGAGCCCATAACCCATAACCACTTGTATATATCAACATTTGTAAACAGGTAAAGTTAAAGGCGACAAGAAAAACCAATGCTTTCAATATTCCAAAAGAAAAATATTGGTTCGTTTTTAAAATGTCGAACAAAATACACACCATTGTCAGTCTAATCCAGTCAGTTCATGTTACTAATAAACGCAGAGCCTGTTATATGAGTTGAAACTATAAAATTATTTTTTTCTGTAACCAATAAACATAACACAGAATAATATAATACAGAAAAAACAACTCTTATAAAATTAGCAGTTTCTATTTCTTTACGAATATTTGGCGGTTCGAAGAAGTTTTAGAACTTTGTTTCTTGAACTACTAGGTTGGTTTGAAACCAAAGTTGAAATAAAGCTTGATTTATATCACAATTGTCAGTGGTTTTTTAATTCTGGGCATTGGCAAAACCTTGTGGTGGTTTAATTTCAACTACCAGATCCCAAGGCTGATTTGGATCTTTATCCCATTAAAAGATGAAAAATAATATTTCCAGATAAGTGGTAATGCTGACCAAAAGTGCATTGAAACCATTCCTATAAACATATCAATAAAATTACTACCATCACATAGTCTGATTTGATGGAAAATGGTTAAGTACAGCATATGGTAAAAGCTAGAATGCTTAATTTAGCCATAAAAAGGCAGTTAAACGAATGAGTTTTTTTCTTAATGCTAACGGGTCAACAAACTTTTTGAAAGCATCGTCATATAGACGCTACTACCGTTTCAGAGTATTCTATCGGGCGGCGATTCTTTTTATATATTTCTAGAATAACCTTTATTGAAGAAAAATGCATTCAATTGTGGAAGAAGGAAAATGCCGAAGAAACCAAGAGCATATGCTAAGGAACTCTCAAAAACTGGACAAGTTTATAAGCAACACTGGCCAATTTAGATCCGTTTGCCGAAGGAGAAGTACAGCATGGTACAACAACATAATAAACAAAGCATCATTAATTTCAACCATCAGGTAATTTAATAACATTGTGTATACTAAATTTGAATAGACATTTCTTGTGGATTTTTTTAAGGCTTATCGGATACCTTTTAATCTGCAGAGCATACTTTACTATGGGACCTATGTTTTTGAAGCCTGTAACTATTGAAAAACAATAAAAAAACTGTTAAATAACCATTTCATCCCATATGCGCCCACTGGTGAATATCCATTTGACCCTCTCTTCCCCAACCTGATGTTTCTTTTCTGTGGTGAGTTTCACGTTAGCTTGTTAGCTTTTCACTCCAAAGGAGAAATCCCATAAGCAGATGTCAGTGCTAGCGTGAAACATGACGGTTGTTTCCTTACTCAGTCACTCCACCGGAATGTCTCGTTACAAATAGCGAATTCGTTTTTGATTCAGTTCCAACCTGAATCGGGAATCAAAATTGAGTCGGCTTGTAGTGTGTTGAAAGTCAGTGTGTATGGTTTTAATTGTAACCCGTATCGGATTGAGGTTCGCACTTACAATAAGTTCGGGTAAGGTTCAAAAACGACTTCGAAAAAGTGGCATTCTTTGCATAAAAAAGATTACCGTGTATCACCAGTCGGCATCGCAATAGCATCCAGCTTTTCTTCATCCAAGCTGTCACTAATGGAGATATCCGGTCGGGAATTCAACGCGATGTACAGCAAACCTCCTACCAAGCTTTGGGGGTGTTGGCAAAAGTCTACTAAAGTCTACTAGGGTTTAAAAACGTCAAATTTAGGTCTACGTGGTTCATGAACAGTCCCTTAGCTTCCCCGAATTCAGGTTCAATTTTCCACGACTAATCGGACACCAAAACATTAGATCATTGATTTCGATGGAATTTTGGAACATGGTCAATGCATCGTTCGTCTGTCGTTGATAATCTAGGATTTGAATAACCATCGCGTTGACCTGATTTATTTCGAGCTGCGTGTCCTGTAGTTGGGTTGTAAGCCGATCGACGTCTTTGGAACTGGTGTGGTATTCTTGTTCAACGGCACCTGTATAAAGATTTGAAAAATCGTACTTTTTACAACAGCAAAACAAAAATCTGTAAACAACAGAGTTTTCAGAATGGGATGCACTGACAGAAAAGCACTGTTGCCAGAAAAAGTTTTGAATTTCGTGGTGAAAATAATTTCGCTACTCTACAGAGTTGCCAAAACGCCTCATATTTTTTCCACATGGTTATATTCACCAGAAAATGTGGAACAAATAGGAGCTTTCAAACATTTGTAACAAAATGTGGAGTGTATAGAAAAAAAAATTATTAACGCTAAAGTTATGTGAAGTTCATTGCCTTTGAAGAAAAAAATATAAAAAATGGGGGCTAGGCCTGACTAGAAAGGACTATTGAGCAAATGAACAAATGTCTTTTGAAAAATACACCGTTTTCGCCCGAGTCTTCTCATACGGCAGGTAACTCACTAAAGTTAATTGTTAATGTTTCTGAAGCTGACACTATTCCGTTGAGGAATTCCAGACTCGCGTTTCAAAACTACGAAAGTAAGAATGAGATCTCTGTTTACTTTCTCTTTCGTTAAACCTTAAGCCGCCTTTGCGTTTTTCGTTGTAATTTTTGCAAAATATGCAAGCCAGCACCATTGTCTTTCAATCTGTGTTAAAGAACTCTTCGAAAGATTACTGGCTTTGCTGAAGATAACGAGACAGGGATTGCTTTTGAAACGAGGGTCTAGAATTACACAGAACTTTTCGATCTCTCCAGGTAAAGATGCTTTGATGCCACCCCCTGACTACAGATATAGCATGGATGGTGCCTAGCAAAGACCAGGCTTGTGGCCCTCTTTTAAATAACAAAAAACTAAATTACAATTTTTAGCTGCCGTTTTAGTGAACAGCATATCATTTTTGAAATCAGCATCAGATCTTTAATATCCTCCGTATCTCATTGAACAGCATACCTTGTAGATGTTAAATAAATTGTTTTCAACCAAAGTAAGGACAAGGATTTATATTTTCCAGTTTATACTTGCAACTGTGTCTAATAAAATACGCAGGATGCACCTCTGAACTCCCCGAGATATCACTGGAATGTTGGGTAACAGGGTTGGAAGGCAAAAAGCAGCAGACAAAGCGCTATACCCGATAAGAAATAGTGCGTAACAAAGCATCGGCACAACCGTTCACAGCTGATGCTCGAAACTCTTTCAATTTGTGCAACAACATTCTACAAACTATTTACAAATATCTGCAAGAAGCAAGTTGAACGTTCTAAAGAGCAGATTATTATATTCTACCAAAAAATACAATTGAAGGATTTGGTGAAATTATGCTTCGTTAGTGGGTGGTAGACTGCTTTTCTCTGCGATTGTTTTGTGAATGTCTGATCCACGAAACCACTCGTGCTTTTTTTTGTTCACTTTGCGCGCGTTATGCGCGTTTTTTATTGGCTTGCGAGTTTCGCGTGGCAAATAGTAGTGATTTCCCAGGGTTTTCATTACTCCTGCTTTGGATTTTCTAATTAATTCACGTGTTACTAGAGTTTGCGTCCTTTATTTCGTTTTAATGGAAGTAAATGTAAAAGCATGTTTTGACGTAGGGCATATTAAAAAAAAGGGAATTGCGACCGTAACGAAAAGCGAGCGTTAATATTCAGTCGTTTCTACACAGATTTTCAAAAAAAAAAAAATGTCACCAGTCGATCGCAAATATTTCTACGCATCGATTTCAATAAAGGACATTGTTGATTTTGGATCACATACGATTGAAAAATTCATAAATGTTAAGGCTATATGCATTGTATAATCAAAATGACTTACAATTAGTAGCGTAGTCCTACGTCATCATTTCGAACAACCCAACGGGGCTGTACGTTGTAGTTTTATTCTTAATTTATTATTATATGCGGTGAACACATGTGAAATCTCTTCCTATGCATTAATTATTCCAAAGACCAAGTGAAAGATTATTTTTATTTTTTATTTATTCAGAGCATATTTAAAGTAAGATACATTATTTAATTTATAAGCTCCTATATTTACCATACATGGCCTACATACCAGTTTGATCCTGACTGAAAAGTATGTCTAAGGCAAAATTATTAGATGAAACACAGCGTTAAAACATACATTTTCTGTAATATTGTAAGCATACTATAGAAATTCGATTATTCGACTAAACATTTTAGCAAAGTTTTGATCAGCTGGGATTTATTGATACAAATATTTAAATGATTTCAAACTCGATTGATCCAAGTGTAATAGTCGTCATATCTGTGTCGCTATTTCACTGGGATTTGAATGCACCAGAATCTAATTAATGTGAGTGAAATAAAAAATTAGGAATAAATATAAGCTACTTGACAAATAAAAAATTTAATTGTTTTGCAACACTGTGTCTAATTTAACAGATGTCCTAATATTTTCTTTTACAGGATGGAATCATCGTGTGCCGCCATCCCCCAATAGTATTGGGCAAAATAGCAATCCGGAAGCTGCACTAGATACACAAAACAAAACTTTCAATATCAATTCTAAGATTTCTAGTAAAACGCTTAATGCTCGCGGAGTTGACAAGACACCATTTAATGATGCATTTAAAGCTTCATCTTCGAAAACTTTTGAGAATTCGTTTCACAAAACGTTAACCAACAACAAAACAGTAAGTGAAAATCATACCAACTGTTGTGTTCAATTACGTCAGAGAAATGACGACAGTCAGCTAGCTGAAAGAAGCAATGCAACTGAATCATCGGAACATAGTGAACAAGATGGTCTGAAACCTCGTGATCTCTATCTTGGAGGAAGTTGTTGGATGCTAACCAATTGGAGACAAAAGTATGCAGTGCCTTATCTCAAATCTAAAAATATCACATTCTATACATCCAATCTCCATGAAACCCCGGAAGGATCTCTCAATTTCAGTGAAACTGGAGAAATAAGCCGGATAAACAACGATGAATTGATATTCAATCCTGCTATATTAGATGCGAGTCGGATATTACTATTTGTTATCACGAATCAAACCCGATCCTTAGGAGCAATGACAATGGCTGCACATTATATGGGAATGGGATATAATGTCGTTCTTTGCATACAAATGTTACAAAATGATTGTGTCATCAATGGAGTACAGGTATGTTAATTGATTTAATAGGTATATATTTTCTACGTAAGTCTAACGCTGTTGGATCAAATAATTTGTTTCGTTTTGCTTTTCTGAAGATTTTACATGACCCTTTTTTTCTTAACGATGAACAATCCCTTGCAAAATAAAAGAATGATTAAAACGTCATTTTGATTAATCTGTCAACGCACCCACGTAAATTAACACCAGTTTCAGAAAGTACATTTTGAATTCCGTGTAATTCATCTTGTTCCTAACCCTTATTCTTGTTTTCAAACGAGTCTCTTGGAAATGAACGATACCGGTTCAGCTACGTGCACTGCGACGGAAAACAACTTTTTCACAATTCGACAAAACTTCGTCATTAGGGCCTAACTAACAAACGTAAACAATGGATTCTTCCGTAATTTTCTCGTGGTACAAAAGCTACTCATGTAAGCCTACAATTCTATCGGATAGATGAACTCTTCCTCTTCGAAACGAGTGCAGTTAATTGATTATGGGAGTTTTCAATGACGAGAAATTCGCGAAAAAAGCCATTGTTAACGTTTGTCAGTTAGGCCCTAATGAAAAATCTTTGTCGAATTGAACTCTGCCCCACAAAATTCTACGCTATCAAAAATTATAATGGGCAGAATTGACAAGTGCCGGCGTCGGTGGTGTAGTGGTAAGCGTGACTGCTACTTGGCACCCCAGTAGGGTCTGGGTTCAATCCCAGTCGACGTCGGTGGTTTTTCTGAGGCGAAATAATCTGGTCACGTCTTCCTTCGGAAGGGAAGTAAAGCCGTTGGTCCCGGTTCATATTCATGAGTCGTTAGGTAGGGTCCAGGTGGTGGAGTCGTCTTCCTGGCGTCGGTGATTGTCACCATGTGAGGAAATAGGCCGACGTAAAATAAAGTTAAAAAAAAAAAGAATTGACAAGTGCGTTCGTCTTCAAAGCTAGGTCCAACCCAACTTTGCAGAATGTAAAGCACCGACAAATCGACATGAAACTCAATCTTCACTTTTGATCAAGAATCCATAACGACCGATTCAAATGTGCAGCGATCCTATCTGTCAAAACCTATAGAAGCATTTTATCTAGATAAAATTAATTTGTCCAGAATTGCTTAGACATGAACCTTCTTATCAAGTTCCCAAGCGCGTTCGTGGCATCAATAAACGTTCTCAGCGAACACGAAGACAGATGTCAGTAATATGATTTGAACAGAAATATTAAGACAATTTCAATTATCATTCATGTCAGTTTGTGGATTGGTGGATAAAGTTCTTGTTGCTGATATCTACTCTCTTGGCCACCAGATTGACCACCTTCTGGTTCTGGGTCATAGCTAAATTTGCTTGTACTATGTTCATAAGTTACGTCGGGTCGTACGGTATGAAATTTGGACAACCCTTGCGGTATTTAAAAAAGCTATAAGGGACAGCCCAATGAGGTTGTTCGCAAAGGTGTTGAGGGCGACGTAGCAATGTGTAATGAATGTTATGCCTGGGACAGACAACGTACAGCCAGCGGCTGGATAGTCATGAAGAAAACGAACATATTTTTTGGTTCAGGAAGTACTAGCACATCGGTCCCAAGCTCGGTCCCAACTTGACAACTTGGGAACAACTTGACACTTCTAGTGCATTGTCATTGATACTAAAAAAATTGGTCCGGTGGTACTGTCAAACGTGTCAAACCGAAAAAAATCATGCGAATATTCTAAAAAGGTCGAAATGCGGATATGACATGCGATATTGTGTGCGATAAAAAATGTTACTGTAAAGTTTGTTACATTTTACGCTTGCAATGAACACGGAAGCAGTGGAAACATAAAAGTGTGTCGTACATAAATTACATCACACACCGAAGGGAGGGAGAGCTATTAAGTGTGACAATCGATACAAAATTTTGAATTGCTTATTGCTTGAAGGGGATGAGGGAGCCGATTAGCGTTTCCTAAGGGGAGCAGTCAATCACCAATTGCGATGAATCAAGGCATCGTTCAAACATGAAGTGCATTATTTTTGAATATTTGTTTGTTAGCCGTTTGAATATTTCCGAATGCGAAATAACGTATGGGAGGCAAAAGCGTGAGTTTGTTTGCCAAACCAGTAATATAAAGTTCTTTGTGTAGAGCAGATTTTCATTTTTTTGTAAAATGTAACGTCTAAATGATCCAAATTTCCAAAACTCCGCAAATGAATCTTGCTACCGGAAGCAAGCGAATACATACGAATACAGTGAAAATTCATCCGAGGTGTCAAGCATTCGTTCTAATATTACGCAACGCAATTTTCGGCACTTTTTAACTTCCTCTCGTGAGGGAGAGAGAGGTAACAAGATAGTAAATACATATATCAATTTTGACAGGCCGCTTCCTCCCAGCGTAAATGTAAATCTTTTACATGAAGTACCTTAGTAAATAAAAGCAAAAAAAATCATTGTTTTAACAGTTTCTATGGCTAATCAATACTTCAATTATTCTCAGATTCATTGGATACAATACACCGCGCGTCTGTCGTAGTATTCACAAAATGCAACGGGGTGTAACACTTTCGAAACGAACATCCGTGGTTGAAAAAATTTGCCCGGAGGAAAACCGCGTGAAATATTTATTTCAATATTTAAATCACTTATAACTAAAATTTACTCTTTTGATATGGTACGCTTGCTTGTTGTTTTGCAACCACTCATGACGCAACAAAAATATGCTTCGCCGAATAGAAAAATCGGTGCACCTGCCAGGGACGATCCCAACACACTTAGAAAATTTTACAGTATTCGGTAATTTTTTACCGAACTTTCAACAGCTGAACGTTCGGTAATCCGATTTACCGGATTTCAGTGAAATTTTACAGTATTCCGGCAAAAAAATTTCCGGAACTTGTCAAATTTGACGGAAATCCGTTAAATTGGATTACCGAACGTTCCGCTGTTGAAAGTTCGGTAAAAAATTACCGAATACTGTAAAATGTTCTAAGTGTGAATGTTTAAGTGCGGGGCGACATCTACGGTTTTGCAAGTATTAGTTGCACGAAACCAAGTTAATCCTGTCATGTTGTGGGGGGTTGGTCCACAGGACAGGACCTGTCAGCTCAGAGAGAAGTGACCTCTTATAAATTATAATTGCTATGATACGGGCGTCGCTCTGTTGTAGGGATATATGTTTACAAAGTAATCCTATTGAAAATAATGTAATTAAAAATATAATCAAAATTCGTCAATATTCTTTTAATATTTGGTAATATTCAATAAAGGTAAACGTTTAACAATTGTCAATATTTTAAATGGAGAGGTTCGTGAATAAGAGGCTCTACGAATACAAAACTGCCTTACAGGGAAGAAAAGGATGATATTAAAAATTCAAATAAATAATACGCGTTATTTTTAAATCTTCGTAAGCTTTTTTCTGATCAAGGCCTGAATACACACACGGTATCGTGATGCTTTCTTCATACAAAAATAGAAGGCGTTATCAAACCTTCACGTTGGAATACCTTTTGTATCCTTCAATGTCCATACATTGCTTCCTAACCAAGAAGGTAGTTACTTCGCACTTTCTCCTGACTCGAAACAACGCCTTCCGTGTAAACGCATCACACCTTTCTAGAATGCAGTAATATTTTTTTGACGCCGTTTTTACGCCTTCTATTGCCGGAGGTGCTGACAACGCCGTCTTGAATCGCTTCATGCCTTCTGGCGTCAAATTGTTTGAATTATGACAGAGGATTTTGGTGTTTATCGGATTTCATTATGCATTTTAATTAATGATGATAAAAATGGCTGTGGATGTAGAGCAACATACATAGTGTTGGGTTCCTTAAGTGCAAATATTTTCACTGGGCGATATGAGATATTTAAAGAAAAAAAATGTCCTTCGTATATGGCTCAAAGTTTACGGAGTTATTGAATTTTTAATGTTTTGGTACATGCTAGTCATAAATTATACACAACATGTCGTTAGTGTATAATTTAAGACTAACAAAATTACAAAAAACCAAGCAAGCTAGAAAGTTTATTTCAAAGCGAGAGTTGTAGAACAATTTTAAAGACATGCTTTTTGTTTGTATTTTTTTATAATTGATTTTTTATACAATTTTCGTCTCAGATGGATTTCAATCATTTCAATAACTTGGTTGACGATTATCTGCTCTGAGAAAAATCCTACTCGTTATACTGACAATTAAATCGTGGTCAAGATGACTATTGCATGTAATGGTTATATTAACTATTTGAAAATGGACGAATTTACAACGTTCATGGCATTCTTGACTATGATCATGCCAACATTTGGCATTGTCCGACATTATAGTAAATGTTTAATCAACTACTTCGAATGGACGTTTTAAGCTGGGGATGCGACATATCTAAATCCAGATTCAAGATGATCGAAAAATCCCACGCTAGCGAATCAATCTTTGAAAAATCTTGTTTCAGCTAGTGAATCTTAATCCAATCAACTTGCATCGTGCTGCATCTTTTCGTTGAAAATTTTTAAAATCTTCATCAAAATCTTTGAAATCTTCTTTCTATCTACCAAGTGCGCACACACCGCACAAAAGCAAAGCAAAAAAAAATCCCTGAGAGCAAAAAAAAAAGCATCTGAGATAGAGTCGCACCCCCTGGTTCTAACCATGATCATAGTCGGTTCAGTAATCACTATACTACCATAGTCATCCTAACGCCCAATAATGGTGAAATTGACTACTTCAAATTTGTCTCTGTGTGAAAATGTAAACAATCAAAACTGTGGCAGAGATATTGCGAGATTGCGAGATCCGGTCAAAACCCCAGAAGATGAAAAGCCTGCAAAACGCTTGCTGAAGCGATCATGCTGCCATCGGTATCCGAAACATTATATATCATAGTGGTGCACCATAGTTCACATAATTTTGACAATTTTGGACATCTGAATTGTCTAAATATGGCCCAATCAAAACAAATCGATCAATGCTAAGGCACGACAGAGATGGTAGCACAAATCAACTTGCGGGTTATAGGCAGTTATGAATATTAGGAAGAACAAGTTGATGCAATCATCCAAACCATATATTCACCACATTGATACTGAAATCCATATGAGCTACAGCGAAATCCTTAATGAATGCCCCCTGGTTATCCCTGAAAAAATTCTCATAGGTTTACAATTAAATGTATTGTAACCATACAATAGAATCCTTATGAGTATGAAAAATACAATTAATAGTATTGTTCACAACGATAAGATGACAATAGGGGTTATTGTATCTACAATTGAATCTAATGTAAATTGAGACATCGACAATAGAAAAAGGGGGTTTTTATGTATCTTAACTATAGAAAAAATCATTTTTTTCCGAACAAATTTGAGTCAATTTACAGTTAATTGCATTGTTTCACAATTGTTGAAAAGCCTTGCATATGGAGTGAATAGTAAATCTATTGTAATGACAATATGCATATTACATTTATGCTGATTCCCGAAAAATAAGATTCTGGTCGGAAATAGATTTTAATGTTATTCGGTTATTGTATTGTATTGTATTGTATTGTATTGTATTGTATTGTATCAACACATCAATCTTCTCCATTTCACAAAGATTATTCATTATGGCCTAACTGACAAACGTAAACTACGGCTTCTTCCGTAAATTTCTCGTGGCATAAAGGGTACATGTAAGCCAATTCAAATTCTATCGGATAGGTGAACTTTTCCTCTTCAAAATGACCGTGGTGGATTGATTGGGCGAGTTTTCAATCACGAGAAATTCGCGGAAAAAGCTATTGCTTACGTTTGGCAGCTAAGCCCTAATGAAAAGTCACAGTGAATAATCCAGATTAATTGAAGACAAAAAACCGAATCGCTTGAAATCACTCTTGCCAGAAAGTAAACTAAGTAACATCTGAAACTGACATTTGTCGATCACGCCTTCTGAATGCCTTCTTGTATTGACAACGCCCACCTTCCGTGTAAACGCAAACCAAAAATTGGACGGCGTGACAACAAGAAGGCGTGCAGACGGCGGAGCTCTACACGGCGTGATTGTACCTTCCGTGTAGACGGCAGGGAAGAGAGCGGTACGTGCTAGAAAGGCCACATGAAGGTATCAAGAAGGTACTGACAAATTTCGCCAAGAAGGCATCACTATGCCGTGTGTGTATTCGAGCCTTAATTACTAAGTTGGACATTTCTTATGCAAGTACGTTTTATTAAGAAAATTAATATCATAATGGAGGTTATCAAAATAGAAATAAGTGATTACCAATCGGTCTGGGTGCAATCATTTGAATCAAACACATTTATAAAGGCGATTATTCACCAACTTCATAAAATTAATACGGAATTTAAAGGTTAACATTTAAACGAAAATGAATTTCGATGTTGGATCGGAGAATCCATACATGCAACAAGTTAAATATTTCTCACAGGATTTGGATTGAAGATGTTCAAAATATAGTACATAAGATTCACAACGCAGAAAATGGAGTAGAATTCCAAATGGCACAAAGCAGCAACGGAGTTCAACTTAATGTTCAAATCAATATTTTTCAAATTGACAAAGAATTAGAGGTTATACAGCCAAATCTTAGCGAAAACACCGGAAACATACAGATCCTATCGATATTCTGTTCCAATATGTTGCTGGGAGAAAAAATTTCTATAGCGTTCTTAGCGTGACGAAACAGGAATAGTAATAAGGAATGTGGGTGGGAAGGCGAATTGAAAAAACGAGGTTCTTTATACAAGGTAAAAGAGTACGGGACAGAAAGTGAGCTGACGGTAAAAAGAATAATGGGAGACGGAAATTTCTTTATCAGGGCAATTATAGACCAAATGAATAAAGGCAATAATGAATACAAATGCGAGATGGCCGACATTAAAAGATTTCGGAACATAATTGCAAATCATATGTTGAGGAATAAAGGAAGATTCAAAATGTTCTTAACAGAAAGTTTACAGGAAGGTGGTTTTTTAGAATTTATTGAGCAGGTTAAGAAACCAGGAGTATACCTTGGACATGAAAGCATGGTGGCTGTGTCGGAAATGTTCGACAAATGTATTATAGTGTACCAATCAGACAGTACAGGGGACAATGGAACAAAGAACCATTTTTACAGCATACAAAACATAGGAGAAGAAAGGAGAAATGAAGGAAAAGAAAATAGCGGGAGTGTGCAGGACTATGATAAAAAGGATTTGAAAAATAATGAACCAGAAGAAGAACTAAGTAACATTGGAGATTTATACGAACAGGAAAATACGGTAAACATCGATAAAGTACAGAGGGTACAGAGAGATGGGACAGATAAGAATCAAATAATAGAAATGCAGCAGAAAATTTTGGGAAACCGGGAAGTTGCCAGATCAAGTACACAACACCAAGATGAAAACAAAGAAGGCCGATTGATTTTATTAGCAACACTGAATGTAAGAGGTTGCTCAAAACCAGAAAAGCAACAAGACATTGACAGTATGTTGCATTCTTATGAGATAAGTGTAGCGGCACTCCAAGAAGTAAATGTAAAAGCTGAGATGATTTCGACAAGGAACTACGAATGGATGATAGGGAAACAAAGACAAAATAAATCAAGAGGGCTTGCAATTTTGATAAAAAAGGATTTAGAAGCAGAAAGTATGGAATGGAAAGAGATAGGCAATCAAGGGATAGCAGTGACATTACTAGTTAAAGGAATGAAAATTATTTTGATAAATGTTCATGGACCGAATAAGAAAGGATACATATTTTTCTCGAAATTAGGGAAAATAGTCAACCAGGAACATTTGAGACAAAATATGATACTTGTAGGAGATTGGAACGCACAAATCGGAAAAGATTCAGTCACAGAAGAAGACCAAGAATGTGTAGGAAGCAAACTGGGATATAGTAAGAGTAACGATACTGGAGAGGAATTTAAAATGTTCCTAACCATTCACAGGCTAAAGAACATGTCATCGATTTTGGTAGTAAACACAGAAACAACGTTGAAATGTGGCACAAGAGAAAGCCAAATTGACCACGTATTGAAACCAAATGAAGAGAATATTGAAATAAGATTCATTAAAGGATATTGGACGACAATAGAAACGGATCACAAAATGATCATTACAGGAATAAGAACAAGAATCAGAGGAAATGTACAAAAAGATAAGAAAAACTAGGATAGATGCTTCGGCCTTGAAATATGATTGTTTAAAGAAGAAATATCAAGCAGCGTTGATTAAATATAACAAACCTAAGAACAAAGGATTAAGTATTGATGAAGAATTCGAATCAACTACAAGGAAAATGAGACAGGCTGCTGACGAAGTTCTACGATCATCAAGAGCACCGCTAACACCTGTCAGAAAAAATGCAATAAACAGACTTAAAAGAGCAGTTGATCTAGTTAAAAAAACACCCATACATACAACCATACAAATGTAAATTAAGAGACAGGAGAGTAGAATTTCAAACAGCAGTGAGGGAGCACAATGAAAGGGAAATAAAAAACTTCTATAAAAACCTTAACGACTTCGATGTAGCGGTTAGAATCAAAAAGTCCTATCAGTTTCTGAAGGGTTTCTTAAATAGGAAGAAAGATAGAAACTAGGGCAACTAAAGGTGTACAGGACTACAGAAGCATAAGCTTATGTAATGTCGCTTATAAGCCATACGCCAAATGGCTAAAAAATCGACTTAGACAGTTCACCGGCGATCCGGATATCAACCAAGCTGCATTTACGGAAGAAAGATCAACAGACGATCACATGTTTGTGACAAGAAGAATTTTGGAGGAACATTGGAATGCAGGGAGATCTCTATATGTGGCAGCACTAGATATAAGCAAAGCTTTTGACAATGTCAGTTTACATCAGTTGCAGAATATTTTAGCTAAGCGAAATGTTCCATCTCATATTATCGACAGGGTACTACAGTGTATAAGAAAAGAAAAGATGAAAGTTAGATGGCAGAATCAATATACATCTGAATACAAAAGAGGGAAGGGTGTAAAACAGGGATGCCCACTTTCGCCTTTTCTGTTTAATATTGTAATGCAAGATGTTCTAAGAAAGGTGAAAGAACAGATTACAGAGCTAAACATGATGGATACCGGATCTTTGAAACTACCTATAATATTAGTTTTTGCGGATGACATACTGATTATAGCCAAAAATGAAGATAAGCTGCAACAAATTCTAAGAGTGCTGGAGGAAAGCCTTAGTGAGGTGGGATTGGAAATCAATAATGGAAAGAGTCAAATTTTGATTCGGGCTCCAAATTCTAAATCAAAGACTCCAGATACAATAGAGTTAAATAATAGGAAGTACGAAGTTAAAACTTCAATGAGATATCTAGGAACATGGCTGACCAGCACATTAAACAGGCCTGCAACAACAAAGCAAAGAAGTGTTAATGCTGCAAAGGTGTCAAAAATGGTAGTAGAGTTTTGCAAGAAATTTAAACCGGCGTGGGATATAGGTAAACTAATATATAATACAGTCATAGCACCATCAATACTGTACGGGACAAAAACATCAACCCTGACAAAGCGAAGCAGAGATCAGTTAGGAAGATACGAGAAGCAGATATTAAAGGATATTTGGAACCAGTGTAGAAAGGAGGGCAATTGTAAATTCAATGTTCGTATAGAGCTCAAAGGTAAAACGATAAACCGGAGAGTAAGGGTCAATAGGATTAGTTATTTCGGACATATTCAAAGAAGAGCAGATGGACATCCAATCAAAATGGCGATGAAATTAGAAATGAATAAGAAAAAGCATGGTCGCCCTAGTTATACATGGATAAAATCATTGGAACAAGATTTCAATAGATACGAGGAAATGAACGAAGAAGATTGGAGAGAGTTAGCACAAGATAGGGATAAAATTAAAAAGAAAGCAGAAGAAATATATAAGAATGAGAACAGTGAGATTTCGGAAGGAGAAGATAGCTTTGATGAATTGTAGAATAAGTTAAATAAGGATGAGAACATAAAACTCTAATGTCAATCGAATGAATTAAAAAAATGATTAAAAATAAGAAAGAAATAGATAAGAGCATAACGCATATCTCACGTAAAATTGTTAGGAAGAAGTGAAAATTAAAATAAGAAAAATCAAATAGAATCGGTATGGCTGTGAAGTCATTGAATGGCAATAAATGTGAAGGAGAAAAAAAAATATAGATATATGTATATGTATATGTGTGTGTATGTGTATGTGTATGTATGTATATATATATATATATATATATATATATATATATATATATATATATATATATATATATATATATATATATATATATATATATATATATATATATATATATATATATATATATATATATATATATATATATATATATATATATATATATATATATATATATATATATATATATATATATATATATATATATATATATATATATATATATATATATATATATATATATATATATATATATATATATATATATATATATATATATATATATATATATATATATATATATATATATATATATATATATATATATATGTATTGAATTTCATTTGCACCCTGACTTATGAATAAATTAGGTATTGGTTTGAGTAAAGGTAGTAGAAAGATGTCATGGACTAGGGTTAGAAGTGCTTAGGTTTTAAATAATAATCAATGAATAAAGTAAGTTTTAAGAGATTAACTCACCCGGGAGAGGGGGAATGAAGCATAAATGGACAGATATCTGCAAGGTACGAGAGCTGTAGCAGTTTGGACCTTGGTAGAGTGGTATATACCTGAGTTTACAGTATGAGTTTCAGGATGAGAATTGAGAACATCCCTTTATTAAGAAATCTTGTCGATTCACAAATCAGAGCGCATTATCACTTAAACACCAAAGTCTTTTTTAAACTGCGTTTCTTCGACAAATACAATGGTATAAGGAGTAGTTAGGATACGTAGACGATAATAAGTCGGAAAAGTCTTGCGGAGGATCAGAAAATGTTAGGATTTTGGATACACAACTAACCTTTTACCAGCGACTAGGTCATCTACAAAACACTGGGCTGGGTTCTGTTACTGTTATTTCGAATGAATAGGATATATATCTTAAGTGAAGATTTGTCTTGGATGACTGGAACAATCTACCCTGTTTTACAGCTTTTGCAGGACATAAATAAATGCATATCTAAGTTTTTATTTTCAGGAGAAAATCAGTGGATGTCATAAATATTTTGTGTATTCATATATTGTACTCAATGACTATTATAGTGAATACAAAAACAAATCATCCTAATTTTTATGGTCTCAATACTACAATACATGAAACAGCTGATGATTGTCGATGAGAGGGTGGTCAGCTATGTCACGGATGTCATTCTATTGGCGTTGATTTTCGTGCACATATAATTTTTTTTAATGATATTATTTTGTCAATACCAATGAGAATCAAAACAAGGAATCGAAGCGGCACATTGAAGTTTAAGTAATTCTATTCTTTGTATGCTATATTGTTGCGGATCATCGGTGGATTTTGAGGGTTTTGTATAAGAGTTTTGAGTTCTTTTATTTTTTTTTTTTTTTTATTTATTTATTGTGGCTGTGATGCATTGCTGGGATTTGTGGGGTCAATGTGGATACGTGTGTTATTAAAAAATGCAAATGGAATTGTTATTAGAATTCCATATGATATGGTACCATCACTATATATTATAAACTATTCTATATGACATAATGTTTTTATCATTATCACTACCATTGTTTTCATTACTTCATTACAGGTTTTCAGGATTTATAGGTTAACATAAACTTAAATTGGTATTGTGATTTCATAGATTCTATATACTACTATTAGGTTTTAAATGTCAAATGAACATAGTAAACTGATGCTTTTCCCTCTGATGAATACAATAAGCTGCAACTGTAGCTGCGGTAGACATGTGCATTTGTTACTGGCTGTAGATTAATTTTCTTCTATCCGGGTGGACGTTTTACCGGATCTGTGCTGATCTGAATCATGCAATTTAACTGGATGAAATTAACTTGGGATTGCTAGTTGTGGTTTGCAAGGATTTTTGAATGTCATTACTTAATCGTTGCGGTTGTTATTATTATTTTGTTTGCTTGTTATTATTACTATTTATTATGTCCTATTATCCTTTCATAGTTGGTCCACATGAGACATTAACTGAACCGCCAGCAGACATTCGTCTTAGGCATTAGGTCTTGTTATTTTGTTGTTGTTTTATTACATCTGTTTACAGGCTTAACAGATAAAGTTGCTAATCTTTACGATCTTGACAGCTAGTGACCAACATTTTAATATTAATCACTACATAAGAATACGTCTGATAATATTTTGATAATAGGGTTTAAAATCAACTAGCGCATAATATCATAAAACCAGCAGAAAGGATTTACAGCGTTCAATCTGAAATCATCATTTAAGAAATGTCGTTATTCAAGGAGTACAGCATCGACGACATTATACTGTTCAATCTACCCCTTTTACCGCATCAAATTACACACACTCGATAGATATTTATTTCCTTATATATTATATATAAATGACACATATTGCATGGACTTATTTTATTTCATTGATTTAAAACATTTAAATACTGGGATGGGAGGGTGCATCAGGGCATCATTGAAGTTGCAATTGGACAATGGAGTGGACGGCCAACCGGAGTCTAGGAGGGGATGTGTCTATCATTTATGATTGGTACATTCCACTCCAACAGTTGTAATGAATTTGAGGCGCCTTTCTCTAACAAACCATCTAGTGGAAAGCTTAACTGAATTGCGTATTTTGTTATTCGTTTTATCGGATCATATTGCTGGAAGGAGATTCTTTTATTTCCGCAGGTTTCACGTAAGTGTCTCTGCTTACGGGTCTGCCCATCCCTTTTTGGCCCTTCATACAGCAATATGTTGAATTTAGCACGGTAACAAAACATGATCTTTCTGTTAAGTGGAACCGCATGCAGGGCAAGGCCCACGCTAGGATGGTGGCTTCTTACATACATACATACATACCATTCATTTCATCGATAAGATTACACAGTATACATTCATCATATAGCTGCATCTAATTATCATTATCATTGCATATCATTATTATATTCATTAGGAAAATCATAATAATAATTATGAAATTTAATCTGCTTCAAGGTTAATAAGGAAGGTGATCCCAGGTTATGTAGATAATTTATTACATTGTATTAATTAAGGTATTTTTCTATATATTCACACCATTGGATATTATATTATTCCATTTTTAAAATTTATAAATGATCTTCGTTTTGCAGATTATACGTACCTATGTCATAAATATATACATATTTTTATTGTTTTATGAATAATTAAATGTGTTATGTCTTGTTTAATTGCAATACGACCTTCACATTCCAGAATTACAGTCATCGGACACTGATTCAGCTGTAAAGAAGCACCAAGCGGCATATTATTATCTTTTTATTGCATATTCTAATTATTTCATCATATTACTCTATTTATAACCATATTAAAATAACAGGATGACGAATTTCAACTACGACATATTTTCAGTAAATATTCTTGTATATTTCATTGCTGTATTACATACTACATTTATTGTACATTATGACATATTATTTACATTATATATAATAAATACTGGGTTGGGAGGGAGCATCAGGGTATCATTCAAGCTGAAACTGGACGATGGTTTGATTGACTGCCTGAGTCTAGGAGGGAATGGATAGCATCATTTTCCTTATCCTACCGATTCGATTGTGATGCTGGGAATTCTACTCCTACAGTTTCAGTGAGGGTGACGCGCCCTTCTTAACAAGCCATCCTGTAGAAAGCTTAATAAGTATTGCGATTTGGGTTATTCGATTTGTTGGATCGTATCGTTGGAAGGAGATTCTTAATTTCCCGTGGATTTCGCGTAAGTGTCTCTGCTTACGGGTCCACCCCTCCGTTTTTGGCCCTTCATACAACGATATTGTGAATTCAAATCGGTGACTCAATTGGATCTTGCTATTAAGTGGAGCTGCATCCAAGCCAAGCGCTAGAAGGGATGGTGGCTACCATACATACCATACCTACATACCAAAAAAAAGAACCAAAAAAAAAAAATTTTTATATTTTAAAAAAAATAAATTTTTTCATTTATTATTTCAAAAATGCATTCTCCCTTCACCATTCCAGCTTCTATGATAGCATACTTCTGCTATCGAACTTTTTCTTCCGTTGCTTACGCTTCTGCCCTGACTTTAGCCGGAATGATACATAACGTCGCACCAATGTCATCTTGAAGGATGAGCAGTGGAAAATGTTCGGAAGGAGTGCCAATTCATTCACTACCTTCTGTTCAACATTGTTTTTATCCTTGTTCGAAATGATAAAGTTTATCGAATTGCGATACACGATTTCCATGGCTTTGAAAAAATTGAAGGTATCAATGGATGGAAAGTGGATGTTTTTCTTAATGGTGTTCGCTCGATAGAAAGTGAAGCTTTGATAGTCGGAGTGAGCACCCTTTGGACTCTCCGTCATTTTGACACATTGCTTGCAAACAGTACCCTTATTCGCTAGACTTTTTAACACGTAGCCCGTAACGTAGAAGAGCGCATTCAGCTCTCCTCGGTCCAGCACCTCACCGGAAACTTCCTGCAGCATTTCATAATCCATATCTACTGCATCACTGTTGTCGACAACTGTCATCTGTCGATCTGATGCTGTTGTATTTTGCTCGCTGGATTGCTTGCGACGCTGAAAAAGAAAATCTGCCATTCCTACCAGATGTTCCTGGCCGTCAAATGAGTATGACGAATTTGGAACAGGAGCCATATACTGCGATAATGTTACTGTCTTTAAGTTTCTACCAAAATCCCGTGGTGTGGGTCGACGTTGCTTGGATCTTATAGCTGAAAAAAGGCTCTCCAGACAGTCTTGAACAAAGCGGGAAGTGAAGATCCGCTTGTGACCACTAGCAAAAAATCGTAAGATCAGTCGGATAATGGCTTTCGTGCATATAACTAGTCCAGTCTTCCACGGTTTCCATCGGCATAATTCTCCAACACGTACATCGTAAATTAAACGAGTGGTATTTTCAAGACGGTTTATTGTTTCCTATTGTTAGGGATAAAATAATTGTAATTGTTACATTTCAATGCGATACCAAGAAGGTATGAATTGAAAATATTTGATTCAAATGAATACTCTTTGTAATGAGTGCTAATGAAATCATTAGCCTCTCATGTAAATCCTGGCGTATCTCCTTAAATTCATAAATACTAATACCCCTATCATATACAGGGTGACTAGTAATTTGTGTTACACCCAAAATTAGGTGATAGACCTCATTTGCAGTCTAAAATTGTATGGCGAGGTATGTCTAAAAATGACTGCCAACTTGCTAAATTTTCAAAATATGTTTAGAAGATACCTTACAAGATCAATTCTAATTGCTTTACAAATTTGATAAATTCAGTAGTTTACTTTGAGCTAACAGAAAAGTATTCATTTGATCCCCGTAGGTATCGATATGTTCGATACGATATTTTCCTGGTATCGATACTTTCTTTCGCTATTGCTTTGAAGTAAAAGTATCGATGTTTTTATGATATCGTGGAATCCTTACCTGTAAAGCTTTTGGGTCTGATTGGCGCAGCGCATGATCTTCCGAACGATTGTTGAGTGTTCCGTACCAGTCTGACATGTCCTCAATGTAGCATGCTGTGGTTAGCAGTTCATGTCGGTTTTTCTCGGAAGCCACTACGCGTAGCGCAGCAGCAACCGCTCGATTGCAGTATTTTGTTGCGTTAGATACTTTCATTTTGTCGACAGACGAAACAGGAACATCAAACGCCACGTCGGCTGGAGATAACCTCTGAGCCATTCTCAATTGATTCCCTGCCTCGAATTCGACCAACTCTTTCAGATGATCCCGATGCACAATATCCGATGAAAGGCCATTTTTATTGACATACCATTTTGGAACGACGAGAAATCTGTTGTTGATCCATCCATGAATTGCATTTTTAAAAACATGGACTGGATCGGGCACGATCTCCAGTTTTCGACTGTTGTCGATGGGATGCTGCAGTTCCAGATCAGACAAGATATTCTGGTTTTTGATGTTCAGCCCCATATCCTTCCACATCTTTTGATTCTCGGAACCGGAGTCAGAGGTAACAAACTGTACTCGCAAGCCAAGCTCTTCCGATTTTTCAATAACGGACAACACTAGCTTCTTGAGTTGCTCTGGAGGAATTGATGCTTTCGTAAACTCGTACGCAACAACTTGCTTCCACCGTTCAGCAACTCCAACAAGCATCAAAACCAAGCCTTTAGACGCTAAGTCATCAGATGGAGGCAGAGTCGTCTTTCCAACGAACTGTTTAGTGCTTGCACACCACTCTTCTGCTTCGTCGATGCTCATTTCGTCGAGAACCAGTCCACAATCCCGCATAATTTCTGTCATGCCAGCCACTTTGAATTTCAGCAGTCCAAAAATATCTTCCAGGATACCTAAATTTTTCGAAACCATCAACTAAAACTTTTACAGAACATTAGAATGATTTAATTATACCAGGAGGAAAGTGAACGTCTGCAATTCGACGCAGCAGTGTTCTAGTCGATGGGAGCGGAAAGCCTCTTTTTATTAGCTTGTCGTAGCCACCCTGACATGCAAATCGGATTTGCAGCGAATCCATTATCGTTGCTTCCGACCACTGCTTCACTTGACGAACTTTTCCGGAGAGAAGCTTCAATTGATCGTCGTTGAAAATTTGTTTACAGGCAATATCCAACGAGTTCGAATCTACGACATCCGAATCATCTGTTTTCTTTCGCGCAACCAGATTGCCGTAACGACTTCTCCAACGACGAATCGATCTAAAGTAGAAGATGTGATTCAATGAAGCTGATAGCATTCCATCCAATCGAATATTTAGCAAATTACCTCTTAAGCTTGGTAACTTGCTCTCTCAAACGAAAAATTTCCCCTCGTAGTCGAGACTGTGACATAGCATCTCCTCCTAGCATAGGTACCTGGTCAATGTTTTCCACTATTTCATAATCCGTAAATTCTCCATTTGATGCAGCATATCCTGTTCCACTATGCTCATCACCATAAATTTTCTCAACCACCTCCATTTCCTGCCACTCTTCATCCGGCGGAGTGACGGCAATTGGAATATTCCAAGTTCCATTGGCATTTCTTTTGCCGTTCGGGAAATGAAGCTGCATCAAACTAATCGTTAATTTATGAGGTTTCATTGAATTTCATTGATGCTTACGCTGCAAATTCTGCTGTGGGGCGAAATCTTGAGCAGGAGAATGTCTTCCTCACGTGCGTTCCCAATGCAGGCCTTCATCCACTTTCGGCGAACGATTGGATCTCTCGGGAACCGATGAAACTGGAGACCCGGATGTGACACGTCACTGCGACCACAATTTATCGCTTTGCACTTCATTTCGAACCACTGCAAAAGTGAACTTTTGTTCTGGTTGTCACAAACGAAAAAAGTGAAAAAATAGTGACTACTAGCAACACCGCCAAACCAACAACAAACTGCCTGCTTGTAAAATAACTCGACGGAGGCGGTAGTGGTGGTTGTCAAAGCGACCAATAAGAAACGGTCTTTTTTGACAGCTAAATGGTCTTGTTTTTGAACTAACAGCTGGCAGGTCCTGTCCTAGGTTGGTCCCAAGCTTAATGATTCGCCCCCAATAACGTAGCTCACACCAACACATCCTCAAATATTCTGTCAAAATAACATACACGCTCACCCGGTTTAACTCAAATTTGAGTAACTTTTACTCAAAAACATTAAAACCGGACGTACCCTAAATTGAGTTTCATTGCCACAACTCAATTTTGAGTAAAGCTGAAATTTATTTAGTTTGGAGTTAAACTTACTCATAAAAATTAAAACAAAAATTTATGAAAATGAGTATTTTTGATTCGCCCCTGCAAAAGAAGCTTTAAAGATCAAATAAAACCATTGGAAAAAAAAACTGTAGAATTTCATTTTATTGAACGTACAAAACAAAAACATAAACCAGGAGTCAACTAGCTGGTGCATATTCAGTCCTCCTCCTCCTAAAATAAGGCAGCAAGTTTATTGACGGTGATTGCTTCTTGTGGCATTCAATACACCATAACTGTTTTCGGTCAGACAGAGATTTTATAAGAAGGCTTTCAGAGATCCTACAGAGGTTTGATAGTTTAGTGCGATAAGTGGTTTATACTGCTAACGCGTATATTAGATCTTTTTTTTTTTCGGAAAACCGATCCAAACGTTAAGTAATCAATGATGATAAAGTAATTTTTAGTCTTGCGTGGAAATCAGTTAAAACTATGATTATAATAATCATAATTATTGCATAAAAACCAATTATTATTCTTAAATCTTGTGGCTTAACACTTCTTTGCGTTTTCGTTGGTTTTTCATTCAGTTGTATATTCAAAAAATCGTGTTGGTTTCCCTAACATATTTTTGGTTCTCAGAATCATATAAATAAAATGTGTTGTTAATATAACGTGTTATGATATAAGAGGGAGGTGTATTCTTGATATTTCCTTTATTTCCTCGGGCTTATACCTTACACAGGTCCATGATAATAAGATATACAATCTTTCATGAACTCGAAAATATTTGGTAGGTTTGTTCCTTATCGAAAATAATTATACGTGTATATTTTTATTTCGTCAGTAGAGTGTCCAAAAAATCACGATTTCTGAATTTTTTTTTTTTTTTTGAAAATTTATAACTTTTGATCCACTTGAAAGACTTTTAAGATTGACCCTTCGAACTAATGCTTAGTTCTTCTAGATTTGAGTTAAAATATAAGAAAGGTACCTGACTGCTTACTTTCTGTGAGAAAAATACGATTTTATTCGTAGTAGAAGAAAAATATGAGAATGATCTCTTGTTTCGGGTACTAAAAAATAAATCGGGTAAAAACAATCAAAAGTAATTCCAAAAACAAGTTAATAATTTCTTTAAACTACATGAAAAGTATCCATAAAGTGGTGAAATTTAGAGAAAGTGATCACTGCCAATATTTTTTGGAAATGTTTACCGATTTCAAATTTAACCACGAAACGAAAAATCTTTCACATAGTATTCTTTTACTTGCCAAATGATAAAAATATATTCATGGCAAAAGAAATAACAGTTGTAAATGTATGGTAATGTCAACTTGTGGATAATATTTCGAATAAAGTGTCAGATTGTAAGTCAGAATATAACTGATGAACACAACTTAAGTTAGAGCTTCATTTGTGTGTTGATGTGCACTTTTGTCAATAAAACTTAAAAGTTAAATATATGGAAAATACGACCTGATGATTTTTTTTTGACCACGGACTTCCATTCTACTCAAAAAGTACGCATAGACATGCTTTCACTTGCCTAGGACGAAAAACTTGTAAACCTGTGCACTAAAATTTCACACCAATTTCGGAAATTTAATAATTTTTGTGATTATAACAATTGATTATTACTTGAGCTCATTTGTTCTAGATTGTCGTTTTATCTACTAGGAAAACTTTGACAGACATCAAGTAACTTTTTTTTTACGTTTGATGAACATGAAAAAGTGTTCAAGTGTAAGGTTGAGGGATGTCCCGGAAAATTGAAAGACTGCACAAGTAATTTGTAGCGGCATATTGCCCAACTCCATCTAAACATTGCAGCTTAAATCGGCATAACTTGCTTGCAAACGTAAATCGGAACAAACCATTGAAGCAGCGCACAGCGACCCAGCCAAACGATTAAAGGCGGTGACTATCTACGCCAACCCTATCGAGTTCCATAGCTCTCTCGTGAAGAGGCTCTCGCTTAAATCACCTGTCGATTAAATGCCCTCGATTCAAACACCTGTTTATGATATTTTAAGAGATTAGTTTGAAATTGACATAAGCTTGTCGTTGGTTTTTTCCGTTTATCACATTTATTTCCTAATTTATTTCCTCTAAACAAACGCACTATAAGTTTGTATTAATCAGCTGTTACACAGCAAATCTTTGAACACAGCTTAAATTGAATTTTTATTGTTTTCAAGTATTCTGTTAGTCGAATAAAGTGTTCAAAATTCAAAATGTGTAATTTGATAAAGACAGATAAGTAAGAGATTAGATAGCTTTTAATTCCTCAAATTTTGTTAATTCTTTTGACAGATACGTGTAGTTAATGTTTAGTACTTGAATCGCCTGGATGTCAAAGATTTCGCAAAATTAGTGAAATTAAAAAAGTATTTAATCTTTATTTATCGGTCTTTACTGCGTATTCGAATAATCAAGCTCCCCAAACCCAACCACTCCAATAGATGTTATACACAGTCTTGTCAATAAAATATGAAAAAAATCTTTCATCATTCGTCGTTACGATTCATACAACCCACACAGATAAAAAGAAACATTGAATTTTCTGCGTTATCTAATGCACATAAAGAGAATGCTAGATTTGGCAGAAAATAATGAAATATTTCATGTAAATTTAAGCCAGATAACGCCTGAATCTAGCCTGTTGTATGAAAGATTGCAAACATTATTGTATGGCGCATGAAAGATTGCAAACAATTTCGTTGTTTACGCCTCCTTTGGCTTGGAATTAAACGAGGAGAAATTTTACGCGCTTATTAAATTTCATTATTTTTTTTCTTGTGCACAATAAGAATTCCGAAGGAGTAAGAGGTCTAAAGAGAACAATTTTTGGCGCTATGTAAGACCGATACAAATAATTTGTTTAGTCGAAAATTTTGGAGGACAAAAATAAATTGTTATTGGGAGAAACCAATTTTAATGGTTATTTACTTGTTTTCAATAGTTTAACCACTTTTTAAATTGATTGCCTTTTTTTCCATTTTTTTGCGAACGATCTCGGATATAAAATAAAAAGAAATACTTGTACCGGCCTTATTTTCGCACATGGTTATCGTTTAGATCGTTGATCATGCTAGATCTTTGACCGGTACCTTGTGTTGTAATCTTTTGACATAACGGCACCTTTGTTTTTTTTTTAATAACTGTATTTTAATATTACTGGTTGAACCTGATCAAATACAAGCAGCTTGCCAGTATTCTTTTTTTGGAACTTCAAATCCGTAGGGTTCATACTTTCACCAAAGGATATATTTCATTGCGTAAAAATTTGCTTCGAAATTCAAATTTGCTATAGTGATTGGAATATGAAGTAGTTTCATGATGAATAAAGGGCTATTCACATTAGGCCGGGCCGAGCCCCGGTCGGGACACGACCGAGTTATGCTACGAATTGATTGTTTGAGTGCAGTATGCGACCGTTCACATTAAAGCACCGGGCCGTGTTCGTGGTCTCACCGGTGTTTGACCGGGCTGGTAAAAAATATTTCTTGGCAACGATATTTTTGACAGCTCGGTCTCAGCACGGCTGGAAGCATGCGCTTTAATTTATATGTAGTTGTGAGCGATCTGCACAACAATCGCAAATCATGTGTTTTGTGAGAATGCAGAAAACTTTTTTGGTGTTCCAAGCAAATTTGATTTGCGTTTTAAATTTGCTCACTTTACAAAAATGATCAGAATGTTTTAGCGTAAATTGTCATTGCCGGGGACACAATTTTAAGGTGAATTGCTACTCCGTGTATTATTTTTCCTATCTTTTATCTCCTTCTCTGCTTCCAATTTTCCTCGCTGTTTCAAATTGATAAATCTCGATAGTTAGTGAATGAACATCAAATAGATCTTTATCAGATTTCTTACAAAAAGTAAGCATACAAACTGATGTGATTAAATATCCAATATCTAGTACAAATTCTGAGTCCCATATCAATTCTAAATTTTGAGGTAATAGTTTTCCGTCGAAAATGCATAGGCGTAAGCCATTAAAGTAAATGTTTCAAAGATTCTACCAATTTCACTTACATGTTTTAAAAAGACTTGGGCAAGGCCTTTGAAATGCTAAAGGCTAGTTATTTATTTTTGTTCAACTTTATCTGGAGTAAATGGCCCAAGTGTGCAGGAACTTGAACTTATTTTACAAATTTAAAATCAAACAAGCTTTTACTCTAAGAATATCAACAATCAACATTTACTCTCACTTTTCCGAGGAAAATGTTCATTTAACAATTGAATTTTTTTTTGTGATCTTTTAGCTCCTCCATAAGCAAGACAAATTGTTCTTATAGTTGCGGCGGTATTTCATAATTCATATTCCTATAGTACGGCGATTTAACGGACCGCAGCAACATCACTACACCGTGGCAGTCAGTAAACACACTTTTTAAAAGAGCATGTAACAAACAGACGGCAGCACAAGGATTTGCGATTGGAAGATGCACTTAAAGACATCGGCAATTTTTAGGAAATATTTCTGCTTTAACTGAAGTAACGGTTTAAATGCATTATGTCATGACTTAAATTGATAGAAGTTATCGATTATAAATGCATGATGAGCAACTTCTCATATTTATTTGTCAAGACAAAACTTTCTAAGTGTGTTTATATTGTTGAAACATTAGTAGTTCAGATCATTTTAAGCACGTTTTCTATACTGAGTTTCGATCATCCGTTCAGTTTTCCGAAAGTAAAATTGACAGCGCCCATTAGTTTGCGTAGGAACCTTACAAATTCCAATTTTATTTTTCGTTCTTTTCAGGTGGATACTGCTGCAGAAATTTCTTTTCGATTCTTTACTTTTCCGTTTCAGTGAACGGAATTTAACATGGGATTGAGATAGAAAAAGAAATTTCTTTCGTACACGATACCGACCTTATGAAGTGCGGACTATTCGTGATTTTAAAAAGTGAGTGCCACCAGTCCATGATGTAACGTAAATGTATCGCATCCAGGCTCGGTCTATTATTTGCAATATTCGTCAATAATTTTGCGGTCGATAAACATTTCAAAAATTTATTTTCAAGCTTTCAACTATCAAAAATGGATTTTTGATACATAAAATTTTGGCTGGTTAAAACCAAAATATGGTAACTGCCCTTAAATTAATCTCATTGTTCCCATATTCATCCTACGATGAATCAAACAATTGAGCAGTTGAAGGATCGGTTTCGTTTTCTAATAATGTTTGCTCACGTTAAATAACTACAACAAACATTACTAACTATTCCTGTCACGTGTATATCGTTTTATTTCAAGTAGGATGAATTGCAAAGTGATGAGATTAATATAGGTACATCTTCCCTATGTGCGAGTAAACGCTGCAACAACAAAAACAAAAGCAGCTGAGATCCGTTGATGTTTGCGTGAAATCTACATCATAGAATCCCGGAACAATCCCGGTACAGTGTGAAGTAAACAAAACATACCGGCCGTGAAATAAAAGCTTTTCGAATCCGGCCCGGGCACGGCCAGGCCTAATGTGAATAGCCCTTAAAAATGCAATTGCAGTTTTGCAATCATATCTTGAGAAATCCGCATGATTCAGAAAAGGCAATTTTGCCCATTTTCCACAAAGCGTTTTATGGTACAAATGAAGTGTGCAAGCGACTAGCAAGCAAAAATAGCACGAAACAAAGTTATCGAGTTATGTAGGATCCTTATTCAATCATCACCAACATGTCAATATACAATATGGATGAGTCGATATCACAAAATGCCGCAACGCTATTGCCCACTGTTGTATTGCCGCCGTCAAGTGTTATATTTTTGTTCTCACTGATTAGCGACGTTTTATGAAATAAACAATGCCATGCAAGTATGTTAGCGACAGGTTGCACATAGCTTGGTGGAAAATATGTCCATTCGCTTCATTGCTGTACCCTGAATTCCTCGCCAAGTGAACTAACTTTAGGGTTTCTATTCCATTTGTCTTACTTTGTCAAAGTGGCTGAATGGTTGCCATCAAAAAGCCGCCGCGCTGACGGTCACGGTTCGGATCTCGTATATAGCACATTTTATTTTTGTGAGCCATTTGACTTTCGGACACTCATCTCGTACTCATCAACTATATATCACTGCGCACAACCTCACGCACACGTTCGAATTTTTCATTGCGAATTGCTGTTGCTTTTTTGCCCACAACTAATGTTAATTTTTTCATCAAGTTACGATCCAATAGCTTAAGAATGGAACAAAAATCAAGCGAAATTGTATTACTATCTTACTTTCTTTTTTGGGTGTAGAGCGAATTACGAACAACTTAACCTAACACCCAGTTTGGATATTTTCGTTTTGAAAAAAGTTCCACAGGCTGGAGCGGGAATCGAACCCTCACTTCATGGCAATGAACGACGAGTGACGCCGGTAACCACTTGACCACGAAGTAGTTGTGGTTGAGGTGGGCGATTGATTTGGCCATTTTCTCCGGGACACGGCTTTTTCAACGCCATATTGAGCCGGTGCGTGGTAATGAAAATTTCGATGAGCTCAAGAGAAATTTCTATCAAACATACTCTTTAGTTGGCAACTTGATTTGATCGTCCTGAAAAGGACGGATTTTAGTTGATAACATGGTTCGCGATTGAAATTATCAGTCTTCTTGGGCTGCAGGACACCACTCTGTGAAATGGTCACACCGGAGTAAAGTTTGTTCAGCTCCTCGTCGTTGCAGATGGCTAGCTGCAGGTGACGTGGATGATTCTTCTTTGTCTGGTCTTTTTGTGTTCACGGGCGGCGTTTTTTTTACCAACGTGCTCCGCAAACACGTCTGTCGCATGCGGATGCACAGCGAGAACTGATGATTTGTTGGTCGTCTCCACATGTTTGATAATCGTTAGCACGGTAACTGTGGCAGAATGAACCAATCAGAGCGAGGCGCAAACATGATGTCATTTTCGACCAATAGCTTTGTGCGTTTAGACATTTTTCTTTTAAGTACATTTTAATTAGTTTAAACGAACATTATGAATTATGTTTGCAACAGGGATTCAGCTTTGATGTTGCGAATGAAATAAAGAATGTGCACACCAAAAAGTAGTCAACGGGAAATTAGTGGTATTAAATGGAAAATATGAGAAAATCAAAAGTAAATCATTTATTTAAGACTTCATAAAAATACAAATATAAAACATATACAGTTAAGTCAATTTGACCTGTTATATTCATATGCCCGCACCTTTCGTTTGACACCATCCATCAGTTTTTGCACAGTGTCATCCGTCACCAATTTTGCAGCTTTCTGCCAGTTACGCCTGAAGCTTTTCTCATCAATTGCTACGCTATTCGTTTTTTGAAGATTCCTCTTGACCAGAGCCCAATACTTTTCGATCGGACGGAGTTCTGGCGAATTTGGCGGATTGCAATAATTTGGGACAATATTTACACCATTAGCAATGTACCAATCCTTAGCCAGTTTTCCATAGTGGCAAGATGCCAGGTCAGGCCAGAACAGCACCGAACCGTTGTGTTCCCGAATGAACGGCAACAGTCGTTTATTCAGACACTCTTTTACGTAAATTTGTCCATTTAGAGTGCCAGTCGTGATGAAGATGTCGCTTCTGAGACCGCATCCACATATTGCCTGCCATACGAGGTATTTTTTTGGGAACTTCGACAATTTTTTTTGCTTAAAACGATCAGCAACATTTCCTCTTTGCAACGAGGTATAAAACTGTAGTCCCGGTATCTGCTTAAAGACAGCTTTGCAATATGTTTCGTCGTCCAATATTATGCAGTCGTATTCCTTCAGCATAGTGGCATATAACTTTCTCGATCGAGATTTTGCGCTCTTGTTCTGGCTGTCGTTACGATTTGGAGCAACACCTACTTTGAATGATTTCAAGCCTGCACTTTTCTTCACTTTCTGGACGAACGATGGAGACATTTTCGCCACATCACGAACGGAGATATTCGGTTTCTTCTTAAATTCTTTAATCACTTTCTTCCTCTCCGCGACGAAACGAGAATCATGGTTACCTCCGGAACCGACCTTTCTCTTTAAAGTTAAGCGCTGCTGAAAGTTTTTTAGCACTTTAGTAACCGTCGATTTTGCGATTTTTAATGACTTGGCAATATCGCCGTGCGACATATCTGGATTTTCCACTCTTTTGTGCAAAATTGCTTCGCGCACGCGTTCTTGATTCGACGCCATTTTACTGAATAAAGGTTACTGTAGCCAAACGACGTCTTCATCATAGCACACATACATTAATATTCATGTAGTAGTGATCGGATTAGCATAGCGTACACGGAGAAGACTGCATTAGGGCATTTCCGACGACTACTTTTTGGTGTGCACATTCTTTACTTATCGTAAAATTTCTGTGGGCCAGAGAGGAGATATTATCGTTCAAAGTCTCCAAACCCGCGTAACGCTTGTGATTTCAGAAATTTTAGAACGGCGCCCCTATACAATAATAGAAAAGAGAGACGTAAGTCCTTCGTCAAAATGTCCTAATGTGGCTTGCAATCAGTTCGTTTGGAATGTCGAAGCCGATATTTTTCGAATCGGGCTTAGCTGTGAATTCCGATCTTTGTACCAACTTTAGCAACTTTTTGACAAAAGTGGTTGATTTTATCAACAGGAAGCACAAACACATGAATATTGTGTTTTGATCTGATATGGCGTCCAGCCACTTCCCCAAGAAAACTGTGCAATGGAAGCCTATGACATACCTATTGTACAAAAAGTTGATAACCCTTCAAAAGTCCAATTGAGGTTTTCCGGGCTAATTTGGAACGGAAAGTATACACCAATAGTTTTCGACTAAAACTGTCAACTCCTTTTTTTTTTTAACCAGACTGGCATTCAATTGCTTTTGGTGCCAAATCGGGCCCACGAAGACATTTGGCAGCTCGGATGGGCTCAGATGAGGGTTACATCTTCTTCATCTTCTCTATTGTTTTTACGGGACTACCCTAGGGGTCATTCGTCCCGATTGAGGAACAGGGTTTTAACGACAACTGTTTTGGAAAACTAGCAAAATTTCACTTGTTCACTTGTTTCGACAGTGTCGACTGCAAGCATTCTTTACGGCAGATTCCCGGTACCGGTTGTTATGAAACGTATGCTTCTTCAGCTACAACTGCATATAGCCTGTTTTTTTAAAAGCTTGGCCGTTTTCTTCGTCCTAAAATGCTCTGCAACGTCATTCCTCTCCATGGTATTGTAAAAAGACAAGCCAGGAAACTGTTTGAAGTCTTTTAGGATAAAAGTTTCATCGCCCAATACTACGTATGAAAGCTTTGTCAGATAATCGCGATACGACTTACGAGCACGTGTTTTGGCCGTTACATTCTGCTTATCACTGTGGTTCGCAACAGTCACGTTCCATGACTTCATTTCTTGTTGACGAAAGATCTAGCTTCCTCCGTAATATTTGTTTCACTTTCACATCCTTCTGGTGGCTTATCGAATCTGTCTTTTTTCCACTTATTCTCATCCTAGCTATTGTGAAATGTGTATCGAAAGAATTTAAAACACTGAAGAGTACGTATACAGAAACTATGATTTTTAGCAAGTTTCCTGATCAAGGGATTATCATTGCGACCACACATAATTGCTTTTCGTAACTAATCATCCTTTGCGGACATTTTTGACTAACCACTTACAATATATCCAAAATTTCCAGAAATATGAGTCGTACGTCCACCACTCTACGAAATATTTCACTCGTTGATGAGACATTTCAGGAGATATACGAGTTTAGCAGTGTCAGGCAAACAAGCCTTATTCTCTAGAGCATTGTAAAAAGCATCTAAACCGTATTGAATTTCTATTCCCAAAGGCATAGTACAGAAAACTCTAAGCACGGTATTAAGGAATAACATGTGTAACAATAACCAAAATTTTTGCTGTTTGTCTGCTGATTGAAATGCACAAAACTTAAATAATTGTATCAAGTATATTGCTATATCAAACAACTAACCCATAAAAAGAAATAGAATCATCGTATTTTAGTTTTTAATCATGGACCGTTAGGACTCCAGTTTTTTTTTAATAATTTTCCTTCCACGCATTTGTGACAAGTAGTAAAAATTGGTGTGGCTGAGTTGATAGCTGAGATATTCTTAAATTTGCGTTGGAAATTTCTATAATAAAAATAAACATATCAATATATTCCTTACTTTACGGAAAAAGCACGGTTAGAGGCACTGCGTGATATTAGGGCAGGTCATGGTAATGGAATGGGTTAAGAAATGCGACGGAAAAGATATTTCTTTAGCGTTGTGTTTCCTATTTCTTTGGACGTAACTTCTGAATTTATTTTTTGCTGCATTGGTTTTAAGAAATATATATGCTTATGAAGTAAGAATTGTCACTTAGGGTGAAATGTCTCTCCGCGCAATTCAAATGGATACTCGAGGTTTGTCGATTCGTCTCAATCCCCACGGCGCATAGAATAAGCACAATTGTTTACGTACCCCATTGGCCTTTGTGTAAAATCTCAGATCTTTATGGTCAATACAAGATATTGAATCTATTTTTAAGTAACATTTCTTTCAATTATGTTTGTCAACTAGGACTTGAAACAACCAGTTTTGAGCATCCATATGAACTATTTGTCAATTAACAGTTTGCCTCCTGCAGTATGGCACTTTTTTGACATTGATTATGAGACTAAAACTTTCAGCGAACATATATTAAACGAGACGCTTTGTGATTTCAAAAAGTATGTATCGTGTTCCGTCTATTAATCATTTTCTTCCCTTCATTCTTTCTATTTTTCAGCTTACGAATTCAGCAATTAAAGACTACAATAGGGGTCGAGCCTACCTTTCAGACCTTGCAATACGGCAGGGTATTCCTTTATATAACAACATTGAAGAAGCCCTCGAATCAGCTGTGGAAAAGTTGAAGTCATATTGAATGGACTGCATCGACAAACCAGATATAACGTACTATCAGTTAGATGGATAAAGAGAGTTGAGTTCTGATACATGTTATCAACTCCAAAAATGTATCGAGAAATTTTTCTAAAGTAAGCAAACAAACAAAATTTTGATACATTGAGTAATACCGCCGTTTAGTAATATTAAGGTTTTTTTTTCTCTGGCAATAATAACGAAAATTACGCACGATTTTTTTACCAATTTGCACTAATTGCTGATGAAATTCGAATACTTTTTCTTAATATTATGAAACAAACAGAAAAATCAAGTAAACCTGTCGTCTATTGAAAGATACTTCACCATTTATTGTATCTCGTTTTGCACAGTATCCCTAGCTTCGTTTTCAATGTGTACTTATTATTAATCCTTTGTTTGTTAAAGATCTTGAACGGCGGATATTTTAAAACATCACACCAGAAAATATTGATTTTTATGAACCATGTAAACTTATCTTTAAGTGGTGGTCTAAGACCAAACTATACTCTTACAAACATGACCTACGCTTGTAAATGAATAAATTAAATTAATTTGATAAGAATAGAATACTGTTTATTTAAAATACTATTTAAAACTTACAAATACAAAACTACCTAGGGGAACTGCCCCCATATTAATCTCATTGTTCCTATATTCATCCTACGATGAATCAAACAATTGGGCAGTTGAAGGATTAGTTAGTAATGTTTGTTGTAGTTATTTGACGTAAGCAAACATTATTAGAAAACGAAACCGATCCTTCAACTGCCCAATTGTTTGATTCGTAGGATGAATATAGGAACAATGAGATTAATATGGGGGCAGTTTCCCTATTTAAAAAAATCAATTCTCGAAAAACGTCCCCAACCTTAACTAGGATATGTAACACCACCATCAATGCTAGTACAGCAACTATTTTGAATATAAATCTGGCGTATAAGACCTTCTCTAAGGGTAACTATAAAACGAAGAGCTTGAGAAATAAATTTCACTTATCTTAAAAATAATATCTTGTGATTCTTATTTCAGAAGTTAAGCTTTTCGTGGATTTTTTCACCTTTTTATAGACACAACCCATGCGGAATTTCAGCTGATTCGAAATGCGCGAAATCGTACTCAGTAGTGGGTACTTTTCAGTTGAAGTTTAAAGCACAACTATTTTCAATTCAATATCAGGTATAAGGTATAAAGCTACATAAGAAGTGTCGCGATAGTTAAACTTGCAATTTTTCAACAGATAGCGAAGTTAAGATTTTTTCCTTCTGTTCGAACAATGATAGAAACGCATTATTTTTTGGAATGTTGTCCTCCAGTTTCAGATTTGCAAGTTGATTCATTTCGGAGATATTGAATTTTGTCTCAATTGTTTATTCATTTTGAAATTCTATGCTACCAACCCCGTATAAATGAGTGGGGCACGCCACCTGCAAAAACTTGAAAATATGACTAATTCACCATTATATTTACTCGTGCTTCTACCGGTCTGCCAGTAATCGGTCCGCCAGTGGTAGGTTATATTTATTTCTGATATGCACTGAAACCGGCCAGTACCCATTAATGGATAAAATATCACCCATTTCGAGCTTAAGTGGGTTAACGTCTTTAATAGGTAATACGTTTTTACCCATTAATTGGAAAAGAGCCTGTACGTCAGGCTATCGTGTATTTTTTACCCATTTTTCAATATATTTGTTATTTGGAAATGGGAATGAAATACCCATTTTTTCAAAACGTTTGTTATTTGGGAAATGAGTATGAATTACCCATTTTTCAAAATGTTTGTTATTTGCGAAATGGGTATGAAATATCCATTTTTTTGTGATTTGTTTTTAGTTGTGATATTGAATAATGAGCATTTGCACAAACATAATACATCGCAATTACTATATTTGTATTTGTATTTGTAAATTATTCGTAACGACAACCTTTTAGCCAATATCTTATTATTACTTTCGTTACTATTACTATGAGGTCAGGATATCATTTCAATGAATTCCAGTAACTTCTAGAAGCAGTAGAACGGGATTCGAGCACCGTGAACGGTTTGGAAAAAATATCCAGAGCGTTAATTGAGTCGGTTCCACCTGTGACTCAATGTACAGGAAATAGTTCCAGCCATTAGAAATAACCCCCCCCCCCTCCCCCCACTCACTCCCCCCCCGCCCCCCCAAACCAAAACTCAAAAAAAAAAAAAAAAAATAAAAAAAAAAAATTTACCTCCACACCCCAACCCCCCCCCCCCCAGCCACCCCCCTCCCCCCCCCGACAAATACTAAAAAAATTTTCAATAAGTTTTTTTTTTTTATATTATTAAATTATTACGTACCCCTCGTTTTGATTTTCCCTCCCATTTGCCTTCAGTTCTTCCCTATTCTACGCGTTTTCGACGCAAATTTTTTTGACGTAGACTACGTCTTACGGCAAGGGTACACACTTAGATTTTTTTACAGTATACTGTAATTTTTTACCGAATATGAAACAGCTGAACATTCGGTAGTCGATTCGGTAGTTTTTAAGTTTTACAGTACGTTCAGTTAATTTAACTTCGCTACTGAGCTGTCAAAATTTACCGAAACGTTCTGTACATATTGACAAACGATTGGTAACGCGCGCTGTCACATTTTTACCGAAAATAATGTAAAAAATTTACAGCTGCTGATCAAAATTTACAGATTTGTTTGTAAACATTTTTTTCTTGTTGTTGATTTTCTTTCTTGCTTTCAACATTTAAGAAAATTAAGATAAATGAATATTTTTTTTTTTTGCATATATATGCGTTTCATTGGTCATTATGAGGATTATTCTTTAAAACCGTACAATTGGTGATGATATTTGGTCAATTGAGGCTTGTCAAAAAATTTTCCCCCGTAGTTGTAAGGTTTCCCACACCTCGAAAAACCGCGGAAATAAATAAGAAAAACTGCTTGTCCTCAGGTTTGCAATCAACATTAAAAGCAGCGAAGCACTCACACAGTACGCTGAAACAATATTCAACGTCTTTCTTAATACATATTGTCCAACCGTTCCAAGCAATGCATCCATCCGAAGCATCCTCCATTAAATTTCCTTTTAAAAACAAAATCGGTACTTCACACTTTGGAAGAGCGTTGAAGTCATTCTGAAAACGAAATTCATTAAAATTTTGTTTAGATAATTGAGTCGAAAAGAAAATAATTGCTTTTCTAACCAATGAAATAAGCTACTGTTTCTAATGAATAAAAGCTAATCTGTGGGCTTATATTTATGAGAAATCAGCTGAGAAGTGATTATTTTCAAAAACCAACAGAACTGGTGTACATTTTTCCTAATAGAAATATTATCATTCATATTTACCTGCGTCCACTGTATTATTCCCTGAAGAGGATTTTCCCGGCCTGCAGTCGAGTCTCTCAGCCGTTTAGAACCACGGCTCGGATTTTTGTGGCGTATTATTGCCAACGTTCTCAAGAAATCTGTAATATGTGTGTTAATAAGCAAAATATGATAATCAGACAAACAAACATTTGATTACCGTTTTGATTATGATGGAAGAGCTCGTGATACCGGGTGAGAATTGTGTCCTGATGCATTCCGAACCGTTCACTAAAATTAGCAGCATTTGGAAAAATGTGTATGAACTCCATGCTTATCTATAATGCAAAAGAAAAGACAATGTATCAGCAAACAATTTTTCAACAATACTTAAAATATCTTACGAATTTTCCATCAAACGCTGCAGCAATCGGATGATCTTTAAGATAAACCAACAAATTCCCTGCCTGGCGAATGTGGCTACGGTCCCGAAAAGTTGCTGCCCACAACTCCTCGGCCCTTACTAGAGTTGCTGGTCCCGGACACAGATACTTCAGTTCTCCTCTCTGAAATAATTCAGTTCATTATTTTCTAAACACTACACTACCTAACGATTCTCAAAAATATATGACCGGTCTTGTTTCCAATTGCGAAATTAATCGAATCATCGGATAAAATCGCAATCCACTCGCATACCGCAAGTATTGTCCTATGCCCTGAAAATTTAACTATAATTTCAGTGCCATCCCTTGCACCACTTCGGTGGTTTGTTTAAATTGGTTCATATATTCGGTGATCTATTGTTTGGATCATAAAGAAGTGTATGCCCTAGACACCAACAAGATTAAACAACCAACCAACAACTCCTTCGTACCGGATGGCATTGAAATTACAGTAAAGTTTCGGCGCAAAGGGTAATATCATAAAAATCTTGTATTACTCTTGCGGGTTGCGAATGACTTCACCGGCTTAGATGCGAGAAATTTAGATTTTTATTACTTGGGAGAACGTTTGTCAGTAACCCTATTCCTCCCAGTACTACTCACCAAATCTTCAAATTCATCTTCCGGAATCGCACATACTTCGATTTGTCGTTTGACCGTCGATGCGCCTGCTACATTTCTAAGTTTCACTCGTTCCTCGGATTTACGTGCCAAGTACTCCATATGGTAATGGATTCTTCCAGAATGTTTATTTTTTCCTCTGGCGTGAGGATGGAACCATAACGCTTGGCGCACTTCAGGTGTTGAGGATCCCAGAATAGGATATGAGCTTACCAGAGAAATAGCTAATACATTCTTATAGAACGGTAAAGGGCGCCTGAAAAACAAACCTCAACGTAAACTTCATACTAACACCACGACTGTATGAGCTATAACTCACAATCCGTAGGTCCACTTTAAATAATCACACAGAATCCTCTTGATACTGGACAAACACTTATCGTCTGGCTTCAATCCCTCTATCAACTTTTCCATAATAGCTCTGCCTTCGCGAGTCCTAGTGAATACCGTGTTAATGTCAATTTCCTAGGGAAGAAAAGAAATATAACTTCAATGGCAAATACTATTAAAGTTAACGCAAATCATACCTTTTCGAGTAAAATCCCTTCGTATGGATTGGTCGAAATTGAGACACTGGGTGAACTGATACCTATGATGACATTTGCTGCTCCGGAATGGTTTTCTTGCTCGTCTACCTCGTCCAGCCTTTCCTCCTCCAGTTCTTCAAAAGTGGTCTCCTCCAGAAATATCTTCTGCATCCGTTGTACAGTTTTGATGATGTTTGTTTTCAATCTCAAACGAGTAAAGTCCTCGTCGTTGAGTTCCAAAAATGTTGTAAGGTCGGTGATTCCTTCAGCCTCTGTGGACAGTTACACAAGAACAACGAAAAATGTATTTTTGAAGTAAAAAATAAACAAATAAATCTAGACACTCTTTTCAAAGGGGCATATCTGCTTTGATCGATTCTCTTTATTTGCATTCGTTGTCATTAAATCCCAGCTTCAAACCCATTCATTGTATTCATTAATTAAAATATAGAGCGCTAGATAACAGCTTTTGTTGTCAAACTGTATGCTCAATTTGTAACTAAACTATTACTCCGCTAATGGATTTTCCCATTTTCCCTTAACATGGTTCTACCCATTTAAGGAGTACATCCATGTTTATGGAAAAATGGGGAAAAAAATTCCCCTGAGAAGTAATAACTCTCGATCAACAATAGAATAGAGCCTATCAAAATCTGTAAACAAACGCTTCTGAGCCTTTTTCATCGCAAAGCGTAGGCCAATCAAACCAATACCATAATCATGTTGGGGAAAATTTCTCCTATACGATGATGCTGCAGGTTTGCGTGTGTAGCCTACGGATAGCGAGAAAAGGGCTCAGAAGTGTTTGTTTACAAATGTTGATGGGTTCTTTTCTATTGTTGGTCGAAAACTTCAATAAATTTTACCCAATAATGGGTAAAAGTAGTCAGAAAATGTGTATTATTTCCTAAGCGTAGCGTATCTTCTCTGACAGGTTTTGAGAATGTTTAAGAAAAAAAAAATTGTAATGTTTACGGTTTAGTACCTTGGCTTTCTGCTGCAAGTTGAATTCGGAAGTTTTGGTTGATTTACATAACTATAAAAACTAGTAATCGCGATTATAGAACCGTCGTGAGATGAATTTTGAGCTGCTTCCAAATGGTTTCCAAAACGCAAAAGTGGTGTGCTGAAAAATTTGCTTCAAGTGGACCAGCTGATCAGTTTCAGTTACTCGTACTTCATATGCCTGCAGGAAGTCATCGTACCAGACTGTTTCGCACAGTTTTAACAAAATGAGAAATGTTCCGTTGGTTTCGATTATCTCCTGGATTATCCCGTACGATGGGAAAAGTATGCTTCCTTGTTTTAATCCAACGAGCAGATTTCTGCGAAACTCCACTCCATTTAACAAGACAGTCTTTGGATGGAAAACGTAATCAAAATTTTGTTCCAAACGATCTCCAGCAATTGTGTCAGTTTTATGTATCTTTTGACCAGGTTTGTATACAGTTTTATCGCATAGTGGATTGTCTAAAACATCTATGACCATGGTTAGGGTTTGGCGCTCTGCAAGGCTCTTACAGATGTTTTTGAAGTTACGACAAGCACTTGCCTGGATTTTTAAAGGTTTATTCTTTTGCTCGAAGGGTAAACAATTATATTGCTTAACATTACCACTTCGCCTTATGCATTCCTCGTAATGCAACATATGGTGTCCTTTATTAATGCGTTTCGAAAAGTTTTTATAGAACAAGTCTTGGAAAAGCCGGGTGTGTTCATTCAACCATAGAAGCATATTTTCGGAAACTACTGGTGATAAGAGTATTCGGGTTACATTGATGAGATGTCCTATCATCACCATAAATTGACAGTTCCGTTCGATTTTATCACCGAAAAGGAACGGAAATGATCTCAACAAAAGGAAGTGCTGTGCAGCTGTCTGTTTAAATTTGTGCTTGTCAGGTGCAGATAACATTTCAACTGTTATGTTGGGTGAAGGGCGATTCTTTCGGTCTATGAAACCGTAGCTAAACGAGCTAATGCGCATATTGATGAAACTTTTCGTCAACTGCATATCTTTCCGTTTATAATACGAACTTAGCACTAGTTGAATTGTCAATGGGATAATTCCTTCTGCTAGATCGTGCATAACATCCAGCGCCCAGTTTTGTGTGACGTGAAAATTCTTCAAATCGTTTAAAATGCACCCACTAGCCTTCAAACCACACTCTGAAGGTTTCATGGTACCATCCTGAACAGCATTTAAACTCGTTTGATACCAGCTAGTTGTGCGTATAGGATATGTAGAGGTTGGATCTTCATGGAAGAGTGGACGAGATATAGTGCATATTCTGCAAAAGACATTTGCTCCCGGTCCAAGTAGTCCGAAAACGTCATGCGCTGCCAATGTATCCCCACAAAATATTGTGACTGTTGCTCTGATCTCGAATGACTCTTCTCCATATTGAACAGTTACACCGTCCTCTAACTTCTTAAGGTCTGACACCAATGGTTCAAGAATTTTATTGAACCCAACCTTTTTCACAGTACTAGAAAGTGCATATATTACCGGAAACACAGTTTTGGGAGATGAATTCCATCGATCGGGGAAGTTTTGAACCTTGAAACAAATGTTTGAAATTTTGTTCTTACCAGCTCTGGAACTGAAGGCATTACCCAATTCTATATCATCTTGGTACAAGGAAAGTCGTATTGCATTGGGATATGCTTTAAAGTAGTTACTTTGTTTGAAAGACATTCCGGTTCTGTAAGAGCTATATTCTTTCACGCCAGGTGTACCTTGATCAAGATGTTCATTTTGAAGGAGATCGCGATTCCGAGGACTTCGAAAGATTAGTTTCAGCGTATCGATTATGGGTAAATATGCAAATGTTTCGTTTACGTGAATAGTTTTGTCAATCCCATCTGTATGCTGAACAGCGTCTCGGAGACCGACACATTTCATCACCGGCTTGGGATAGGTCCCTGTTAAGGTTTTCAGGAATTTTTGCTGGCACGAAAATGACTTAACATTTTCAAATAAATCGAGTGATTTAAATGTATCCAAAACACTAACACTGGATTCGGAATCCAAACCAATATTGTTAGCCTTCAGAAATTCAACAACATGTCCCTTCAAATACGTGGAAACTTGGTTGATCAAATTCTGGCAAATGCTCACAGTTTCCGCAATTTTATTGTGTGGAATACCAACATTGGCTGTGAGCCGACAAATGCTCATAGCTGCTATTTGTTGAATTTCTTCTAATGTTGTAGACCGATTGGATGTTCGGGTTGTGTTCGGGAACTGCTCACTAGTTTCTGAGGCGAAATACGGAGGTGCACCCACAGTCCATGTCAGTTCTGGTTCTGATTTCGGAGGATGCTTTTCCCTAATATGCCTCTTTAGAGAATATAAATGCTGATAGCGCATTTGACATCGCGGGTATGTGCAATCAAAAAACGTGAAGTTTTCTTGAATGTGACCCTTTTCAATGTGCCAATTAACATGGCGCCCGAGCCCTTCCACATATCCCGGGATCGGCTGACCGCAGAAAAAACATACGATGGGTTCTTCTTGCTCCATCTATATGCAATGAAATATAAAACACATTTTAATTTTACTTACGGAAAATATTTCTTGCTCCTTCATCAAGGACTCCTATTTTGTGCAATATTTGCTCCATTTTTTGCACTTACTCTTGGCTGCTCCGTCAAACCACAGAACTGGTGTACATTCGAACTTTGAAATGGCGGCAAAGTTCGAGTTTGACAGGATGGAATAAATTTAAAATATGTTCGGTACTTGTTTTACAGTTTATTTTGCAAAAGAATAAATTTACAGTACATTTGTAATTTTTTTTTACAGTGTTGAGGAACTGCAATGACTTACAGTTTTAATCGGTTTATTTTTTTACAATTTTCGGTAGTTTTCTATAAATTACAGAAATTCAGTATTTTTGATTGCTGGAATTTTGTAAAATGTCATATTGTACAAAATTTTCGGTGAAATTTCTGTTTTGCAGACCGAGTTCAGCAAAAAAAGTACCGAACATAATTTTGGAAATTTGGTGTGTAAAAAATTTTAACACCCCCCCACTCCTTCTTTACATTCCACACTAAACTAGCAGTATGGAGCGGCAAGCTGCCAGCGTAGCCAACGTAGCAGGTGGTGCAACATGCCACAGAAGGTGCACTGGCGACCAACCAGTGGTGAGCTAGTCGATTGTTCTGAGACTGTTGCTAGCAAGCCCTTGGCTAGGCAGCCATTGTATATGCAGTGGTGTGCTAGGCAGTCGGTTGCCAAAGCCGGTGATGATTTTGTAGCCAGCCGGTGGGCACCACCACAAAGAGCTACATAAGGTGCTTGAGTGTGTGTGATATTCTTGGTAGCCATCTTTATCTGAAGCGCAACGTGCACGGCAGAAATAACCTGCTTCGTGAAAAGACCGAGCAGGAATAATTTAAATCCGTCCTTTTCAGGACGACCAATCCAAATCTGAGAGAGTTTGTTTAATTTGAATTTATGTAACAACTAACCTAATGGCAGACAGCGGTGGCTAAAACAATTTTAATTTTCTCTCCGTTGCATACCTGAGCATTGTGCACAATTTACAAATGGCTGCCGTCATGAAAAATTGAATTGTCAATTGAAAATCGAAGAAAATATCACAAAATATCGTTACAAATTAAACGCTCATAACTTCATAAATACTCGATAGATTTTCAAAACTGTTACATCAATCGAATGGAAATTTTTCCGCAAGTCAATTCAATTATCTAAAATTATCCGTTAACAATTTAAAACAAATGAAAGTAACGAAAATGAATGGTGATGTCTTATAATTTGGTTTTTCATGCTGGATTTCATAAATTCACAGTACTTTCCTATCACAGATTTCAAATGTGAGCAAGGGAGGTCTCATATTCAGCACTGAACGACATAAAAGAAAATTTTCTCATTCGTGTCGCAGTACAGGAGCTGTGCGGAGCAACGAGCCAGTATTCATTGGCAGCTGGCGATGGCATGTACCCTGCTTTATTCGGCAGAGCGGAGCGGCAAGGCGCCAACTTTGGAATTGGCTGCTGGCGGTGGCAACCGTTGCTAGGCAGCCATTAATTATGCAGTGGTGTACTAGGCAGTCAGCTACCAGCCTGTGTTGTGCTTGTGTGTGTGATCTTGTTGGTAGTCATCTTTGGTAAGGCGCAACGTGAAACGGCTGAAATAACCTGCTTCTTCAAAAGACCGAGAAGGTTTTAATTACTATGCGGACAGTTTCAAATCCGTCCTTTTCAGGACGACTAATTCAATTTTGAAAGAGTTTGTTTGATTGGAATTTATTTAACATTACTATCCAAGTTCTTACCAATTCACAGCCAGCGGTGGCTAAAACAATTTAAGTTCCCTCTTCGTTGCATACCTTGAGCATATTGTGTACATTGTTCAACTGGCTGTCGTCACGGAACATTGAAACACCGGAAGCGAATAACTCGATCGTATTTTGATTGATTTATTTTTAGATTTTGGCTCAAATCAACTAGAGGTTTATACGATTGCCAATTTATTTACTCAAGTGTTTAAAATTTTACAAACATAAGAAGTTTTTTATTTCGCGGAAAATTTTAAAGAATGTTGCGTTCCGGCAAGTATCAAGAAATTTTTTACGTTTGATTTTCGCTTTGATTTTCGAAATGGATATTCCGAAGTAACATTCTCGGCATACTCCAGTTAGTACAGTTATGAATAGTTATTCTGTTGTTTTAACGATTCGCGTTAGATAGAGTTTTACTTCTAGGAAGAAATAAATTTTGAGAAACTGCGAAAGTGCGAATGAGTACGATGTCTAATCGTTTTGATGGCAAACGTTTGCGCAAATTTCGGAAGCGCGTTAAAATTGAACATATGGAAAATCCTCCGACCATGTACCGATGCCGAATGAACTCGTGATTATCAGGCAAAACTTAAACGTTGCCAACTACTGGTTGAGATGCTGGATTTTGCCAACTACTGGTTTATAATGCATACTAACATACAGCGTCCTCCTGCCCGGTCTGGTCTAGAAAAAACTTATTACAACGCAGTTTGAAATAAACATTTAATTTTCTGCATTATCTAATGCGTATAAAGGAAATGCTAGATATGACTTGAATTCATGGAATATTTCATTAAAATGTAAACCTGATATCACTGAAATCAGGTCTGTTGTATGAAAGATTGCAAACAATTTATTTTTTTACGCTTGTTTTGTATGCTTGTAATTATGAATTTTGCGCGTCTGCTATAATTCATTGTTATTTTTTCTGTGAATGTTCCGCTACGAAACTAACGAAACTAATCAGACGGTTTAACGTAGTCTACGTCAACCGGTCGTGTGTTAAACACAACCCCACTGATTTTTTTTCCACCCGAGACGTGGCCAAAAAGGTCAATTCGTCGAAGTGGTTCGTCCAGCAGACAATGAAGCGGGCTGGGCTACGCGTTTTTAAGGTCAGGAAGGCGCCAAACCGGACTGACCAGCAAAACACGGTGGCCAAATTGCGTGCGTGGATCTGCGAGTGCGGACGGTACAGCAAGCCGTTCGCTACAACCGGCACCATAAACGGGCAGATTTATCGAGAGAGAGCTGCCCTTCCTCCGCTCTCACCGTGTTCTCACGCTGTTCTGGCTGGATCTCGCTTTGTGCCATTACGCCAAGCCTGTAATGGATTGGTACGAAGCCAAGGGCGTTAATGTGGTCCCGAAGGAGGCGAACCCGCCAAATACACCAGAACTTCGTCAGATCGAAAAGTTTTAGGCGATAATGAAGACGAAGTTCAAGAAAAGCGGAAAAACATTCAAAACCGATTAGTATATGTGCTCCGGGTCGTACCCACGCGGAAGAACAGTGAGATGTAGAACATATTAGTCAAATACACCCTCCTCATCTCAATTCGGAAAACTTATTCTAAAATGTTAACGATAATTAGGTGGGGATGCGAGTTTTTTTTGGATAAGCGCACAATTGAGGTAAATCCAGGTAAAATGCATATCTTTAGAAACAATTTTTAAGCATTTCATGAGTCACTTGAAGGTTTCTGAATATTTCAACGCGCTAAAAACAATCAAATATAATACTCATCATGATCTGAGGTCACGCGAAAGTTTCTAAAATATACTTTGGGCTTTTTCAAAAGTCGTGATTTCAATATTTCTTGAACTAAAATACCAATCATACGAAATTTTTCCAGTAATTCACAGCAACGAATTTTAAACTTGTTTCGAAGATATTACTTAAATTACTTTCTTCAAGAAACGAAATCTAAGATGTTTGCGTAAGTAATATAAAAATATTTTTTTTCAGGCCACTATTGCACCATTTTTTTTGTAGTCTGATACAACGTATTTCATTGGTTTGAGGATCGAATCTGGACATTGGTTTCACATTCATGATCGAGCAAATTTAAAAAAATTGGGATTCTTTTTTTAATACAGCATCATATATAATGAGGTACTTCTAAGCGACTTTAACACTAAATTTTACTGAAACAATCACTAAATGGAAGATGTTGTTTTCTTGCAGAATAGTTTCAAGATTAAAAAAACGCACCTTTATTTCTTGACAAATTGAACGGTATGGTAGTTAGAGCAATGCATTGCCTAACAATATTATCTATGGATCCAATGCTACAATTTTTTACTTATCAGTTGCTGTAATCAGCTAGTTTCAAAAAAAAGTCTAACTTAGTCTATGTTTGTAACATCAAGCCTGTTTATAGTGACTAATAATTGATTTCATGAGGGGCATATTTTTTTTGAGCGATTAATTTCGAAAGGAAAATGAACAAACTCATTTATTATTTCTTGAAAATATAGCAGCCAAATATTTGTACTGAACACAAAATATAAATATTAGAATTCTAAGAGAGCAAAGCATGTAAGAAGGTAAAAATTCCGAAGAAACTAGAGCTGAAATAATCTCAGCGTTGCCATTTTTCCAGGAAAATCAATTTTCAGAAATTATTTCAGAAATTCGTAACTCATGCGCTAATAAAATATTTACAAAATAAAATTCTTACATTTTTTGTAAGAAGATACCAAATCCAGAACTTATTGCAAATTAGTTAATGGCATTTGGTTCCACTATCGTTTTGATTGACTATTAACTTTGACTTACTTTGACAGGCATTTTCCTTGATTCGGCCTATATACCAAAAATGTAATTAATTCGCCGATAATCAACAAAATTATATTCCTATCAGGATGACCGATTTATTTCAAAGTAATTGAGACATAATTGATCAATTAATAGTTGTTAACTTCCGCGTAATTTTTGATTTCCTCAACTTTTTATACAATATGACTGTACTGGTTAAGCTGAACAGATTATCTACACGATCTTCGAATGATCTTAATTTGTAGAAATTGAACCTATAAACCGAATAATACAGCCAAGATGTACAGATAATAGTCACACGTTATAAACTAACAGGTCACATAGGTAAAATAAAAATGATTTAACAAGAAAACCATAGACCCAATGTTAGGAACATATTTTTTTCCACGTTCCCAATTATGGCCTGTTATATGGAAAGCGTAGTAAAAATGTTGTTATTGGTGAAATTTACAATAAAAATGTCTGAGTTTCGATTGAAAGTCTTCCATATGGGTCATCTTAACACAAACTAAAGGAACAAAATCTGTGTAGAGTGAATTGTAATGTTTTGATTATCAAATGGTCGCTAAATCATATGTGAAAATCACTTAAGTGTTTCTTAGCAGTTTTAGTATAGTTTGATTTATGAAATTGTTTGTTGGGTAAAGCGAATACAGCTGGAAACGCATTGAATCAGAAAATCAGAAAAAAAATCGTACGAAGACAACATTTAATAACAAATCAGTCGAATGGGACGAACTTGCATCCATGAATAGACCCAATTTGGCGCTTATAGACCGACATTACATCCATATCCCTCGAAAGTTTCTGACTTTAAAAAATGATTTATGTAACTTTTCGTGATACATACTACCACATGGCATATTGAACATATCTAAGCAAGTGTATGACTAGTTAAATATCGCTTCCAGCTCAAATACTTTATGAGTTATAGTAAAAAATGTAATCGATTGTTGCATATTAGGCTGAGTCAAGGGACACATACCTTCATCTTAAGGTGGATGCCAAATCGTCCTTATCTCCAACGGTTGTATGGATGTGGCCAGGTGAGCAATCGAGGAGTGTCTTCGTGGAAATCATTGCGTGAAAAAACGTATCAATAACTGAATACGTTTCTTGGTGACATGCACTGTCTTCAACGAATTATTCCTCGTTGTCGGTAGCACAAAGACGAGCAGCAGGTAAGTCAGGTATATGAGCGCAGGTAAGTAGATTTCTTCTCCCGGTTTCAGTTTCAGTTTATTAGACTTACACAATTCTCTTCGCTTCTTCCAACTAACTTTTCATTTCTTTATTCAGTCCAATTAACTACATTAATTCACCACTTTCTAGCTCATATAATTTCTATACATTAATTCATTCTACTTGAGATAAAAGTTAACTTAAACTTAAATAGTCTGTACTGCACTGTACTGCAAAATCACGTTCACACCGATGACGTTCCATAAAAACAAGAGTTAATTTTATAGTTAAAGTTGTACGGAAGTTTGTTTTTCGCCATGTTGCCATTTCCGAAAGGCCGTTAACGTCATCCGACAGTTGTCGGAGTTGGTTGACCTATCCCTGTTCGAGGGGTCGATGATGGTTTCGATGCGTTGGTTGACATATAGATGACGCTGTGCTGTGGCGAGTTGATAACCTCGATGTGCATTCGTGCGAAGTTTGGTTGATACACGAACACTCATCATAGCTCCATCCACGAGGTGTGCAAACGTCAATGCCTATGCTAATGCTAATGCTTATGAGGACCTCATTTTTCAATTGTTCAAGCATAGGAAAATTTCAAAATTTGCATCAGTCAAGTGGGCACCATTTAAATGAAACAAAGTAAACGTCCGCAACCCTGCTTCCAAACGAACTATCAAAACAGATACACTTTTTTTATCCATCGCCCATTCATGCTTCCGCTAGGGATTCTTCAAGATAGCTCAAGATCATTGAGCAAAGTGTCTCTTTCGTTATTGTTACCCAGGATGGATGTGTGAGCAATTGCTCTTGACACACTCACACCAACACAATTGTTCAGCACAATTCCCGACTACCCAACCCGTTGTCCACAACAGCAGCAGCAACAACAACAACTGGATAGTTCTCGGAGTCCGGGAATCTGAAATTTATCTCTCATGTCCTATTCTGCTGATTCTTTCTCCGTCGTCTTTTACACACGATTCGTACATTTCTAGCCATGCGAATACAAACCGAATGCACAATTATTCGCCTGAATGTGAATTTTTTACCACCCACTTCCTTAAACCACCTCAAAAGAACTGGTGCCCGATATCGTTGATAGTTGAATTCTATGCTCGTATGCTCGTGTTGAGCGGGAGCGGGAGGAGGGTTGTCAGTGTATGGCAATAGGAAAGCACTTCTCCGCAGAATCGACTGTGATAACAATGGACCAGATAATGCTGCTGATGGTATTTCTCCGTTTTCACTCGACGACGGCACCGAAAACGACAACGACGGCGGTTAGCCAAAGGCGTCTGAGGAGTCATTGTCGTCGTCGTCGTCGTCGTCGTCGTGGTCTTTCACTCAACAAAAGAAGAAGGCGTCGCTCTTGATGATGCTGAAAATTTTCTGCACTTGTTCCGGGGTTGCACTTTTGTACGACCTTCTCATTCCGGCTGGCACCGGATATGGCCGGTAATTGGCCAGGACGGCTTTGAGGTTGCAGAGAGTCTGTTTATATTTCTGTTTCGTTTCTCGAGTGGCCACTGCATCACCGTAAGAGACTTTCTCCAGGAATCAGAGGGAGCTGATTAGTTCTAGAAGGGGGGTAAATGGGCTGCTATATTTTATTTGAGTTTCACAGGAGCAAGCACACTCTGGACAAAGGAACTTAATTTTAGAATCTGTTGGTTTTCAATTATAGCTGGGTCTCCTGTAGTACGGTGGATAGCAATCAATCACGTTGATTCTCAGTAGGCTTTGAACAACTACCTACAGAAAAATCAGCTCAAGTGGCTGCAGGACAGACGTGAAGTGGTACCACCCACCGTACTGTAGGAGACCTGACTGCGGATTGAAATGCTGCTTTAGAATAGATATAAATGACACCGTTCGTCTAATCAAATATATGCACAGTTAACCATTAGAGTTGATGGAAAAAAGTTTCTTGCTTGGATGAGCTGTTATATTTCATTATTTTAATCATTTGTCGACGGACACTGACAGAACGATTCACGGTTGATATTTTGCTGATTTCAAAGCAGTGCCTAATTAGAGAGAAAATTTAGAACACTAATTTAAGCTTCACTCCAGAAAATTCCTCAATTCCGACACTTTTGAAACCCATTCCGGCCAACCAACGAGCGGAGCACGACCATTTCAGGCGAGTTGTAAGAGCATATGTTTGGCCGTGTCACCGGGTCGGAGCACAGCAGAGCCATATTTTTACGACCGCATTCCCTTAACTGTCTGTTTGGGGTCTACCCGGAGTACACTGCCGCACTCAGATTCGGCAGCTGTTGTAGCAGTGCAGTCAGCGTGGTCCATTTATTTGTGCGTGATTTCCGGGGCCATGCAGCATACAGCGAATAACTCAGATACGGAACACACGCACACCGCATCGCACCGCAAATCACACATTCGGGATGATAAATGAGCAAACATGATTAATATTTTTATTCTCATCCCTCCGGGGGGTGCCTGCTGTACTTGCTTCTGTGAGGGGCGGCAGTCAGATTCAACGCAGAAATCACGTCTTTTTATGAGCCAACCAGGGGAGATATTGGGCCCTCGTCTTTGCACCCCCCCGAATAGCTCGACTTGTCGTAAAAAATCCTGCAAGGATGTGAAATTATCACCGAAACTGAAGCGACAGCTCTGTGATCAAGTTGTTTGACTTGGTGGGGGTTCTTCTCTTGACAAGCAGTTGAAACAGCTAATGAGCTGACTTCCGGAGCTCTAATGGCGGAAATTGAGTGGCAGTTGACGATAGTCCCGCTAACGAATGTGTTGTTTGTTGTGGAGGAGCGGAATGCAATAATAAATGACTTTGTTGAAGCGAAGAGATGAATTACTGAAGCGATCATTAAATAATGGTTATTTTGAGCGTCTAAAGAACGTTACATAATGAACAAACTTGGATTCATGAACTAAGCAGTACACGCAAATAGAGAAATTTTTGAGCACGTGTTGACTTTTTCCGCTACATTTGTTGAAATCCGAGTAGAGAAGGGGCGACTACTTTAGTATAAGTTTGACTTGTTTGTCGGTAGTAAATTTCTGAAGCTGAATTTCAAAATATGGTGCAAGATGAATTCGTAGCTCTACACATTTAGAAATTATTAATTCTACACGATACATGAATCATCTGACGAATTTCACGTCAACTCGTCTTCGTGGTTGGCAGCACCCTCTCAGAATCCAATGAAACTTTGTGGGTGTATGGACTATGTCTTTTTAAGCTACTAGCAACATGCAACTTTGTTTTTTTAAATTTATCGAGACTGCAATTTGAAGAGGGCTTAAATTTTTTGATCGATTTTTTTTTAAATCAACATAATTCAAAAAGGACAAGACTTACAAAAAAAGTGATGAATGGGTGACTTTAAGAAAATCGTCTGAACTTTTATGAAAAAAATTGTAAAAATTGTAGAATCAATTATTACACACTAAAAAAAAATTAAAAAAATGAAGTCAATTTGCAAAACAAAATCCATAACTAGACGAGATTGTGTGATACACGGTAAAAATAGGACTTGAAAAATTCGTTGTTAAGAAAACTTTTTTTCCTTAAAAGTGCCCATCTTGACGAGCTTTTAGACAATTATGTTGCCTCTATGAAAAAAAAATTCAATTCAATTCTAAGATATGATTTTTTTGAAAATTGACTTTAAATGTTAAATTATTTCTTTTATAGCGTGAAAGAATCGATTTTACAATTTTTAAAAGTTCAAAAAAAATTCTAAAAGTTAACCATACATCACTTTTATGTTAGTCTTGTCCTTTTTGAGTTACACTGATAGGCAAAATAAAGTGCCCACCTCATCGTTTTTTCAATTTCTCTCATATACTTGGTTCAAATTAAAGTAAACACACTGTATTTTTTTATTATCTTATTTTTTATATTCTTTTTAAGTTTCGCTTATGGAATACTGAAAAAAAGGAGTTTTACTTAAAGAAAAAAAAAACAATTTGTGTTGAAAAAAACAGTGACAAAATAAAGTGCCCACATCATTTAGGCTACAGAAAACATAAATTAAAGTAAAATAAAAGCATTTCAATAAGTGATGTGTCCTCCTTTGGCCTTCAGGACCTCCTGCAGGCGCTTCGACATGCTCTCGACCAGGTTCTTTAGGTGCTGTGGATCTAGCTCTTCCCAGGCGCGCTCCAGGGCTTCAAAATAGTTATTTTTATTGGTAACACCAGTTTTGTCAACCCTGGCATCGAGAATCGCCCACAAATTCTCGATGGAATTGAGGTCCGGGCTTTGTGGAGGCCATTCCAGCGGTTTGATCCGACAAGACCGGAAGAAAGACTTGGTCTTCTTGGCAGTATGCTTCGGGTCGTTGTCCTGCTGGAATACGAACTTCTCTTCAAGGCCCGTCTGGATCAGCGAAAACTCCAGATATTCTCGCAGGATGTTGATGTAAGAATCTGCCGTCATTATCCCGTCGATTTTCACAATGCTTCCCACTCCACCCCACGAAAAACACCCCCAGACCATCACGTTTCCTCCTCCATGCTTCATCGTGCCTTGGATGTGGCGCTCCTGAAGCTCCTCTCCCGATCTGCACCAAACACGAACCCGCCGCTTTCGGTTAAACAGCTCGAATTTTGATTCGTCCGTCCAGAGAACCGTTTTCCAGAACTCTAGGGGCTTATCAGCATGCTCCTTAGCAAACTTAAGCCGTTTGGCTTTGTTTGCCTTGCTGATAAATGGGCGCTTCCGGGCAAGTTTGCTATTCAACCCCTGTGCTACGAGACGGCGACGAACAGTTCGACCGGAAACTGATAACTGAAGAGTTTCCTGGATCTCGCGGACAGTTACCTTCGGGTTCTTCTTGACTTCGCGCATGATCTTGGTGTCCGTTCTCGCATCCGTTTTCCGCTTCCTGCCTCTGCCAGGGCGATCCACCACTGATCCAAACGTTTTGAGCTTCAGAAGAATTTTGCCAACCGCTGCCTTACTGATACTGTACTTCTTAGCGACAGTCCGGTGCGATTCACCGTTTTGCACATCACGAACGACCAATTTTCGGATACACAAGGGAATTGCTTTCGAAAGCACTGCGTTCTCCATTTTTTTTCAATTGAATCAAATGCGATCACGTATACAAATGCACCAGGTTGAGCCGTTTGCTTCAAAACATCAAAACATAAACAATCGAGGGGTCTTCCAATGGAAACTTATCGAAAACATATCGATTTTTGAAGTGGGCACTTTATTTTGTCACTGTTTTTTTTTCAAAACAAATTGATTTTTTTTTTCTTTAAGTAAAACTCCTTTTTTCAGTATTCCATAAGTGAAACTTAAAAAGAATATAAAAAATAAAATCAGAAAAAAAACTACACTGTGCTTAAATGAGAGAAATTGAAAAAATGAAGAGGTTGGCACTTTATTTTGCCTATCAGTGTAAAACCGGATGAAAATTATCCGTTTTTATCGCTTTAGTTTTACCACTTCCTCCCCCTTGAAGCACGAGAGGGGGGCGACTTCAGAACGAAATGACTAGCCTGCTAGAACGTCCTAGAGCTTTCGCGCTGCCAGTTTTTTTTTGTGTTTCGGGTCCCCACACCCAACCCCCGCTCGCTCCCCCCCCCCGGGTGTTTTTGTTTTTTGCCGTTTTTTCCTCCGCCAGTGGGAGGTTTTTTGCCTCCCAAATTTTTTCAAAGGACCACCGACACACAGACTCAACAACATAGAGAGAATGACGATATAGAGGCGGAAAGCGCCCTTGCATATAAAAAGTAATAAACGATCCATAAAAAATTGAAAATCGTGCCACGAAAAACGCGATTTTGACCCATAAGGCTCTGGTGAATATCCATAAAAAAAATGAAATGATCCATAAAATACAGCAATGTGATCCATACTTTATAACAAATTTAGCAATAAAATATCAAAAATGTACCGTTTTATATCTAGGGCATGGTCGTTAAAAGTGTACGGATTACCCATAAACATATTGCAAATTATCCATAAAAGGTTCAATAACTTTCCTTAAACTTGTTAAATTGATCCATAGAATGTAACCTTTGTGCAATAAAATATATTCGCATGTTCCATAAATTATTTGAAATTTTCCATAAATAAATTGCCAATGATCCATAGAATGATGAATAATGAACCATAAGCTTATAATAATGATACATAGTAAATAAGTTTTGTTCGCTAAACCATAATGTATGATCCATAAATTATGCCTGCATTTTTCCAGGTTGGGGCACTTTGATTTAAATTTTGGTCCTTAAAGATTGTAAAATTGATCTACAACTGCGTTACTACTCAGATTTAGTGACATGTCCGTTCTTTTAGGTACCGGATAAAATATTGCTGCTAAAGAAGGATTGCGGAGTTTTTGCGTAGCCGTAGAAGGTGGCAGAAAGCGGTCGATGTTTCCGACATCCGAATTGTTAACATAGCGTAGATTAGATTCCAGGCAAACGGCTGATTCAAGCATTTGCCCGGTATAATGCAAACAGAGGATGTTTTTTTTAGTTTGGTCCGACGAGCGATAGCGAGTTGGAGAGCAAGCGTCTGCCCGGCATCATTTAAATCAAATTTTCTGAAACAACAGTTTAATCAAGTCATAAATTTGACCTGAAGTTCTTTATGTGCAGGAGAGCTCTTTACCAAATTTCTTGACAAACATGTGTCGCAGTTGCGGGGAGATCAAATAATGTTAAGTTCACAAAGTTGGTTTGTTATGAATCATTTTTTGAAGACTATGATTTGTTATACAAACTATCAGGGGTCCCTGGCAATTTATTTATGGAATATTTACAATAATTAATAGATGATACGCACATATGTTACATTCTGTGGATCAATTTGGCAAGTTTAAGGGAAAATATTGAACCTTTTTAGTATCATTTGCAATGTGTTAATGGGAAATCCGAAAAAAATTGTATATTCTTCCCTTGATATAAAACGGTTAATTTTTGATATTTTATTGCTAAATTTTGTTAAAAGTATGAATCAAATTGATGAATTTTACGGATCATTTCTATTTTATTTTTTTGTGGGTTTTCACCAGAGTCTTATGGGTCAAGAATGCGTTTTTTATAGAACGATTTTCAATTTTTCATGGATCATTTCTTCAGTTTTAAAGGTGCAAAATAGGGCTGCCGTAGTTCTTTACGTGCACGAGTGCTCTTTACCAAATTTATTGGAAAACAAATGTCACAGTTGCGGTCGTAAAAGAACGTGAGATCGCAAGAGTAAGTCAGCTTTTTGAAAATTAAAAATCTTCTCCAAAGTGATCCTTCTTTTACAGCAATATTTAAGCTGCATTGCTAAAGGAACGGACATGTTAATAAATCTGAGTAGTAGTGCAGTCAAGGATCGATTTCCCTGTAGTTAAAATTTATAAAAAATTGTACCCAAAATTGGAAAACTCCGGCATAATTTATAGATCATACATATTAACTTAAGTGCACAAAATTGATTTGCTATGGACCATATTTAGAAGTTTATGGTTCATTTTCAAACCAATTATGGATCATTGGCGATTTATTTATGGAATATTTTCAATAATTTATTGATCATGTACATATATTTTAGTTCACAAACGTTAAATTTTAATGATCAATTTTACAAGTTTAAGGAAAGTTATTGAACCTTTTATGGATAATTTGAAATATATTTATGGGTAATCGTTACAATTTTATGGATCATAGCCTAGATATATAACGGTACATTTTTGACATTTTATTGCTAAAACTTACATAAAGTATGGATCACATTGCTGTATTTTATGGATCATTTTAATTTTGTTATGGATTTTCATCAGAGCTTTATGAGTCAGAAATACGTTTTTTATGGAACGAATTTCAATTTTTCATGGATCATTCCTTCAGTTTAAAGGTGCAAACATAGGGCTGCCGATAAAGAGACTCTCATATATACCAGAGACTATGTTATTAAGAGACGCGCGGAGAGAATGGAAGTTATTTTGGTTACACGGCCAATTGAGATATTTTGTCTGTAGGTTTTGGCAACCCCAAATTTTGTGTTTACTTCGAGTGACTTTCACAAGTAGCGTGAATTTTGTCTGCTGCAGCGTAACGATAAACGATTCCATTATTGTCAATAACAGTCGTGTGCATTTAATTTCAGAACTTTTTTCTATGTGACTATTTCTCCTTTCCACACACACCTAAAAATAATTACTACCGAGTTGAGAAAAATATGATAACAAAACCAAATCTCCAGAGAACTCATTATTGTGGAGGGACTGTATATTTAGCTTTAAATTTTGAATTTATTTAGTGACTAATTTATAAGCAGCTGCGGAAAATCTACAGAGCTGTAGAATCAGTTTAATTGACCGACAAAACCTCAAAACGCTTAAATCAGTTAATCACTTACATAATTGTTCCGAATCTTCCACCGGGACACCATGTCGTGTTCCGGTCAAAACTGTGGATTCATTCTAATGAGAATTCAATTAATGGTTTTGTAAAAACTGCCTAACTCTTGAGCCAGTTTTAAGAACCGAAAGCTCTCACGATAAAAAAAAAAAACCTTCGAAGAAGAAGCCATATGGAGGAGGTGGACCAGTTCCCGGTTTCAATCGCGATTACTCAGCCAATTCAAAATTGAATTTTGGATAATATTTTATTTACGAGTGCATCCAAAATAAGAAAGCAAGATTGTAATATTAATGAGTGCGAGCTTTTTAGTGGAATTACTGTAACGATGATTCAAAGGCGGAGATTAGTATCTTCCATTGAATTCCAACTACTTTTTTGTGATCTTTTTTTTTTATCTTGATTATCGAGATTTTCAGCTTAGGGCTGGTTCATCTCCTGTCGTAGTCACTCAAATACCTCTTTTGGGTATTTTCGTAACCTGTCCGGGGGTGAGATTCGAACTCGTGACTTTAGCGTGAGAGGTATGGATGTTAACCACTACGCCGGGGTCGCCCCCTTTTTTTGTTATCTTGACAGATACGTATTTCGTCTACAATGTGCAGACCTCTTCAGTGTCGTAATAATGTTCTACCTAACATTAGTACGACACTAAAGAGGTCTGCACATTGTACCGGAAGTCGCCATCTTGGTCGCCAAAATGGCGTCAGACATCGATTTCCGGTCTCCAAACGTCGTCTTCGTTCCGAGAATATCCATAATGTAGACTATTTGACAATTTTTCGAAAACCGGAGGTCGCCATCTTGGATTCCAAAATGGCGTCACACATCGATTTCCGACCTTTACACGTCGTCCCTTCCGAAACACCCATATTGTAGAATGTTTGACAATTTTTCATAAACAGTAAGTCACCATCTTAGATTCCCAAGTGGCGTTGGACATCGATTTCCGGCCTCTGCACGTTGTCCCCGTTCCAAAAATACCCATATTGTAGGATATTCGGCGGCTTTTCACAAACCGGAAGTCGCTATCTTGCTTTTCACAATGGTGTCGGACGTTGCATAATATGTGAACAGTCCCTCCACAGCACACCATTGAAGGCGTAGGTTAACTGAACACCGAGGAAACTAATCTTCTTAATGACACACCAAGTATCCAATAATGTTTTTCGCGTTTTTTGACTTTTTCATTTTATGTACATCCTCAGAAAACACTTAGGCCTTTTTGGCTCTTTTACCGCGTTGTTTCGAAAATTGTCGTAAAAAAACCGCGTTGTTTCAAAAATCGTCGTAAATAAACCGTGTAAGAAAAGACTTGAGTGTAAACGTATAACTTGTGAGAAAATATGTTTGTTGACTATCGATTTAAATAACTTAGGAATACAAGATAATATCGCAATTTCACTATAATTTTTTATGTCAGATTTTTTGCCGCATTTTAAAATCGGCATCAGAAAGGATTCCTTCCTAACTGACGGAAGAAAACTTGATTCAAGGGAAGAATTGACTAGCTAAAACAATGGTTTCACTAGCTCTTTCGATACTGCTTTTAGAAAAGCTGGCGGCATACCATGGTAATGGTATTTTGACTGCCAAGTTTGCAACAAGCCTAGTTGTTGCGCTTTTTAGCCCACTTTGATTGCGCGGTGTGATTATATAAGTGGGACAACGCGAATACAAGTCCGATCTAACGTTGAATCGTGTCTGGGAGGAAGCTCTATATAGTACACATAAAATAAAACACATAGCTTTATCAATCTTCAAAAAAAATGTCAATGCGCCGAATAAAATTAAAGCAATTGAGAAAACCCACCAGATTGTATTTAGTGGGCAACTTTGGAACTTTGGTATCAATTTAAAATAATGGCGTTGCTGCTTTATCCAGGCTTTTAAGAGCTTTAATGGCCACCACAATCAATCTCACTATCAGGAAGCGATCAAAGGATTTGAACGTCAAATCGTTCGCTGCCTACCAGAGTCTGAGCAGGATTGTGGCGGCCATTAGCGCTCGTAAAAACCTGGATAGATCTCTTCTCGCCGACTTCGTATTGACGCATTTGCTCAAAATTCCACGCGGTGTACCTCTGTTTACCCCATCCTTATGGGAGATTACATTGCGACGTTTCGTGAGACGTGGTTGTTCGTTTAGCGCCGCGTGGAATTTCGTGAAAATGTGCATTTGGGAACTTTACAACAGCCACGCGATGTATCATGTTCAAGGAATCCGTCAATAGCTGTTGCGAAAACTGTGTCTAAAATTATATCTTTGCGACAGATTAGGAGGATAAAACTTGTATTGACCTTCTTAGTCATAGCTAAAAAGGAACTAAATCGATTTTATTTGTTGCATTGTTTTCCCAAGTTCTTCAAAGCTTTTTTCGTTGTTTTGATTCTCGACTCGCTTTGACAGGCAGTGACAGCCAAATATTGGCTCGTTTTGACGTTCACATGTTTCGTATCTGTTTCTTCCTGCCATGTGCCGGATGTCTTCACCGTTCTTATTCATCTTACATCAAAGAGTAAGTGCAATCAATATTAGCGACGTTTACTGCACGCACACTGGCGTCTTGCAGATACAGTGCAAGCACCCTTTTGTTTTCCTTAAAATCTAATACATACAAATAATGTTCACATCAATTCGTATTGTTCAAAACCTTGTATGTAAATTCACATATTACCCAACATTCATTGCGAGCGTGTACGCTTGACATTTAGTTTTAAAGGAAAACATTGGAGAAAATCACTACCACATCCACACAACAAACACTAATACATTTGAACGTAATTACCTCAATAAACGCTTGCACCTTGACGTCAGCACTTTTTATCGACCTCTTTCACTCTTTTGGTACGCCCTATCTAGCCATCGCCTGGCCCTCAGAAAGTGTCAGTTATTTGCGGGCATTGTTTAAATTTTTTTTTTTGTATGAGATTAAATTAGGTCGTTTAATCATCTATAACGCTGTAGCACAAGTACACATAAAACAATGGGTCTGTTTAATGATCAACACGAACTAATTTGGAGTATTTTGCTAACTCTTTTTGGCATCTAAGGAGCGTATCGAAAATAAGCTATCCACAAACTTTCTTTCAAATTATGTTGAAAACCGATATTTTATTCATACAAAAAATTGATCCTTTATTGTACGAGGTTAAATTTGAACATAATGAAGACCGGATGAAATTTAAGTTATTCCTTCACGAATTTTCGAACTTTGGATCGAATGCTCTTCATCAAGTTCCGGACAAGTGTTGCATCGCATTTTTGGACGCTTGAGCCCAAATTTTTTTGAACTCCTGCATGTTCCCAGCTGCCTTACCAGTCTTCACGATTGTCCAGTAGCGTTCGATGGGTCGAAGCTGAGGGCAATTTGGTGGATTGATATTTTTCTCAACGAAATCTATACCCTTTTCCGCAAGCCAATTGAGAGTGGTTTTGACATAGTGAGCCGACGCTAAATCCGGCCAAAACAGTGGAGGTGTACTATGCTTCTTATATAAAGGCAACAATCTCTTCCGGAGACACTCAGATCGATAGATTTCCGCATTTATAGTTCCGGTAGTGTAAAAAATGGTTGACTTCAAACCACAGGAACATATTGCTTGCCATACCAGTACCTTTCGACCTGTCCGCATCGCTCACATCCTCCCCAACGACGGCAGTAAAGTATTGTGGACCTGGAAGGGTTTTTGAGTCCTCCTTTACATAGGTCTCATCGTCCATCAAAACGCATGCATCCGGACGCTGCAAAAGACGCGAATCAATTTCCGGGCCTTGTTGCTGCTCGCTTCTTCTGTTCTGCACTTAGTTTCGAGATTTTCTGCTTCTTGTAGGTCTTCAGGTGGTTTCGCCTCTTGATACGCTGGATCACCCGACACTCGTTCCTGCTTTGGCCAAATCACGTATTGACATTGATTTGTTCTTCGTGATTAGAGATACCACTTTCTGCTCCAGTTTCGGGTTGGAAGAACCGGGTTTTCTGCCTCTTCCTGGTAGCTCATCCAAAGAATAGTGTTCCCCAAACTTATTAATGATGGTTTTAACACTCGCATGATGAATTCCAAACCACTTTGCCAATTTTCGCATAGTAATACCCTTCTCACTTAGCCATGTGTCCAGAACCTTAATTTTCACTTCCTTTTCAATACGCGACATTTTGAAAACGCAGAATTTGAACCGCACAAACAAGTAAACAAAAGAAAGCTGACAGTCAAACGCACAGCATGCAGTGTTCAGAGCATAAAAAACCATCACAAATACATGCGTACAACGCAAATGTATGTGGATAGCTTATATTCGATACACTCCTTATAATGATTGTTTACAAATTCATTGGCCAAAAACTGATTTATAAGGGCTTTTCATAAACAATGCATCATATCTCGTCAACATTTAGAGATAGCGAGTTGCTAACTTCTACATAGTTGCTTGTTTTAGTGTGTTCTACAACTTTTGTGAAAACAACAACTTTTTTTGTGCACAATCTGAAAAAATAAATTTTGGATCACCCTAATACGTGGATACATCACCACTCTAATGGTACGAAAAGATTTTATGACAATAAACATCTCCGAAGATACTACCCTTGTAAAATTGCACATTTTCACTCTATTGAATAATCGCGTGATTTTAATAGGTTCGTTCCACTGTGCATCCCTGACCGAAACATTGGGATTCCGCTTAAACGCATTATTTCACGCTCCACTTTGACCGCATTCTCGATTCTCATTCTGTTCAATGCTCAGAGTCTCGTAGTACCATTTAATCATACGACTCACCGTTGACTGCACGATTCCAAGTTATACTCCGAAAAAAAATAGGTCCTTTTCAATATATCTGTTATTTGATAGATCTCACCAAAGGCACAGAGATCTAACCACTGGAAAAACACCAGCTTGTGCAGTCGTTAAAATGGAAGCTCTCGATGCTAATTCGTAATTTATTCCATGAGCTCGCGACGAAATCAATGAAATGAAAACGGCGCTCGAGGTCAGAATTCTTCTTATTAGCGTTTCAAGCTTATTCCTTTCACAAATAGCATATTACTTGATCTCAATTAAATGTTCTTAATGTACTTCCACAGTTATTATTTGTAACCATTCAATGCCAGGTACCATTTTTGCAGTAGTATGGTTGTGTGGCAAGTATAATCAGGGAACGAGAAATCCTTTACGAAACATTCCTTGACCAGACCTGAAATTTAACCCAGCCACCTCCAGCATAGTGTTGCTTTGTAGCTGCGTCCTTGTCGACTATGCTAAGGGAGGTCTCGGGAGCTCGAAGTGAGCATGAACCTCAAATAATGTGCAACCCTTGTACGCTGGTATGTTTACTTCTAAGTAGAACAACAGTAGAAACATCAATCATCAATTCACTCGCGATTAAGTGGAAAAACACTTCCTTCACTCTTGATACGGAAGCTCTTCCTAAAACCGACCGGAAATGCACATACTTGCCTACACCAGTGAGCGAAACCCGTTCAGAAGCACTTTGATAACCTTAAAATTTCAATTTCGGTTGAAATCACACAGAAAACATCACGTGTTAATATTTCATTGTAACTTTGATGGAAAAAAAGAAACGTCTTCTCGCTCAAAGCACAGCCTACTCTCACAGAGATTCTTACCGATATACTGTACTAAAATACTAGGCCACAATTCAGAAGCAAATTTAACCCGTGCTATTTGGTTGATCTGATAGTATTGTCTTATTACCACCAACGTAAACAACGCATGTAGTAAAACATAACCACCATAAAAACAAGCAGTGCAAACACGGTGCCAACGATTCAGGATGAACAAGTCCAACGCAACGAGGATGTAACTGGAAAAAGACTGTGATTTCCTCCCCACATTTCCCATAATCGCATGGATCATAGAAACAGGAATCTCATAACCAAAACTAGAAAATTGAATTCACAGCATCCTTCAAGCCATCCCCTTATCAGATTGCGTTGAACCACGACGCTGAAATTTCCCTACCTATATTTAAGCCAGCAAGTTTTGTATAACAAGCCCCGTCTTCCATTTCACGTGGTCTCATTCGTCATAAGGGTTAAATCCTCGACGATGCCGACAACGAAGACAGTCACATGTAACTCTAACCGTAGAGGATCTCCAACAATTCAAACCGTGCCATGCAACAAGACAGGAATACGGGAGAGGTTCATGTCTTATGGATGCTATTGTCGTCGTCGTCGTCGTCGTCGTCGGTGCCATCGTCATCAGTGGTTGTGGCTTTTCTTAGAGTAGGTACCGCAATCCAACAACGTCGTCCTAGTCGTCCTGGCCGTATGTGCTCCAATGCACAGCCAGCTTGCCATATTTGCTACCCAATTTCATGCAACCGTGAGTAGCTCATCTCCGCGAGGTTTATGGTAGGGATGATCAAAATTCACAGAACGGGAACCGTTGCCAGGTGAGTTGAGCACCCCCAGTAGATCTGGCCGGAATCATAACAGTAACCATAATGGAAGGACGCGTTTCACAGGGAGCAGTGAATCGTAGATATGCTTCGCCTCAGAATGTCGATGGAAATTGAAATTGAAAATGAATCATATATGATGTGTTGTGAATGGTAGACTGGATTTAGGTAGGTGAGAATGCGGAACGATCCCCCTGGTTAGACAACAGAAAATCATGCCATCGCAAGAGCCATTGCATGTAATCGAGCTGCGGTAGGACGTGGGCGTTTGCATCTATTTGAACAGTATTCAATTCAACGCTAAAGGACGAGGTGTTTAAGTTAAAGAGCAAATGGATGATCTTAATCAGAAATTGTGGGCAATCTACAGAAAACTAAAGAAACCAAAACAAATTCATTGCGCTCTGGGTTTTGTCATCTTTGGTTACAGCACAATTGCAAACGAAAAAGCGACGATTTGTAAAAACTCAAATAGATCCAAGCTTCACCTCCTTCCTCCGGGGCGCAGGTGTCAATTGTAACAATTTTCCTACTTTGTCGTCAATCCATTTCCTGCAAAGAGCTCCCCCTTTTGTCTCATCAACGAACACCGGCGCGAAGGCGAGAAGTTTGTTCGGAAAAGATAAATTTGCATTCATGCTTTGCAATTTGCATCTTAAAAGTTGCGCCACGGTTGGAGGATTATTGTATAGCACCTGATTGACAATGGTATTCAGGATTTGTGCGAGGGAGAAAGAGAGAGAGAGGGAGAAAAGGAAAAAGGGCAGGCCGAAAGGGGATGCAAATTGGTGACCTGAAACTATATTGATTGAATCTTCCTCTGCTTTGCGGATGGTAGAGAGATCAAGTGGTTTTGAAAGTGCAATGGAGCTGTTCCATGCGAACTTTGCCTGGGTGAGTTGAAGTCTGATGAGAACCATTTGGATTCAAGAGAAACTTTGTTCATGGTTTGGACAGCCAGAATCGCATAATGGCTTTGCCAGTACGCAGGGTATTATTTGCGGTAAAGCGAAAACATTTTCGTCTTGAAGTGTTCTGTCGGATGATTGTCGGATGGGACAACGATAGCACGTAAGCCCCAGCCAATTCGTCCAACCCAATTTTCAGTTATCAGGATTCAATTCCATGGCACGTCCGTTGCTTTTCGCTATATTCGTAAGACTGATGACTAGTTTATCTGAAACTTAGTCTTAGACCATTTTATCTGAAATAAGTTAGGAACCGGTTTTGTTAGCTGTACAAAAAATATCTAAAGTGAAAGAACTCTATCACGGTTTGATGTAGGCTGAATGTTGCTTAGCAACCGCTCCTTTGTTTATTTGTAACGGACAGCATGTCTACATAATTGCAAGAATACGATCTTTACGTAAGGGGCTATTCATAAATCACGTAGACATTTCTGGGGGGAGGGGTGGTCTGACCAAAGTCCACGCTCTATACAAAATTTCGAAAAAAATGTATGGAAAAAAGTCTACGTGTGGGGAGGGGGGGGGGGGTCTGAGATTATCAAAAATAAGTCTACGTGGTTTATGAATAGTCCATAACACCCGTACTGCAATAATATCGAAGTGCTTTTTTGTTTTGTTAGATTCCCTGAAAAGGTATGATATACATTTAGTTTAAATTCTCAATTTAAATCTTCATACCATAATGACAACTACAGCGCAGTTAAAATGATTCTCGATAACGAACCGGGGGGCACAAGAGAATGAGGCGCGCCACGACCAAGGTGGATTGATCGTGTAAAAGGCGACCTTCGGACCGAAGGGACACAACTTTTGTGTACGGTACAGGCTACCTTGGCCTTGGCCTTATTGGAAAGATAAGTATTTCTGGCCATTGCAGTAGAGAGCCGTCGTAAAATCTCATAACGAAAGATTTGAGGTGTGGCCCAGTTAGAATTGGAACATAGACTTTGCGCATATTTTGGATATACATTTACAAAATAGTATTCCGTTTTAACTAAAATGTTCGACTTAATGTGAACTTTTGAGAGAAAATAAAAAAAAAAAAAATCATCTTGATTTCGAAGAAATTTGCGGATTTTTCCCGGAATACGTTTCACTAACCGGCGCACATTATTCTCATCCATCGTTTTGCCAATCTTATTCCACTTCACTTTTTTTTAAAAAACACTTTTTTTAAAAACACAAAAAAGCATTCGACACTGAAGAAGTCTGTAAGTCATCGACGAAATAGGCCTATCTGTCAAAAGATAAGCAATTTTTAGTGGAATTTAACGGAATTTGCTCGCGTTTACTAGTGATAGTTTAAAAAAGTGTTTCAGTTTTTATTTTTTTTTTTAAATGTGATCAAGTGAAGTGTTATTTTAAATTTTCCTAGTTTTTCAATTAATCATTTCATGCTTATTGCTTTCACAATAAGCTTATTGCTTGCACTCAATTAAGTGTTCTAAATACACTTCCACAGTTATTAATTAAGAGCTTTCGATGCCACGTACCATTTTTGCATTAGTATGATTGTGTGGCAAGTACTATCATACGCTATGCCCAGGGAGCCGACAAATTTTCCTTAACGACAAATTCCTAGACCAGACCGGGAATCGAACCCAGCCACCTCCAGCATGGTGTTGCTTTGTAGCTGCGCCTTTACCGATTGAGCTTAAGGAAGACCGATTTTTCAATTAATCTTATTCCATTTGATTCTCAATTCATTGATGCTTTTAACGACACTGCCATTCATCTTCAGCTTCCTCTTCATAATAGCCCAAAATCTCTCTCTCGATGTGAGCTGGGGACAGTTTGGTGAGTTTTTTCGGTATAAACTGAATCCCGTTGGTTGCATACCACTGTAACACTGCTTTACTATAATGACAGATTGCAAGATCTGGCCAAAACATGACAGGTTCATTGTGGGATCTGATGAATGGCAATATTCGCTTTTGGAGACGTGTGTGTGTGTGTGTGTGTGTGTGTGTGTGTGTGTGTGTGTGTGTGTGTGTGTGTGTGTGTGTGTGTGTGTGTGTGTGTGTGTGTGTGTGTGTGTGTGTGTGTTATAGCTCCCACCTACTTTGGTCGAGCCATTTAGCTCCCACTTCCTAGGATTCTCCGGCAGTGAAAGTTCTCCCGAAACCGAACAACGGTGTGCCATTTTGCTCCCACTTCCTGAGCCATTTAGCTCCCACCTCTTGACACAGACGACTCAAGTAGTCCCCGACGGTGGGTTTACCCTACGCCGAAGAAGAGTTTCCTGGCGGCGGAACTTCCCCCGAAACCGATTCTTCTGCTGTTGCTGCTCACTTCAACCGACCGGTAGGGTGCCGAAGTCAGTTCAGCGATTCCGGTGAAGCCTAGCGTCTGGTTCGCTGGCGCCCCAACGACCCGAAACCGGTGCTACGACGCGTTCTACTCAACAAGTCCCCAGCGATGGATCTAGCCTTCTCCGACAGGGAAGTCACCGACGCAAGAATTCCTCGAAAACCGATCAGTATTGCAGTGGCTCTAGCCAGTAACGCTGGATCGTTGGCCACTTCACCATTTTCTCTGCAGCTCGGACAGTATCTTTGATACTGCCCTATCAACAACGTTCCATGTGTCTTCTTCGAGGCACATCTTTTCAACAACATTGTCGACTGTCACGCCGCGCATATCCCTGCGCACGTCTTCGAACCTAGGGCATTCGAAGACAACGTGCTCTGGTGTCTCCTCCAGGTTTCTGATATCCCTCCGCTGATAACATTCGACGTATTAAACAAGGGTGATACAAATGGGCATCATGCCAGCGATAACGCATACTGCCTCCAGCGAAATTGTTCTTTAGGCGCTCGCGACTCGCACAGCCATGAGTCGGAACACCCTGTTCAGCTTCCTACTGTTACGCTCAGTTTTCAACGCCGCGACCCAGGCTGGGGCTCCATACCTCAGAATTGAAGTTGACACACTCGCCAGAAGTCGCCTCTTGCTGCTTCTCGGTCCACCGACGTTCGGCATGATCCTGGCTACCTCATTGACCGCTGAGCGATTCCACGAACAAGTGGGAAATTTTTCCAGTTTTTATTTTTTGTATTTTTTGATTTGCATGAAACCTTGCATACAAGTTTTTGGGGAAGAAAAACGCCGTTTTGCATACTTGGTTCGCCATTTTGAATCTAGCCTTACTTATGAGAAGGGCCTATGAAAAATGCACATGATATCGTCAAAAAATTGTATCTCGGAAACGGTTTGTCCGATTGGTTTGGTGTCTTCGGCGAAGTTTAAGACAATTCTTGGTGCCATATGGAGAAAATATGCACGGTAAAAAAAAGTTTGGTTTCTGTGTTTTGAACTAAAATATACATTTTCCCTTAAAAGTTACATGTCAATAATTTTTTAATTATCCTTATGTTATAGCTGAGTGAAAATGCTATCTAGTGCACAGTGGGTTGTTCTGGAGAAAAATAGGTTACAATGAAAAAAAATTTAAAAAAAAAATTACAATTTTCAAAAAAGCTATTAAGAAAAGTCAAAAAAGTTTTTCATTCTAATTTTATGAAATTAAATTAAATTTGCAAGCAAAAAGTACTTGGGTAACATTTTTCTAAGATGCACCGTTTAGAAGATATTACTGATTTAATATTGATTTTTTTGATAACTTAATAAGTTTTGGCCCTTTTTGGATGTACTCCGTAGTTTTTCAGTTTCAAAAGTATTTTTTTCGGAAAGATTGGAAAATTTTGAGTTAAAATGACACTGACAGCTTAAAGATTCAAGTGAAATTCTCTGCCTTAAAAGTATTTTGAAAAATAAGTTACAAAATCCCACTATCAGGAACAATGATTTCTTCAAGTGATTTTTGGTGCGTTGTGCTGAAAACAAGTATTAGATACAGGTAATTAGATACCAGTTAGCTGTACTACGTACAGTTGGTGATTGTAAACATGGTCTTTGTTGGAACTAGTCCACCATGGCCACGCTGGCCATAACGAGGCTAGCTCCGTCGATGACCGTTTCTTAATAATAAATAAAAAGAACGCAGTCTTAGTCACCTTCCATCAAACTAGACGGCTGCCGACTGATACCTCAATCAACAACCGTCGCACTCTTTATTCATTCCAGGTATATACAATTTACAATCTTCTTCAATAACAATATACCTACGCCAGCAAATCTACCTCGCTCCAACTCTCCAAACTCGTACCTGAAGGTTCGACGATACCTGAGCGTTCAACTCTACCTATCTTCCAACAGTCTTTCTATGACCCAGCATTCTATGATTTCTACCCGTGAGCTGTATAATAATGTCTGACTCGGTTCTGAATTCATCCAGTATCTACCAAACAGTAAATGCAGAAAGGTTGCTAGTAGCATAATGATTATAGTAATTTCAGCTCATAATCCTGTGTTTTTGAACGAGATCCAGTGTTGTTTGATAACATAATAGTAAGTTTTAAATACACATTTCAATTATATGTTTTGTGATATTTTCGTACAAAACTAACAATTGGAAAATGTTTTCTATGTTACAGATTACAAAATGAGTAAAATAAGATGTATTCGCCCATTCAAAGACATTCAGTGTTCGAAAGAGCTGCGATATCTCACGGATGGTATCATCCAAAAACTAAAATCAATTGGATTTTCTAAGGTATCCACACTGAACACCAAGGATTTTCGTATTTGTTCGTCTTGCCGTCTACATATTGATTCAAGAGCTCACCTCACCCAAAACGAAGAACAAAGCGTAGCCGGCGGCTCAAGGATGCCAACTGTTCAGACCATACCTGATGTACCTGATTCGCAAAGCTATGAAAGTTTGGTCACGATACCATCAGCGTCAACGCTAAGCACAATTCAATCAAATGAAGACTTCACGATGCCTGTAGACGTCGAAATATTCAACCGAGGAATAGCAGCTATTCGTGTTTCGCCTATAGATTTAGGTAAGGTTAAAAATGTTCACTATCCTGAAAAAAAAGTGCGCTGAAATCATCGAAGGTGTACGAAGAAATCTTTTTAAATTAGACGCTAAAACAGAAAAAGCAAACGAGTTTGATGAAGTCATAGAAAATATGAAAATTAAAATTTTAAATTCAGCCACAAGGCAAGAAAAACTATCACTTTTATCATTGTTACCAAAATCCTTTATCCTTAATCCTTTTATCATTGTTACCAAAAAAATTGTAGACGAATTTAAAACCAGTAGAAATATGGCATCAGATGCAAGAAAGGAAAGAGATAATGTATTTGATTCATCTCAGGGTTCAAGCTCTGGAAAAGCTTTGAGTAATGAAACAAAAGAACTGGTTTTGAATTTTTTTGAGGACGATGATATAAGCCGTGCAATGCCAGGCCAAAGAGATTTTGTTAGCGTAAAGACAGGAAATAAGAGATTAGCTGTTCAGAAAAGATTGAAATGTACGTCAATGTAAAAATAGGGTTTTCATCATTTGCAAGCCTCCGGCCAAGGCAATGTAAACTATTGACTATCTTAGGAACACATAATGTTTGCGTTTGCACTACGCATGAAAATGTCAATTTAATTCTACATAGCTTAAAAAAATACAATGTCTTGAATGATCTAAAAACATTAACGAACAGATTACTTTGCGAAAATAAGACAACTCATTGCCATCTACGAAGATGTAAAAACTGCCCAGATACGTCAGTTTTAGAAGACAGTTTATTGAAACAACTGGAAGAAAACTTTGTTGAAAAGCTTTCATTCGAACAATGGGTTACCACTGACACATGTGATTTAGAAACTATTGTAAAGCAAACCGATGAGTTTGTTTCATTTTTCAGCTCAAAATTAGAAAGTTTGATTCCGCATGATTTTGTAAAAACCGAACAATCCAATTTTTTGAAAACTACAAAACAAAACTTGCAAGATGGTGAATTTTTAGCTATTAGTGACTTTTCTGAAAATTACAGCTTCATTTTGCAGGATGAAGTTCAATCACACCATTGGAACGTGCAACAGGCCACAATCCATCCTTTCGTAATATATTATACTGAAAATATGCAAATTAAACATTTTAGCTTCATTATAATTTCTGAAGAACTAAGACATGATTCAGTCGCTGTTAATTTGTTTATTGATAAACTTTTTACAAATTGATCAAAATAAAAACATAAAAAAAAAATATTTTATGTCAGATGATGCTGCTTCACAGTATAAAAACCGAAAAAACTTTTCTAGCCTTTGTAAATTTAAGTCAAAGTATGGTATTGACGCTGAATGGCATTTCTTCGCAACATCGCACGGATAAGGTCCATGCGATGCTATTGGAGGTACGATAAAACGCATGGCTACCAGAGCAAGTTTAGCCAAAGAATGCGAACACCCGATAAAGACTGCAAGAGAGTTGTTTAATTGGGCAAACAAACGAAAAAAAGAAGAACTTACAAAGTTGTCATTTTGTTATTCTACTACAGAAGAATACGAAAATATGTCTTTGCAGCTAAATAATCAATATAATAGTGCAAAAAAACAATTCAAGGAACTCAAAAATTCCACTCATTTCTTCCTCTATCAGAAAATACAATAAAGGCAAAGCTTTATTCAAACTATCCTGAGAATGATGCCAAAATATTCGATATTGTTAAGAAAGTTGTGTAAACAATAATTTTATAAAAATACAGGAATAAAAATAAACTGATGATATCCAACGTATAATGTTATTTTTTATTGCGCACAATCACCATCCCTGAAAAATAAGCTTAATTCGCTCTTTTGAATCTTGCTAATTGAGGAGCTTGCATTTGCAGTTCTCAAAAAGGTGTATCTCGAAATCGAGTTGTCTCATCGGTTTGATGTCTGTGGCGATGTTCGGCAATAGAGAGAAAATATGCACAGTATAAACACATCCAGTTTAAATGCATTAAACTGTTAGGCGATATGCAAGTGTTGAATGCACATTTTCAACACAATACACCAAAAATAACTGGAAGAAATCATTGTTCCTGATAGTGGGATTTTGTAACTTGATTTTCAAAATACTTTTAAGGCAGAGAATTTCACTCGAATCTTTAAACTGTCAGTGTCATTTAAACTTAAAATTGTCCAATCTTTCTGAAAAAAATACTTTTGAAACTGGAAAAACACGGAATACATCCGAAAAGGGCCAAGATTTATTAAGTTATCAAAAAAATCAATATTAAATCAGTAATATCTTCTAAACGGTGCATCTTAGAAAAATGTTACCCAAGTACTTTTTGCTTGCAAATTTGATATACTTTCATAAAATTAGGGTGACAAACTTTTTTGACTTTTCTTAAAAGCTTTTTTGAAAATTGTAATTTAAAAAAAAAATTTTTTTTTATTGTAACCTATTTTTCTCCAGAACAACCCACTGTGCACTAGACAGCATTTTCAGTCAGCTTAACATAAAGATAATTAAAAAATTATTGCCATGTAACTTTTAAGGGAAAATCTATATTCTAGTTCAAAACACAAAAACCAAACTTTTTTTTACCGTGCATATTTTTTCCATATAGCACCAACAATTGTCTCAAACTTCGCCGAAGACACCAAACCAATCGGACAAACCGTTTCCGAGATACAATTTTTAGAAGATATCATGTGCATTTTTCATAGGCCCTTCTCATAAGTAAGGCTAGATTCAAAATGGCGAACCAAGTATGCAAAACGGCGTTTTTCTTCCCCAAAAACTTGTATGCAAGGTTTCATGCAAATCAAAAAATATGAAAATTACTCGTTGCTGAAATGATATGGAACCGCTCCGCTTTCGTCGCCTTTGCACAGGCGTAGTCGACGTGTGCGTTGAAATTCAAATGGTCATCAACCATCACCCCCAGGTACTTTAATGCACGCTTTGACGGAATTACGTGTCCCCCGACGTTGATGTCAACCCGCTGAACTGCTTTGCGGTTGCTAACCAGCACTACCTCCGTCTTATGGTGAGCCAGCTGCAGTTTAGCTCCAGTCATCCACGTTCCAATAATGTCCATCGCCTCCGCCGTCAGCATCTCTACCTCTTCTAGAGTCTCGCCCGTTATCGTTAGGACGACATCATTTACAAAACCAACGATCTCAACTCCATTAGTGTGTGTGTGTGTGTGTGTGTGTGTGTGTGTGTGTGTGTGTGTGTGTGTGTGTGTGTGTTTTTTTATAAGGGTTGAAAGGCCATCAAAAATCTGCGCGACAGACACCTGAGACACCACACAATGTTCAGGCGAACAGGGTTGGGCTCCTGCCCGACCTGCTAAAAATGTGCCTCCCGGAAAATCCGGATCCCTTATCCTCCTTACCTCGATCCCCCCGGGACCACGAAATGCTGCGACTACTTCGGGGGGGGGGCTGTGCTCATGCACTTCTTCTAAAATTCCGACCCCTAGCTAAGGCTAGTTCGCCGACTGGCTGGATGATCCACTGCTCCGCTGCTACGTTGTATCCATCTCTCGAATCCTCCTGCTTCCCCCCGGCGTCGAGGGTGGTCCACCAGTTCCGGTGAAGGAAACTTCCGCACTGATGGTGCCCCGACTACCGGCGGTTATCGCAGGGGACGCTTACGCGCATTGCGCCGACTTCGTCTTCGGGTTGCAGAGGTGGTCCGACAGTTCCGGTGGTGGATGACGTCCGCACTGGCGGTGCCCTACATACCCGAAGCACTTTCTTCTTCTTTCTTCTTTCTTCAGCAGGCTGGCTGTTCGAGTGCCGAGGTCGGCCCGACGATTCCGGTTGGCAGAAGACTTCCGGTTCACCGGCGCCCCGACGACCCGAAGCCGAACACTGCTCACTGCGCTGGATACTCCTCAGAACCGGCGCTTGTTTGCTGGTCCCGTCTCCATTTACGCTGTAGCTCCGACAGTATTTGCGTCACGACTCTGCTTACCGCGTTCCACGTGTCTTCCTCGTTGCACATTCGCTCTGCGATATTATCCGGCCTTGGGGCAGGCATTCCCCTTCGCAATTCCGTAAACCTCGGACAGTCGAACACCACATGCTCTGGAGTCTCCTCTACGTTGGCACACGCCGGGCAGAAAGGTGACGACGACCACACCGGTGCAGGTATTGGCGAAAACAGCCGTGTCCGGACAGGAACTGAGTGAGGTAAAAGTTCACCTCTCCATGCTCCCTGTTCACCCACGTCGACACATTGGGGATGAGCCGGTTGGTCCACTTTCCATTCTCCGCGTTGTCCCACTCCTGCTGCCATTTAACCATGGAGTCTAGCCTCGCCGTCTTCCTCACATTACTGGTTCCTCACCGTTGATAGCATTCGATATCCTCTGCTAGGGTTACGCAGATTGGAATCATCCCGGCGATAACGCAAACTGCCTCCGACGAGATGGTTCTGTACGCACTCGCGACTCTAATTGCCATCAGACGAAACACGCTGTTCAACTTCCTGCGGTTACGTTTCGTTTTGAGCGCGGCTCCCCATGCTGGAACGCCGTACCGCAGTATCGAGGATGATACGGCCGCCAGAAGTCGCCTACTGCTGCCTTTCGGACCACCGACGTTCGGCATGATCCTTGCAAGCGCACTGACCATTTTAGCCGCCTTTTCGCAGGAATAGTCTACATGGGTGTTGAAATTCAACCGGTCATCGATCATCACTCCTAGATGTCTTAAAGCCCGCACGGACGGTATGACGTGCCCTCCTACGGTAATCTGCATCCACTGGATCTTTCGGCAGTTGCTGACCAGCATCACTTCCGTTTTGTGGTGAGCAAGCTGCAACTTGACTGCATTCATCCAGTTTTCAACTGCGTCGGTCGACTCCGCCACCAGCATTTCTACTTCTTCCAGCGACTCTCCGGTTATCGTGAGGACGACATCATCCGTGAATCCGAAGATCTCCACGCCCTTGGGCAACTTCAGTTTTAGAACTCCGTTGTACATTATGTTCCACAGCGTTGGGCCGAGTATGGAGCCTTGCGGAACGCCCGCCGTAACCCTAATCGACTTCTGCCCCGAGTTTGTTTCGTAGACCAGAATCCGGTTTTGGAAGTAACTCTTAAGGATTCTACACAAGTAGTGGGGGACCCGCATACCATGCAGCGCTGTGGCGATGGCCTCCCAGCTGGCACTGTTAAAAGCGTTTTTGACGTCGATCGTTACTACCGCGCAGAACCGATTGCCGCACCTCTTCTTCTTGGACGCTCTCTCTGCAACTTCAATGACCGTCCTGATTGCATCCACCGTTCATCTCCCTTTTCGGAATCCAAACTGCTTTTCAGATAAGCCAGTCTCGCCCTCCGTGAACTGTGTCAGTCGATTAAGGATAATCCTTTCCAGAAGCTTCCCCTGTGTATGCAGCAGGCATATGGGCCTATACGATGCTGGTTTCGGCAGCAGCACCAATTTCTGGATCTTCCACTTATACAGGCAAGTAACCATCTGCTAGGCATTTCTGCAGCACCATCCTGAACAAATCTGGAAACGCCAGTATCGCAGTTTTTAGAGCCACGTTTGGAATGCCATCCGGACCCGGAGCTTTCTTCAGCTTCAGACCTTTCGCTACTAATGACAGCTCGTCGTTGGAGACTTGCATACCTGCAATGGTTACTCGGTCTTCATCTTCGTATGGTGTACGCGGCCACGTCGTCGAATCATGCTGTGGGAAAAGATCCTCCACGATGATCTTCAGCTTATCCGGGCACATTTCCGCTGGTGTCACTGGACCCCTGATCTTCGCTGTTACGACCCGATAAGCGTTGCCCCAAGGGTCAGCGTCAGCTTCCCGGCACAACTCCTTGAAGCAGTTGGATTGGCTGATTTTAATCTCCCGTTTGAAGGCCGCTCTAGCTTCACGGAAGATTATCTTACGCTCCTCTCCGACCGTTTCAGACCTTGTTCTCTGAAAGCGTCTTCTAGCTCTGAGACAAGTCGCACGAAGACTAGCAAGAGTTTCGTTCCACCAGTAATTTAACCGCCGGTTGTTCTTTGGCTCCAATCTCCTTGGCATCGTCGCATCGCAACCGCTCACAAGATTTTCTGTCAACTCATCTGCATCAAGATTTGTAGCGCCGCTGTCTGCACGAAGTGCTTCGATCTAAAAATCCTTGTCGAAGTCCTTCGTCTTCCTTCTCCGCCCGCTAGTTCTTATCTCTCTTCCAACCGTCTGCATTCGTGTTCCAACACTATACCGGATCGACTGGTGATCACTATGTGTATAGTCCTCACAAACTCTCCAGTTCATGCTCCTCACCAGCGACGGACTGCAGAACGTGACGTCGATGATAGACTCCCTGCCATCTCTGCGAAATGTACTAACGGTACCTTTGTTGCACAGCCTGATGTCCAGCTTTGCCAACGCTTCCAGCAAACTGTACCCTCTGGGGTTAGTCAGTCTGCTTCCCCATTCCACTGCCCAAGCATTGAAGTCGCTTCCAATGATTACCGGTCTTCAGTCGATCAGCTTGTGAGAGCGTCCAGCATCCGGTCCGCCACCCAGTTGCCGTTGTCAGAGGGGATCCGATATGGTTCAGCAATAATTGCCACGTCGCACATTGCTTCTGTTGTCGACTGCCAAAACAGTTGCTGTGCGGTGTCGCAATGATTGAGATTTAACTGGATGATCTCCATTAATCCCGGCCCGCCATCGCCTTCTTGTATGCAGGGCATTGGAAGCCACCCGTCGTGGGTTTTTTTCTTCTCCCGTTTTCCGAGCCCACCCCCCGGTTTTTCCGCGCGGTCCCCCGCCAAGTGTCCCTTTTTCCCCCATTTCCCCCCCAAACCCGGTCCTTCCGGGCCTTTGCAGTTTGGCGCTTGGTGGCCAAACGCCATGCATTTAAAGCATCTCTCCATCTGTTTGTTTATTCGAGGGGTGAGTCTCAACGGACACACTGACCATCCGACTTTCACCTTGCCCACCTCCACCATTTTGTTGGCAGCTTCCACCGGTAGTCGTATCGCTGCTATTTGTGTACCACCGTACGCTCTCCTCAACCGAATGGTCATCTGAACTTCACCCAGCGCGCATTGTGAAGCCAGTGCATCCCTCAGTTCGTCTACCGTAGTGATCTCGTCCAGGTGTCTGCACTCGACCACTGCCTCCTGCGTTAAAGCCCTTACATTTCCTTCACTACCTAAGGTGTTGGCAATAAGCTCCCGGAAGGCCGAGCTCCTGATCATGGGATCCTTCTTCAGCTCGAACAGCAACTCCCCCTTCTGCGTGCGCCTAGTCCTCACCACTTTTTCACCCAAGTCCTTGAGCTTCGGGTCCTCCCTCACTTTTCTTAAGATCGCTGCGTACGTCGTCTTATCACTCACTTCGACGATCAAAGCATCCCCCTTGAGCCTCTCCCGAGGAGACCGACGTTTTTCTTTCTTTTTCTGCTCCTTTTTCTTCTCCGCGTGTTTCTCCTGCTTTTCCCTCTTCTCCCGCTGGCTTTCCACGGTTTGCCAATCACCGTTCTTGACGCCTTCCTTCAGTACGCTAGCACAGTCCTGCACGCTACGCTGCTTCTTCGGGGCTTCGTGCTCTCCTGGTGAGTCCCTGACTCGCTTCTCCGTGCGAGTATTTCGGTAAGTAATAAAAAGTTACACCCCGGATAAGTTACGAGAAAATGAGGTGTTTGAGTGACTATGACGAGAGATGAACCAACTTGAGGCTTAAAATCTTCATAATCAAGAAACTAAAAACATAAAAAAAAGGTTACAAATAAATAGTTAGATCATTCGTGTTTTACTACAGATTTAGATTATTGGGAATACAGACATTAAGATCGTGAATAAAACTAAACGAATTTCATTCAAAACAACATTGTTATTGGAAATTTGGTTCGTTGGTTTTTTTTTAATTCGATAGTTCTTGTTAGCTTGTTAGTCTTGTTAAAAGCTATTTGAGTGTATGTAACGAAAATAACACAAGCTTACAAAACTCACATTTAATCCTGTCGAATACACGGATAAATTTCCATTCAACTCACAACCACTCAAATTCAGCCATTAACTAGTTTCACATGGATCTACCCTATGAAGGTCAAGGAATAAACAACCGATATGGATATGCTGCACTAACAGGGTAAACGGAACGCTTTGATCTGACACCGTCGGTCGGTCTTACTCTTTTGTGTCAACATCTTCATAATTTCCATCATCTTTGCAAGCATCAATCCATCTATCTTCACCTTTCCCAGTTCAAGACGGCGCTGCTGAGTTGCCGGACCCCGACAAAGCGGGAGAATAGAATCTTCCTCTCACCGACTGATCCGGTTCAACCGAAATCCCCTGCCTGAAGAATGATTTATTGGCAGATTTGCTTCCAGTCAGAGTCAGTCAATCGGTCAGTCTGTCTCTCTTTCGCTCCGAACGGTCACCTTTTCGCCTTTTGACCGGGAAACTGTCAATATTTGCGTTCGCCTCGTTCAATACATCAATCAGAGCAGGCACTGACGGTGGGTTGACGGTTGAGTGTCTCACAACTATTGCTTGCCCAGTCATCCGTAGAAGGTTTATTTGAAATCCAACCTGCTCCAGTCGGACGGGGAAAAGGGCGGGCTTATTTGGATATCGATTGGCGTTTGTAAGTCACTTTGGCGGATGTAAATTTTCGATATCAATATTCAACAGAACACCATGATTGATCGCTTCCCTGTCGTACGATTTGATGGATTTATTAGCAGTTCTTTTTCTTTTAGATTCTCGCGAAGCAAATCGCTTTGCGAATGTACTTTCAAAACTGATCAAACTATGGGATGAACGCGAATGTCAAGTTGGACGACTTATTTCTTTTGATTGCAATTATGAACCGAGTTTGATGTGAGAACCGGGAATCGAACCCATCGCCCCCGGACAAGGAATATAATCACTTAGCTGACTCGGCTTTCCGAGTCCTCGACGAAAGTTATTCTATGCTAATCAGAGTGCTGTCGTCATTAGCATCAATGTCAGTTCATAATTGAGCACGTTCTGCGATGCATAAGTATAATGGATGCAGCTTTCTGGCTGCGTTTGGAACGAAAATTGATTTATTATAATTAGATACAGCCGTACGAAGCACTGATACCATGTCGCCGAGTACCGAGGGCTGTGATTAAACAGAGTTAATTGATGGATTGTTGATATCGAAGCTGTAGCTTTTGCTGGTGGTCACCTTTCGTTTAGATTACACAAATTAGCGAATGACCGAATTTTGAACACACGCGTTGCTAGAATAAACAGATCATCAGAAGTCATGTATCCGAAGTCCAGTATACTGATTGAAAGTTTTGAAATATTAATCCAAAGTTCATTTTGGATGAATTGCACCTTGCCCCGTGCAGTTTGAAGAGCTGACTGTAGAAGCTTTTATCAGAATCATTTTGGAAAAATCCATTAAGGTGAATTGCCTCGCCATGTATTTTTGCCTATCTTTTATCTCTCTCTCTCTCTCTCTCTCTCTCTCTCTCTCTCTCTCTCTCTGCAAACTTACCTCGCTATTTCAGATTGATAAATCTCGATTGTTAGTGAATGAACACCGAGTCGAGCTCCATCAGATTGCTCACAGCTAGTAAGCATACAAACTGATGTGAAGAAATATTCAATATCTAGTACAGATTCTGAGTTATATCAATTCTTAATTTTGAGGTAATGGCTGCCGTCGAGAGTGCTTCAGAGTAAGCCCTTAAGTACGGTACGCATTTAGCGGGGAGGAGGTAAGGAAATTATGATGATCCATACAACAGAATATAGATGTCTGTACATAATACGTGATAATGGAGGCGGGTGGGGGTAAATTAGCATTTTTTGCTTGCCGTAGTAAATGAATGTTCTCTTTCAGCTTTTAATCATGCTTACACCATAAGAAAGGTTACGCTGCAAAAAATAAACAACAAAGTAGACGCACCTTTCAACCTAGTCGCAAAATGCAGTGTAATTTGCAATGTTGTTCGAACATTGCCGTTCGTTTAGTTATAACATTCGAATTTAAGTGCGCTTTGCGATATTGCGTATGTAACGGGTGGCAACTCAAATTTTGGATTTTATTTTTCTCGACAACAAACGAGCTCAGAGAGAAATGAGAGTGTTTGCTCTTTATTCTACAATTGTTGATTAGTTTTGCTCAAAATGCCGTCCAAACATCTAAAAACTAACTAGAATATCTAGAAACTGCACAGAAATCTCGGCAAAAGTATACAGTACAAGATTTTAAAAGTGAAATTTTGGGGCTTCGACTGTTTCCCAACTAACAATTTCAGTTTTATTCCAGCCGCAAATCATTCCTGGCGGCATTGTTCATAAAACTATACAGTTAATAAAATTATGTAGTTTTAAATTGATTTGCATGCACATAATTGGAGCATGGAAAAAGATTCAAAATTAAGGTTCAAATTTAGCTACACGATTCGAAAATAACATGTGACTCTATTTTTACACGTATTGAAAACATTAGATGTAATTTTATACGTAATTGAATTATTGCTAGCTTGGTTAAAAACAAAATTCGTTCAGTTGGCAAGTAATGGCTAATTTCATGAATAAATACTCTGATTCACGAGCATATTAGGGAACGCTTTACAGAGAGATTAATGTTCAAAAAAAAAAAAAAAAGTGAACATGTATATCACTAAAAAACATATTGATATTCTCTCGTTCTTGCTAATCAATTAATCTTCCGATTCTTGGAATCAAATAAAAATTTCACACTGTGGTTTAATTATTATATCTGTGTTGATATACCAAATATACCAACGGGATTTGTTGTTTGATTTTTAAACAATTACAAACATCCAACTGCACTGAGATTCCGGACCACTTCGTATGATATTGGGAAACGAATGACAGCTAATCGAGAGGATAAGGCAGCAGAAGAATCGGGCGCCATTGTTTCATTGGTTTTGATGCACGAACCAAGAAATGAACACGTTCATGCGAACGTCAATTTTTATTTATTGAAAATAGTGAGCGCTTCACTAAATTTTTACAGCACTATGCAAAAATAAATTGTAGCACTTATTTCAAAAAAATGCGTTTCCAAAGGTTTTTTAATGCTCGGTTCATGTGCATAGTTGAAAACTCAACTAATTTATGTGAGTAGAGTTGTGTATATTTCTAATTGACCTGGTTTACATCTCGTGTAATTTTCATATTTTTTTGCTGTTTACATCCAGAACTGTTTTGTCAACCTCCTCATGCTTCTTTAATTCCGAAATTTGTACAAAGTGGCCCACTCTACAGACGGTTGTGAAAACTAGTTCATAAAACCTTTATAAGACCATAAAGATTTTGAAAATGTTCTAGTGAAAGATGTTATAACCATTTGAGAACCTTTATAAAACCTTTTGGCCACCATGAAAACCAGCATACGGCCAAATGGCCACAGCTGTCAAACTTCACTGGGATATCGTGATTAGTTTTTGTTGTTCTGCTTTGTTCGATTCTCTGCTCTTCTGATTCTTTTAGCAGTAAATAATATCTAAGGAAAAAGTTTGTTTGATAACAAAACATACAAGACAAATTTAGTTTTTTTACAGCGTATCATGCTCCAGTGCGCATTTAATTGTATGGTGAAAATTGGCATGACAAAAGCCGAACATTACTGCGCCTGGGAAATTATGTGACTTTACAACAAAGAAAACAAAATTAAAACAAATAGGTTGGATAAATTAATCATGAATCATCTGCAAATTTCCTAAAAATTGGTCTCCGACGGACAGTTCATTTGCATTGCATTTAAATTTTGGTGCGTTTATTTTTCCAGATTTCAATTATTTTTTATATTTCAATAAGGCGACTGGAAAAATTACGGTTTTGCCATAAACCCAATTTATCTTCGCAATAACTATTTAAAAACTATTTCGGCATTTGATGATTTTCCTCAATGCCAAATTGCTGTTTAATTCATTTACTGGAAGTAAAATGGTTTTAAAATGATTGTTCAACTGACCCTAATAGGATAATATGAATCACTCCTAAAATGGCATTTCAAAACAGAATTTTACGAGTTCATGAAGTCGAAACAAAACCTTTGATAGGAGTTAAAGGAATCTGAGATAACAGGGTTTTCGTTGTAAAAAAGCAGTGTAGGTTCTCATAAACCTGACAAAACTTTGAAACCTATTGGCACCTCGAGGTGCCATAATAATACCAATTATCGTTAAAAAAGACAGGAGTTAAATTAAATTTTCAAGGACAAACCAAACGTTTTTGTTCGGGATATTGCAAATAGTTAACAAATATTTGTACGCAAAACATAACAGGGGGTAGGGGGGGGGGGGGCAATAATGTTATAAACATCTCTTGAAACATCATCTTGAAAAAAGTGATGGTTAAACCATGTTTACCCCTTAAGAGACACTAAATGATGATTACTCATAAATTAAATGAAACTTTTATGTAGGAAATTTGCTTAGCTTTCAAATGAAAGAAGAACATTTTGGCTGAATAATATAATTTTTGAATCACTGCCAGTGTAAGACTAACATGTACCAAAACATTAAAAGTTCAATAACTCCGTATACTTTGAGATTTAACCATATGCGCAGAACATTTTCTTTTCAAATATCATCTCCTGTCGCCCCTGAAAATATTTGCACTAAGGAACCAAACACCCGGTATAAGGAGATTTTCCACTATTCTGGACACAATCATTTCTAATACCAGTTATTAAATCTGGCAAACCATCAGACCTTCAAATTATAGAGGAATCGCAATCATTTCAAATATTACTAGAATGTTTGAAGCGTATCCCAAGTAACAATTTCAGTTCTATTCCAGCCGTATAGCACTCCTCCCGGCTTTGTTGATGACACTACATTCAAAACTGTTTTGTCCACCAACACCTCCTCTATGCATCTTCAAAGCCGAAATGTGTACAAAGTGGCCCACTCTATAGACGGTTGTGAAAACAAATTAATAAAACCTTTCTAAGGCCATAAAGATTTTGAAAATGTTCTAGTGAAATATGTTGTGACCACTTGAGAACCATCATTAAACCTATTGGCCGCCATCAAAACCAGCATAGGGCTGAATGGCCACAGCTGTCAAACTTCACGGCGATATCGTGGTTGGTTTTTGTTGTTTTGCTTTGTTGCTCTTCTGATTCATTCAACAGTAAATAATGGCTCAGAAAAAAGTTCTACTGTTGCGGGAAATTATGATTGATAGCAAAATATACAAAAGAAATTGAGTTTTTTTTTTATAGCGTATCATGCTCCAAATCATATGCGCATTAAATTTTATGGTGAATATTGGCACGATAAGAGCTGAAAATTAATGCGCCTTGGGAATTATGCGAGTTTACAACAACAAAAACAAAATTGAAAGAAATATATTCCGTAAATTAATCATGAAACTCCTGAAAATTGATGGAATTCAATAAGGTTATCTTAACGAATACCGAAGTTTGTCTCAGATCTACAGTTTAATTGTATTACATTCAAAATTTGGTGTATTTATTTTTCCACATTTCGATTATTTCATATGGGGGCGACCCCGGCGTAGTGGTTAACATCTATACCTCTCACGCCAAAGTCACGAGTTCGAATCTCACCCCTTAAAAAGTTACGAAAATGCCCAAAAGCGGTGTTTGCGTGACTACGACGGGAGATGAACTAGCCCGAGGCTGAAAATAATCAAGAAACAAAAAAAAAATTATTTCATATATTTCAATATGGCGATTGCAAGAAATCACAGTTTTGCCAAAAAAGCCAATTTATCTTAGAAATGGCTACTATAGAACTATCTGGTCGCTTGGTAGCTTTCCTCAATGCCAGTTAGCCGTTTAATACATTTACTGGAGGCAAAATGGTTTTAAAATGCTTTTTCAACTGACCATAATAAGATAATATGAATGAGTCCTAAAACGGCATTTCAAAACAGCATTTTAAGAGTTAATAAAGTCAAAATAAAACCTTTGATAGGAGTAAAAGGAATTTTAGAAGTCAAGGTTTTAAGATCGTTGTAAAGAAGCTGTGTAGGCTCTTATAAACCTGACTAAAATTTGAAACCTATTGGCATCTCTTGCTGCCATAATAAAGCCGAATTGATTTCTAGTGGCTTTCATAAAACTTTAATTAAACTTAATAAAGCTGGATGGTTTTGGCAATGTTACTTGGGATGTTTATCAAAAACTATTCAACCAGGTAAAACATCGGATTTCAAATAATCAACATGTTTTTATACTAAAGACTGTATTCGATGAAATTTGGACACACGCAATTGTTCGTTACTTTTTAGCGTGTGGGTAAAAATTATTGAAATTTAAACTGAATGTATTTCATTGTGTTGTGTCAATTGTGTAATGAGTTTCGTGAAAATCGGTCGAGTGATTTCAGTGATGGCTTCGAATGAAGAAATAGTGCGCCAACAAATTTTGGGCACTCACTTCGAAAACCCAAACGCTTCTCATCGATGGATCGGAAAACAGCTCGGAATCGCACATTCAACCGTATCTCATGTGATCAAAACGTTCAAGAACCGTAAGACAACCAAGCGTAAAAATGGTAGTGGCAAAAAACGTGGCACATCAAATCCGGAGCAGGCCAGGATGGTATTGAACCAATTTAAGCGTGGCAGCATTGTAAATACACCCTTCTTTTTTGGGAAATGCTCCATAAACTTTGGAAAAATGCTCCTTAGATGCGTTTGCCCGGTATAATGCAATCGGAGGTATTAACCTTCTGGTTAGCGCTTGCCGGTTGTTTTGACGGGTCTTAAGTTTCTTCAAGATTGTATAGCGGAGCTTTGCTCCGCAATCTTCTAGGTAGTTTTGACGGGTTTAAATTTCATTTTGACGAGTCTTAATTTCATTTTGAAGAGTCTTAATTTCGTTTTGACGGGTCTTAGTTTCGTTTTGACGACTCTTAAATTCAGAAACTTAAGACCCGTTAAAACTATACAATCTTGAAGAAACTTAAGACCCGTCGTAACATTCGGCAAGCGCCAACCAGAAGGGTAATACCTCTGATTGAATCTAAGTAGTTTTTTTCCAAAGTTTAAGGAGCATATCCGTAAAAAGAAGGGTGCATTTACCTTTTGCCATTTAAGCGTTATCCCAACATTTCGATCAGGGATGTTGCGAAAAAGGCGAAAGTTTCAGTTTGTTTTGGGCAGAAAACAATGAAACGGTCTGGATTACATGTGTACAAGGTCCAAAAGGCACCGAACCGGAGCGATAAACAGAACTCGGTGGCCAAACCTCGTGCAAGAAAACTGTACAGGGAGTGGCTCACAAAACCGTTCTGCATTGTGATGGACGATGAGACCTACATTAAAGCCGACACCAAACAAATGCCAGGACAGAAACACTATGTCGCCTTCTTTAAGTTGGCCGTTCCGGAGAGTGTACGGAAAAAGAAACTGCCGAAATTCGCCAAAAAATTCCTTGTCTGGCAAGCGATCTGCGGATGTGGCAAAATGAGTCAGCCCTTCATCACCTCTGGGACCGTCAACGGACAAATCTACAAGGACGAATGCCTCCAAAAACGACTTCTGCCCTTCTTGAGATCTCACGATGGCCCGACACTGTTTTGGCCGGATTTGGCATCTTGCCACCATGCCCGGCCCGTCTTAGACTGGTATAAAGATAATAATGTAGTTTTTGTATCAAAAGACGTCAACCCTCCAGGGCTGCAAAATGGTGAGTAGACAACTGGGATGGAGCGTGCGTGCGTTCCCGCAACATAGCTATGGTCCTCACAAGTTCCTACCTCATGCTTCCACGGGTCAAGAGATGACAAAGACCGCCAGCTAAGGGTTGCGTACTTAGCTGGTAGTGCAGCCTGGGCACTGTTGTCCTTCTGACTTCAGCTAGATTGAGGAGGTGCGTGCCGAGCGACTGTCCACCAAGGAGGTGCGGCTCAAACAGCGTCTGTCCTGGCATCCAGCGGTTGAGTAAGAAATGCTGTATCGAGACAACTATACATTAGGTGGCAGCCGCACCAAAGCGATGTAGGCAGCGTGACCTCGGTAAAGTAGCATGCTAAAATCTTACCCTACCACGAAAAATGGAAGTATTCTTTATACCGTATATAATTTCAGATCATCCATGGCACTCCCAAGTATTGTATAATAATTTTGAATTGTTTTCTTCCCCCGTGGCTATGATAATGCAAGTTCGTTTACAATTGCAGCAGGATCAGCAGACATGCAGGCATTACAAATATGATTGTTATTATCATTTTATATTATAACATCCCTTCGCAATATTTTTTTCTTCGCATTTGCATCGTTGTAAGTTTTGGCCCATCTAACTCACGTTGTGTATTTGAAAAGATGGGATGGTTTTTATATTTTTTAGAGAGAGGATTATGTACGACAAATTCTACAAAAAAAATTCTTCGTCCAAAATAATTAATTCAAAAACTAACATTGCTTATGATCCTATATTTTCTATTATGGAGAGTGTGAGCTGTTTAGTGGAATACCTGTAGCTGGAAGGTGGGAAGAATGATTGGTGGTTTCCATTTGGTTCCAACTACCTTTATTGCTTGTGTGCGGACTTCTTCAGTGTCGTGTACTAATACTCGACTACTACTCGACAGTCGAGTATTGGTACACGACACTGAGGAGGTCTGCACATTGTGGACGAGGTGCGCGTGTCTGTCAGGATGGGCGGTGGGGGTGGTTGGAGTTGGATGGAGATTACTAGTCACTCTTCTTATTTTCTAGCTATATTTTCTATTTTACAGACAAAAGGAATCATTTATCGTCCCAGTAGGAAAAAAGAGTTATCGAGGAATTTCCTGTCGTTTAGTTAAAAAAAAAATTTCTCGTTTTGGATTTATTGAGTTTCTGTTTTTGGGCAGTAATAATACTCATATGAAATTTATCTCGCATTATTGTTTGCTTAAAATTTCTTTGCTATTTTGCTAGGCTGCCAGGTGATCAACTTTATTTCATTATATCGCGTTGGAATTTTCGTTATTTTAGAGTTTCAATCATCTAAGATCGCAGCGGAAGAGGCAAATAGCGGCATTTAATTGTTATATGTACATTATGTAGTATTTCTTTACAACATCGTATTATTTCCATCCAACAATAAATTAAAATTTATAAATGTTAGTCTTGTAAAATTTCAATAGATTTAACAAACTTTTTCAGGATACCTCAAATCAAGATTTTGTTGAATTGCTGCTATCGCTGAAAACGAACAAAAACGTGCTTAAACGCGGAACCACAGAACTCTACACTTTAACATTTTACAACATTTCTTGCATTTCAGGATCAACCGAATGAAGATCATATATTATAGATACGAATGCTTGTAGTATTTTTCATTTACATAAATATATACACTATTATATAAATATTTCATGGGAATGGGAGAGACCATCAGGGCACCCGATTGAAGCACTCTGGATGGGGAGAGTGGGAATGCCAACTCTCCATTGCTAACAGTTTGTGAATAGAGGGCGGGCTCTTCTCCCCGCCCATTGGGGCATCCTCATGTTAGATAGCTCGCTCTTTTGACCAATTGTTCAATCTTGTTGTTGGAAGGAGATTCTTTATATCCCTGTGGATACGTATAAGTGATGTTGCATATCGATCCACCCAACTCCTTTTTGGCCCTTCATACAATGGCATGATTAGGATAATCAGTGGTTATTAAAGCTTGATCGAGTCTAACATAGAGGAGAGCCCATTGCTGTCGGACTTAGTTTCCGTGCTACAATGGGTGGTAGTACATATCATACATCATAAAAAACCCCCCCACCACCCCCGAACCTCCCCCAACCCAAAAAAGAAGGGCAAGCATGAAGGCAAAGCTTGTTAAAACTCCAAACCAAATAGAAAAAAAACTGGAACTAAAAAAAAGATGGTTAAAAGTAAAGAAGCAAGTCAGTCCTACAATTCCCAAAAATTGATGCAAAGGGTCAAGGCAAAGGTACGGGCATTTGAGTTGGGAGAAGAGGTTCAATAAACCAATGATGTCAAAACTTAACCATTTAGTAGTACTTTATTTCCAGAAAGTTTGAAAAGAATCGGGCTCAAGGAAAATTTGTCGTGACCTATTTTGTGTGTCCAAATTTCATCGAATACAGTCTTTACTGCGTATAAAGACAATGGGTCAAGAAGTTAAACCATGTAGGTATGCTAAGTTTTATCCGCTTGGTTGTGTTGAGGCATGCCGACAAAGTCTGTACGGATAATTTGCAGACACCCTGTAGAGCAGTTAATGTCACCTCAGGAGTTCCACAGGGATCTCATTTAGGTCCTCTTTTATTTACTCTTTTTGTTGATGATGTTTATCTTGAGTTAAATTATCTGAACGTTACTATCTGTGCTGATAATATGAAACTGTACATAGAAATCTGTAGCAGGTTAGATTTGCAACATTTTCAAAGTTAAATTGATGTCTTCTACGAATGGTGTGTTGAAAGCCTGAATGGTGATATTAATATTAAAAAGTGTAACATTCCACGTGTACTCTAGGAAATCAGTAAATTGAAAGATGCAACAAAATTAGAGACTTTGGAGTGATTCTTGGTTCCTTTGTAGATAATTTCAATGCAACCATTCTCGAGGCAAATAATATGTTAGGATTCATCAAAAGATTCAGTTATCATTTAAAGGATCCATAAACCATCAAAACACTTTATGAAGCGTACGTAAGATCTATTCTCGAATATTGCTCTGTTGTTTGGGCTCCATACCAAGAAACATGTCGTATAGAATCTGTACAAAAACAATGTTTGTTATTTGCTCTTAGAAAACTAGCCTGGAATTCATTTCCTATTACTTCGTATGAGTCTCGTTGCATGTTAATTGATATTGAATCACTGAAGAAAAGACGAGAAATGTCTATGATCTCTTTTGTTAATAATGTTATCTCGCAGCGTATAAATTCTGCAAAGCTTTCAGAAAGTTTGAACTTTTATGCAACCTCACGCATTTTAAGAATTAGGAATTTATTTCATGTAAGCTCTCAGAGAAAAATTTATACTAAGAATAGACCAATCAATAGAATGATGAACTATTATAATTAATTTTGTGAAATAATTTATGGAACTATGCTTAAAGCAACATTAAGAAAAATATTGAGTTCAAGAGTTCTACCTCGTAGATACTAAGCCACCTTGAATAAATGTAAAAGAATCTCTTCTTATTTAGCATTTCAAGCTTATTGCTTGCTCTCAACTTAGTGTTCTAAGTGCACTTCCACAGTTATTAATTGGGAGCTTTCGATGCCAGGTACCATTTTGCATTAGTATGATTGTGTGGCAAGTACAATCATACGCTATGCCCAGGGAGTCGAGAAATTTTCCCTAACGAAAAATGCCTAGACCAGACCGGGAATCGAACCCAGCCACCTCCAGCATGGTGTTGCTTTATAGCTGCGCCTTTACCGACTGAGCTAAGGGAGGACCCGACTAAAGTATATGTAGTCTAAAATGATTGAGAGAAGATCGAGGTAGGCTCTGCGTGTGGACGGACGTCAAGTTTTATTGCTCGGTGGCATTTTTTTTTCGCTCTTCAGAAATATGAAAATCGATAGTTTTTAGTGAAGAAATTCAGTTCTCTTGTTACTGAGAGTAAATTGATGTATTGTGAGACGATCGGTTGCTGTTTTGTCTGAAAATTGTTTGTTATTTTGCACTGCTACGTACGAGTTGGTTTTCAAGCTTCCGGAAGTGTCTGGTGGAAAAAGGATTAATTTATTGGCGTGATAGTAGGATGGATCAGATCAGTGTGATTTTAAAAAGTGCATTGAACCTTTAGATGAGTCTGAGTTACATTCGTGTTTGTGACTACTGCCTGCAAGAGTAACAATGTTGCATCCCCGTAGACGATCCATTGCTTCACGCATCGATCAGTTAAGTATTTTTTGGTATCCACCTGTTACCTATAATCTTACTGTTTTATATTTATTAGAGGTGACCTATTTGCCTCTAATCATACTGTTTTATTCCTGTCTAATTTGAACTCCATAATAAGATGTCTTTAGTACTGCTTGGTTGATGGTTCCAGAATATTCGCAGTGATAAGTCACTCTGGAAGTGTTAGAAAATGATGTACTGTGCTGTAAAGATGGAATCTCCTATCAAATATTTTATTATTCGGTGAAATTTCCAAGAAAAAAATCAAAATGAAACAAATCGCCAACACAGACACTTTCTATTTGATGATCAGTCATTGGTCAGTCAGTTTACATTATTTATTCAAAAAGATTTCTTGCTTTCTCGCAAATTTGGCCAATGTATTATTTTTAATCGATGAAACAAGGGGTTAATCGTGTTTTGGGGTGCCGGAAGAAGTTAACCTGTGTGTTTCTTTTTTTCAACATGTCTGTCAAACCAAATTTTGCAAGTTATGCTTATTGGCAGCCAGCTGCAAATGATGTAAACATGCGTTTGAGTAGTTCCAGAAATTACGGAAATTTGTCTTGTTGTGGTTAGGTATTTGAATATGTCGTAGTGTGTCTCTGAAGGTATTTTCTTCACTGTGAAAATAGTTATAAAATGTTTTTGAATGATTCGAAGAAAGTTAAATCAACATACTTCCTAATACAAAGAAATTAGCTTCAGATTTCTCATGAAAATTGATGAAGGTTTTATTTATTTATTATTTAAGTTGATCTTATATCACCTTTATCTTCCCATTTTTCAGATTTGCGTCAGCGTGGTGGGCAATAGATATTTTCATGCTTATTTACTCTGTATCCTGGTTGGACAGTTATTACTTCCCAAATAGCTTTTCATAAGCAATCGAAATAAGAGTGATGAAGTAAGTCTCATACCAGCTTCCAGCGTGCAATCTACGGATGATTGATTTACTAACGCAACGCATACGCAACGTGCCCTTACCTATCAAATAAAGGGTGATACGGTCAAAATTTGGTCAAGGGAAAACGCGTGTAAATCGGTGAAATCGTTTACTTAAAAAATCAAATTAAATTTCTTCTTCAAGTTCAATTAGTATAAAATTCAGGAAAAATATTCAGTTAGGCTTCCGCTTTTCCAAATCCGAATTGCCGGGCCTTACGCTTGACCCCTGCCATCAGATTTTGTACAGCCACCTTGTCCACCTTCTTCGCCGCAGAAAGCCAGTTTGCCTTGAACTGCTGCTCGTCCTTAGCAGTTTTTTTGGTCTTCTTTAGGTTCCGCTTGACTATAGCCCAGTATTTCTCAATTGGGCGGAGCTCTGGCGTGTTGGGAGGGTTCTTGTCCTTGGGAACCACCTGCACGTTGTTGGCGGCGTACCACTCCATGGCCTTTTTACCGTAATGGCAAGATGCCAAATCCGGCCAAAACAGTGCGGAACAACCGTGTTTCTTCAGGAAAGGCAGCAGACGTTTATTCAAACACTCTTTCACGTAAATTTCTTGGTTGACAGTCCCGGAAGCTATGAAAATGCTGCTTTTCAAGCCACAGGTACAGATGGCTTGCCAAACCAGATATTTCTTTGCGAACTTTGACAGTTTCGTGTGCTTGAAAATATCTGCTACCTTTCCTCTTCCTTTTGCCGTATAAAACTCCTGTCCCGGAAGCTGCTTGTAGTCGGCTTTGACGTAGGTTTCGTCGTCCATTACCACGCAGTCAAACTTCGTCAGCATCGTCGTGTACAGCCTCCGGGATCGCGCTTTGGCCGTCGTATTTTGTTTATCATCGCGATTTGGAGTCACTACCTTCTTGTAAGTCGATAGTCCGGCTCGTTTTTTGGCTCGATGCACGGTTGTAGACGATACACCCAGCTTATTTGCGGCATCTCGGAGAGATAGGTTAGGGTTTCGCTTGAAACTACCGGCAACTCTCTTTGTCGTCTCAGCGGCTTCCGGTTTTCGATTTCCCCCCGATCCAGACTTCCTGGCTGTCGACAAACGTTCCCCAAACACTTTAATTACATTTGTAACGGTTGATTTGGCAACTTTTAGCGATTTTGCCAACTTTGCGTGCGAGTAGCTCGGATTTTCGCGATGCGCGAGCAAAATTTTGATACGCTGCTCTTCTTGCTTGGACGGCATTTTGACAACTGAAGAGTGAATTCCAAAATCAAAATAGGAGCAACATTCTACACACACACACCTTCAAAATGAGGGGTGTTCAGGTTTTTTAAATGCAAAATTGAAAGAAATACGTCAAGTTGATATTGACCAAATTTTGACCGTATCGCCCTTTATCTCTATTTAGAAACACAACAACTTGTATTTTGATTAATTGAGTTTGGAGTTTAATGTGGCTATATTCCTCATCGTTCCCTACAAATTATTTTGAGAGGCCACCCTCAAACTATAATTTAGAAAACTTTGAAATTAATTCCTTCTATACAGTTCATTCCAAGTACCATGTTTGTCCTAAATCAGTTAATGAAACTTCTGATTTTGATGTGATTTTGAACATAAAAAGGTTACTGCTATTCATTTTGATGGAAGGTTTGTGTTGAACTCACACCATGAAACTCTCTTATCTTTAAATATTTGTGATTTCCTGAACCAGCTAGAATTTGTGAAAATTCTTCAAGTTTCACAATGTCAATCGATCAAATGTTCTATTATTCGTAAGGAACACTTAACTTCGTGAAATTTCCAGAATATAGAGAATAAACCTAAATTGACAATATGTTAAGGTAATTTAATGTTGCAGTCCGAAAAATCTGATAAGTTCTCTTTCAACGATGCCCCCAACGACCATATAAATAAATGTTTGTTCTGTACACCAAACAGGGCATTCTGTTTAACTATTCTCTCCGACTACTCATTTCCCTTTTCCTTTGATATCTACTGAAGGCTAGGTGGGTTCCCCGTGTTTTCTTAAGGCAGATACCAAATCCTCCCAATCTCCAACGGTTGCATGGACGTGGCCAGGTGAGCGATCGAGGAGTGTATTTGTGGAGAATATTGCGTGAAAAAAACGTATCAGTAACTGGTTCCGTTTCATGGTGACATGCAATATCTTCAACGAATTATTCCTCATCGTAGCTCCATCCACGAGCTGTGCAAACGTCCATGCCAATGCTAATGTATATGTAGTCTAGAATGATTGACGAAATAAATAAATAAATATACGGATGTGCAAAAATAAATCGTCTATTCAATACGACGAATAAAATTTATGGTAAAAGTTAAGTGAAGGAGTGTCTGCAAAAAAAAGTTGCTACTTTTGATCAAACAGTGTGAAAACCTAGAATATATTGGCTTTATCCTGCTTTCTGCCATTACTGTAGAGATGCGCTAGTGTGGAAAAAATGGAACAATGTCGTGTTTTTAATAGAGAAAATTAATGCACCAAACTGCCTAGTAATTCGTCCTATCGAAAAATTCTCGGCTTTGACGAAGCCAAAGCTGATAAAACAACGTATTCCAGCGAATAGTGTGTAGTGCTATCGGAAAAGTTACTATCCAATGAAAAATCAAGAAACTCTAAATAAAAATAAAAGCAAATCCTTTACTTTGCTTAAGAATGGAATAACCTAAAAAAAATACAATATGGTCTTTTTAATTGTTTGGAACAGTCCGGTATTTTAGAATAGAAAACAATTTTATCGCATTATTCATTAAAAGTGTTTATTCACTAAAATTCATTTTTCAATTCATTCATTAAACAAAACAAGCACAGTATTTTCTGCAAAACAAACCTACATTCTGCAGTTATAATAAAAAATTGGTCTAAAACTTCACCTTCAATTACTGCGAACCTCATTTAATTTCCCATCATTTCTTTTGCTGCAGAGACGTACCATTAACCTTTTTCAACTCATCTTTATGGGATTCGACATAATCTCTTCCCTTCCAAACACCTCACCAGTAGCTTCTTCCATACTTCCCCGGTCCTGGAAATTAAAAGCACACGCGTGACATGTGATAGGAATTTTAATGGAAAATTTAAATGGGAAATTATTCAAATAGCTCATTTTTTTCGCCCATTCCCATTTGCCAGCTCTGCGTCTGTGTCAGCTCGCGAACAAAACCATTGCTAGATCCTTGTTTTACTACAACATGTATCCTACATTCGCCTTTGTCTCGGAAAAGAAAGGTAAATTACTCGAAAGGGAATAGGTAGGTAGCTACATGGCTGCGGACCAGGTTCCGGGAAAAAGTTATTACGCTTGGCAAATGGAAATAAGCTACAACCTCCGACCATGGATGAGCAATAGAAAGCATTTAAAATTTAATGACTGAATTTACTGCATCCGTCCAGAAACCGTCCGCGCATGAAAGTTTGCATTCAAACGCTTATTGCGTCAGCGAACACGGGAAATATTAAAAATAAAAAACGATTCACAGTTTGATGATTCAATTCTGAAGCATCGTCAATCGAACACAATTGCCAGGAATGGCTTCCCGCTTCAGTGCTTCACCGGAAAGGGCCCCATAAAATACACACCGTCGGTTGACTCTTCGGTTGCACTCATTGGAACCGAACTCCTTGCCGGCCATAAAAACCTTAAAGTGTCACAACTTGAAGCGGTGCACTCAAAGTCGTAAAAATGTTTTCCACCCGAGAAATTAGCACAAACGAAGTCATCGTTCTTAGGGATTGCAAATTTTTAAGACCCGGATCATAAATCGAACTTTTTCCACAGCAATTCGTTCGCGAAGAAGTCTTGTTTTAAAATTGCTATCAAATTGAATTGCACTATATTTATTTTCAGCTTTTAATTGAGAGGCCAGCAATGGCAGGCATCCCGAGTATTTCGTCCATTGAATCACTATCATCTAGATCCTTTTGAGTTGTTTCTCTTCTTCAAAATTACCCGCCTCTACTTCTGGTTGGAACTCTCTATCGGTTTCATCGTCACACTCCCTTGCTCAAGTAAATGTAACGTACGTCATACATATTTACATACTTGTCTGATTTCAGCAGCCCATATCCTTTTATCAGCCGACAACAAAGAAGGGAAGTCTTGGAAACCGTTGTCACCTTTGAACCTTAACCACTTCCACCTGGCAGTAAGTAAGTAACTGATAAACTTGTGAAATGAAACCTTGCCTGCCTGAGAGTCACAAATGAAAATATGTGTATGTATGTATGTATGTGCGAAGAAAGACGTCGTGCCTTGTGCTGCTGTTTGAATTGATTGAATTTCATGGAAACCACCGCAAAACCTTTGTGCGTAAGGCTGGTAGGAAAATCCCTCCCATCCGTCCCCCATCTGGGTAAACCGAATCAAGTGCCTACCTCGGCGCGCACCCTTGGTTATCATCACGATAATGATGAAGGAAGCTGCAAGCTGTGGGGATTCAATTTAATTTTCCGATTAACTCGCAAAACTTGCCGCTGGAAAGCGTTGCTCGTGAATCCCATCCCAGGAGGATTCGAAAACTGTGTTTCCGTGAAGCCTTTGTGCGGGCGACGACAACATCGCTACAGCCAGCATCGAGAGCTAAACTTACAATCTGCTGATTTATGGGATTTCACGCGTTCGTGTTGTGCCAGGAAGAGGGAAAAATAGAAGCACAAAAAAAAGGAGGGTCTGCCGTCGGGGATTCACTTCGCCCACCAGCCGGATTTGCGTTGACGAAGGTCGTGCTGCGGAAAAATGAAGCCAAGGGGTTCAATTTCCGCCTATTAACACGTTCCCTTCAAGACGGAGGACTTAGGAAATCGGGTTTAAGGGAAATGACGAGCGCCTTCAACGGGACGGTTTGATGGATTGCAGATTAGTCCTCATAAATAAAAGTGCTGATGAGCTCTTTTCCATCAACCTTCGAATTTAGGACCTGGGATTATCCAATGAAAGGGCGTCGGTATCAATCTCATACAAAACCTCACCAACCGTAGCCAAATATTCGACCGAATACGTTGATCGTTCTCTCCACACTATTGACAGCACAAAGTCTTTGAAGAGTCTACACAAATAAAGTCAAACAACTGCCTGTCAGTCATGTTTACCAATGTCTATTGTTTTGCGGAAACACACTAAGCTTCAACTGCAGCCAAAATGCAAATCTCCGAGACAACACATCAGTCGTCCAATCCTTACTCAAATATGACGACAAACAGGATCCTTCCCCAGGCAGTAGCCGTGGCGTCATCATCGGTTAAGTTGTCCATCCCAGCTACAGGCCTCAAAGACTCTTCCCAACCGTTTTCATCGCATTCGTTCGACAGGCATGTTCAAATATAATGCAACAGCTTAAAATGTAAGCATGTCAGAAAGGCTTTACTCTTTCCGATTGTCATGTTACCTCTGCTGGCGGTGAAGAATTGGAGGGAGGGTGGGAATTTTGATGTGATACTGCTCACATCCTGTGGTCGAACCGGCCGGTTTTCCACCTAGCCAAACGATGCTCATGACTGAACTGGCAGCAGCATGGAAATAGGAATCCCTTGTCCTTTGTTTTACCAGCCGATGGACAACATCATCATCATCATCATCATCATCGTGGGCTTTGATTGTCCAGTTTTGGTGCTGTAGGAAGTGACTGGAAAATTCCTTGAGCCTTGTCTAGAAATCGTTCGCTGATATTTGCTTGGTGGCATATTTTGGGATGATATAATGAAATAATTAAACATTTGTGGACCTAGCCGGTGGCTTGTGAACGATTGGGTTTCGATGGATTAATACATGAAGTACATTCGGAGATGTTTTGGGGAAGCATTTAACTTGAGTTCTTGAAAAAAACAACTACATAGGCTGGTTCGAAAAGTACTTGGTTAGCCAAAAAGTTTTGAAAGTGACATCTATGGAGCAGTAGAAAAACCAAAAATATTACGCCATTTTAAGGTCTGTATCCGCAATAATCTGGACACCTCAAAACTTGAATAAAACATAAATGTCCCATTATATTTCCATCGTAGTTGTTTATTTCAGATTCATGGGATGTGTTTTAACAATTCGTGAAGACAAAACATAGTTATTCGGTATTTGCATAAAATTTTCGAACTTTGCGCTTAACTCCGTCCATTAGGGTTTGCACAGACTCTTCAGAAATCGTAGAAGCCGTCTTTGTCCAAATTTGCTGGAAGTGTTTGATGTCTTTGATTCCTTGCTTCTTTTCAGAAAGCTTCCACTTCATCAGAGCCCAATATCTCTCGATTGGTCGTAGCTCTGGGCAATTTGGCGGGTTTGAGGTTTTTGGTACAATGTTCACTTGATTTGCTTGGTACCACTGCATCACAGTTTTAGCATAGTGGCATGATGCCAAATCGGGCCAGAACAAAGGTTTTTCTTTGTGACTTTTGATGAAGGGTAGCAATCGCTTCTGCAGACACTCTTTCTGATAGATCTCCTTGTTGATTGTGCCTGTAGTGACGAATGATTTACTCTTTTTGCCACACGTGCAAATTGCTTGCCACACAAGGTATTTTTTGGGAAATTTCGATGCCTACTTCGTTCTGAAATGCTCAGCTGTAGCATTTCTGGCCATAACAGAATAAAAAGCCAGCCCTGGAAGCTGCTTGAAATCCTCCAGGACATAAGTTTCATCGTCCATAACAACGCATGAAAACTTCGTCAAATATTCGCAGTACAAATGTCGAGCCCGTGATTTTGCTGCCAAGTTCTGTTTGTCGTTGTGATTTGGAACTGTTTTTACTTTATACGACGTAAGTCCCAAACGTTGTTTGGATTTTTGGACAAAACCAGGTGACATCCCTATTTTACGAGCCACCGTTCGAATGGAGAGATTTGGGTTTTTCGTTAATATCCTTTTCACCTTTCGGTCCAAGACAGGATCAGCGCGTCCAATGTTTTTGTCACTTCTCGGTTTCCTCTCCACCGTCAAACGTTCCGAAAATGATTTGAGCACATCGTGAACAGTGGATTTAGGCAAATCCAATGTTTTTGCAAGGTCCCGTATTGATAAGTCAGGATTTGCCGTACGCCCGTACAAAACTCGCTCGCGCACTTGTTTTTCTTTCGTCGCCATCTTGAATACTAAACATGAAATGTAAACATCAATCATAGTCTTTTTCATCATAGACTCTCAGCTATACCACAGTGAAATTTTTCATTCCAACGTGCAATGTTTCAAAAGTTACAATGATTTGAAGGAGTCCGGATTAATGTGGATACAGACCTTAATATCTTGTTCAAAATATTCCGCAACGATTGGGTCAAGATAGACATGACCAACTAAACCGAACCTCCCGAAGGCTTAGGACTTAATGCCTTTTTTTTAGTTTCTAGTAATGTATTTATTTTTTGTTATTCTCAGGAGTGCTGAGTGAAACCGAGAAAGTGGATCTTCTCTCATTTTTCAAGGACACGGTACGTCAGAAGTTTATACGGGAAGACTACGCCGAACTCCTTCAGCTAGCTTTGATGTGTCTTGGGGACAAACTTGGGGTGCACTTCATCACGCGAGATGGATGGTAAAAGCCATATATGGACTAACAATGTACCTGCTTCGATCTGAATTGACTGTGGATTCAGAATATGAAACTAATCTGCTGCGTTTCCTACTTTTTGTAGTGCGAATATACTTAAAAGGGTGGTACAAGGCGCCATCAGCGCCATCTGCGCCATCAAATGATTTGAAATTTGTTGAACGTTTGAGGACCTACGGTGATGAGGAAATCAGTCAGACTACATAAAAAAAAAATCACAAATCACTTGTGGAGTTTGTCGGACATCAATGTTTGCTTGGCGCTTTTCGACGATACAGTCGATAACAACGTGAAGAAGGAAATGCTTGCTAACTTTCAAAACAAAGTGATGGTAAAACTATGAAAAGAGTTAAAAAGTTCAATCCCAATTCGAAATTACAAGATTTTGTTAGCAACGTTAATCCAGACATCTTGCTTAAAGAAGATCCTTCAAATTGTAGGCAAAAATGAGTACGAGCAACAGTTTGTGCGTGATAAATGACCCCGCAGAACTTTTCACCCACCCGAAACCCCCCATAACAACGCCTTTTCTAAAACCACTATTTGAAACCCCCTATTTAAGCGATTAACTCTACGACTGGTAGGAGACTTGAACGAGTATGCTCCAACTTCTGAGCCTGAAAAATATGAAATGATATTGGTGGTAGCTAAAAATAGAAAGCTACAAAATAATTCCCTTAAGACCTCTGATGTTGAATATTTTAAAACGTTAAATAGTAACTAGGTTTATTATTTTATTGATGATGATGATGATATAATACTACCATCTATTGTAGCAAGGTAACTTCCCATAGCAGTGGAATAATCTGAAAAACGATTTGATCAGGATTCTATTATTGTTTGTGATCATCAAGCTCCTGTATGAAGGGCCAAAAACGTCTGGCCGGGCCCGTAAGCAAATACACTTACGCGAAACCCGCGAATATAGGGAAAAGAATCTTCTTTCAAAAGCAAGGTCACACAGACAGCACTAGAATCCAGCCCTCGTTTGACAGAATAAACCCAATAGATGGGGTCGTAGAGCCCGCCCTCGTTCCGCAAAATGTTAACAATAGGGAGGAGGCAGTCCCATGCTCCCTATCCAAATCGTTTCGCTTGGGTGCCCTGATGGTCCCTCTCTTTCCCCGTTATGTGTTATTTAATATTTAGTATATTTTGTAAACGAATGTATCAATATCCATCTAGTCATGGAAAAGCTGATAATAGAATAGATCATTCCAAATATCTGAAATAGAACTTCAATAAAAGGTATTATTTTATAAGACATGTTGCAATATTTTTCTTTATACTGTTCTAGTAACATTTCAAAGATAGCAATTGGAGTGATCGAAGAGTCCGGTTTGATGACCTCTAAAACAATGGCCCATCTTACCATAATACCACTAAATACAATATTAAAATATAATCCTACATTGCTTGTAAGCACATGCCAGTCTTTTATGAATATAGTAGTTGAAGTTTAGAAGTGCAATTTTAAATTAAATGTTATGCTGAAATGCTGAAAAACAAATTGAGCTTTTGATGCCGGTCATGATTATACATAGCATTTCAATTTCATCTCCCCCAAAAAACCCCCCCTTCACACCTCACCCCTCTCCCCCCTCTTCCCCATTAAACTAGGTTTATTATTTTATTATACATAAACTATTTCAGCGAATATATAAGAAAATTCAAAACTTCTAAAATTGTGTATTCCATTAACTCAGTAAATTTCGAATGTCTCAGCAAGCTTTGAAGATAGACCGTTGCTTTTTTCGGCAAATTTATTTGTCATAAATGTTTTCATATTTTTATTGTATTAACTTCATAATAGCATTTTGTTGGGTACACTTTTATATGAGTGAATATTGTAAATTAGCAATATAATCATCGTTTTCCAAAATTATAACAATTGTGACGAAATAACTGACTCGAATTCAACTGTGACATTTTTTTCTCTATTAGTTTGGACCATGAAAAATTTGTGAAAAATATAAAAGGTATAGTTTTTGTTAGATATTTATTAACTAGAAACATTTGTTTGATTTTTGGTATGAAAATGGGATAGTCCCAAAAGTTTCAAAACTATTAAATAAGCGACCTCTAAACAGCATTTCACAAGATTGTCGTCATAAGTTTTGTGGTTACACCCTTAGCTATCATTTGGAAGGTGAGCCTCCAGGTTTTCTGATAAAAAAAATCATTTTGGGACACCCTAATATCCATGCAAAGGTGGAAAAACTATGAAAGGAGTTTTCTCCTTCATTTTCAACCGTTCACCGACGGGTTTTGGAGTTTAAGCGTAGCCGTTCAAGCGTTGAAGACGATCCACGCTCAGGACGTCCAAAAGGTGCATCAACACCAGAAATCATAGCGAAAATGCGAAAATATGATTTTTGAAGATCATTGAACGACCATACGCATCTCACATTGAACAACATGGCATATTTTGGGTTTCAAAAAATGGTGTGCACAATATGTGCCGCATTTGCTAACAATACAACAAAAACACGTTCGAATGCGACTGTCTGAGCAACATTTGGAGCAATTTCGAAAGGATTAAAAGGATTTTATGCGTCGATTAATCACTATGGATGAGACTTGGGTCTACCACCATGATCCTGAATCAAAACAAGAGGCTAAAGTGTGGCGTGAACCAGGCACTTCGGCTCCGAAGCGTGTTCAGAAATCGGCCAAGAAGGTATTAGCGTCAGTTTTTTGGGATGAAACATTTGTGAAAAAGACTCGAATTGCATAGGACAAATATAAAAATATCATCAAGACAATGCACCTGCTCACACAGATCAAAAACCCATCGCGAAAATCAGTTAATTGGGGTACGAATTGTTGCAGCATCCACCTTATTCGCCAGATTAAGCTTCTGGCTGACTCTGGCTTCTGCGGCGTCCAGACTTCTTCGAGTACTCGACACTGAAGAAGTCTTTAAGCCGCAGCCCTAGTAACTTTGCCAAAACCATCCTGCTTTATTAGGTTTTATAAAAAGTTTTATCAATGCCACTAGAAATCAGTTTGGTTTCATTATGGCACCACGAGCTGCCAATAGGTTTCATATTTAAGTCAGGTTTATGATAACCTACACAGCTTGTTAGCAACGATCTTGAAACTTCGTTTTCTCAATTTCCTTTCACTCCTATCAAAGGTTGTATTTCGACTTTATGAACTCATAAAATGCTGTTTTGAAATTCCGTTTTAGGACTCATTCATATTATCTTTTTATGGTCAGTTGAAAAAGCATTCTAAAACCATTTTGCCTCCAGTAAATGCATTAAACGACAAATTGGTAGTGAGGGAAGCCACCAAATAACCAAATAGTTTTAAAGTGGTCATTGCGAAGATAACTTGGCTTTATGGCAGAATTGTGATTTTTTTTCTAATCGCCATATTGAAATGTACGAAATAATTGAAATGTGGAAAAATAAATGCACCAGATTCTAAATGTAATGCAAACGAACTGTAGATCAGAGACCAATTTCTGCCTTTTTTTAGATAACCTTATTGAATTCCATCTATTTTCGAGAAATTCATCATTAATTTATCGAACATATTTGTTTTAATTTTGTGTGTGTTGTTGTAAACTCGCATAATTTCCGAGGCGCATAAATTTTCGGCTCTTATCGTGCCAATAGTCACCACAAAATTAAATGCGTATATGATTTGGAGCATGATACGCTGTAAAAAACTCAATTTGTTCTGGATATTTTTCTATCAAACAAAATTTCCCGCAATACTAAAAGAAACCAAAGAGCAGAGAATCGAACAAAGCAAAACAACAAAAACCAACCACGATATCACAGTTAAGTTTGACATCTGTGGCCATTTGGCCGCATGCTGGTTTTCATGGCAGCCAAAAGGTTTTATGAAGGTTCTGAAGTGGTCATAGCATCTATCACTAGAATATTTTCAAAATCTCTATGGTCTTATAAAGGTTTTAAAAAATTGACGGTTGTGAACGTCTATCGAGTGGGCCACTTTGTACAGATTTTGGCTTTAAAGAAGCATAGAGGTGGTTTTGGTAAACAAAACAGTTTTGAATGTATTTTTATCAACAAAGCCGGGAGGAATGCTATACGGGTGGAATACAACTTAAATTGTTACTTGGGAGTCAAAATAGGCCTATCTGCCAAAAGATAAGCTTTCTCGAGTGGAATTTAAAGGAATTTGGTCAGGTTTACTAGTGACAATTTAAAACAAGTGTTTCAATGTTTTATTTTTTGTTTTAAAAAAGTGATTAAATGAAGTGTTAGTTTTAAATTTTCCTAGTTTCCTAATAAATTCAAGCCATTCTACGCTGTGTCGATCTAAAAATATCGATATTGCCTGGGTTTTGACAGTATTTCTCACTTTTCCAGAACAGAAGCCGCCATCTTGATTCCCAAAACAGCGTAAGACATCATTGTCTAGCCTTTATTGACTTTTCTGATACAATATTAGGGGTATTTGACAGTATTTTCTCTATTTCCAATATCAGGATCTGCCATCTTGGATTCCATTTGCTCCATTCGATTTGATGGCCAGGATCTTGAGATTCAGCTTGTACAAGATATTCATGTGCACAAAAGCGCCGCATAGTGAGCAAATTCTGGACTACTATTCACCAACTGAAAGGCCTTGATCTACAGAACAACATTGTTGAAGGCAAAAACTTTCCATATGGCCAGGATCTTGAAATATTCCATGTTGGAACTAATACACTCAGTAGCAAAAAAAAGCCAAGCAAAATTTTGCTTCCTAAAGGGTGTCCACGGTGAAATTGCCACACACAAAATTGATTCGCAAAATTCGAGTTTTCATCCGATTGCCATCAAATTTTCAGGGATTGAGAAATAACTATTAAACTTTATTTTACCATTTTACTCGTGTTTTATTTACAGTCCATACGCAAATGCCCGCACCTTGGCCTTAACCCCGGCCATAAGATTCTGGACAACCTGTGAATCAACCGTTTTTTGCATGTAAACCCATACTTTCTTCAGTTCCTCGACTGTCTTCACTACCTTAGGTCGTTTAAGAAGGTGCTGCTTCATAATCGCCCAATACTTCTCGATGGGGCGGAGCTCCGGAGTGTTGGGAGGGTTGAACATTTTCGGCACGAAATTGACCTTATTGTCCGCATACCACTTCAGCACGTCCTTGGAGTAGTGGCATGAGGCCAAATCCGGCCAGAAGATTGTTGGGACGTTGTGGGCCTTCAGGAGAGGAAGCAACCGCTTCTGGAGGCACTCTTTTATGTACACCTGTCCGTTCATCGTGTCCTGGGTCACGAAAGGTGCACTCCGCTTCCCGCACGTGCAGATGGCTTGCCAAACCAGGAATTTCTTCGCAAATTTGGACATCTTCTGAGTGCGGACATGCTCCGGAACGCTGAACTTATCCTTGGCCGTGAAAAACAGGTTGCCGGGGATCTGTTTGAAGTCGGCCTTCACATATGTTTCGTCGTCCATGATGCAGCATTCAACTTTCGCCAGCATGTTGAGGCACAACTTCCTGGCACGGGTTTTGGCGGACTTGTTCTGCTTCTCGTCGCGATTAGGGGCCTTTTGTACCTTGAACGTTCGAAGCCCAGCCTTAGTTTTGGCCTTCTGGACAAAACTTCGGCTTAGGTGCAGCTTCTTAGCCACATCCCGAACGGAGGCGTTCGGATTTCGGTTGAAGGCCCCAACTACGCGGTTGTGATTTTTGGTGTTGTACGGAATACTTTTTCCTTCACTTCTGGGCTTCCGATCGGTGGTAAACCGTTCCTCGAACCGCTTAATCACTCGCGACACCGTGGAATTCGCGATTCCCAACGTTTTAGCGATGGAACGATGCGAGAGATCCTTGTTCTCGTGATGAATGCGCAAGATTTTATCACGCACGAGCTGTTCTTTCGACTCCATTTCCACGAGTTTTGATCACAGGACTTTAAAACTTGCAGGATGTAAATGCACTATGAACTAAATCCACCCAAATTTTCATTAAATTCTACCCAACGGTTAAAAAGTTGGAGCAATTTCATAGTGTGGCAATTTCATCGTGGACACCCTTTATGCTATTTGTGTGTGGATGCCGTCTCATGCAACGCAAATCAAACGGATGGATCGTGTGCAGCGCAGCTTTGTACGTTTCGCTCTTCGTCAGCTGCCTTGGTCGAACCCAGCGGACCTGCCCGATTACACATGCCGCTGTAAACTCATCGCTCTGGAAAAGCTTGATTCCAGGCGGATTAACTTGCAAAGGCTCTTCGTGTTTGACCTGATAAAAGGAAATCTCGACTGTCCCTCGTTGTTATTCAATGTATCGTTTTATGCACCTTCTCGACAATTGCGTGAGCGTGAATTATTGTTTATCAGACGCCATAGAACCACATATGGATTTAACAATCCATTGGACAGATGCTTCCGTTCGTTCAATAGTGCTAGTGTTGTGTTTGATTTTAATGTGTCTAAGGCTGTTTTTAAGAGTAGGATTAAGGTTTTAGAATAAGTTACAGTCTGTGGAATTGTTTTTTAAACATTCGAGGCGGTGAAATAAATAAATAAACACATGTAGCCTTTGGGAAGTGTAAACAGAAGTTTCACATCGCTAGAACTGATCCGTGTCATTTGGCGATATATGAGCATGATCGATTAGGTAAACTTTTGCCTGTCAAGAGGGACTCCCTTCCCTCTTGCCTACCATGCATTGTGGTAGCTAGGTAAGAGTTGATCTGCTCGATCAGATACCGCCTTTCAAACATGCCCTTCGCTCAATTTCAACTACTTCTATTCAATTTCACAACCTGCCGTGCTCTTACGGACCTATCAATGCTTTCTCTTCACATCTTTGGTTCTAGCAGAAAAAATTGCTGTCCACTCCTAGAGGTGCAAATTGATAAGAATGATATTTCCAATTTTCAAACATATCTGTACTTTCTTTTCAGGCAAACACTCACGCATTCCAGCATTGCAAAGATTTCTGCTGTTGTCCCATAGCCACTGACATTTTGATTCCAGGACCATAGATTCCTTCCCCAGTTTTTGTTCAAATTTTTGAGCCATCTGTGAAAAATATGATTGAACAGTGGGCCCTTAGGTTTGCCAACAGAGTGTTAAAATATGATGAGTTTCATTCGAATAAAAGTTCGAGATTTCATCAAAACAATTTTCCTTTAAAGTCCTTATGAGTACTCAACATTTTAATTTCATTAACATGGTTCCGGGATGAATCCGTATCATTTTTGCGTCCAAATATTTAATGACTCGAGCTTTAATACGCTTGATTTTAAAAGAAGTCAAGCGAAATAATCAAGTGAGCATTTCTCTCAGCCTTCATGCCATGCTTGGCTAGAATTTGTGATGTTGTCGTATTTGGGTGATTCCAATTGCTGTAATCTAACTTCAGCTCTAACTCTTCCGTTGCATATCTACGCATGGCATGACGGAATGAATAGCTGCAAGCAACAAAAAACGAAACCAGGAATTAAAATCCAACTGCAATGGAAAATACACCACATCGGAATCTGCCTGCATTGGCTTTGGTGGCATTCGTTGACCAGCCAATGTACATGGGTGGGATGCTCTCGGGTGTGAAATTTGGTAGCCGAAATGTATATCAGGGCAGTGAATGATGCTCGCACGAGAGGATTGAGCTGGGTACCTCGGGAAAATGTTCGTTAAGACTTCACAGGATTCTCGCATTTGCGTTGATTCGGAACCAGCGGAAAATATCCCAGCGTGCACGAACTCAAAATGACATTTCTCTAAATGCGCTTATCGTGCTTCATGGTGCAATAAAACAATTCCCAAAATCGAAAAATGGATAGAAACGAAAAAAAAAATACAAACAACAAAAACATTCTCCAAACGAGAATGGATGCCGTTGTCACAGCCGGAGAATGGATTCACACGCTCACCAGGGCGAAGGGTGGGTCGGATTTTATTTTCCATTACCACCGGAATCCATTGCCCGCAGAGCGAGAGAACTCATGAGAAAAATGGGTTTATGCGGGTGATTTTTTTTACTGGTGTGTCAAAGTACAAGAGGATTAAAAGTTTGTCACTAAATGTTGAATTTTACAGTGAAGAGATAACCCGAAACAAACGAGACAGAGTGATTCGTTTTCGTATTGGTCGGATTAGAAGCGGAGATTTGATGTCCATTTCTGGAATTGGGTGAGTCATTAATATTTCGATCTACAGGGCCATGTGCTTGAATCGATTTTTCCGCAGCATTCTTAATTAGTCCATCAGTCATATCACACGGAATCTGTGTCCCCCGTTTTCGGATGCGACACATGTGACGACTGGCAGACAGTAGCCGGTCGCAGTCTCAGCGAAAATCGGTCGTAAAGCAACTTCGTCCCGATTTGTCTGACATGACTTCTGTCTGTTTGGATTCGCCGTCTGGTTTGCCTAACTAGAGTTATGCCGTGATTTGTTGCTGTCCGATACGCAGCTGGACCCCCACCGAACCGATGTGGATAGTTTCTGAAGTTCACGGTGGGACAATTGGGGGATTGAATGGAAAAAAAAAATGTTGCTATCAAAATATTTTGAAAATAGTAGTTTCAAAGAATGTTTAGATCCACGCTGGAATCTTCACTATCACTATTGTTTTAACGTAGGACTGTGTTCTATCCAAGAGTGTTATTTTAAAATTACCAAACATCAGAGCGTAAGTTTCAGTTAAATTTTAAAGCCAGATTCAAAGTAAATTTGGACGCATTCAAGTGATCATTACTCAAGAATTAAACAATATATATGGTTGATCAAAACGTCAAACAAAAGGGTATTTATTCAGCTTTTAAAAGATATACAACATATAATTACATTTCATCGTTTCGAACGAACTGTCGCACTTTACTTATGATCGATGCCATCATGATCTGCACAGTCGCTGGTGACACTGTACCGGCGAACTTATTCCTCTTTAAAGGCATTTGTTGTACATTTGTAACTTCTTTACCGTTACCTTGAAGTTTCTGCTTGACAATTGCACAATATTTTTCGATCGGTCTGAACTCAGGGCAATTCGGAGGAATAATCTCTTTGGCGACGAAATTAACATTGTTCGCAGCATACCATTCTAGTACCTCCTTAGAGTAGTGGCAGCTGGCTAGATCCGGCCAAAACATAACGTTGGTCTTGTGTTGCCGAATGAAGGGTAAAATCCACTTTTTCAGCAACTCTTCAATGTAAACCTTCGACGTCATTGTGTGAGATGTGATGAAAACCTTGGTTTTAAGGCCACAACTGCAGATTCCTTGCCAAATCACTAGTTTCCGAGCAAAATTATCATCAAAAACAAATTTATACCTAGAAGAGAGATCCCCACGACCAGTTTACCGGTAAAATTTTCGTCCGGGGATTTGTTTATAATCCATTTTGACCTATGTTTTGTCATCCATTAAAATACAGCCATCAAATTTCGCCAAAACACGTTCGTACAGTAATTGTGATCGCTTTTTGGCCACTAAGTTTTTTTTTCAGGGAGTGATTCGGATGTTTACTGGCACAAAAAGACTTATATCCTTCTCTTGAAAGGATGTTACGCCCGGTTGAAAAGTTGGAATCGTATTTCTTTGCCAAATCTCGTATGGAGACACCTGGTTTATCTTTCACGTACCTCAATACCTTTCTCCTCAGCTCTTTGTCCCTAGTGCCACTTTTATGATAGATGCGCTGTGCTCTATCCACACTCAGAGTACTTTGGAATTTTAAACACTTTTGCTATTTTTGAGCCAGACCACGATGGATTCTCTAGTTGTTTGTGCACAATAAATTTTCTTTTCTCAAGTTCCATGATCCGTCGATCAATCGAGAAAAACTTTTTACCAATTTCTTTGTCAATGAAACATCAACAAATGCCTGTCAAACGTTTTTTGTTCCAACCACCAAGGACGCGGTGGTGTATTAAACCGTGCGTCCAGATTTACTTTGAATCGAGCTTTAGTAAGAATAGTTTAAGAAAAATACACGGAAAATAATAATGAGTTTAAATATACCACGGAATCGTTAATCAATGAATTCGTTGCATTCTTGCAAAGAAATTGATTTGTACCATTTATGGTTTCGTATGCAATATTACATATGCTGTCAAAGGAACAAAGCATTTATGTATTCGAAAACATACGTGCATTGTACGAAAACAGCCCAGAGCTACGTCAATTTAATTGAAAAACAAACAGAATCATCTTCATCGACACGAAATAAACCTCGTAGAAAAACACAAACGTGGCAAGCGAGAGATTTTAATTTTTTTTAATTATTTTTGATTTTGGAATCGATCCAGTCCAATATTAAAAACCCCCCCAAAAAAAAAAAAAACAACCCAAAACCAGCGGCGCCGTCTTTTTTTGCCGCAGCCCACAAATTTTTTTTGGCGCCCCAACACCAATATCAAAATATTTAAGAACGATAGAAGAGGAGCAGCGATTGGCTGGTCAACGTGGAATTCATTTTGCGCTTTTTACGAATAAAGTGTAATGCAAGCATTTAGATGATGGACAATTTAAGGTTTGCTTCGTTTAGAATTGGAACAATTTTTTGCTCATATTGTGGCGCTCCTGGTGAACGGATTTGGAAGTTCTTGGCGCCCATGTGTCGGGAATTTTGTCAGCTTCACGTATGTATTTTTGACATTCCGCAAATCGACTGTACTTTGTGAACAATCGACATGGAAGCCGAAAGAAGGGAAAAAAATGTGCACAGTATTTTGGAAAATCCATTGTGGTCTGCATCTAGGCTAGCTTAACAACTGAAATTGCCCAGAAATACCGTATGGCGCGTTATCAAACGGTATAAGGAAACATTGACGACGATTCGGAAGCCTCAAGCCAATCGTCGGAGTGGAACTGTCGACCGGAAACTGCGTGGTAAGATTTTGAAGATGATTAAGAGGAATCCCAATCTGTCGGACCGTGATTTGGCCAGAAAATTCGGTGCTGCCCATAGTACCGTGAGGAGAACTCGACTCTGGGAGGGAATCAAGTCGTATCGAGCTAGCAAACAGCCAAATCGGACCATAAAACAGAATAGTGTGGCCAAAATCCGGGCTCGGAAGCTATACGACCAGGTGCTGACCAAGTTCGACGGGTGTCTTCTGATGGACGATGAAACCTATGTCAAGGCTGACTTCGGGCAAATCCCAGGTCAAAAATTTTACTTGGCAACGGCTCGGGGGGATGTTCCAGCCAAATTTAAATTTGTTTTTGCCGACAAATTTGCACGAAAATTCATGATTTGGCAGGGCATTTGCAGCTGTGGCAAAAAAACGAAAGTTTTCGTTACAAATAAGACAATGACGTCAGAACTATACCAAACAGAGTGTCTCCAAAAACGAATTTTGCCGTTCATTCGATCCCACGACCATCCCGTAATGTTTTGGCCAGATTTGGAAAGCTGTCATTACAGCAAAGTCGTTCAAGAATGGTATGCAGAGAAAGGGGTCCAGGTTGTTCCGAAAAACCTTAACCCACCCAACTGCCCCCAGTTCCGCCCTATTGAGAAATACTGGGCAATCATGAAGAGGAGACTCAAAGCAAAGGGAAAGGTTGTCAAAGACATCAATCAGATGAAGACCTGGTGGAATAAGATAGCTAAAACGATGGACGAAGAAGGTGTGCGCCGCCTAATGAGCCGTGTTACAGGAAAAATTCGAGAATTCCTTCGAAACCGTGACGAATAATTTTATCCGTATTTTTTCTTAAAAGTATGAAGAAAACGCTACATTTGTATAAAAAAAGATCTTGAATTCAATAATAAATAACTGAAATACAGGCAATTGTTTTTGTTCCAATTCTATCTGAAGCAAGCTTTATGAGACATGTGTTCAATGTGTGAAAACTATGTATAGACTGTTCCAAAAAATATAACTTCACTTTCTATCTCAAATAAAAAATAACAAACTGTGATTTTGATTATTTTACTCTCAAACCTAGTAGACAACAATTTTTTCTTTGCATGTTCATTTCAATTTGCTGGATTTTTTGTAGGTTAAGCGAACTCTCTAACTTTTCTCTTAACATTACTCATAAGTTTTTGCGCTATAATCAAAGACAGAAGCGCTGTGGTCAACCATTTCCCCTGCGCCATTGAGCAAAATTACCCATTCAACAAAATAGAGAACAGCGGCGGTGGTAGCAACGTTGACGGAACAACTCGGCCATCTACTATCGACGATAAGTTGAGTGTGTTCTACCAGAACGTACGAGGTTAACGGACAAAAATTGATGACGTTTTTCTTGCTGCCTCTGAAGCACAGTATGACGTTATCGTATTTACTGAGACATGGTAAATGACCAAATATTTTAATCGCAATTCTTTGACAATGCCTACACCGTCTTCAGAAAGGCAGCCCAAAAGTTTGCACCTTCAAACTGAAGAAATGATCCATGAAAAATTGAAATTCGTTCCATAAAAAACGTATTTATGATCCATAAGGCTCTGATGAAAATTTATAAAAAAATGAAAATGATCCATAAAATACAGCAATGTGATCCATGCTTTATGTAAGTTTTAGCAATAAAATGTCAAAAATGTACCGTTGTATATCGAGGGTATGATCGATAAAATTGTACGGATTACCCACAAACATATTGGAAATGTTCCATAAATGGTTCAATATCATTCCTTAAACGTGTAAAATTGATCCTTAGAATGTAACGTTTGTGAACTAAAATATATGCACAGGATCAACAAATTTTTTAAAACATTCCATAAATAAACCGCCAATGATCCATAATAGGTTTGAAAATGAACCATAAACTTCTAAATATGGTCCATAGCAAATCAATTTTGTGCATTTAAAATAATATGTATGATCCATAAATTATGCCGGAGGTATTCCAATTTTTGGTTTACATTTTTTTTTTTTTTTAATTTAGTCAAATTTAGTAACATGTCCGTTCCTTTATATATGCGGCTTAAATATTGCTGTAAAAGAAGGATCACTTTGGAGAAGATTTTCAATTTTCAGAGAGCTGACATACTTTTGCGATCTCCCGTTCTTTTACGACCGCAACTACGATACATGTTTCCCAATAAATTTGGCAAAGAGCACTCGTGCACGTAAAGAACTACGGCAGCCCTATGTCTGCACCTTTAAAACTGAAGGAATGATCCATGAAAAATTGAAATTCGTTCTATAAAAAACGCATTTTTGACCCATAAGAATCTTTTGAAAACCTAAAAAAAAAATAGGAATGATCCCTAAAATTCATCAATTTGATCCATACTTTTAAAAAAAATTTAGCAATAAAATATCAAAAATTAACCGTTAACATTTCTGCACTATCATATGTGCATATCACCCATAAATTATTGTAAATGTTCCATGAATAAATTGCCAATGATCTGTAATAGTTTGTATAACAAATCATAATCTTCAAAAAATGATTCATAATAAACCAACAAACCAGGTGCACAATTAACATTTTTTGATCTCCCCGCAACTGCGACACATGTTTGTAAAGAAATTTGGTAAAGACCTCTCCTAGACATAAAGGGCGATACGGTCAAAATTTGGTCAATATCAACTTGACGTATTTCTTTCAATTTTGCATTTAAAAAACCTGAACACCCCTCATTTTGAAGGTGTGTGTGTGTAGAATGTTGCTCCTATTTTGATTTTGGAATTCACTCTTCAGTTGTCAAAATGCCGTCCAAGCAAGAAGAGCAGCGTATCAAAATTTTGCTCGCGCATCGCGAAAATCCGAGCTACTCGCACGCAAAGTTGGCAAAATCGCTAAAAGTAGTTGCCAAATCAACCGTTACAAATGTAATTAAAGTGTTTGGGGAACGTTTGTCGACAGCCAGGAAGTCTGGATCGGGGGGAAATCGAAAACCGGAAGCCGCTGAGACGACAAAGAGAGTTGCCGGTAGTTTCAAGCGAAACCCTAACCTATCTCTCCGAGATGCCGCAAATAAGCTGGGTGTATCGTCTACAACCGTGCATCGAGCCAAAAAACTATAAGGGACAGCCCAATGGGGTTGTACGCAAAGTTGACGTAGGACTACGCAGCAATCGAATTCCCATACACGTCAGGGCCATCCGCTAATTGATTTAAGTCAGTCTTCAAAAGGGCCAAGACAATTCTATTGTACACTCTCTAGAAAGCATTTGGTGGCTCTTAATTATGATACGGCCCCGGTTGTATTTTCTACGATGGTTGAGAGGGCCACTATCTCTAACGCGTAGAAGATAGTTATGGATCTGTTGGTTCATTGGTTGTGCAACACGCTTTGCTATTTACTCCGGGACGCGGCGTTTAAAGCAATGCCATGTTCAGCCGGGGCGCGTTAATGGAAATTTCAAACAGCACAAGAGAAAAATTCATCCAAACGAACTCTCCAGTTGGCAAACTAATTTGGTCGTCCTGAAAAGGACGGATTTAGTTGACGGGGGAGAAACAGTTCGCGATTGAACTTGGGCTTTCTCTCTTGGTTCATCTCACGAGATGATTGATTCTTGACTCGTTGTCACGGGCGGCTTTTTCCCGCCAACTTGTAGGCTTCAGCAGCCATGTTTCTCGCAGCAAGGTTGACGGGAGCATCGGCAACAACAGCCAATCGCACCAACGCCTCTCTGGGCAACGACTGCTCGCCGCCGCCAACTGCGATCCTAAGACCACTGCACAGCTTAACGACTGTCGTAAGACTGAATCAAAATGTTCTGCTAAAAGCTGTTTGGTAAAAGCATCGGATGCTAGTGCACAAAAGAAGGCGGTACCAACGAAGGCAATGTGTTACAAATAGCATCAAAGGGGACGAGCTTCAATTATTGCGCCACAATAATTAGTTTTAATTATTACACGCAAGACGGATGATTTTCTTAACCGAACCTTTCCTAATTTGCTTGCCACCGCCAGCACCTAATCCGCTATGCATAGCTAAGAACTATAACGAACTCAACCACATGGTCGGTCTGAAGTGACGCAGTTCGACTCGAATTCCGTACGTTGGTTGTTCAACGTTCTTTGTCATTTACTTCGGGACCCAACGTTTAAGGAATGCTATGTTCAGCCGGCGCGCGGTAATTGAAATTAATTTCTAACATCACAAGAGAAAATTTCAACCAAATAAACTCTTTAGTTGGCAAACTAATTTGGTCGTCCTGAAAAGGACGGATTTAGTTGACGGGGGAGAAACAGTTCGCGATTGAACTTGGACTTTCTTTCTTGGTTCATCTCTTCTTCATTGCGGGTGGCCATCTTCGGGTGACGTGGGATAGTTGATTCTTGTCTCGTTGTCACGGGCGGCTTTTTCCCGCCAAATCGTTGGCTTCAGCAGCCATGTTTCTCGCAGCGAGGTTGACGGGAGCATCGGCAACAACAGCCAACTGCACCAACGCCTCTCTGGGCAGTGACTGCTCGTCCAACTCCATATCCTACTCTGCACAGCTCCACGACCGCCGGAAAACTAAATCAAAATGCGAAGGTGTACCCCTTATATAACATTCATGGCTGCCTAGGAGACGTTCGTTACTTAAATATGAAATCTGTGCTAGAAAAGTACTGTGTATTTGGTAAATTTACTCTGATAAAATCGACATTATAAGACATTACCTTATATTTGCGTTAATTTCAATAGTTGAATGTTATAAATCAATAGATTTAAATATTCGAATCGAAGCGTAGAAAATGTCCCGATCGATTGGTGAAAACATTTTGTAAATCGATCGTAAAATGACTTAGTTATTAACGTTCAAAACCTATATATTTTTCGTGACGCTCCAAATTTTCGCAATTCGAACGTGTACCCCAGTATTGAAAACACAGACGTAGTCCTACGTCAAAACGAGCCGGACTATCGACTTACAAGAAGGTAGTGACTCCAAATCGCGATGATAAACAAAATACGACGGCCAAAGCGCGATCCCGGAGGCTGTACACGACGATGCTGACGAAGTTTGACTGCGTGGTAATGGACGACGAAACCTACGTCAAAGCCGACTACAAGCAGCTTCCGGGACAGGAGTTTTATACGGCAAAAGGAAGGGGGAAAGGTAGCAGATATTTTCAAGCACACGAAACTGTCAAAGTTCGCAAAGAAATATCTGGTTTGGCAAGCCATCTGTACCTGTGGCTTGAAAAGCAGCATTTTCATACAAACCCCATCCCCATTTACAAAGGTTAATTAAGTATCGTGTAAAATTAATAATTTCTTAGTGTGTAGCTTCCGGGACTGTCAACCAAGAAATTTACGTGAAAGAGTGTTTGAATAAACGTCTGCTGCCTTTCCTGAAGAAACACGGTTGTTCCGTACTGTTTTGGCCGGATTTGGCATCTTGCCATTACGGTAAAAAGGCCATGGAGTGGTACGCCGCCAACAACGTGCAGGTGGTTCTCAAGGACAAGAACCCTCCCAACACGCCAGAGCTCCGCCTAATTGAGAAATACTGGGCTATTGTCAAGCGGAACCTAAAGAAGACCAAAAAAAACTGCTAAGGACGAGCAGCAGTTCAAGGCAAACTGGCTTTCTGCGGCGAAGAAGGTGGACAAGGTTGCTGTACAAAATCTGATGGCAGGGGTCAAGCGTAAGGCCCGGCAATTCGGATTTGGAAAAGCGGAAGCCTAACTGAATATTTTTCCTGAATTTTATACTAATTGAACTTGAAAAAGAAATTTAATTTGATTTTTTAAATAAACGATTTCACCGATTTACACGCGTTTTCCCTTGACCAAATTTTGACCGTATCACCCTTTAAAGAACTACAGGTCAAATTTATGACTTGATTAAACTGTTGTTTCAGAAAATTTGATATAAATTATGCCAGACAGACGCTTGCTGTCCAACTCGCTATCGCTCGTCGGACCAAACTAAAAAAAAACAGCCTCCGTTTGCATTATACCGGACAAATGCTTGAATCAGCCGTTTGCTTGGAATCTAATCTATGCTATCTTAACACTTCGGATGTCGAAAACATCGACCGTTTAGTTCTTTAATCCTCTATACGGCTCCGCACTAACTCCGCAAATCTTTTTTAGTAGTAATATTTAATCCGGATACCTGAAAGAACGGACATGTAACTAAATCTGTGTAGTAACGCAGTTAGGGATCAATTTTACAATCTTTATGGATCAAAATTTTAAAAAATAGTGCCCCAACCTGGAAAAATGCAGGGATAATTTATGGATCACACCATATGGTTTAGCGAACGAAGCTGATTTACTATGTATCATTTTTATAAGCTTATGGTTCATTATTCATCACTTTATGGATCATTGGCAATTTATTTATGGAAAATTTCTAATACTTTATGGAACATGCGAATATATTTTATTGCACAAAGGTTACATTCTATGGATCAATTTAACAAGTTTAAGGAAAGTTATTGAACCTTTTATGGATAATTTGCAATATGTTTATGGGTAATCCGTACACTTTTAACGATCATGCCCTAGATATAAAACGGTACATTTTTGACATTTTATTGCTAAATTTTATATAAAGTATGGATCAGAGTGGTGAATTTTATGGATAATTTCCATTTTTTTATGGATATTCACCAGAGTCTTATGGTTCAAGAATGCGTTTTTCATGGCACGATTTTCATTTTTTTTATGGATCGTCTATTACTTTTTATATGCAAAAATACGTTTGCCCTTCAGAAACGATTCCAGCCAAACAAACAGCCAAAAATCTCGTGGCGGTGGTGTGCTGATTGATGTATCAACCTTTATCACTTCTCGACGCCGATCATCCTCCATTTATAGTCGAAATCAACGTATCTAGATGTATCGATTTTGAAAATGTTTCTGATGAACCGAGTTTTGATATTTCGCAGGAATGCTAGCAGCATTTTTTTGTACGGACTGGACCAATTTGGAACGATGGTAAATGTTGATGACGCTGTTGGTTGTTTCACTCGCATCATGCATACTATTATCGCCGCCTTCACACTCGATCGGTAGTCTGTTGTTATCTGCCTCTTACACAAATCCACTCTGGTCATCAGCTGACTGCTGTCGCCCGTGCGATGTTTCCGATCGGGTCGATGAGTGACCACTCATGATCACCACTGTTCTCACTCCCGCTCTGGATATCGGCAGCCTCTTCGATGACGATAGACACAAACAGCAACACACGATTCAATCGCTCTCCATCGGATTGATCGGTGACCCATATTCTGCTCGGTTTGATGTCTCTGCAAAGTAGGTCACATTTGTGCATCTCGAGTACGGTGATGTAGTTAGGCGTGTTTGTAATTCGTGAGTGTTAATTAGTAGGGAAGAAAAGAACCCTAAACTGAGTGGTGAAAACTAATTTGGCTTGGTGAGCAGTAACCAACAGCTTAGGCGGGGCTACTTCCAAACAACAATATAACTGGGATTGTGGTGGGGGGGGGGGGGCTGGGTGTTGGTTGGAATAGTTTAAGGCAGTCGAAGGATTGGTTGACTGGTCAGGTAGCTGATTGCACTGCAGTCTGTTGTTACCAAGCCGTTGGCTAGGCAACCGTTGCTAGGCAGCCATACATTATGCTGTGGTGTGCTAGGCAGTCGGTTGCTTGGGCAAATAATGTCTTTGTAGCCAGCCGGTGGGTGCTACTACTAGGGGCGAAATAAGGTGCTTGTGTGTGTGTGATATTTGGTAGACATCTTTTGGTAAGGCGCAGAGAGGGTTTTAATTCAAATGCGGACCATTTCCAATCCGTCCTTTTCAGGACGACCAATTTAATTTTGAGAGAGTTTGTTGGATTTGAATGTTTGGTTCTTACCGATTGGCTGACAGCGGTGGCTAAAACAATATTAGTTGTCTCTTTGTTGCATACATCATCATACATACATTACACCTTGAGCATTTTGTACAATTTACAAATGGCTACCGTCACGAAAAATTTAAACACCGGACGCTAAGAATTCGATTGTTTCTTGATTGATTTATTTTTTAGACTGCTCTTATCAAGAACTTTATACGAGTGCCATTCTATTTACTAAGGAATATAAAATTTTACAAATAAAAGATTAATATATTTCGCATATACATTCATCAATCGGTGTATGAAAATTTTAAAGAATGTTGCGTTGTGGCATGTTTCAAGAAATTCCCTATCACAGACAATGGTTTTGATTCTCAAACATGCACATTTCAATGAGTACTGTTATGAATAGTTATTCTGTTGTGTTAACGAGTCGCGTTGGATAGAGTTTTACTTCTAGGAAGAAATAAGTTTTAAGAAACTGTGAAAGGGTGAATTAGTGCAATGCCTATTCGTTATGATGCCAACCGTTTGCACAAATTTTTGAAGCGCGTTAAGATCGAACATTCAAAAAATCCTCCGAATTGACCATGTACCGATGCCAAGCGAACTCGAGGTTATCGGGCGAAACTGGAAGCAACCAGAGGTAATGGGTTGCTAACTACTGGTCGGAAAGCTAGAGAAGGGCCTTAAACTCGAGGTGGGAAATAAAATCAAGTGGTCAACCAGCTTGACAAAGTGCAAATGCTTTCTAAAGAATGTACAATAGATTTTTGCTAACATACTTACTATCTAATGATGGTCTAACGATCTTTGAAGACAAACATCAACGCTATTTTGATTAGACTAGACCTTAAGGCAAGGGTAGAGGTCAAATCAACATTTAAAAATAACTGAAACAGTGTGAACTCTTAGAGCTTTATCATTTATCGATAGATTTTCGAGATTACGCGATATAGATAATGGTCTCCAGCTGGTCGATCATATCAACACAATCACTACAGGCAGCACAATTGTTGCCCTTTCATCATACTAACATTCAAACCAAACGTCCCTTTCCACGACTGCCAAATAATTTCTAAGAAGTGAATCATAGCATGTTCTAACATACTTTCTCACTTATTTATGCTAACCCAACGTCCCATTAGAACAGTACACTACGAAACTAATCAACGGGTTAACGTAGTCTACGTCAACCGGTCGTGTGTAAAACACAACCCCACTGATTTTTCTCTCGAAAATATTCAAGTCAAAAGTTAAACAAAAGTTGTATAGTTATAAGTTTTTAGACAATTTGAAATTTCAAACAGATGTGTAATGTAAACCATACTTCAAATTCCCGCCCATCTTCCCATCCTTAAAATTGTTACTCCAATTAACCTCGAGACGACCGCGAGTTTTCGGTTCTATCCTCCTAACTTTAGTTTTTAAGATCACTGATGTATGTTAATATGAAAACATGGCCCTGTTAAGTTGATTCGATTGAGCCTGTACAAATAAACGATTTATTAAAAAAAAAATAGTTAGAAAATGTATCAACGGAAAAATGTTTATTTGAATAATTCATGATATGGGCAAAATCGATCAATGTTACCCTCCTGATAAAATATAGAATAGAATATGGCAAAAATAAAATAGAGTCAACATTTCATGCGCTTACACCTACAAAATGAGGGATGTTCCAGTTTTTTAAATGCACGATTTAAAAAAATACGTCATTTTTGAGTCGACCAAGTTTTGACCGTTCCATCCTTTAGAAGGAAATATTTTATCCAGATTTTTGAAATGAAACGATCTCACCCAAATCGATCCTGTATGTGTGTAATAAATGTGTTCGATCTTCAGAAACCGAAAGCATTTCTCTAGAGTGTTCTCATTTTACGGCTTTTTCTAAATGATGACTGCACTGGAGATGGGTTTCAGACGGATTTTTTTTTATTTAAATTCGTTTCTTGACATTTGAATTGCAATTCTAACGTTTTCATTATGACTGATTCAACTAAAAATCACTTTATTTCTTCAGACAAAAAGTGGAGTAGGAAAAATTAATTCGTCCGCTTTTTGTACTTTGTCTTTATCTCCTGCATGCATCACATGAACATCCTTCTTTCGGAACACCGTTTCATCCCATTTCTCCAATACAGTTCAAACATCACATCACTTCTATCCGCTACGTGACATCACGAGCTGAAAAAATCACCGACGTTCTATCGGTTCATCTGCCACGTTCCGGGGGTCGGGATCAGTACGTGAAATTGGCAATCGATCAGCCTGAAATCGAACTCGCCCGATGACCATGATGCGTCCGCCATCACTCACCGATTGTCCGATACGGCTTGGTCCACCATCCTCGGAGTTGTTCATCGTTCCGATACATTCCAATACCCAATAGTTAAGATAAGAACGGGTTAAACTTTCGAAAGCAGTTTTGTTTTCCTTTTAAAGAACCATAAAACATCAACTCGACTCGAGCCAAAAACAGAAAGACTCAACGCGAACAAAAAGTCAAGCCCAGCAGGGAGGCGTCATGTGACAAATACCGCGTGCGCGCTTTCCCTTACCGAAAACACATCACGAGCGATTTATATTCATACGCCAGGCGACGTCATAAATCATTACCATTTTGCACGCGTCTTCTATTTGAAATCGCTTTTTGCGAAAATTGGAGCTGGAAGATTTTTTTTTCCTCTCTGCACACCGCTTTCAAGCGAAACATGTACACGTTAAGGCTTCTCGTTTAACTTTCTGTCACGCCATGGTTTCGAACGTAGTGACACGCGCGCGCACTCGCTCATAATTTCACTCCGGCTCATGTGAGACGTTATTTCGAATGCTGGATTCAATGCTTTGTGTTCGGGGGATTTTTTTTTTTGCACTTCTTGGCTCTTGGAAGCGGGCTTTTATGTTTATTTAAAAAGGACAATATTTTATGAAGACATTCGGCTCAGATAAAGAGATTCTCCACTGAAGGGGAAGAGGTTTTTCATTGTTCGTTTCGACTTGGGATTTTTGTTCTATTCTTCGTGATAGTCAGAATCGAAATTTATGACGTCAGTTAATCAGATGCCTGTTTACGTTTTTGCTTGCAAGGAAATGGCATAGAGATGTTATTTTTTCGGATGAACTTATGACAGTCAATGATGATTTGTTCTTATCATCTCCTAGGTTATGTTTTGTTCAGCTTTTTTTTTTAATTTTGTTAAATTGAATTTCCATATTCCGTTCATTGTTTTTTTTTTTTTCATTTCAAATTGAAATTCCTGGTCATGCTATATATTCACTCTTTTTGTCATGGAAATCACAAGCGCCCAGCAAAACATCAATCTTACGCCCCAACTACGGTGCAAGACTCACGGAAGAGTGAGAGTCGTTCTTTCGTTCGACAAAGCCTCTTAAGTTCGTTCAATTAATTTCAACAACCCTACCCGAGTAAATGGTTCACCCAGCTTCCCTCCGTCCATTGGAATGTGCTGTCCACAGTCAGGAGCAATTTACTGACCGTGATAAATTCCAAACTAATTGAAAAGGACTTATTCAACATCAACCGGTCCCCACTTCGTCGGGTTGAGGTACATACCCAACCAATTCCACAACAAAAACCCATTCCCCAACCAACCCCACCCCCCTAAACCCGGCCAAAAAACCAGCTCCCATTTAACTTTACCCTTTAAAATTAAATGGCAACACATTTAATTAACCCCCAACCCAGTTTCCCCGGACTTTCCTACTCCAATTTTCCACCCTATCCCCAAACACCCCCCGCACAAAACCGCCAGGGCCCCAACCCACGAATTTTTTTTGAGTGGGAAATGCGTACCATGGAGCTTCCCACAAATTATATAAAGGGTGATACGGTCAAAATTTGGTCAAGGGAAAACGCGTGTAAATCGGTGAAATCGTTTATTTAAAAAATCAAATTAAATTTCTTTTTCAAGTTCAATTAGTATAAAATTCAGGAAAAATATTCAGTTAGGCTTCCGCTTTTCCAAATCCGAATTGCCGGGCCTTACGCTTGACCCCTGCCATCAGATTTTGTACAGCCACCTTGTCCACCTTCTTCGCCGCAGAAAACCAGTTTGCCTTGAACTGCTGCTCGTCCTTAGCAGTTTTTTTGGTCTTCTTTAGGTTCCGCTTGACAATAGCCCAGTATTTCTCAATTGGGCGGAGCTCTGGCGTGTTGGGAGGGTTCTTGTCCTTGGGAACCACCTGCACGTTGTTGGCGGCGTACCACTCCATGGCCTTTTTACCGTAATGGCAAGATGCCAAATCCGGCCAAAACAGTACGGAACAACCGTGTTTCTTCAGGAAAGGCAGCAGACGTTTATTCAAACACTCTTTCACGTAAATTTCTTGGTTGACAGTCCCGGAAGCTATGAAAATGCTGCTTTTCAAGCCACAGGTACAGATGGCTTGCCAAACCAGATATTTCTTTGCGAACTTTGACAGTTTCGTGTGCTTGAAAATATCTGCTACCTTTCCCTTCCTTTTGCCGTATAAAACTCCTGTCCCGGAAGCTGCTTGTAGTCGGCTTTGACGTAGGTTTCGTCGTCCATTACCACGCAGTCAAACTTCGTCAGCATCGTCGTGTACAGCCTCCGGGATCGCGCTTTGGCCGTCGTATTTTGTTTATCATCGCGATTTGGAGTCACTACCTTCTTGTAAGTCGATAGTCCAGCTCGTTTTTTGGCTCGATGCACGGTTGTAGACGATACACCCAGCTTATTTGCGGCATCTCGGAGAGATAGGTTAGGGTTTCGCTTGAAACTACCGGCAACTCTCTTTGTCGTCTCAGCGGCTTCCGGTTTTCGATTTCCCCCCGATCCAGACTTCCTGGCTGTCGACAAACGTTCCCCAAACACTTTAATTACATTTGTAACGGTTGATTTGGCAACTTTTAGCGATTTTGCCAACTTTGCGTGCGAGTAGCTCGGATTTTCGCGATGCGCGAGCAAAATTTTGATACGCTGCTCTTCTTGCTTGGACGGCATTTTGACAACTGAAGAGTGAATTCCAAAATCAAAATAGGAGCAACATTCTACACACACACACCTTCAAAATGAGGGGTGTTCAGGTTTTTTAAATGCAAAATTGAAAGAAATACGTCAAGTTGATATTGACCAAATTTTGACCGTATCGCCCTTTACCAACCCCCCCCCCCCCAAAAAACCCCCCCCAAACCCCCCCCCATTTCCACCCCCCCCCCCCCCCCAAACCCAAATTTTCTGGGCTTCCCCTTTTTCCCCCCCCTTAATAGAGGTGGGTCAGCTGCCAGCCATCGGGTGGATCCACAGGTCACGGATAGTGGAACCGCCTGCAAAGGAATAACCAATAAAGACTGTATTCGATGAAATTTGGACACACAAAATAGGTCACCAAAAATTTTCCTTGAGCCCGATTCTTTTCAAACATTCTGGAAATAAAGTACTACTAAATGGTTAAGTTTTGACTTCATTGGTTTATTGAATCTCTTCTCCCAACCCAAATGCCCGCACCTTTGCCTTGACCCCTTTCATCAAATTTTGGGCAATGATAGGACCAACTTGCTTACTTACTTTTAACCACACTTTCTTTAGTTCAAGTTCATTTTCTATCAGTTTTGGAGTTTTAACGAGCTTTGCCTTCATGATTGCCCAAAATTTTTCAATTGGGCGAAGTTCCGGAGTGTTTGGAGGGTTGACGTCTTTTGGTACAAAAACTACATTATTATCTTTGTACCAGTCTAAGACGGGCCGGGCATAGTGGCAAGATGCCAAATCCGGCCAAAACAGTGTCGGGCCATCGTGAGATCTCAAGAAGGGCAGAAGTCGTTTTTGGAGGCATTCGTCCTTGTAGATTTGTCCGTTGACGGTCCCAGAGGTGATGAAGGGCTGACTCATTTTGCCACATCCGCAGATCGCTTGCCAGACAAGGAGTTTTGTGGCGAATTTCGACAGTTTCTTCTTCCGTACACTCTCCGGAACGGCCAACTTAGGGGTGGCGACGTAGTGTTCCTGTCCTGGCATTTGTTTGGTGTCGGCTTTAATGTAGGTCTCATCGTCCATCACAATGCAGAACGGTTTTGTGAGCCAGTATTCTTGCACGAGTTTTGGCCACCGAGTTCTGTTTATCGCTCCGGTTCGGTGCCTTCTGGACCTTGTACACATGTAATCCAGAACGTTTCATTGTTTTGTGCACAAAACAAACTGAAACTTTCGCGTTTTTCGCCACATCTCTGATCGAAATGTTGGGATAACGCTTAAATTGGTTCAATACCATCCTGGCCTTCTCCGGATTTGATGTGCCACTACCATTTTTCCGCTTGGTTGTCTTACGGTCCTTGAACGTTTCGATCACATGAGATACGGTTGAATGTGCGATTCCGAGCTGTTTTCCGATCCATCGTTGAGAAGCGTTTGGGTTTTCGAAGTGAGTGCCCAAAATTTTTTGGCGCACTATTTCTTCATTCGAAGCCATCACTGAAATCACTCGACCGATTTTCACGAAACTCATTACACAATTGAAACAACATAATGAAATACATTCAGTTAAAATTTCAATAATTTTTACCCACACGCTAAAAAGTTACGAACAATTGCGTGTGTCCAAATTTCATCGAATACAGTCTTTAGGCAACCCTGGACAGCCAGTGGGTGCTTACTTTGGATACACAGTAGACTCTGTCGATTTTCTAAGGCCTCAATGCACCAAACAAAAGTGTTCGCCAAAAATTGATTTCAAGTCGGTTTCAGGGAATAAACTAATTCATATGGATTATGTTTCGGCATAATTACTTTATTCAATTTCCTTTCCATCGCTGAAAGCCCGCACCTTTCCCTTAAGACCACTCATTACATTTTGTGCAATGGTGGAGCCGACCTTTTTGGTCATTTTCATCCATTCTTTCTTCAACTCGTTCTTAAACACCTTGGACGATTTTCGAACTTTGGCATTCATTATGGCCCAAAATCATTCCACCGGACGAATCTCTGGTGAATTTGGGGGGTTGGCGATTCTTGGTACAAAAACAACGTTATTGTCTCTTTACCAATCCAACGTCGATCGCGCGTAATGGCATGATGCCAGGTCTGGCCACAATAATGTCTCGCCTACGTGGGACCGCAGGAAGGGCAACAGACGCCTCTGGAGGCACTCGGTGCGGTAAATTTCGCTGTTGATGGTACCCGTTGTGTTGAACGGTTTACTCAGTTTACCGCATTGGCATATGGCCTGCCAGAGCAAGTCTTTTTTGGTGAATTTGTCCACTTTTTTCTTCCTTATGTCTTCCGGAACATCAAACCGTGATTTGACCAAGTAGAACTCCAGCCCCGGTATCTGCTTTGCGGCTGCCTTGATGTAGGTTTCGTCATCCATAACCACACACATCGGTTTCGTTAACCACTCTCGATACAGCTTCCTTGCGCGGGATTTGGCCGCCGTGTTTTGTTGATCACGCCGGTTCGATGCCTTGCGGACCTTGGAATACACGAAAGCCCAGCTCGTTTCATGGTTTGCTGAACGAACCAGGCGGAACACTTTGCCTTCAGAGCCGCGTCCACGAAAGGTTCGGAACACGAAATATTCCACACCTTCCGGGCTTCACAGGTTCGATATTCTTCCTCTTCCAGCCCGCCGCTTGGTCGTCTGGGACTCCTTACTCGATTTTACCACCCGAGACACGGTTGTATGGGTGATGCCCAGTTGTCTTCCGATCCATCTCATGGTCGCAGTCGGATTTTCCATGACGGCGCGCAAAATTCTCCAACGATTTTCTTCTTGTTTCGATGACATCTCAATAACCACTGAATTGATTGTAATGAAATTTTGCACATGTAAACAATTTACTCCAAACTAGTTATACCCAGATTTTCATCAATTTTTATCCACGGACAAAAAAGTTGCACACGGATAAAAATGGTGCATTTTTTTTCGAGTACAGGCCTTAGAAAAAAAAACACAATATCCGAAATCAGTCCTGACAACCGAGTTAGTGCCGCTTAACGCAGTTCAGCCCTGTCTCACAGGCGTGCCAATTGGCATATTAGAAGTGCCGCCAGTGTGATCGCAATTACGGAGTACTTGCCCTACCCTCGAATAACGGAAATAACGGACACCTTCTAGAAATGGCAAGCGAGCTTATGATGTGGCTGCCCCGTCCCGGTAGAACTTAGCAGGCCTGTGGGTACATTCGAAACCCACCTTCAAATTTGGTGGGTAGTAGGCTTAGATGTAACATTCCTTACTCGTGCCAACCCGGCTCTGAACACGGTCCCCATGAAGGACCGTGTTAACACTAGCGTGGCCTCCCTGCTTCAAAGACAACCATGAGATCACGATAGGCGACAATCTTCAACGTGTGGAGATAGCGGCCTGAAGGGAAGACCCAACAAAATGGAGGACAACGGAGTACAATGTAAAGAACTTTTTGCAACGGCAAAACGTCAGACAACGAAGACGGAGGTGCGACAGTGTTCACAAGAAGCGGAAAGCTACAGGGGTCACCAACGTCGAATTTGGAAGCCACTGCGAGTACCAGCAGTTGCAAGTCGTAGAGTTTCTTGACCCAGATGTTCACTCTAAAACGCATAAATAGCTCAACTCGAGGGGACAGCGTTGGGGAGAAAAACATGATGGAGGTAGTCAAAAACCGGATCGAACATGATGGAAAACCGGAAAAACATGATGGAGGTAGTCAGAAACCGGATCGACGAACTCTATGAGTATGTAAAGAACAGGCACAACGTCCACAAGGAATTCAAGAAGACGATGGCGCGTGTCCAGTCGGCCGTGATTGCAGCCGAACGTGAGCAGAATGCACTGAGGATGAGAGCAGAGACTGCGGAAAAGGCTCTGGGGGACACCAAAAAGGCAACGGTTGATGTACTCATGACGCCGAAGGAGAGGAGGACCAGCTGAAAAAGTACAAGAACGACAAAATTGAAAGGAGAACGGTGCACTGTCGGCAACCAGAAAGAGAAAAATAAATGAAATAACAGCAGCAATTGAAAACGTTAGGTGGGCAGAAGAAGCAGACACATCGGCCTCGTCGTGAGCGAAGCAAGGACGGCGCTCTCATTGTTGAAGTGGAAAGTGGAACGCCGTCTGAACTCCTCCGAAAAGTGAGAGCTGATCCGGAGTTGAAGGAACTGGGGGAAAATGTGGCGAAAACCAGACGCACCCAGAAAGGTGAGATGCTCTTTGAGTTGAAGAAGGATCTTGCCATCAAGAGTACAGGCTTCAAGACGTTCGTTGAAAAGTTGCAAGGTGAGCAGGCGATAGTTAGAGCTCTATCTCAGGAGACAATGGTCGAGTGCAGGGATATTGATGACACCACAACAAAAGACGAGCTGAAGAGGGCGCTGAAGGAACACTGCGATCTAGAAGATGCACCAATGACAATCCGGTTGAGAAAAGCGTAAGGTGGCACACATACGGCGGCGATACGTCTGTCCACAGCGCCAGCCAACAAGTTGTTGGAGTCGTGTCAAGTTAAAATTGGGTGATCAGTGTGCTCACTGAGAGTCGTCCATCTAGTTCCAAAGGAATTGGGGAGATGCTTTGAGTGCGTGGGTTTTGATCACCAGGCGCGGAACTGCAAAGGCTCTTAGAGATCTGATCTGTGCAGATAAGTCGGGTAGAAGCGTCAATTTTCAAGAGACTGCACAAAGCAACCGAGATGCACGCTTTGAAACAGGAGGACGGAAACGACCACATGACGGAGGGGTTTCAGATGCCCAGTACAACAGCAGGTCAGCAGTAATGGAGGTAACGCAAATTACTCTCAATCTTTGCTACATAGCACAGCAATTGTTGTGGCAGTCAACAACAGAAACAGAGTGCGACGTCACAATCATTGCAAACCGTATCGTGTTCCTCCCGATATCAGAAACTGGGTGGCAGATAGAGCGGCGATGGCTACGATACAAGTGATGGGCAGATTTCCCATCCAGGAAGTAGTGCCTAGATCATACGAAGGGTTTGTGATCGCAAAAATCAATGGCTGCTATGCACCCCCAATGTGGACCATGGAGCAGTACCACCAGATGCTGGAAGCACTAACCGAAAAGCTCATCGGAAGAAAACCACTCGTCATCGGAGGAGACGTCAATGTTTGATCTGTGGAGTGGGGCAGCAGATGTTACAACGCTAGAGAGTGCAGCCTGGTAGAAGCTATGGCAATGTTGGAAGTTACACTCTCGTAGGTTCGCAAAGCCGATCGTGAATCGATGTTATCTACAGTAGTCCACTTGACGACATATATGAACTGGAGAGTGTGTAACGAGTAAACCTATCTGGCGATCCTGTCACAATACGAAGGACAAATAGTTGCGACCGGAAGTGGAAGACGAAGTTCTTCGACAATGAACTTTTTGTTGAGGCACTTCGTTTGTTAACGAACTTCTGGTAAGGGTATGCGATGCAAGGGCATGCGATGCATCCATGCCGAGGAAACTGGAGCCGACGAATAAGCGGCGCCCAGCTTTCTGGTGGAATGAACAACTCAGCAACCTCCACGCTAGTTGTCTCAGAGCCAAAAGACATGTCCAGAGAGCAAAAAGCGCAGATATAAGTCTGCGCAAGGCTGCTACAAGAAGCTGTGCCGAGCCGCTGATGTTATCCCCTGGAGCGACACGTATCGTATTGTGATGGCGAAGATCAAAGGCTCAATGATGGCCCACACGATCCAACGACGTGGCCAAGTACACCATACGGCGAGGAAGAAAGAAGTAGCACGCAAGTCTTGGACGAGGAGCTCCTGGCAGTGGCGAGAGGGCTTAATGTGAAGAAGGCACCCGAACCGGATGGAATCCCTAAGGTGCACACTTAGAAATTGTGAATTTTAAACGAAACGTAATTCATGTTTGTAAAAAGTCGGGGTACGAAAAGAAAGATTTCGTGTAAAATGATGTCTCTTGCAACTGACACATACGCAATTCGACAGAAGATGTGTTTGATTGAATTTATTTTCTCATCTCTTTCAACTCATTCTTATGTGCTGAAGGACGCTTTCATGTGTCGGTCTCAGGAGACAGAAATTTATATGACATTTTGGCAGTGTGTGGCTCTAAAAGTGGCGATTCAGGCATTTCCGGACATGTTTAGGGCTGTGCTGCAGAAATGTCTAGAGGAAGGTGACCTCCCACACAGGTATAAAATACAGAAAATTACCGATATCATTAGGACAGTGGTCGAGTCAGCTGCAAAATTGCCCCAAGAGTAGGTGGAAAGGCGATCGATATTGTGCCGTTGTAACGATTGACGTTAAGAACGCCTTCAATAGCGCCAGCTCGGAAGCTATTCCCAAGTCGCTGCACACAATGAGGGTCCCTGATTACCTGTGCAGGATTCTGAAGACTTAATTTCAGAACCGGGTGATACGAGACCGCCGTGCGGCGGAAATCGGTGAGCAACACAGTGGGAGTTCGGCAAGGTTTCATCCTTGGTCCAACACTATGAAACGGTATGTACAAAAGTGTGGACGCTGAAGCTGCCCAAAAGCGTAGTGATCAATGAATTTTCGAATAACATCATATTATCAGTGACAGGTGAGACGCTGGAAGGAGTGGAAATGTTGGAGATCACAACAATCTGCATAATTTTAAACTGTAAGTAGAAATCGTCATCGGAGGGCATCCAAAGTAACATTGCTAACACCATCCAGCTTTATTAAGTTTTATTAAAGTTTTATGAAAGCCACTTGAAATCAATTTGGTTTTTTTATGGCACCAAGAGGTGCCAATAGGTTTCATATTTTAGTCAGGTTTATGAGAACCTACACAGCTTAAAACCTACAACGATCTTAAAACCTTGTTTCTCAAATTCCTTTTACTCCTATCGAAGGTTTTATTTCGACTTTACGAACTCGTAAAATGGTTCCTTTGAAATGCCGTTTTAGGACTCCTTTCAACGTAATGGTCAGTTGAAATAGCATTTTAAAACCATTTTGCCTCCAGTAAATGCATTAAACGGCAAATTGGCATTGAAGGCAGTCACCATAAGACAAAATAGTTTTATAATAGTCATTGCGAAGAAAAATTGGCTTTATGGCAAAACTGTGATTTTTTGCCAATCGTTATTTTGAAATATAGGAAATAATTGAAACGTGGAGAAATAAATGCATACAATTTTCAATGATATGCAAATGAACTGTAGATCGGAGACTAATTTTGTCATTGTTTTAGATAATCTCATCCAATTCCAAGCACTTTTCAGGAAATTCATGATTACCTTATCGAATGTATTTGTTTTAATTTGATTTATGTTGCTGTTTTTTCGCATAATTTCCGAGGCGCATTCATTTTCGGCTCTTATCGTGCCAATATTCACCATAAAAATAAATGCGCATATAATTTGAAGCATATTACGCTGTAAAAAATACAATTTGTTTTGGATATTTTGCCATCAAACGAAATTTCCCGCATCACTAGACCTTTTTTTTTACTGCTGAATGAATCAGAAGAGCAGAGAATCGAACAAAGCAGAACAACAAAAACCAACCTCGATTTCACAGTGAAGTTTGACAGCTGTGGCCATTTGGCCACATGCTGGTTTTCATGGCAGCCAAAAGGTTTTATGAAGGTTCTCAAGTGGTCATAACATCTCTCACTAGAACATTTTCAAAATCTTTATGTTCTTATAAAGGTTTTATTAACTTGTTTTCAAAACCGTCTATGCCCTCTCTACAAATTTACAAATTTCGGCTTTAAAGAAGCATAGAGGAGGTGTTAGTAGACAAAACAGTTTTGATTGTAGTTTTATCAACAAAGCCGGAAGAGGTACTATACGGCTGGAATAAAACTTAAATTGTTACTTGGGATGCCATAGCCTCGAAGCGCGTGCTGAAGTATCTGGGTGTGATGATCGTCGACCGGCTAAGCTTTAACTGCCTCGTAGAATAGGAGTCGTAGGTTTTACCTGTGGGAATCATGCCGAATAGCTACGGATCTACATAGAAGTAGTGAGCGGCGTCTATTAGCTAGTGTATCATCATCTATGATGAGATATCGAGGTCCAGTCTGGGTCGCAGCATTGGGAACCAAGTGCAACCGGGTGAAGTTGAACAGCACGTTCAGGCCATGGCCATGTGAGTCGTGAGTGCGTACAGAACTATTTCATTGGAGGCAGTATGCGTCATGCTTTAGGAATGATCCCGATCGGCATAACTCGTTTTGTTTTGTTTTTCGGACGTGTAGTTAATGTAGGTTCTTGAATTCATACGCTTTTTGTAATGGCGGACCATATTTGTTGAAAATTAATACTTTTCTCCAGCAACGCGACAAATCACTTTTTCAAAAACCAGATCAAAAGTAAACAATCACATTGTGGTTTGACAGAAGCACATTGTTGAGCTGGAGTGATGTTGTCCCGCCTTGACTTAAAGTTGCCTCGGTTTTAATGGTGATAAAATTACTTTTTATGAGGATTAATTGAAAATTGCAATTTTCAACAATATTTGGTATTTATTATCTATATTTTACTGTTCATTTGTGAAGTTAAGTAACCAAACATTGTTCCAAGATAAGTTATTTCTAGCAGTTTTGTTTTGAGCTGTACGAAAATTAGTGTAAGGGAGGCTTTGGGAGCTCGAGGTGAGCGTGTATCTCAAATTATGTGCAACCCTCCTACGCGGGTATGCCTGTTGACTTCGTTCATTGCTTTTGACCACTTAAGGGCTTTATTTTTTAAAATCTTTATTTATTCCAAATTTTACATTATTTTTCATTCATATATTAATCTACGTACTCCTGCTAAGTAATTAACATTTCAACCTTTTATGCTATCATTTATATCTTATTGTGTTAATATAATTTTGACCTTGCCTATTCAGTATTTTTAATTTGCCTGTGTTTGCGAGTAAGTATGAATATTTTTTGATTTTTGTTGTTTTTTATTGTTTTTTTTGCTTTTTTTCCACCCCCACCCCCACAAAACCCAAAAGGCAAACGCGAACCCGGTGCCGAAATTAAAAAAAATATTAAAAATTAGATATATAAGGAGAGATGTGGCGCTCCCCGCCATGCCCCACCAGGAACAGACAGTAATTTTCAAAAGACACACGATAGAAACAAAAAAAAAAAACCCCAAAAGGAGAGAGTTTCCTCTCCCATGTACGCATCAAAACAGAGTGTGTACAAACTACCGCTAGAAACTATCACAAGCGATCAGTGGTACATGAGCGAGTTCCATCACGTTATTATTGCCAGTTGAGGTGGCAGATGTATCTGTGCCTCAACCTACCTCGCAGTGGGATTTTTGGCAATGATAATGTCCTTGGTTCGAGTACTACTTTACCCATGCCCTTTCGCTCAACTTTCAATACTTCTATTCCATTTCCAACCTACCGCACACTAACGGAACTTTCAACACTTTCTCTTCATATCTTTCATTCTAGCAAACATGACTGTCTACTCTTGGTGCCTCATGGCGATGAGCGAAACATCTCCTTCTACATCATAATCGTTACTCCACGTTCGGAGAATACAAATATAACAATTAGAGATTTTTCTTCCACAAATTTTGATTTTCTTTTATAGAGTATATAACCATTTTATAAATTTATTTCATTTGGCTTGACTGCCCTCATGTAATCTCTAAAAGTTAATTTTAAATCAGATCAGTCCAAGTATTTATCTTATTTTGATACGAAATTGAACACCCACTTAATTCACAGTTAACATTATTATTATTTCAAAAATCAGCTCCAAGCATGTTTGGGAATATTTATAATTGAGTTTTGGGAACATTTTGGAAAAATTTCCATTTTTGAAAATAAATTTGAAAAATAATAAAAAATTTTTTTTTAGCGGAAATGCCTGGGTCATCAGCAAAGCAAGATTTTTGACAGGCCTGAGGTAAATCAGGGAGATCTGAAGTGAAAATGTTATAAAGTATTTGCCCAACAGGCAATTGATCAGATTAGAATTCTGTTAATTTACTTGCAAAGTTCTATCAGTTAAGTAGTTTTGAACTAATTTCATGATATAAAGCGGAAAATTGAACTTTTTCAATTTCGCAATCAAGCCTTCATGCCAAACACTGTCGAATGCTTTTTCTATGTCTAGAAGAGCAACTCCAGTGGAGCAGCCTTCAGCTTTGTTTGAACGAATTAAATTTGTAGCTCTCAAAAGTTGATGCGTGGTTGAATGCCTATGGCGAAATCCAAACTGTTCATCAGCAAACATTGAGTTTGTTTTGATGTGAAGCATCATTCTATTCAAAATTATTTTTTCAAAAAGCTTACTTAATGAAGAAAGCAAACTGATTGGTCGGTAGCTTCAGCCGGATTTTTGTCTGGCTTCAAAACCTGGCTTGGTACGACTTTTGCATTTTTCCATTTATCTGGAAAGTATGCCAGATGAAAATATCTGTTAAATAGTTTTACCAAGAAAGACAAAGTACTCTCAGGGAGTTTTTTGATGAAGATATAGAAAACTTCATCATCACCTGGTGCTTTCATATTTTGAATTTTTTTAGTTATAGTTTTTACTTCATCCAAATCAGTTCCCCAAGAATCATCAAAAATATTTTCTTCTGAGAAAATATTCAGATACTCCATGGAAACCTGGACCCTCAATAGGACTTGTCAGACCCAAACTGAAATTATGGGAGCTCTCAAACTGCTTAACAAGTTTTTGAGCTTTTTCCGCATTTGTGAGCAAAATTTGGTCACCTTCCTTAAGCGCTGGTATAGGCTTTTGAGGTTTTTTCAATATTTTAGAGAGTTTCCAGAAAGGTTTGGAACTCGGATCTAATTTTGACACATTATTTTCAAAATGTTTGTTCCTTAGGACAGAGAAGCGTTTTTTAATTTGTTTTTGTAAATCTCGCCATATGACTTTCATAGCGGGATCACGTTTTCTTTGATATTGACGCCTACGTACATTTTTCAGACGAATCAAGAGCTGAAGATCGTCATCAATTATAACTGAATCGAATTTAACCTCGCATTTTGGCACTGAAGCAGCTCTTGCTCTATTTATTGAGAAAGCCAGAGATTCAAGAGCATTATTAATTTCATTTCTTGTTTGCAATGGAACATTAGGATCAAAGTTGTATTCCATAAATGTTCGATATTGATCCCAGTTAGCTCTATGGTAGTTGAAAGTATAGCTGATGGAATTAGAAATGATTTCATGAGATATTTCAAATGTAACTGGAAGGTGATCAGAACCAAAGTCAGCATGGGTAATCAATTGACTACAAAGTTGACATGAATCAGTTAGGACCAAATCAATAGTTGAGGGATTTCTGGCTGAAGAAAAGCAAGTTGGGCTGTTTGGGTATTGAATAGTGTAGTAGCCTGCGGAACAATGCGAATTATTCCACGAGCGGTGTTTTGCATTGAAATCACCAATAACGAAGAATTTAGACATGTGACAGGTAAGTTTCTGGAGGTCACCCTTGAGCCAGTTCTTTTGCTGATCAGTGCATTGGAAAGGCAAATAGGCAGCTATAAAAGTAAATTGGCCAAATTTTGTTTCAACTGAAACCCCCAATGTTTCAAAAACTTTGGTTTCAAATGAAGAAAGAATGTGATGTTTGATACGCCCATGGACAATGATGGCAACGCCACCACCAGCTCCATTAATGCGATCATTTCTGTGGACAAAATAATTTGGATCTCTTTTGACCTTATTGGCAGGTTTGAGATAAGTCTCAGTTATAAAAGCAATATGCACGTTATGAACTCTTAAAAAATTGAATAGCTCATCCTCGTTATCTCTGATGGATCGAGCATTCCAATTCAAAATGTTTAATGACTTAAAATCCATTACTGAACTTCAATGTCATGACAATATTATTGGCAAATTTAATACCAGTTTGGATAGCTTCAAACATGGAATGAGTTTTTAGCATATCGGTTATCATGTCGATTAACGATTGCTGTAAAAATTGTAATTTAGGAGCGGATATGTAACCTAAATCAAATTCATCAGAAGTCCCGTGGGAATTTTGGTTTTGGTCTCTACCCGCTGCAACGGCAGCGTAGGTAGGTCCATTTACATGTTGAACATTGTTAACAACACGGTTAGGTAAGAATGTAGGGTTTGCAGATTGAACCCTGTTGGTGCCTGCAGGTATCGAAGTAGTATTTGCTCCTCGTTGAGCGTTCGAAGTAACAGTTGCGGATGGAAAAACATGTCCGCTGTTTCAACCGACGGTGTGGTAGGAATTTGTTCTTTGCTGATCGTTATTAACAGCTGCAGAATGGGTAGTAACTGGTCAGGAACGTGTATTGTTTCCTACCTGGCGCTTAGTGCGCGACTGCAAAATTGCTTTGCGAGTCTTGTACTCCCAAAAATTTGATTTCCCAAGTAACATTGCCAAAACCATCCAGCTTTATTAAGTTTTATTAAAGTTTTATGAAAGCCACTAGAAATCAATTCGGCTTTATTATGGCAGCAAGAGATGCCAATAGGTTTCAAATTTTAGTCAGGTTTATAAGAACCTACACAGCTTCTTTACAACGATCTTAAACCCTTGACTTCTAAAATTCCTTTTACTCCTATCAAAGGTTTTATTTTGACTTTATTAACTCATAAAATGCTGTTTTGAAATGCCGTTTTAGGACTCATTCATATTATCTTATTATGGTCAGTTGAAAAAGCATTTTAAAACCATTTTGCCTCCAGTAAATGCATTAAACGGCTAACTGGCATTGAGGAAAGCTACCAAGCGACCAGATAGTTCTATAGTAGCCATTGCTAAGATAAATTGGCTTTTTTGGCAAAACTGTGATTTCTTGCAATCGCCATATTGAAATATATGAAATAATTGAAATGTGAAAAAATAAATACACCAAATTTTAAATGTAATACAATTGAACTGTAGATCTGAGACAAACTTCGGTATTCGTTTAGATAACCTTATTTAATTCTATCAATTTTCAGGAGTTTCATGATTAATTTACCGAATATATTTCTTTCAATTTTGTTTTTGTTGTTGTAAACTCGCATAATTTCCAAGGCGCATTAATTTTCAGCTCTTATCGTGCCAATATTCACCATAAAATTTAATGCGCATATGATTTGGAGCATGATACGCTATAAAAAAAAACTCAATTTCTTTTGTATATTTGGCTATCAATCATAATTTCCTGCAACAGTAGAACTTTTTTCTTAGCCATTATTTACTGTTGAATGAATCAGAAGAGCAACAAAGCAAAACAACAAAAACCAACCACGATATCGCCGTGAAGTTTGACAGCTGTGGCCATTCAGCCCTATGCTGGTTTTGATGGCGGCCAATAGGTTTTATGATGGTTCTCAAGTGGTCATAACAGCTTTCACTAGAACATTTTCAAAATCTTTATGGTCTTAGAAAGGTTTTATTAATTTGTTTTCACAACCGTCTATAGAGTGGGCCACTTTGTACACATTTCGGCTTTAAAGATGCATAGAGGAGGTGTTGGTGGATAAAACAGTTTTGAATGTAGTGTCATCAACAAAGCCGGGAGGAGTGCTATACGGCTGGAATAGAACTGAAATTGTTACTTGGGGGGGTGTTCAGGTTTTTTAAATGCAAAATTGAAAGAAATACGTCAAGTTGATATTGACCAAATTTTGACCGTATCGCCCTTTAACTATAAGAATCCGAGGGACCGAAGAGGAATTTTCCAATTGATATCCAAGCCGGGTTACCCAAAGGGCCTAACAAGGATCGAAAAGGAATAAGAGGAAATCTAAAAATTGTAGGTACTATTTAGCACTGAAAAGTGCTGTTTAGGATTTGTTGGAGCGTTAGGTAGCAATAGCACTTCCTTCAGCAAACAGAAAATAGAACCGCACGGCATGAGAGCACAATGCAGACTGAATGCACCACGCAAGTCGAATGGACAACAGTTCTGCCTACTTGTGATTCACTCTTCGTTGATTGAGTGGCTATGCAAATACGACCCAGTAGGATCGCCAGATGATAATGTTTGGAGACGATAGCATTCATTTGAACAGAATCATTCATTGTCTTTGAATTCGAATGACAGTGTTGGAAGTTTTTTTAAGTATTTACCGCCTGGGAAAAATCAGCCTACTCAATTAGATTTTAAAAAAAAAAAATCCTGTCACTCGTATCCGATAAGTCGTTACAATTTTTTTCAGGACTATTGACACTGTGTGTTATGTAGATCTTCAGAATTTTATATCATACTAGCTGAACCCGGTGCAAGCGCTGCTACGCTTGCAACTAAATGAATGAAAATTTAATAGAACTGGCACGTTTATGGTTGTTTTTCGGAATGAGTTTTTTTTTTCTTGACTAAGCAGGGGTTCAAACTTCTATCAAAACATGCTTCTTACCCAAAAAATACACCCGCTTCAGAAAGGGGAGGGGTCTTGAACCACCATAGAAACATTCTTGCCTTCAAAACCCCCCACATGCCAAATTTGATTCGATTTGCTTGATTAGTTCTACAGTTATGAAGAAATTTATGTCTCATTTGTATAAGAGCGCCCCTTCTTGAGAGAGTAGGGGTCTCAAACAATCATAAGAACCTTCCCAAGCCCCAAAAATCCCTTCATAAAAATTTTCACGCTGGTCGGCTCAGAACTTGCCGAGAGTGACAGACAGACAGACAGACAGAAATTCATTTTTATGTATATAGAAATCTAACCTCCAAAAACCCTCATATGCTAAAAGTGGTTTCATTTACTTGATTAGTTCTCGAGTAATGCAGAAATTTGCTTTTTATTTGTATGCCCCACCCCCCTCCCCCCCTTCAAAATGTGGAGGTGTATTGAACTGCCATAGAAACATTTCTTGCCTCCAGGAACCTCAACATGTCAAATTTGGTTTCATTGGCTCTCGAGTTATGCTAAAAATTATGTTTCATTTTTATGGGAGTCTCCCCTTCCAGAAGGCGGTGGGGTCTCAAACCACCATTGAAACATTTCTTGCCTTCAAAAACCTCTACCTGCCAAATTTGGTTAATTTTACTTGATTAGTTCTAGAGTTATCCAGAAACTTGTGTTTCATTTGTATAGGAGCCCCCCCCCCCTACCAGAGAGAGAGAGGAGGGGTCTCGAACTACTGAAGAAAATTGCCTTTAAAATCCCCGCCAGCCAAATTTGGTTCCATTTGCTTTATTAGATCTAGAGTTATGAAGAAATTTCAGTTTCATTTGTATGACAGCGCCCCTTCTAGGAGAGGGGAGCCCGACCAGAAGGAAACAACAAAATAATTTCAAGTCTTGTTATTCAGTTATGCCGTTTTTATAACAGAGGTTGTTAGAATTTAGATCGCGGATGTAGTTAAAATAACAAAAATTATTACAAAAAATCCTCAAGAGGTAACAAAATATTAGCAAGCTATGATATAGACATAACGTAAACAAATCAAAATTTGTAACAGTTTTGTTACGATGTACCAAAATTATATCAGCTATTGTTAGAATTAATCTATTTCTTCACGCAGATTGTGCCTCCCAGGGTATTATATCTTAATTTCTTATAAGTATGTTTTGCAATTATCCAGATGAAAACGTCTATAACAAATTTATATCATAATCAGTTAGTCGCAACAAGGTTTGTTATAATTTTGATATTTTCATGTTATGCCCTTCTGGTCGGGAGGGGTCTCAAACCACCATAGAAACAAACCCCACATGCCAAATTTGGTTCCAGTTGCTTGATTAGTTTCTGTGATATGCAGAAACTTCTGTTTCTTTTGTATGGGAGCCTCCCTTTTTAGAGAGACCCCTCAAACTACCATAGGTAGAAACATTTCTTGCTTCCAAAAACTTCTGCATGATAAATTTGGATTCCTTTGCTTGATCAGCTCTCGAGTTATGCAGAAATATGTGTTTCATTTGTATGGGAGCCCTCTCTTTCAGAGGAGGGAGGGGTCTCTCACTATCTTAAGAACCTTCAGAAGCCTCAAAAACCCCTGCATACAAATTTTCACGCCGATCGGCTCAGTAGTCTCCGAGCCTATTAGGTTCAGACAGACAGACAGACATAAATCCATTTTTATATATATATAGATAGATAACATGTAAGAATCGTTACAGAGATTTCAATTGAAAAGGGTTTAATATCCATATAGTCGATCATCGTTCGTTGAACAAACATTCGCTTATTTTCTATTTCAACAAGAATGTATACATTTTTGGTTTGTGACATGTGAAAAATCTTTTGTACCGGACAGGGAATCCACTGCATCCGGGTTGGTAATGCCGTACCATTACCAACTAAGTAACCTGTGCCATCATCAGTATCTACCAAAAACAGAAAATACTGGCCTAAAAGAACACATGTCACTTTGTATTAACATTTCTCAAGCAATTCATGTTAAGGGCCCAAAATCCATATGTAAACAATGACCTTAAATGACGATTTCTCTTGAATCTTAGATCACTCTCGTGAAATGAAAGCAGCATCTGATAGAAGAATTTTAGTTCTACCATATGGAGTAGCTGGATATAGTGAGATTCTAATGATTCATGAGGGATCAACGTTTAAAGTTATTGTTTACAAATGGCTTTTAAGCCCTAATCATGAATTACTCGAGATTTGGCGTTTAGTTTCTGCATATTTTCTGTTTTTCCCACTTTATTTACTGGCTACACTGTGCTTTTCGGCTTCCGATTCATTTTTACGCGGTACCACACAATCACCAAGTGATCCGATCGGAAGCTTCGAGCACTAGCACTCAATCGAATCAGGAAACGAAAACGAATCACCAACAGAAGCCAACGAACGAATCAATAAATTGTACAAGCAAGCAGTGATGAACACGCTTACAATTATCAGGCGACGAAGTTCATGCTATGTTCATTCAATGTTTACCTTGGCCCATCAATTTTCGGTTTGAGAGGTGAAGCAGAACTTCTCATTGTGTGCGTCTATTGAATCAAAGAAGAGCGTGCAACGAATGATTTATGATACGATTGGAACCATCCTTGATCATTAGTGTATTTATAATTATCGGAACCGTCTATATACACCGTCAGTCTTTTTAACTTTAAACTGAATAGTTTGTTTTTACGAATTATTTTCGTCAAATCTTTAGTCACTCTCATTTGAGTAAACTTTGATGGAATTGTCATGTTGATAAATCAACAACATTGACTTGAAACGGATGGAAATAATTAAATGGTCCATTTGTCAATCTCGGTCAGATTTACTCGAATTTGAAATATTTGAACCTTCAACGAGTGGAGAGAACTCTCCACTTTTATTCCTTCTCTCACTGCTGGCACTGTTCAGTAAACGTGACACCCGAGGTTTCCGAGCTAATTACGATCGATTGTGGGATCCATCGTAAAAAACAGCTCGTCCCAGCACCATCAGAAAAGGAATCCAGCTTCCGGCAGCCGAAATCATTAATCACCATCCGAGCGAGCAACAAGACACTCGACTCCCTGCCGTGCCCATTGATTAGCAGCTCTCGGAGTAGTGCAAATGATGGGCTCAATCCCAGCGCAAAAGGAACAAAACAAAACATTCCTAATAGAAATCACTTCATCTGTCTTGGCAGATGGCAGAAGATAAGATTGGAATCCAATGCAAGAGGACGTGTCGGGGATTTTCTCAGCGGTCCCTCCTGGGGAGTGGAAAAATGGCCTGCCTCGATTGTCTTGATCTCACCTCAGCTGGCTGGCGCCAAACGACCAACAACCGGCGGTCAGCCACTAGCGGCAGCAGTAATGGCGGCAGTGCGGTTGATGTTGGCTAATGAATGGCTGTTTATTTGGTCTCATCTCGCCCGTTTCGCACATATCCCGTCGCATTTGGTTGGAATTGCTTCCGCTGCTGTGGAGTAATTAGGACGGAAATGGGCAGTTTTTGGGAAAATCTTTCTTTGCCGAGTCCGGTGGGAATCTTACGATATGATGAGGGGAGGATTTGCGCTGCGGTCAATGGTGGCTGTAGGGTTTGAAGGGAGGGGGGCTAATTTGAATTTTTAACTTGACGATTTTGAACATGGCGGGTTTAGTTAAATGCAAATTTTCGGTGTGCTTCTAATTATTCATGGGAAACAGGGGTGCATGCCCTTCTTTGTACCGTCATCTTCCTATTACCGGGAATTAGCGTGGTCACAATACGCTTTCGCAAATGATTTGCTCAGGGCATAATGGGTGTTGAATCAAAACACCGATAATGATAGCATGGTAGCATTGATAATTGTCGGAAGCGTTACTTTCTCTCGCAGTCTAGGATCAAATGCTACTAACTCATGAACTATTATCTCATCTTCGCAGAAAGAATTATCCCTCCTATTTATGAGCTTATTCTTCTGCCATCTAACATAAGCACGGCTATCGAGGGAAACTTCCTCAAACGAAATTTGAAAGAATCATTAGTGGCACTCTGAAAAACATCCAAGCGTGCAACGCAGCAAGAGTCCTGTCCACTCCGTTGAACAATAGACCCCGACAATGGGAGAAAATAGTTCCGAAAGTCACCCCTGCTACCCTCTTCCATACTTGTCCGGAATGATTCATCTCGTCTTCATGCCGGGACTGGCTTGTTATCTTGTTTTCTATTGTGTACATACAACACGCCATCGCATCAAATCGCTATCGCTGTTCTTGTTGTGGCTGTTGTTGCTGTTGTTCAGAAGCAACGCGCGATACCGACGGGCAACGGTCACGGACAGGGGCAGCAAACGCGCGGAGTGGTATTTATTATAAATGAGCAATTTATATCATTTAGCGTGGAACATTATGCGCCAAAGTGTATCTTCCTGCTTGGCTGGCGAGTTCAAGGGTCATTCCATTAGAATAGAGAAACAATGCTGGATGGAAGGGAGCTTTTTTCTTGGTAGTCTCGAAGAAATTTCCGCCATCAACTGAGGAATGAACTCTTTGGAGTGTAATTTTATTTGCTCGCATAATGTTCCAGGACAGGGACGAGTTGACTTTTATTTGGATTTCATTGGGGCTGCTACAAATTAACCAGTGACCCCTCGGACGGATTGACCTCCCGTGGAGTGGTCGTGTCCACGGGAAGTCGAGTTCAACTGCGTGGAAGACTAATAAATGTAAGCCATATATCTCTCGATGCTAAGCGCAGTTAAATGGATATTAATGGCAAACGGTAGTCTGTTCCGCTGCGCTGGTTGAACATGCAATATTTCACCGGGGAAGTTTGCGAAAGTACTTTGAAGTTACAGAGACTTAATTCTACGTGATTGTATTTTATGACGGTCGTGGAAGGCAGCCAATGAATTTCATGTTGAGTTTGATATGAGACTGTTCGTAGCGGTTAAAGTTTCTGCTGCGCGAGATATTTTTATCTAAAGGGGCTAGATAGTTGTCCACGATGACGTGTCGTAGTGGGATCTGTCAAAAGAAGGGATTAAGAGAAAACAGATTAAATATTTGTAGTTATGCATTTTGATGGTTATTTGATGAATCTATAATACTACCATCCATTGTAGCAAGGTAACTTTCCATAGCAGTGGAATCAGGATTCAATTGTTGTTTGTATTCATCAAGCTCCTGTATGAAGGGCCAAAAACGTTTGGACGGGCCCGAAAGCAAGTTCAAACTAGACGAATTTCACGCCAACTCGTCTTCGTGATTGGCAGCACCCTCTCAGAATCTAATGAAACTTTGTGGGTGTGTAGACTATGTCTTTTCAAGCAACTTTAGTCGGGAGGTTGAGTTCTCATTGCCATCAATGCAGACTTTACTTCTCAAGAACTAAAAACTATCAACCACAAAGAATTTGAGCATGTCTGGGTTGAAGCACTGATGATGAAACACACATTTTTGCATCTGTGTATTTCCCACTCGAACATGCCAATAAACAATCTTTCGAATTATGTTTTCAAAATGTCGAAATTATCATATAAAATATGGAACCGGAAGTAAAACTACATATTAATGGTGACTTTAATAAACGAAATGCGAACTTCATACCGGACATCGAAAATGAATCAATTCTACTCCCAGTCGTAGGCGAAGACGAAACTTTACAATTTCTATTCGACCAAATTTCACACTTCAGCCTACACCAAATTAATTATATAAAGAATCAGCAAAATGCATTTTTAGCCCACAGCACACAAGAGATTTTGTGTTTATATATTTTCGCACCACAATGAAAAAACAAAGAATTACACAACTATTCAAAATACAATATTAGAACACAATAAACCCTCCCCCCCCCCCTCTGAAATCCGGGAAGGTCCGAAAAAACAAAAAAAAAAAAAAAAAAAAACAAAACGAACACTATATACAATAAATTGACAGAACAAAAAAAATAAAGAAAAAAACAACACCACAAGAAGCAAATTTCATTCAATTATTCAATACCTTATTTCACAAACCCCCCCAAAAAAAAAAAAAAAAGCGAACTCAAAACAAAAAATACCCAGTTTGGCCCACCCCACTTTAAAAACTTTAAAAAAAAAAAAACAAAAAGCACACAAATTATATAAAAAGCAAAACTCTAGCACAAATTTGCAAAATTATTATGACATAAAGGGTGTCCACGATGAAATTGCCACACAAAATTGATTCGCAAAATTCGAGTTTTCATCCGATTGCCATCAAATTTTCAGGGATTGAGAAATAACTATTAAACTTCATTTTACCATTTTACTCGTATTTTATTTACAGTCCATACGCAAATGCCCGCACCTTGGCCTTAACCCCGGCCATAAGATTCTGCACAACCTGTGAATCAACCGTTTTTTGCATGTAAACCCATACTTTCTTCAGTTCCTCGACTGTCTTCACTACCTTAGGTCATTTAAGAAGGTGCTGCTTTATAATCGCCCAGTACTTCTCGATGGGGCGGAGCTCCGAAGTTTTGGGAGGGTTGAACATTTTCGGCACGAAATTGACCTTATTGTCCGCATACCACTTCAGCACGTCCTTGGAGTAGTGGCATGAGGCCAATTCCGGCCAGAAGATTGTTGGGACGTTGTGGGCCTTCAGGAGAGGAAGCAACCGCTTCTGGAGGCACTCTTTTATGTACACCTGTCCGTTCATCGTGTCCTGGGTCACGAAAGGTACACTCCGCTTCCCGCACGTGCAGATGGCTTGCCAAACCAGGAATTTCTTCGCAAATTTGGACATCTTCTGAGTGCGGACATGCTCCGGAACGCTGAACTTATCCTTGGCCGTGAAAAACAGGTTGCCGGGGATCTGTTTGAAGTCGGCCTTCACATATGTTTCGTCGTCCATGATGCAGCATTCAACTTTCGCCAGCATGTTGAGGTACAACTTCCTGGCACGGGTTTTGGCGGACTTGTTCTGCTTCTCGTCGCGATTAGGGGCCTTTTGTACCTTGAACGTTCGAAGCCCAGCCTTAGTTTTGGCCTTCTGGACAAAACTTCGGCTTAGGTGCAGCTTCTTAGCCACATCCCGAACGGAGGCGTTCGGATTTCGGTTGAAGGCCCCAACTACGCGGTTGTGATTTTTGGTGTTGTACGGAATACTTTTTCTTTCACTTCTGGGCTTCCGATCGGTGGTCAACCGTTCCTCGAACCGCTTAATCACTCGCGACACCGTGGAATTCGCGATTCCCAACGTTTTAGCGATGGAACGATGCGAGAGATCCTTGTTCTCGTGATGAATGCGTAAGATTTTATCACGCACGAGCTGTTCTTTCGACTCCATTTCCGCGAGTTTTGATCACAGGACTTTAAAACTTGCAGGATGTAAATAATGCACTATGAACTAAATCCACCCAAATTTTTATTCTACCAAACGGTTAAAAAGTTAGAGCAATTTCATAGTGTGGCAATTTTATCGTGGACACCCTTTATCCACCCACACCCATCCATTAAAAAACAACAAAAAAAATACAATAAAAAAAACAAAACACAAACCACACCACAATCAAATAATTTAACAAAAAAAAAACAAAAAAAAAAAAAAAAACCAACCCCCCACAACTACTGAATGAAAAAAATGTAATATAAATGCATATAAACGTACTTAATTTTCAAATTTTTTCCTCCAAAAACAAACACCACCCACCACAAAAAACAACAGCACCGCCACCTCTTTTCATTCCACCCCCAATTTTCCAACAATATAGGGAAACTGCCCCCATATTAATCTCATTGTTCTTATAAGGCTTGCTACATTTAGAATTGGAACAAACTTTTGCTCATATTGTGGCGCTCCTGGTGGACGGATTTGGAAGTTCTTGGCGCCCACGTGTCGGGAATTTTGTCAGCTTCACGTATGTATTTTTGACATTCCGCAAATCGACTGTACTTTGCAAACAATCAACATGGAAGCCGAAAGAAGGGAAAAAATGTTGCACAGTTATTTGGAAAATCCATTGTGGTCTGCATCTAGGCTAGCTAAACAGCTGAAATAGCCCAGAAATACCGTATGGCGCGTTATCAAACGGTATAAGGAAACATTGACGACGATTCGGAAGCCTCAAGCCAATCGTCGGAGTGGAACTGTCGACCGGAAACTGCGTGGTAAGATTTTGAAGGCGATTAAGAGGAATCCCAATCTGTCGGACCGTGATTTGGCCAGAAAATTCGGTGCTGCCAATAGTACCGTGAGGAGAGCTCGACTCCGGGAAGGAATCAAGTCGTATCGAGCTAGCAAACAGCCAAATCGGACCATAAAACAGAATAGTGTGGCCAAAATCCGTGCTCGGAAGCTACACGACCAGGTGCTGACCGAGTTCGACGGGTGTCTTCTGATGGACGATGAAACCTATGTCAAGGCTGACTTCGGGCAAATCCCAAGTCAAAAATTTTACTTGGCAACGGCTCGGGGGGATGTTCCAGCCAAATTTAAATTTGTTTTTGCCGACAAATTTGCACGAAAATTCATGATTTGGCAGGGCATTTGCAGCTGTGGCAAGAAAACGAAAGTTTTCGTTACAAATAAGACAATGACGTCGGAACTATACCAAAAAGAGTGTCTCCAAAAACGAATTTTGCCGTTCATTCGATCCCACGACCATCCCGTAATGTTTTGGCCAGATTTGGCAAGCTGTCATTACAGCAAAGTCGTTCAAGAATGGTATGCAGAGAAAGTGGTCCAGGTTGTTCCGAAAAACCTTAACGCACCCAACTGCCCCCAGTTCCGCCCTTTTGAGAAATACTGGGCAATCATGAAGAGGAGACTCAAGGCAAAGGGAAAGGTTGTCAAAGACTTCAATCAGATGAAGACCTGGTGGAATAAAATAGCTAAAACGATGGACGAAGAAGGCGTGCGCCGCCTAATGAGCCGTGTTACAGGAAAAATTCGAGAATTCCTTCGAAACCGTGACGAATAATTGTATCCGTATTTTTTCTTAAAAGTATGAAGAAAACTCTACATTTGTATAAAAAAAATCTTGAATTCAATAATAAATAACTGAAATACAGGCAACTGTTTTTGTTCCAATTCTATCTGAAGCAAGCTTTATTTCTCCCACGAAGACAAACAAAATTTTTTCTCATTAAAAAAAACAACAAAAAAAAAAAAAACAAACCCCCCCCCCTGTAAATCGTTTTTTTTCAAAGAGGGAGAATTGCAAAGTGATGAGATTAATATAGGTACATCTTCCCTTTCTGTAAATCAATTACCTCCTCACGAAATTCTCTAAGCACTAAAACACTTGAATGCTTCTAAGGGACCAGGTCCAGACGGAGGTCGCTCAACTACTTCTAATCTTCTTGAATTTATAACTTTTATTTTGAATGCAATGGACTATGGCAAGCACGTAGAAGCCTTTTACACTAGAGATGGGCATTCCGCTCCTGAGCTGTTCCACTGAATCGATTCATTTCAGTGAGCAAATGACAACCAGCTCTTTAAAAAAAAGAATCGCAGTTCTCACCGCTCTCACTGTCCGCTTTGCTTTCCTGTGAGCTGAACAGTTCATCGACTCTGTCAAATCAAAATGCAGAAGAGAAAAAGAGCTGTGTAAATTGAACTGATTCCCTTTCGTTTTCTTTTTTCCACAAATCGCCGAACCGGCTGTCACTTTGCGAAGCAACGCAAACAGGAGTAAGTTTCAAAATAGACGAACCAGCTAGTTCTACTGTGTTGGCGCTAGTATTTACATACTCTATAGAATCTAAAATCCATTTCATTTTCGAATAGTCATTTAAAAATTAAGTCGAATCCCTTTGTTAATTTTTTAACTGAATAATAAATGCATGAATAATGGAAAGCGTGAGCTGTTTAGTGGACCTGTAACTAGAAAATAAGAAGAATGATTAGTAATTTCCATTTAATTCCCACTACCTTTATTGCTTATCTTGACAGATACGCGTATTTCGTCTACAATGTGCAGACTTCTTCAGTGTCGTGTACTAATACTCAGTCGCATGTCGAATCTCACTGAGTGGTGCATCAAACATCTCGATTATAGTTGGTTAATTGAATAAGTAAATCCTTTAATCTTGTACTTCACGTGATCAGATCACATATTCAAATCGATTAGACTAAAAACAAGTTGTGAAGTATTTTCTTTGCTAAAGCTTAATTTTATCCATAATTAAACCTAGTATAGTCCTTTTCACACTTGTGCGAATGTTGAAGTCACAAAATCAAAAGATCTGGTCAAAAGAATCGATTTATTCCGATGAGCTGATCGGCTCAGATCCGCTCTTTAAAATTAGCTGAATTGCCCATCTCAATCAATGACATTATATCACAACGTCTAAAATCAGAAGAACTACTCTCGCAATTGAACGTTTATACTCCCAGTCGGCATCTTAGAACACGGAAATTATTCTTAGAAAAATCATGCAGAGCAAATTGCAAGAAATGGCCCCATAAATCGAATGATGCGCCAGTATAACTTATATTGCGAAAACATTGGCATCCCTATGTCTAGAGAACAGGTAAAATCTCGTCTAAAAGACAACAGAAATAATGTTTAGCATGTAAGTAAAACATTGTAGTCTACATTGCTAGACGAAATAAACAAATAATATTTTATTTTAAGTCATATCTTGTTTTTTTCAAAATTTATCTAGACTTCCACTTGAAAAGGGTTTAAGTTTTTAATCAATTTTTTTTAAATCAACATAACTCAAAAGGAAAAAACTGACAAAAAAGTGATGTATGACGAAATTTTTTCTCAATAATGGAAATATAACTGTCAAAAAGGTCGCCATACATTTGGGCAAGATGGGCACTTTTAAGGGCAAGATGGGCACCTTTAAGGAAAAAAGTTTTTCCAACAACAACTTTTTCATGTCCTATTTTTACTGTGTAGCACGCAAACTCTTCTAGTTATGGTATTCAACACCCCTGTAGAATCCAATAAAACTTAGCAGTCATAAAAAATTGAATGTATTGAAAATCTTGCAAAAAACAATAATCATCTAGACTAACATTTGAGAAGGGTCAAAAACATTATATTTACCTTTGCATCAGTAAAACAGAACCAAACATGTACGTTTTAGTAAAAATCATTCATCTGCTTGTTCGGATATTTCTATTTTTAGGGGTGATTCAAAAATTTGCTTTGTATATCTTTGGGGGTGGAGGAGGGAGCTGGAAGGAAGGTCAAGATTTGTTACAGTACGTGTAAAAGGTATGGGAAAAATTGTGATAGAGAGGGCTGATAAATCTAAAAAAATAGCGGACGTCATATTTGAATAGTCTTTAAATGCATATGCATCAAGTCTCATCAAATTAGAAAATTGTTATTTGATGCGACTTGATGCATATGCATTTAAAGACGATTCAAATATGACGTTACATGAATTTTCGAAATACTGTTTATGTCAATGAAAACTCATAGGTTTTTGCTTGGTAAGGGTTTTATTTTATTTATTTTTGATAAGCACATTTTCAAGTTGTAGTAACTTACATAGCTTCATATATTCAATTTATACATCTTTTACAAACAGAGTAAATTTCTTTGGTTTATCCTTTGAATCAGAAAACCTTTTAGCTGAAATCGGTACAACGCAATGAACCTGTGTACCATGTTTTGTCTTTACGTGGCAGTATAACTCCTCAAGTTTTTCTGACATTTTTTTATACTGTTCAGCTGATATGAAGCAGAAATTCAGTGCTGCAATACTTTTATTTGTCTATTCAACTGCCCAGTCATATAATTCCCGAGAAGTTTTGAATGCGTTTCCATAATCTAGAGCAAGGCTTGCTCTCTTTGCAATTCGCCATTAGAGAACCACCAATAGCATCACATGGAACTTTCACATGAGACGTCGCAGCAATATATTGAATTTTGTGTAATGAAATCTTGCAATTTTGAAATAAACAACTCAACTGCTATTGAGTCGTGGGTCAATCCTTATGATATTACGATAATGCTTTTGTTTTCCAATTTTTCGTCTTTCTTGTTATATTTTTCAAAGTTTTGGTAATAAACAGAATCAACCACCTGATTTAATTGTATTATCACTCAAGTTTAAAAAAATAATAATTCATAAATAAGCCCTTTCCAAATGGTAGCCTTGATTTTTCAAACATTCAAAGACCCTAGAAAAATCCAAATTGCCATTAAAATTAAATTTAATTGGCATCTGTGAGGTTTTAGGACCGAATTATAGGACGAGTTGGCGCGATACACGGTAAAATAGGACATGAAAAATTTGCAGTTGGAAAAACTTTGTTTCCTGAAAAGTTCCCATCTTGCAAGTTATGGCGAATTTTTAAACAATTATATTGCCTTTATTCAAAAAAAAAAAATTGTCCAATTCTAAGATCGCCATTTTTTGCAAATCGACTTTAAATTTTATAATATTTTTTTTTAGAGTGTGAGAATCGATTTTACAATTTTCAAATTATTTTTTCATAAAAGTTCAGACGATTTTTTAAAAGTCACTCATACATCACTTTTTTGGAAGTCTTGTCCTTTTTAAGTTATGTTGATATGAAAAAATTGTTGTTAATAAAACTTTATTTCCTTAAAAGTGCCCATATTGCACTGTATGGTGAACTTTTAGACAATGATATTGCCTTTATTAAGAAAAAATTTCGTCCAATTCTAAGATAGCAATTTTTGGCAAATCGATTTTAAATTTTAAAATATTTTTTTTAGCGTGTAAGAATCGATTTTACATTTTTTTATAAAAGCTAAGACAATTTTCTATAAGTCATTCATAGATCACTTTTTTGTAAGTCTTTTCCTTTTTGAGTTATGTTGATTTAAAAACAAATCGATCAAAAAACTTAAGCTCTTTCCAAGTGGCAGTCTAGAAAAAATTTGGAAAAGCAAAGTATGCAAAGTTGCTTGAAAAGACATTAGTCGACACACCCATAAAGTTTCATTGGATTCTGAGAGGTTGCTGCCAAACACTGTCACTACAGCACTAGAATTGAGCCTTCAATCGACAGAATAAACCCAAAAGTTAAGGTCGAAGAGCCCGCCCTCGTTCCGCAAAATGTTAACAATAGGAAGGCCTACCCTGCATGGGGTAGTATGCTAAAGGGTTATGTGCCTGATCGGATACTACCGTTCAATGCCCTCCACTCGTTTTCAAACTTGTATCTTTCAATTTCAAAGCCTGCCGTTGCCCTATACGGAACTATCAATACACTTTCTCTTCATGTCTATTCGTTCTAGCAATAAATGAACGTCCACTCCTAGCGTTTCGCATGGAGATGAGAAATTATCTGCTTCTGACTAACCAAATCCTATCCAAATCGTTTCACTTGGGTGCCCTGATGATCCCTCCCTTTCCCCGTTATATGTTAGTTAATATTTAGTATAGTTTGTACACAAAAAAAAAAGATATCATAAAAACAAAAATTCTTAATTTCAATTTTGAATAACGTGTGTTCAATAAAAAATGAGAATAATTTTAGTACCTTTCTATAATTAAATTAAAGAGAACAACTTTTTTTTCTCTCCAATAGAATTGCTCTCTGGACTCCCTAGAAATGGGTGGCATGTTTCTTTTCGCTCGGGTGCTGTCAGTTCAATCGAAGATGGCGTCGTAACAGCAAGCACTCCGCGAGCGTGTTGTACGGTTTTACAAAACGCATGGTCATCGTGGAAAAAAGTTTTCGGTAGACCACATTCGAGACGAAAACGTGTCCGTGAGTACAGTTTACCGGATCCTGGCATCCCTGAGCGTGGAGTGGAAGGCCGGTAGCGGCCTTCCGGCGAAGATAATGACGAAAATGGAGCAGGAAGCGTTGAAAAGGCTGTTCGACAACAAAGACGGAACGAGTTTGGGTGATGCCGGCCGAAAATATCACTGCTCCCATACCTTGATTCACCGATCCCTCAAGATGGAGAACATCATCTGTCGGAAGAAGACTCGGTCCCCAGAGTACACGGACGAGCAGATAGCGACCGCGAAATCGCAGTGCCGGTGGATGACGAAAAACTACCGCGAGACGTCGTTCGTGCTGGACGACGAAAATTACTTTCCCCTCTCGATGACCCACATTCCAGAAAATGACACCTACTATTCCAGCGACAAGTCGGCCACGACCCCCGAAATAAAATATAAGTTTAAGCATAAATTTGAAAAAAAAAGTTATGCTGAACATCGCCATATCGGACAGAGGGATTTCAAAGCCGTGGCTCAAGCCGAGCAGTCTGGCCATCAACCAACAAGTGTACCAGGAGGAGTGTCTTGAGAAAATTCTTCTGTCGTTCTTAAAGGAGCATCATGCGGATAGGAAGTACGTCTTCTGACCGGACAAGGCGTCTTTCCATTACACCAATAAGACGCTGGAGTATCTTGAGCAGAAAAAGATACCGTACGTTTTGAAAGAAAGGAACCCGACCAGCTTGCCACAGTGCCGTCCCATTGAGGATATTTTCGGCGGACCAAGGATACGAAGCAGTTGACCACGAGGATCCGGAATTGTATCCGGAAGATGGACGCCAGTACCGTCCAGTGCTCTTGTGAGAGCATCGCGATTATGTTGCGTCAAACGGCTGACCAGGGCCCCTTCTCCAATATTCATTGACGTTTTTTTTTACAGAATTAGCATTATGTTTTTTATAAAAAAAATACTCAATTCGTTGAACTTTTTTTTTACCACATGACTGAAAAAATTCTAATTTTTTATTGAAAACCCGTTAAAGTTCATGGAAGTACAAATTACACATAACATAAAGTAAATTACTTGACCATGTAAAAAACGGCTACAATACGAGAACATAATATGCTTATGTATAAAATATATCTGACATCCACTGGATTGTTACTGAAAAAGAATAAAGGGTGTTCCGATCAAAATTTGGTCAAACAGTAATGTGCGTGAGTCGATCAAAGTTTTTATTAATAAGTCAAATGCTTTTTCTTTTTCAAATTCTATTAATACAGAATACAAGAGAAATATTCAGCTAAGCTTCCTTCTTACCGGATGCGAATTGCCGGGTCTTTCGTTTAACACCTGCCATAAGATTTTGTACAGTGTCCTTGTCCACTTCATTCGCCGCAGAGCGCCAGTTTGCCTTGACCTTTTTCTCGCCCACAACAGCTTTTTGAGTCTTCTTAAGGTTCCGCTTGACGATTGCCCAATATTGTTCGATTGGACGGAGCTCTGGCGTGTTGGGAGGGTTCTTGTCCTTGGGCACCACATGAACGTTGTTGGCAACATACCACTCCATGGCCTTTTTTCCGTAATGGCAAGATGCCAAATCCGGCCAAAATCGAACGGAACAATTGTGTCGGTTCAAAAAAAGCAGTAGACGTTTTTGTAGGCACTCGCTCAGATAAATTTCCTAATTGGCGGTTCCGGTCACAATGTAAACGTTGCTCTTCAAGCCACAGGAACAGATGGCCTGCCACACCAGATATTTCTTCGCGAACTTTGACAGTTTAATGTGCTTGAAAATATCTGCCACCTTGCCCCGTCCGTTTGCCGTATAAAATTCCTGTCCAGGAAGCTGTTTAAAGTCTGCCTTGACGTAAGGTTCATCGTCCTGTACCACGCAATCAAACTTCGTCAGCATCGTCGTGTACAATTTTCGCGATCGTGCTTTGGCCACTTTCTTGAAAATCGACAGTCCAGCTCGTTTTTTAGCTCTATCTACGGTTGAAGGCACCACTCCCAGCTTCTTTGTGACATCTCGGACGGTTGGGGTTCCGCTCGAAACAGCGGGCAACTCTTTTTGTCGTCGCTTTGGCCTCCGGCTTTCGATTTTCCCCCGATCCAGCTTTTCTGGCTGTCGACGAACGTTCACCGAGCACTTTTAATACGCTGGTACATAGGCGTAGCCAGGATTTCAAATAGGGGGGGGGGGGTCGAGTTTTTTTTTAGAGAGAGAGAGAGAGAGAGAGAGAGAGAGAGAGAGAGAGAGAGAGAGAGAGAGAGAGAGAGAGAGAATTACATCGTCTCCAACCAGTGGTTGCACATACTGAACAATTAACATTAACGGACACTTAACGGACAATACAACGCCCGGTGGACCAGTCGAGTAGGGTCATTTTCATGTTCCGACAGATGGAGCGGGAATGGAGCCCCATTTATGTGACATTACGCCTGAATGCGGGTGGATTATCTTCTCTACTCTCACCCAAAGTATTTGACAATACCCGTCCGTTTCTTGCAACAAGATTAAACAATTCTAGGCTTGTTCTGGAATAAAAAAAAACGATTTTAAAAACTTTCGATATTTCCCATGTTTTTAAATCAAACCACATTGAATGCCAAACGGGTCATGTTGGATTTTTGTGTAGAATAACTACCGAATTTGTTTGCAGTTTGTACTGAACATGTACTTTTCATCCGCGACCCTCTCACCCAAAGCAACACAGAAGAAACACCGTTTTTTACTCACCATGCTCACACCGTTTGAATAGATTATATTTTTTTAATGGTTGTTCAAATAATAAGTGATTAGCTTTAACAAACATACATTTTGAGTTTTGGTGGTTTATAGCTTATGGTTTGTGTCCCCTTTGCTCACCTTTTGTATAATTATTTTATCTGATATTTTCTAAACAGGAACATCAAACATAACCTCTTAAAACGACGTAAGTAACAAATGTAAGCAAGCTGTGTTTTTTGTGCTGAATTGTTGCTACTTGCATTCTCAACACACGAGTAGTTAGTAAATAATTTAAGAAATTTTATTCATCAATGACGAAAAGAAATTCATATGATCCAACTGAAACACGGTCTGTCGAAACACGGTATATGTAGCAATCATGTGTATCTGAGTAGTATGAAACCAAAACGGTGTATCATTGAATTACATTAAAATTGTTGTTCAAATTCGAGAAATACAACCATTTTGCATATTTTTCTATTCGTGATTATTTCAGCTGCATGAAAAAACATTCGTTTTGTTTTGTTTGCTTGTTTTTTTTAATTACCTACTGGAAAATATTATACTTACTTTTGAAAAACTTTCGAATGTCCATTTATGGTACTTCTGGATAAAATGAATCAAATAACTGCTTCAGACTGCTTATAATTAAAAACAAAAAACCGTATGTATTTTACCCGATGATTCGTTTTGTTATGAAGGTTCTTCTGTTTATAAACACGCGCAGAACCATCGCTTATTCTTCCGGTCTTCCTCTAAACTCTCCACCGATTGCTTGTCGATCTGCCAAACTTGGAAGACATCTGCATGGAGTTATCTCAAATTATAATAATCCGTCCAATCTATCACAAAACGTTGCGATTGGTTGAGCGGACTGGAGATAATGAAATCCATTTGTATAAGGCCAAGTCTCTCCCGGTTGGTATTAAACCGATGAGCATGGATATCAATAGAAACATAAAGTTACCAGAAGGCACAAAATGCATCTACGGACTCTTATTTTTACGAAATCCCTCAATTGAAATTTTTAATGGATTAGCATAGATTGTTCATTAGACACTTCAACTTGATTGATACAGTTATTAGTTACAGCAGTGCAATAGATTGTAGAATACAGTAGTAAAAATTGTAAGTTACGAAAAAAGAGTTTGGTTCGAGCATCGGCTGTGAAAGGTTGTGTCGATGCTTTATTACGCACTATTTTCCTATAGGACATGGCGCGTTTCGTGTTGTTTCGGTTATCTATGATTCGGTGAAACGAGTGATTGAGTGAGCACAGTAAGAAATCAACAAAGTGTCTCTCAAGCGATAATAAAATTAACCTTGTTTTCCTAACGGAAAACCACCATCACACTTTGTGAGTGGCTGCAATAGCATCCTTACTGTTGTAATCGGTTCGAATCAGAAATCGGTACTAGTATTTAAATATTTTACTAAACGAAGCGTGAATTCAGCTTATTGTTTACCAAAAAGAACCCTGCTGCCACCCAATCTTGTCATCCAACATCCCAGTGATTTCTCGTGGAAGTGCGGCGGTGGTCTCGGCTTCCAATAAAACGTCCAAATAAACGTTAACGCCTTCCTACGCTTTCCTTATTTGACCTGCATTCGGGCGAGGCCAGCGCCGGTATTGCCTTAGTTTGGGATCACCAGTTTTACACATTGAGCATGTTTGCATCATCTGTTGATCTTCTGAGTAATAACAGCTGAACTGGCAGTAACGGAATAACAACTTCGGGCGGTCAATCATGCTCATTATCCTGCTCATGCTCATAAAAACGGATAAATTATTTGAATAGGATAAGACAACTGAAACTTCTCGCCCTGACTTGCTTGCTGTTCTGCTTCTCACACGCTGACTCAAACTGTAAGATATGATCAACATATATTCTCAATAATACGAAACTACTGTACCCTAAAACGGGGAAAGCGGGGTAACGGGGCGGTTTGACCCATGCCATGAATAGTTCAAATAAATATTTTTCGTTGATACTTTTTCTAACTATCAACTGTGTTTCTTAATCTAGTATTATTTGGCTTCTGAAAGCTATAGCATAGGTTTGAATACTCAGTTTTTTGATTAACCAAGAACTGAACATTTTATTGAGCAAAGCTTCTTCAACTTTCAGCTAGCGGGGAAAAAAATCAATCAATGCTTATCTAATAGCTAACATTACAGATTAAGAGATATTTCCCTAGTAGCACATTTGTTTCAACCCAGTAAAGGTGACTGCTCTGTGACTCAATTAAGTCACAATAGAGCTGCTGAAACCAGTTTTGACTGTTGTGTGCTGCTTGGGGTTTTTAGATACTTTAGGCTACATAGGTTGGGTTCTAGGTTAAAGGAAAAATATTGTAATAAAATTGTTACTCGTAACTATTTAAAAACTATTATATAATTACAACTTTTTTCTCATGGATGTCAATTTTTTACGCTTTTTTGCTACAACTTGTTACAAAATCGAGGCAACTTCGCGTAATTTGGCTTTTTTATTTAGGTAAAGGAGCAATCTGACAAACATCCCAAGCAACAGAAAATCGTCATATTTGGTTACAGTGACTTGATTGTGACTCAATTGAGTAGTATTGGAGTAACATCAACTGTATTGCAACAAGTTACCTTGCAACCTTCTAGAGATAAAAAATAAATAATAATATATTGAAACAAATAATAAAATTCTAAAAATAAAATCCAAACTTAGGGGGGGGGGGCAACGGCACACCCCCTGCCCCCCCCCCCCCCCCCTCCTGGCTACGCCTATGCGCTGGTAACAGTTGATTTAGCCACCTTCAAAAATTTCGCTAACTTGGCGTGAGAGTAGTTTGGATTTTCGCCATGCACGTGCAAAATTTTGATGCGTTGCTTCTCTTCCTTCGACGACATTTTGATAACTGAAGTGCTAATCACAAAATCAAAAAAGAGGCATGATGCTACACGCACACATCTTCAAAATGAGGGATGTGCAAAATTGTTTAATGCACGATGAAAGGAAATGCGTCAAGTTTAAGTCGACCAAATTTTGATCGAAACACCTTTTGAATAAAAATTAAATTTTAATTAATATCCTACTAGCCCTCGAAAAGCTGAAAACAGAAAAGATCATTCCAAATATCAAAGATAAAGTTTCAATGAAACATATCATTTTATAAGAAATGTTGTTGAAATTCATCTTTATAGCGTTGAAGTTACATTTCAAAGATAGCAATTAGAGTAATCGAAGAACCCGGTTTGATGATTTCTGAAATAAATGGATTATCTTACCATAATACCACAAAACACAGGACGTGGTCAGGTGCGAAAATTGCGAAGTTGAAATTGGCTAAATCGACCATGTGCAGCGTTTTACTGTAAGCTCTACGACGGCGGACCCAACAACTCTTGGAACTTAGGTCGGTTTCATTTAACGGTTTGAGGGTGGTGGCAGGCAAGGGCTGTAGAATTATAATATCGTCAAGAAATTCAATGCCCCACACTTAGACCCCCCAATTTTGAATTTTACACGAGACGTATTTCATGTTTGTAAAAAGTCGGGGAACGTAATGAAAGATTTCGTGTAGAATTATGTCTCCTGAAACTGATACATACGCAATTCGACGAAATATGTGTTTGATTGAATTTATTTTTCTTCTCTCTTTCAACTCATTCTTATGTGCTAAAGGACGCTTGCATGTGTCGGTCTCAGGAGACAGAAATTTACATGACATTTTGGTAGTGTGCGCCCGCCCCGAGGGGTCTGCGTCTGCGGGGGGTTTTGGTTTCTTTCGGCCCGGGCCCCCCCCCCAGCGGACCCTTTTTCCAACGAGGGAAACCACCACAACTACCCGGAGTTTTTGATTGGTTGTTGCCGACTTTATTTCCTGGTGAAATAATACATTTTTGCTTGTAACGCACGATGGTACATTTAATTTTCTTTAAATTAAGGCGATCTTTCGAATTCTACTTTAATATTAAGGTTTCTTCAGTAGCGTACCCGGAGCAGCTTGTAAGTTCAAAGCCAACGATGGTAGCCCGATATTCCACCAACTCCGCTGGAAAGTATGGGCATACATATATTTGCCTTCTTATAGTTGATAGCATCCAGGTATCGAAAATCAATTCAATTTCGAGGATTCCATTCGATGGGAAAGTATTCGATTATACCTAAAACTGGTGATCTAATCTGCAGATCACTGATTGATAGCATCCCGCAGTAGCTCAACAATAAGTCACATAACCTGTAAACGCTCACCGACTCCCCCCCTGGACTAGAAACGCACGTCCCGAAGAAATCCAGCCATCCAACCAAACAAAAACTTCCGACCCTGCAGCGATTGTTTGTGTTTCGGATGATAAACTTTCCCTTCATCAGTTTCTTTGTAGCAACACTCTTCAACTGGCACCGGAGATGGTAACCATTGTTCCTGCTGTAGAAATTCAAAGCAAAGTTTCTCATTTCATTCCATCAATCGTGTCCCGACCGGCGGAGGAGGAAACGAAAGCTAGGCGTTAGGTGGGTGAATAACTATTTTGCGCCCCATCACGATTCGAGACCGGGGAGGTTGAGATTTTCCCATTTGCTTTCTCCAGAAGGGATCTGTGATTTTGCTCGTGTCGGTTTTCCTCAGCACAACGAATCATTCGAACAAGGTGTAAGACGAATCCACCTTGGAGCAAACTTTTTGAGAGCTCAAACACACGAACTCATACATATCGACATCAAACTTCACTCGTTTTTTTTTTCCTTTGCTTTGTTTGACTTTTATGAGTGTGTGTTCAGAATTTCGATTACGAATATTAGCTTTAATATTGGAGTAGACTTGGAAAGATTAAAAGCGTACATGGTTTCAAAATTGTCGGACGAACATTTTCGAATTAAATAAAGTGTTTCTCATTTATGATCCAAAATAAGAGGGAGATAATCCTCAAGATGCCGTCACGTTTTTCATTATTACCGACATTTTTCCTGGATAAATGATGAATCCCCCCGTCCCGCCCCACGATTCCTGCCTATACGCTTAAAACTTCGCAGAACTAGACAGACGCTCCTGGTAGGAAGTATGATGATGGGAAATGGGCAACTGAAAGTGAGCGAGAAAAAACTCACGCCGACATCCGTTGATTTATGCCTTTTGGACGCAATGGCGCAAAACACGCCACGTACACACTAACCATTCCACGGTCTTGTACCATTTCCTACACTTCCCAATCCATTGGATCCGTTGGGTACCGTTAGAGAACCCTGAGAGTGAGGGAAAAATGCGAGGATCCGCCTGTCACTGACTTCCATTCTTCATAAACCCAAACACACTGAGCGGCTCCATCGTCGTTCCCTTCTCGAATTTGGTGCAGAAAAAAAATAAAACGCCCGGAGAATCCGAAGCGCATCGGCAGTTATTTATGATCGCTTTTGCGGGGCCCGCCACGTGGCCGCACTCAATCGTCGTTGCGTTGCGTTGGTTGGTCGGAGCACTTAGGATCGGCGCCTGAATGTATGCACCTTCCCACCGACGGGCACGCGCCGCCACCTCGCCACACATCATCGGCGGCATTGACGTTGCTCGTATGTGTGCAGGGATGTGTATGTGGGATATGCGTAGGGTGCGGAGAATTCTCCTGACACGGCCATCCATGAGGTAATGTATTGTGTATATTGAGCTGAAGATTAAACGGGGTTGAGATTTATTGCCTTGGACGTGGGAGGAAGGAAAGCTTTTTTTTTCGTACTTCGGGCTAGGAGGAACCTACATCAACAGCCTGAAATCGGCCTTACACAGCTTGAAAAAGTAGTGTGGTTTTCTGTTCAATATTATGTACATAAAAGGAGTGTCTTTTATGAAACAAAGCTACGTTATTTATCCGCAATTCGGCTCGTATTTAATGTAACATTGAAACTTCCATTTACTACCATCTTCGTTATTTAGGTTATACAGGTTATAGTTATTATAGGTTATAGTTATAAAATTATATTCAAATTGAGCATTAAATGCATGTAGGATGAGTGAAGACAAAGAATTACGTCTGTTTGCCTCTGCTGATACTGTTCACTGCGGCTAGAATACTTTTAGGAATATTTCCTGGTACTCAATCAAACGTAATCTGAGCACAATGACCAGTATCCGGATCATCCAAAATTGAATACTAAGGAGTGTATCGAATATAAGCTATCCACATACATTTGCGTTGTACGCATGTATTTGTGATGGTTTTTTATGCTCTGAACACTGCATGCTGTGCGTTTGACTGTCAGCTTTCTTTTGTTTACTTATTTGTGCGGTTCAAATTCTGCGTTTTCAAAATGTCGTGCATTGAAAAGGAAGTGAAAATTAAGGTTCTGGACACATGGCTAAGTGAGAAGGGTATTACTATGCGAAAATTGGCGAAGCGGTTTGGAATTCATCATGCGAGTGTTAAAACCATCATTAATAAGATTGGGGAACACTATTCTTTGGATGAGCTACCAGGAAGAGGCAGAAAACCCGGTTCTTCCAACCCGAAACTGGAGCAGAAAGTGGTATCTCTAATCATGAAGAACAAATCAATGTCAATACGTGATTTGGCCAAAAAAGCAGGAACGAGTGTCGGAATGATCCAGCGTATCAAGAGGCGAAACCACCTGAAAACCTACAAGAAGCAGAAAATCTCGAAACAAAGTGCAGAACAGAAGAAGCGTGCAGCAACAAGGGCCCGGAAATTGTATTCGCGTCTTTTGCAGCGTCAGGATGCATGCGTTTTGATGGACGATGAGACCTATGTAAAGGAGGACTCAAAAACCCTTCCAGGTCCACAATACTTTACTGCCGTCGTTGGGGAGGATGTGAGCGATGCGGACAGGTCGATTCAAGTGGAGAAATTCGGTCGAAAGGTACTGGTATGGCAAGCAATATGTTCCTGTGGTTTGAAGTCAACTATTTTTTACACTACCGGAACTATAAATGCGGAAATCTATCGATCTGAGTGTCTCCAGAAGAGATTGTTGCCTTTATATAAGAAGCATAGTACACCTCCACTGTTTTGGCCGGATTTAGCGTCGGCTCACTATGCCAAAACCACTCTCAATTTGCTTGCGGAAAAGGGTGTAGATTTCGTTGAGAAAAATATCAATCCACCAAATTGCCCTCAGCTTCGACCCATCGAACGTTACTGGGCAATCGTGAAGAGGGTCTTCAAGAAGACTGGTAAGGCAGCTGGGAACATGCAGGAGTTCAAAAAAATTTGGGCTCAAGCGTTCAAAAAATGCGACGCAACACTTGTCCGGAACTTGATGAAGAGCATTCGATCCAAAGTTCGAAAATTCGTGAAGGAATAACTTAAATTTCATCCGGTCTTCATTATGTTCAAGTTTAACCTCGTACAATAAAGGATCAATTTTTTCTGTGGATAAAATATCGGTTTTCAACCAAATTTGATAGAAAGTTTGTGGATAGCTTATTTTTGATACACTCCTTAAATGACTGTTCTATGATTGAACCTGGTTTATACAGGGCAAAAGATGGCATAACCACTATAAATATCCTTAGCACCAAAAAAGAACCACCAAAAATACCAAGTCTTCAGATCACAATAAACAACTTTGAAACGATTAACCCCATTGCTATAGAATCCAAACACAAATTGAACCACGAAGAAATAGCTAGCATTATCAGAACCGATCATCTATCAGCACTAGAGAAACCAAAATTAATTGATCTAATTCTACAAAACCAACAAGTCTTACTGCGGAAGGATGGAAAATTATCTTCCACCACCGCTATTAAGCATAAAATAATAACAAATAACGATGCACCAGTTTACACTAAAAGCTACCGTTATCCTCATCATTTCCGAAAGGACGTCGAAGAACAAATCCAGGAAATGTCCATATTCTTCTCCCATATGGGTAGTACCGAGAAAGCAGGATGCTTCCGGCAAACGCAAAATTCGAGTTGTTATCGACTACAGAAAACTGAACGAAAAGACAGTAGACGATAAATATCCCATGCCACAGATAGAAGACATTCTCGACCACCTTGGCAAGTTTGTCTACTTTTCGACATTGGATCTGAAATCTGGATTTCACCAGATTGAAATGGATCCCAAACATAAAGAAAAAACGGCATTCTCTACAGACAAGGGTCACTTTGAGTTCACCCGAATGCCGTTTGGATTGAAGAATGCCCCAGCCACCTTTCAAAGGGCTATGAACAACATTTTCGGCGAGTACATTGGTACTATTTGCTACGTGTACCTCGATGACATTGTCATTGTCGGGCGAAATCAACAAGAACATTTAGAGAATCTTTCTTTAATTTTGAAAAGACTTGCTGAATTCAACTTAAAAATTCAGCTTGATAAATGTGAATTTCTAAGAAAAGAAGCAGAATTCCTTGGTCATATCATCTCAGAAAAGGGTGTAAAGCCAAACCTTGAGAAAATTGACAAAATAATTAATTGGCCCATTCCAAAAAGTGAAGGCATTGAACGAAATTTGACGCGTCGTTATCCGGGGACCAAATTCCATTAGGTCAACCGAAACAAACTGTGTGATATTGCGCCTACGTATGAAATTGCTAGTGACAAAGGTAATAATACGGAGTATTACGTTTACATCCCATCTCGAGATGTGGAGATAGATGGTGTAGTTTCTGCTGCGAGTCTGACGTCCGAAGACGTTATGGAAGTTATGGAGCGCCTTAAAGTAAACAGTTGCATGCAGCAACAATGGTAAACGGAAGAAATACGTATTCACCATCGGACTCGTTACAAGTGACTTTCACCGGATCAATTATCCCAAAATTTGTAGAAATTGATGATGTTTTCGTTACAGTCCCACTTTTTGTACCCAGTGCTGAAAGTTTTTATTTTTACTTTTTTAATATATCATTTATTTGTACAGGCTCAATCGAATCAACTTTACAGAGCCAAGTTTTCATATTTATATACATATGTTATCTTAAAACTAAAGATAGAAGGCTAGAACTGATTACTCGCGGCCGTCTCGAGGTTAATAGGAATAACAATTTCAAGGATGGGAAGATGGGCGGGAATTTTATGTATGGTTTACATAACACATTTATTTTAAATTCTAAATTGTCAAAAAACTTATAACTATACAACTTTTGGTTTTCTATTGAATTGAACATTTTTGAGAAGGAATAAAAAAGCTCAAAAACACAGATAAAAAAACTAATATACTATTCAACATTCATGTTGGACTAACTACAGTCTAAGGCTAATGTTAGTCAAAAAACATATATTAGTTTCATAAAATCCAGATAACGTACAGCCAAGATATCTCGAACATTGGGTTGTCTACCTCGAGCCCTAAGGGAATCATAAAGCTCAGATTTGACTCCACGATGCTCGGCACATGACCAAATAATGTGATCTGCGTCCTGGTAACCTTGTCCATATTCACAGAGATTGCGCTGTCGCACAGCCCAACATGGAATAAATGGGCGTTGAAAGAATAATGATTTGACATGAGGCGAGACATGACACGAATGAAGTCTCGACCCAAAATCCATCCCCCTAAACCAAGATTTCTTCGACACCTTTGGGATGGTAGAATCGCCCAAATCTCCTTTACTCCATTTATAATGCCAGCTGACGAGTGACTGTTGACGAAAAATAGTAAAAAATTCATTAAAGGCGATTTGTCGATCATAAATATCGCCTTCTATAGCACCCACCTTTGCAAGTGAGTCCGCTCTCTCATTGCCCGGAATCGAACAATGAGATGGGACCCATACAAAGGTGATGATAAAATAACGCGAAGGTAAAGCACTTAGAAGCTCCTGTATTTTCATAAGAAAATACGAGGCGTGTTTTACCGTTCTCAAGAAGCGAATAGCCTCTATAGAACTGAGACTATCCGTGAAAATGAAATACTGATCCGGTGTTAGTGAGGCACCAATTTCTAGCATAAAGTGTATTGCCGTTAATTCGGCGACATATACCGAACAAGGAGCTTGAAGTTTACGATTGGCGCTATAAATTTCATTGTATATACCAAAGCCTGCTGACTCCTCTATCAAAGATCCGTCAGTGAAGAAACTGCAGAAAGTTGGAACATACAGCTTAATCGTAATCTGTCACAAAGAGATGATCTTGCAAAAATGTGCAAGTTATACCTAGAAGAAAGTTGAGCTATTGAATTTGACTTTTTTTAAATTAGTGCTTAAACTAGCCTTAAATTAAAATTTACTAAACTCTTAATCATAAAACTATCTAGTGGTTCTTCTTAAATTAGTTGATATGCCCTAAATACTTATGAGGAGAGAAAATATCGTCGATTTGGACTTGAATTTGTTTTCATTTAGTGAACATATGATTCTCTTTAGCAACAGCGAAAATTTGTCTCGAAATTAGTGAGAACAATTACCAGCATCCACTACTATATTTTCAACTACATCTTTATGTGCCTAGAAATTGGGTAAGACACATATATTCAGACCGTAATTCCCATATACTAATTGCATTGCATTACACAACTTCATCACAGTTTCAGTTGCATGGATTGTAGGGATGCTCAAGAAAAATCTGATGTTCAGGAGCTTATAGCGAATTATTAAGAGTAGGTTTTATTTTGTGTTGAAAAATAAGTTTGATTGCATGAAAGATTAATTTGTGTACTTCTGAAAGAATGTATAACTCTCTCTGCAATAAAGTTGATGAATTCTGGTGACCTTCGTAGCTATTCTTCCAACATTTTAATAAATTACTGCTGAACCAGGTGCGAGCCTTGCTGCGCTTGCAACTAAATGATCAAAAATTTAATAAAACTGGCGCTCTTATGTTTTTTTAAGGAATGATTTTTGTTTAAATATTGCTAATGTGTGAAATTTCTGTAAAAAAAAACGTAGGGGTGGGTTTTAATTTAACCCTCGGATCGTTAGTTTCTACCATGGTTTTTCTTTCTGTGTAGAAGCATTGCATAGACAAAACATTTATCTTCAAACTACGCCGTATCCTGCCAGTTTTAAAGAAATTTTCTCTTGCATAACCTAAGATTAACTTCTTGTGCATAATGTACACGGAAACAAATCTGATCCAGTTTTCATGATTTGTATATCTGAAACCAGAAACCAGGCATCCATCCTTCATGAAATCATGACTATGAATCAAGAAATCATGACTACGAATGACCAAAATGACCAATATCATGATTCAGTTTTCATGAACCAGAAATCATGACCACTGCAAGCGTTACGTGTATCTGTCAAAACGTGCTCAATCATGTTTCAGCGTCGTTCGCGTTCGAAGGTGAAATATTGAACGGTTTAATAGAGTTTTGAATTTTAGGTTATTTCTATTTAGAAGTTCATGCGTCCCGTCGGCATCCCGTGTCCACTAAAGAAGCGGTTAGTGAGTTAAATCAACGGGCAATAATATGAAAGAACAAGTTGTTTGCTACCGAATAAATTCAGTGCTCGTTTTTCCGATTTTTTCCAACAGAATACCCACCAGTCAGTTGCCTCAACAGTACCGTACAGTACCTTCTCCGCTCTGACAGGTAAGTGAATTGTCAAACAATTAAACATGCTTTTATCAACTCTGTGCTCGTTTTCTTTTTTAGATTTTTTCCGACACAATACCCGTTACCCGTCAGGCAGTTGCCTCAATCAGCGCCGTCCAGTTTCATCTCCGCTCCAACAGGTAAGTGAATTGTCAAACAATCCTCGACAACTTATCTAAAACGACGTATCTGATTTTGTAGACAAAGAAGGAAACTGAGTTTCTAACGTAATTTCTCAAAACGCACAGCAACCCGTCGGAAACTACTATTAACATCATGTTAGGAAAATGTTATTCTTTGTGTCGGTGGTCCAAGCGTGTGAAAAAAGCTAAGGTTTTAAAAAATTTCATGTTAAATTCTTTCATCCCTTTTTTGTTTATCATGATTTGGATTCATGGTCCTAGTAAAAAAGCCCGGAATCATAAACTTTAGGCATCCACTATAATGAGCCAAGGTCACTATTTTTAGAACTCTAATCATGATTTGGGGAGCAGTGACTCATGATATCATGATGCCGATTCATGATTTCCTGTCAGCAGTACAATTCGTGACGCCTTGGGGGCGTTACGGGAGCATTAATCATTATATCATGAACCTAAATCATGGTGTATTTTCATAAAGTGAAAATACACTAGGCTCATGTTATCATGAGTCGTTTTCACCATCTTTGGGATCGAGTTTGTTTCCGTGTAGCACTGAGAGTTACCCCCCCCATTCTCAACTAAGCAGGGGTTCAATCTTCTATCTGAACAGGCTGCTTACCCAAGAAATACACATTTCTAGGGTTCTTTTTTTTTTCAATAGGGCGAATCTTCAATTGAGAGATTCTCTCCGGGCTCGCTCTCTTTCTTTCATTACAGCGCCATTATAAAACTTTCGAGGGATTCTTTAGTACAGATCGAAACACAACTGTCCTGGCTAGCATACTCTACAAATAGTAGAATGAAAAACGTAAAGGTGATTGGTTTATGAATGAAAGAGAGTGAGCCGGAGAGAATCTCCCAATTGTAGATTCGCCATAATGAAAAAAAAAACCCTAGATTTGTGTTTTACTTGCTTGGATAATTCTCATGTTTTGTTGAAATTTCTGTTTCATTTGTATGGGAGCCCTCCTCCCTCCACAGAGAGGAGAGGTCTCGAACCACCATAGAATAAAATCCTGCCTCCAAAAAACCCCACATACCAAATTTGGTTCCATTTGCTTGATTAGTTCTTGAGTTATGCAGAAACTTCTCTTTCATTTGTATGAGAGCCTCCCCTTTCAGAGGGAGGAGGGGTCTTAAACCACTATCGTAACATTTTTTGCCTCCATAAATTCCCACATGCTAAATTTGGTTTCCTTTGCTTGATTATGTCTTTAAGTATAATTTTAATTTGAGTTTGGGTGGGGGGCTCTTTTTCTAAAAAAACCTTCCCCCCCCGGAAGAAACCCCCCCCTCCAAATAACACCCCGCCGCTCTGTGTAGTGTTGTATTAAAATAGATGGCACAGACAGACAGAAGGAAAGTAATTTATATATATAGGGAAACTGCCCCCATATTAATCTCATTATTCCTATATTCATCCTACGATGAATCAAACAATTGGGCAGTTGAAGGATCGGTTTCGTTTTCTAATAATGTTTGCTTACGTTAAATAACTACAACAAACATTACTAACTAATCCTTCAACTGCCCAATTGTTTGATTCATCGTAGGATGAATATAGGAACAATGAGATTAATATGGGGGCAGTTCCCCTATATACTAGCTGAAACCCGGTGCGTGCGCTGCTACGCTTGCAACTAAATGAAGGAAAATTTAATATAACTGGCACGTTTATGGTTTTTTTTTCGAAATGAGTTTTTTTTTTGAATAAGCAGGGGTTCAAACTTCTATCAAAACATGCTTCTTACCCGAGAAATACACGTTTTGTGTTTAATTAACCTGGAAAATTCTCATTTTTGGTAGAAATTTGTGTTTCATTTGTATGGGAGCCCTCCCTTCCAGAGGGGGGTGGTTTCTCAAACTACCATACAATCATTGCCTTCAAAACCACCCACTTGCCAAATTTGATTCGATTTGCTAGATAAGTTCTCGAGTTATGAAGAAATTTGTGTCTCATTTGAATGGGGGCCCCCTTGCTGAGTGAGTAGGGGTCTCAAACAATCATAAGAACCTTTCCCAGCCTCAAAAACCCCTTCATATAAATTTTCACGTTGGTCGGTTCAGAACTTTCCGAGTCTATAAGGGTCTAACAGACAGACAGACAGAAATTTATTTTTATGTATACAGAAATCTAGCCTCCAAAAACCCCCATATGCTAAAAGTGGTTTCATTTACTTGATTAGTTCTCGAAGTATGCAGAAATTTGCTTTTTATTTGTATGGGAGCCCCCACCCCCCTTCAAAATGGGGAGGGGTATTGAACTGCCATAGAAACATTTCTTGCCTCCATAAACCTCTACATGCCAAATTTGGTTTCATTTGCTTCATTGGCTCTCGAGTTATGCTAAAAATTATATTTCATTTTTATGGGAGTCTCCTCTTCCAGAAAACTAAGGGGTTTCAAACCACAACAGAAACATTTCTTGCCTTCGAACACCGCCACATGCCAAATTTGGTTCGATCAACTTGATAAGTTCTCGAGTTATTGAGAAATTTGTGTTTCATTTGTATGGAAACCCCCACCCCGCCCCCTTCTAGATGGTGGAGGAGTCTCAAACTTCCATAGAAACATTCTCTCCTCCAAAAACCTCCACATGCCAAATTTGGTTCCATATGCTTGATTAATTCTCGAGTTATGCACAAACTTGTTGTTTGTCTTTATTTGAGAGACTTGATATATTTCTAAATATATATATATATATATATATATATATATATATATATATATATATATATATATATATATATATATATATATATATATATATATATATATATATATATATATATATATATATATATATATATATATATATATATATATATATATATATATATATATATATATATATATATATATATATACAGCATTCCACGGGAAAAGAATAGAGTTGAAAAAAAAATGTCCGATTTTGCTCAAAATCGCTTGGAATGTTCTTCAGCGAAAATAATTAGACCCGTATTTTTTTATTTTTTTATTTTTTTATTAGGATGACCATGTTCGATGTAGGGTTACCAGAAAAATCGACATTTTTCAAAAAAAATTATTTAAAAAAAATCATAACTTCTGAACCACTGGGTCGATTTGCAATGTCTTTCTATGAATAGAAAGCTCATTAGTTTTTATTTTTATTAAAAATATTGATTAAAATAATTAATGTTTTTTTTTATCATTTTTATATTTTTTTTCAAAATTCAAACATTTTTCATAATATATATATAATGTAAATGTTCATCGAGCCGTTTTTGAGTTAAATTTTTTTGAAAATTTCAAGTTTTTTGCCCATACATACATGGAATGAGCATCATTTTCCAAATTTGGCAACAAGCGCTGTCTGAGAGAATCTTGGGAGGTCGGAATTGGCCACAGGGTCGGGATTGGACCAGGCTCCGCTATATTAAGAAATTGGAGCTCAAATCTCAAAGCTTTAGACTACAAGCAAGGGTTTTCTCAGATTACCTTCAATTAAAACTCAGCATTTAATTTGATTATTTAATGATTTTGATTTTGCATAATTCATCAAAAAAACAATATTACATAGCAAAATTCTTACAATTTAACGCACTTTTCTTCATCGGAAAACGAAAACCGTTTCACGATAATGTAATTTTCACTTTGTGGCTTAAAGTAATGAAACGATTGTGTCCCAGAGATTTGTTTTACACGAGTATAACGGTTCTTTATTTTCTTTTCCATTGCATTGTAATCTTTTTCCGAGAAAAACTCGTAATATATTTTGGAATCTACTTTAGAAACAGCCCAAGAGTAAAGTTCGTATGCAGTTGTAATATGATGGCCTTGTAAACTTGCTTTTGAAACGTTTCGCTTTAGAACACCTCCTAAAGCGTCACAAGGCCCTTTTCCATGGCAAGTGGCAAAAAAGTTCCACTCTGCATTAAGACCGAAGTCCTTGTACATGTGGCACAAATTGAAAGCAGTCATCTTATTTTTGTATTGACTGCCTTATCCATCAGAAAAAAATGGATATTTTTCAGGTCAGGTAGCTTTTTTTTAATGAAATTCACACAATTTGTTATAAACAGCCGAACGGCAACATGGTTATGTTTAGTGAATTCTGCGATTGCTATAAAGCTTGAAAACTTCAAATTTTGTGCTTCATCCTTATAATATATGGCAAAAGGATGGATTGTGCATTGAGCGTTTGCCCAATGAAAACCTTGTATAGCGTCCTGAATAACAAAAGAGTAATTTTCAGAGAAGTCAGCAATTATAATGCAGTCAGTTGGTTCCAAATTAATTTTTAGTTGTTTTAAGTAGTTACCTTGTTGCTCTGCAATAAAATTATGCGGAGATAATTCGCTTAATTTTTCTAAAAATGTTTCCACAAACTCTTCTGCATCCATTCGCATTGAATTTAGATGACAACGATCTGTTTGCTTCCATTGCTTAAATTCCAAGGAATCGATATTTTCAAGAAAATTCATCAGGTCATTCTCCAGTGTCTGCGTACCCAGGCAATGATCACAGGCTTTCAACCAACATTTCTCTGTAGGATTTTCACATAGTATTTTAAAAAACAAGTCATGATACCTTTTTAAATGGTTAGGAATATGTTTCTTATCCTTAAGGGTTTTAAACATTAATTTAACATTCTGATGATAAATGCATACGCAGACAGTATGCGTTCCACTTGAACCAGCCAGAATACAGTTTTTTGGGCGGCTGCTGGAAAACATTGAAAATACAATTTTAAAAGTAGGATATTGCTCTTTGAAAATCAAATAAATTTCACGAAGGTTACATAAAAGTAACCTGCGCTGAACATGCACTTTTTCTTCTGCCATATTTTCAATAACGAAATCCCTTTTCCCAGGACATGCTCTGCTTATCTCGTCACTATTATAAAAGTCCCTAACTACAGTTAGAGTATCATCGCTCAAAGATAACATATTTACTCTGGTCTCTGATGTGCTCATAAAACCTTTTTCAATCTGTAATTCCTTTGCACGTTGAGCAGTTCGTTGCGAAACACCGAATTCTTGCATAATTTTGTATGCAGTCCAGGATTTGGGGAGAGAAGTTAGAATCCTATATCGATCGTTTCTGTCAGATGTTTCATCAAATTTTGCCTTCATCTGTTGAAGAATTTCCTGTCCGTCTCCGGGTTTCTGGGCAGCAGCGCTACCAATTGATTCAGCACTCGTTGATTCCAAAGAAAACAAAGATTCTGAAAACAAGATGGAAAAATATCACAATTAGTTAGGAACATTTTTATTTGTATAATGTAATACAGATTGTATTCGATTACACTAGTCGGCAGTGTTTCACTCCCTTCAAGTATATATGTTGAATTTTATAGATTTCGCCACGCTGAATTCAAATATGGGCTCAGAAATGCTGTAACACGTCCAGTTTTTGAGAATAAAATCCAAACCCAACATTCAAAGGGCGAAACGAAAATTCATGTTTTCAAAATAGAAAATCTTGATTTTTATGAAAATTCGTAATTTTGTGAATGAAATCCCGGTTTATTTCATTAATCTTACGTGTTACGGAAAATCTGTGAAAACGAATGGATTCAGGGAGGTTTATTTCATAAAATCCAAACCCAATATTCAAAGGGCGGAGCTGAAATTCATGTTTTCAAAATAGAAAATCTTGATTTTCATGAAAATTCGTAATTTTGTGAATGAAAACCCGGTTTATTTCATCAATCTTACGTGTTACGAAAAATCTGTGTTCTCGAATGGATTCAGGGAGGTCCATTTCATAAAATCCAAGCCCAACATTCAAAGGGCGGAGCTGAAATTTATGTTTTCAAAATAGAAAATCTTGATTTTTATGAAAATTCGTAATTTTGTGAATGAAATCCCGGTTTATTTCATTAATCTTACGTGTTACGGAAAATCTGTGAAAACGAATGGATTCAGGGAGGTTTATTTCATAAAATCCAAACCCAATATTCAAAGGGCGGAGCTGAAATTCATGTTTTCAAAATAGGAAATCTTGATTTTCATGAAAATTCGTAATTTTGTGAATGAAAACCCGGTTTATTTCATCAATCTTACGTGTTACGAAAAATCTGTGTTCTCGAATGGATTCAGGGAGGTCCATTTCATAAAATCCAAGCCCAACATTCAAAGGGCGGAGCTGAAATTCATGTTTTCAAAATAGAAAATCTTGATTTTTATGAAAATTCGTAATTTTGTGAATGAAATCCCGGTTTATTTCATTAATCTTACGTGTTACGAAAAATCTGTGATAACGAATGGATTCAGGGAGGTTTATTTCATAAAATCCAAACCCAACATTCAAAGGGCGGAACGAAAATTCATGTTTTCAAAATAGGAAATCTTGATTTTCATGAAAATTCGTAATTTTGTGAATGAAAACCCGGTTTATTTCATCAATCTTACGTGTTACGAAAAATCTGTGTTCACGAATGGATTCAGGGAGGTCCATTTCATAAAATCCAAGCCCAACATTCAAAGGGCGGAGCTGAAATTCATGTTTTCAAAATAGAAAATCTTGATTTTTATGAAAATTCGTAATTTTGTGAATGAAATCCCGGTTTATTTCATTAATCTTACGTGTTACGAAAAATCTGTGAAAACGAATGGATTCAGGGAGGTTTATTTCATAAAATCCAAACCCAACATTCAAAGGGCGGAGCGAAAATTCATGTTTTCAAAATAGGAAATCTTGATTTTCATGAAAATTCGTAATTTTGTGAATGAAAACCCGGTTTATTTCATCAATCTTACGTGTTACGAAAAATCTGTGTTCACGAATGGATTCAGGGAGGTCCATTTAATAAAATCCAAGCCCAACATTCAAAGGGCGGAGCTGAAATTCATGTTTTCAAAATAGAAAATCTTGATTTTTATGAAAATTCGTAATTTTGTGAATGAAATCCCGGTTTATTTCATTAATCTTACGTGTTACGAAAAATCTGTGATAACGAATGGATTCAGGGAGGTTTATTTCATAAAATCCAAACCCAACATTCAAAGGGCGGAACGAAAATTCATGTTTTCAAAATAGGAAATCTTGATTTTCATGAAAATTCGTAATTTTGTGAATGAAAACCCGGTTTATTTCATCAATCTTACGTGTTACGAAAAATCTGTGTTCACGAATGGATTCAGGGAGGTCCATTTCATAAAATCCAAGCCCAACATTCAAAGGGCGGAGCTGAAATTCATGTTTTCAAAATAGAAAATCTTGATTTTTATGAAAATTCGTAATTTTGTGAATGAAATCCCGGTTTATTTCATTAATCTTACGTGTTACGAAAAATCTGTGATAACGAATGGATTCAGGGAGGCTTATTTCATAAAATCCAAACCCAACATTCAAAGGGCGGAACGAAAATTCATGTTTTCAAAATAGGAAATCTTGATTTTCATGAAAATTCGTAATTTTGTGAATGAAAACCCGGTTTATTTCATCAATCTTACGTGTTACGAAAAATCTGTGTTCACGAATGGATTCAGGGAGGTCCATTTCATAAAATCCAAGCCCAACATTCAAAGGGCGGAGCTGAAATTCATGTTTTCAAAATAGAAAATCTTGATTTTTATGAAAATTCGTAATTTTGTGAATGAAATCCCGGTTTATTTCATTAATCTTACGTGTTACGAAAAATCTGTGATAACGAATGGATTCAGGGAGGTTTATTTCATAAAATCCAAACCCAACATTCAAAGGGCGGAACGAAAATTCATGTTTTCAAAATAGGAAATCTTGATTTTCATGAAAATTCGTAATTTTGTGAATGAAAACCCGGTTTATTTCATCAATCTTACGTGTTACGAAAAATCTGTGTTCACGAATGGATTCAGGGAGGTCCATTTCATAAAATCCAAGCCCAACATTCAAAGGGCGGAGCTGAAATTCATGTTTTCAAAATAGAAAATCTTGATTTTTATGAAAATTCGTAATTTTGTGAATGAAATCCCGGTTTATTTCATTAATCTTACGTGTTACGAAAAATCTGTGATAACGAATGGATTCAGGGAGGTTTATTTCATAAAATCCAAACCCAACATTCAAAGGGCGGAACGAAAATTCATGTTTTCAAAATAGGAAATCTTGATTTTCATGAAAATTCGTAATTTTGTGAATGAAAACCCGGTTTATTTCATCAATCTTACGTGTTACGAAAAATCTGTGTTCACGAATGGATTCAGGGAGGTCCATTTCATAAAATCCAAACCCAACATTCAAAGGGCGGAGCTGAAATTCATGTTTTCAAAATAGAAAATCTTGATTTTTATGAAAATTCGTAATTTTGTGAATGAAAACCCGGTTTATTTCATTAATCTTACGTGTTACGAAAAATCTGTGATAACGAATGGATTCAGGGAGGTCCATTTCATAAAATCCAAGCCCAACATTCAAAGGGCGGAACGAAAATTCATGTTTTCAAAATAGGAAATCTCGATTTTCATGAAAATTCGTAATTTTGTGAATGAAAACCCGGTTTATATCATCAATCTTACGTGTTACGAAAAATCTATGTTCACGAATGGATTCAGGGAGGTCCATTTCATAAAATCCAAGCCCAACATTCAAAGGGCGGAGCTGAAATTCATGTTTTCAAAATAGAAAATCTTGATTTTTATGAAAATTCGTAATTTTGTGAATGAAATCCCGGTTTATTTCATTAATCTTACGTGTTACGAAAAATCTGTGATAACGAATGGATTCAGGGAGGTTTATTTCATAAAATCCAAACCCAACATTCAAAGGGCGGAACGAAAATTCATGTTTTCAAAATAGGAAATCTTGATTTTCATGAAAATTCGTAATTTTGTGAATGAAAACCCGGTTTATTTCATCAATCTTACGTGTTACGAAAAATCTGTGTTCACGAATGGATTCAGAGAGGTCCATTTCATAAAATCCAAGTCCAACTTGCAAAGGGCGGAGCGAAAATTCATGTTTTCAAAATAGGAAATCTTGATTTTCATGAAAATTCGTAATTTTGTGAATGAAAACCCGGTTTATTTCATCAATCTTACGTGTTGCAAAAAATTTGTGTTCACGAATGGATTCAGGGAGGTCCATTCCATAAAATCCAAGTCCAATTTGCAAAGGGCAGAGCCAATATTCTGGTTGTTGCTTAGGTAGATCATATTACTACGGAAGTACGTGTTTTTGTGAGTTTAAATCACATTTTTCTCAAAAACTGGACGTGTTACAGCATTTCTGAGCCCATATTTGGATTCAGCGTACCAAAATCTATAAAATCCAACCAGAAATGCCGACGGGAGCGAAAAAAGTTCCGATTTTGCCGACTAGTGTAAGGAGACAAAGTTATTCAAAATACCCAGTTTGGTATAATGAACAAATAAAAAATTAAAAAACCGCATAAGCACAAAAGTATAAAGTATACAAAAGAAATAGTGGCAACGAGAATCTGGTAAATTATTTGAATATTTGCGACCAGCCATACATGGAATATGACCCAAGTACGCCTCTCACATGCATATTGCTTGCCTCCTCTGGGAATGAGCCAGTTGCTGCGCTGGCAAGAAAATCATCACACTTACGATGAGTGCAAAACAAGCCAAGCGTTAGAGGGTGTCTCTTGAGAGCATTTGTGGTGAAAATGTGAGAACACGCTCTCGAGTTCTCGTTGGTTTACTTCTTGAGAGACCGCTCTGCAGAGCCAAATCTTCAGAGAATCTTCATTGCCCTTTTTTATCCTTTGTGAATGACTTAGATGTTTAACTACACCACCTAAGTTAGTAACCTGTATGCAATGAAAAAAAACGTGATAATAACGGAGAAACGAAGATTTTATTTCTTTAGTAAAATAGTTATTCGTTTCGGGTGGTGATGGGACTCGGACACTTACCACATTTTTGGTCCCTAATTAAAATCAATTCAATCTGGTTTTCGGGGCATAGAGATTCAATATTACAAAAATATGAATCAAATAATAAACTCTAGATTAAAATTTTAAATGGGCGGAATTACAAAATCATCATATCTCGAAACCGCTGAAGAAAGTATCAATAACTAAATCTAACTCAACGCAAGAAAATGTTTACATGTTTAAACTCAATCTGTGAGAATAATAGATATATTTTGAAATAATAAATATATATATATCAGAAATATTTTTGTTTTTACGATACTTTTTTCTGCGTGAACGGTTGTTGCGGATCCCCTGGAATGTCACCCCGTGGTGCCCTGGAACCATATTCCGGTTAAACAATGACCTTTTTCACGTTTGTTCCAAATATTCCGGGCCAAGAACCGTGCCTTGCCAGATGCTAAATTTTACCAATTTAGCTGATGCTCAAGAATCTACTCAACAAATTGCTCTAAGATACCAGAAAGCTCTTAAGGCCCTTAAAATTCCATTCATTTTCCATATGTTTTACTTGATATTTACACGGTGGCCGTCTTGCCTCGTACAGGTAGCACACTTGTCTCATAGTACAAAAAATACGGTATTTTACATGACTTTTGAAACGCTTCGGAAACGATAATTTTCGATTATTTTATCTTGGTGATTCAATTATTGCCGTAGCATCATGAAGCATGTCCGAACATATAAACATTGATTTTCAATAATTAGGGAACAAATGCTTAAGATGGCACACTTGCCCCAAACTCCGCTACTTCGACATCAACGCGGAGATTCAGAAGATGAAATTTGCCTTCAAATGCTATCGCTCCAAAGAGAACAACATGGAATTGATTTATCCGGTGAATGCCATCAGCTCCCGTAATGTATTCAACACGTTCGCGACTGGCGGCTCCGAAGGGTACGTCAACATTCTCTGTGCCAATTCTATCTCTACGATAGTTCGATCTCCTCGTTGGCATTCCCCGTACGTGTCACTTACGTCAGCGCAGCGGAGATTTTAACGTAGGACTACGGTTCTCTTTTCTATACCGGGTGTCATTTCAAAATTTTAACAAATTCTCGTTCGACGGAACGGAATGACTTCATTCATACGCCATTTGATCAGAAAAACTCACATATTTTTTTACATTTAAATTTGAAAAAGTTCCATTAGTATAAGTTCTTTACTCAATTAAAAATGACCTACTTTGCTGCCATACAAATTTGCATATCAACAGGTTGAAAAATTTGTTTTCCCTAACATGGTCCTAGATAAAGTGTAGCAAATTTCTTCTTCTTCTTCTCCTTCAAACTAACTTTACTTTGTCACAGGTGTTTGATTTTTCAATTGTGGCCCGTTCCCTATTATTGCATTTGCTTCTGCGTTTTCGTGACTCCCTTCTTTCTTGGCTATGCTATTAACTCTAGTATATATCGCGCCATACGGACCAAATGGATTCAATGTACGGCAGCATCTCTAAGCTGCTGGTTTGTACGAGGCTTCGTCGGCCTGCCACAGTCCACCCAGTTGTGGTATGGGAGACAGAGCAATGTTGAATTACTGTCGATGCTTCTGACGTACCGTAAAATGGAAACCGTAAAGATCGATTCCCACGGTTTATTGGGTTTTCACTAATTGGGGGAAATGAGGTCTGTCTCAGTTGTTTCAAGTGATAAACCTGTACAGTCTTTAGCAGAATAGTTGTACGGGGCTAAACCAACAAATCTGTGTCATTGGATTCCAGTTTATATGGGAATTTCACCGCTAGAGGCGCTTATATTCGACTTACTATATATGAATGATTAGACCAACAAATCTGTGTCATTGGATTCCAGTTTATATGAGAATTTCACCGCTAGCGGCGCTTTACATTCGACTTATTATATATGAATGCAGTTACGCTTTGGTATAAGGCTTGCTTCTTGATTTCCTCTTGCTATCCACAGGCAATTGCTACTTTTCTACCCCTTGCTAGTTCACTGACCTTCGCAACTCCTGTGCGCCTCGCCACAATCCTGCACCTTGCTAGCCCCTGTTTCTTACTAATTCTCTCTACCCATTGTTTTTCCTTGCCCCTTACAACCCCATGCTCCTTGCAACGACATTGCCCATTGTTACCTTCCTGCTGCTAGCTACCTCACTGCACTACCGCTAGTTCTAACACCCTACCCCTTGCTACCTAATTGTCCTATGTTACCCGCCTGCCCCTTTCTATCTAATGTTCCTTACAACTCCCTTGCACATTGCTTCTTCGCTACCGATTTTTACCTCTATATTACTGGCCCTTGCTACCCTTGCTCCTGCTGTCCCACTGGCCCTTGCTACTTTCTTGTCTTTTCTTATTGTTTGGCTGTAGTGCATGTTCAGCGTGAATAAACTGAAATATCATATGTATACTAGCGTCACGTAGTGAATGAATTCCGAACTTATGTGAATACCATCCAGAAGAGCTTGGTCCCTAGCACAAGTTTGCTGAAGAAAACTTCGTCCTAATTAGTAAGGCTCTCGAGATACCGCATAATGAAACTGAAAGCTCATATGCACCCTAGTGCCGCATAATGAGAATTACGAACCTAAATTCTTCCATATGGTAGTCTTTTAATACCATATGGAAGAATTTGGGCACTAGCACAAGTATGCTGAAAAAAGCAAAGCACTAACTGGTAGTGCTCCTTAGATACAGCATACACAAACTTCTAAATAAAAACAACCTAAAATCAACACTCTTTGAAACCGTTCAAAATGTCACCTCCGAACGCGAACGATGCTGAAACATGTTTGAGCACGTTTTGACAGATACATGTAACGCTGGCAGTGGTCATGATTTCTGGTTCATGAAAATGGTTGCGCTGAATCATGATATTGGTCATTTCGGTCATGATTCATGATGTGTAGTCATTGGTGCAGCCGGTATAAAACTTTTCAGGTTATGTGCTACGCTTTTTATTGATAAACATTGACATGGCAGTTATCGCACAACTGCAGCGCCGGCATACATTTGAAATGTCGGTTTAAATTTGTACACAAGTAGCAGACCGGATATAACGACATACATTTGAAATGTCGGTTTAAATTTTTACACAAGTAGCAGACCGAAGATGAACGTCTGTTCACTGTAGTATTGCTATTATCACTTTCATTCCAAAACTTTTTGAAGCGATCATTAATGAAAAACTGCTTTGTCGAATTAAAAATAGAATCTCTACCTTGCAACGTGGATTCTTCAAAGGACGCTCATTTACTCGAATTCGTTAACTATTCGCTGGTTGCAATGGACAATGGAAACCATGTTGAAGCTTTATATACAGACTTCAGCAAGGCATTGTATCGCATTGATATACCCATGCTTCTATTCAAACTGCAAACAATGGGTATTGAGCTAAATTTTCTTAAATGGCTCGAGTCTTATCTTACTGATCGACAACAAATAGTCAGATTTAAAGGCAGGACGTCAAATCCTATTCGAGTTACTTAAGGAGCTCCTCAAGGCTCCCATCTTGGCCCTCTTTTGTTTATACTATTTGTAAACGATATATCCCTCATTTTAAAAAACGAAAAAATTCTTGTTTATGCCGATGATTAAGAGATATTTTTAGAAATAAAAAAACAAGGAAGATATAAGACTAGTCAAAACTGACGTACTTTTTTTTTTATAATTGGTGCAAAAAAAAGCCTTTTTCAGCTAAACGTCCAAAAATGTAATTCAATATCATTTAGTAGAAAGCGAAATACACTAGACTGTATAATCTCTCTAGGAAATCAGGCAGTTGAATAGTGCGGAAGAATTAAGGATTTAGGTGTTATGTTAGATAAGAAACTAACATTCATTGACCACTATAACACAATAATCAGTAAAGCAAGTAGGATGTTAGGAATAATAAAACGATTTAGTTACAGCTTTCATGACCCATACACAATAAAAACATTATACGTTGCATATGTGAGGTCAATACTTGAGTATTGTAGCGTAGTATGGTCACCTTTTTCAGTAACGCACGAAAAACGAATAGAATCAGTTCAAAAGCAATTTATACTGTTTGCACTTCGAAAAATTAGGTTGGACAAGATTTCCTTTACCATCTTATGAAGCGCGTTGTATGTTCATCAACATCCAAACATTAAAAGAGCGTCGAGAATTCGCAATGGTCTCAGTTGTAAATGATATCGTTTTGCATCGTATTGATTCTGAAGAACTTTTATCAAAACTCAATTTTTACATTCCTAATCGACAACTACGAACTCTAAATGTTTTTACTACAAGCCGTACAAATTATGCTAAATTTGGGCGTTTAAATCGAATGCTGGCAACATACAATATGCATTGCGAAAACGTTGACTTCACTACGACAAAATATAAATTGAAGCAATACTTTAATGATATTTGATAAAAAGCTGCTCATAAATGTACTAGAATTTAAGCCAAATACTGTTACAACTGTTACATACTGTTACCCGGACTCTCGGTATTAGCAACTGCGGTCCAGCATGTAATAGCTTTTGGTGGTAGGAGGTCATGATGAGCTTTGTTAGGGGATGGTAACTAGCGAGAATTATCGGATGTTTCCGGTCTTCAGAAACAGGAGCGTTTTGAAGCTCACCACCGATGCGCAGGATACCATCGACGATGATCGGATGCAATGATTTCAATTTTGATTTGGCTTGACCTGTTTGTCTGTACGGAGAGCTCGGAGATCTTCTTCGAACGACTCGGCTTGTGGTATTCGGACGAGAGTGTTGGTTGCTTAACGTAGCTCTGATGCTTCGATAAATCCTGTAATTCGATCCTGTCGGTTGTTACACTTGAAGTTGTTGATAAATCTTTGAAGAAGTGCAACAAGACGAACTAAGGCTGGAAACGCCGATCGCAGATGGACGATTGGGTTTGGCGGTTCACTTCATACTCACAGAGCAATCGATCGTTCCTCAAGATCTTTGATGACGAACTCAAAATTGGAGGCACGTATGTGCGACGGCCAGAATCTAGAAGTTTTCTGAAGCCAGGGAGGACCGTACCCCCAGAGATCTGTATCTACGAATTGAGCGGGCAGCATTCCACGGGAAATGATATTCGCAGATACATGTTCCCAAATTCCATGCTTTGTTAGATGCTGAATTTCGGATACTCTGTTAGCTACAAATGGTTTCCAACGTGATGGAGTAGCAGCCAACCAATGTAGCACAATGAGTGAGACGACCCACACGAAGGATTTAAGGTCCGATTTGAGACTTTGTTCTACCTTCTGGTAGAGAGGACTGGGTAATAAAGCACCAGAGAGTTCAAGGCGTGGAGACTCACTTTCCTATGCTTCTTATTGTTTCCAAGAGGAGCGATCTTTGACTTTGAGGTGAGGAGATGCACAGAAATTTCTCCGCTAGACGATACGACACGTAAATAGACACAGGCCCCATACGCTCGTTGTGAAGCATCGCTGAACCCATGTAATTCGAGGATGAGAGGTTGAGATATTGATATGACTCGTCGTGGAGCAGAGATAGTTTCTCCAGCCTCAAGATGATGATGATGATGATGGTCCCGCCCTTACCCCTACAAGGGTTTGAGCTAGACGATTTTATCTCTCTCTAAGATAATTAATTTGGTAACAATTTAAACCAGTTATGCAAAAAAAAAACGAACTGATTTCATCTACAGATATAAATTTCTTCAAAAGTATCCATTTGCTTCACAGCGACATAATCGTGAAAAGCTTTGATGTTAACCACAAAAATTCGCAAGTATTCCCAGCGATCAGGAAATTCTGTTGCAATTCAGATCACAGAATCCAGTAAAAGGACATTATCAAAAGACAAGCCAATATCCGATCCTGCCCGTTACAGAGCCAATGCAGTTCCAACACTAATGGAGCCGCCAGCTTAGTTTAGGGCTGGCCAAGAATATCTCACCAGGGATGTCAAGAATGTTTCCAAACCGAAAAAACTCTAAATGAGGGGAGATGATTGATTTGTATAGCTGTATTTTACTGCAAGTAGTTAAATCGTTTTTCAATCGGCATAGAATTCCATACTTTTTGGCAATTTTCTTGATGACATTGTCAATGTGAGCGTTGAACTTTAGCTTGTCATCAATAATCACGCCAAGATATTTAATCTCCCGAACGCGATCAATTGTCTCACCATCAATCGTAACTGAGACATTCTCATTTACTCGATTCTGTGAAATTACCATAAATTTAGTTTTACTTATATTCAATTTCAATTGCTTACATTTCAACCATCTACTTAGAAAACGCAAATCTTCGTTCGAATGGGTAACGGCTTCATTTAAATCTTTAGCTGCAATGAATAACACAGTGTCATCTGCAAACAGATTAATGTCACAAAATCGTAAAACACGTCGCATGTCATTAATATACATAATAAACAAAAGGGGCCCTAATACACTTCCCTGGGGCACACCAAGGTTATTTCCCACGGGACTGGAAACAGAATCATTAAAAACAGTCCTTTGAGTTCTGTCAGACAAATAGCTTTCAAACCATCTGTATGCAGTACTCGAAATTCCAAAGCGCTTTAATGCTTTTAACAACAAGGGCCTAGAAATTGTTTCAAAAGCACGTTTCAGATCCAAAAAAAACAGCAAAAATTGTTTGTTTACTCTCTAAGTTATCTTTCCATTTTGCTAATACTAAATTTAACGCAGTTTCACAAGAATGGCCTTCCCGGTAGCCAGATTGTTCCGAAATCAACAAAGAATTACTATTCAAATATTCTAACAACTGACCTTTCACAACAAGCTCTAAAATTTTCTCTAATGTGTGCAACATGTTGATAGGACGAAACTCTTCGGCTTTAATCGTCCCAGCAACCTTTTGAATCGGAACAACCAACGATTCTTTCCACACTTCAGGCACGTGCCCAGTTTGCAATGATTCATTAATAAGGTCCAGTAAAGTGTGACCAATGACATGAAAGCAATCTTGAATAACTCTAGCATTAACAACTCTAGCAAAAGCAAATATTTCTAAGCTCATCTATTGTGATCGGGTGAAAACTTTCAAATCTGCAATTAATATTAACTGGCTGGTTTAATTCATCAGGTTCATCGACCAATTCAATTGATTGGTTGATCAATGAAACGCTATTGACGAAATAATCATTAAACTTAGATGCAATTGCTTGTTCAGACTGTTCTATTGTGCCTTCAAAAGTTATGGACCGCGGTCTACAATTGCTAGGTTTCAATAATGATTTCAAAATTTTCCATAACTCTCTGCTGTTGTTTTGATGTTGATCAATTTTCCTCTGTATATATTCACAACGAGTTTTTTTGATGGATTGTGAATATTTATTCCGCGCGATTGTGTACTTATTCCAATGATTAGCACTATTAGATCTACAAAACTTTTTGTGCAATTTATCCCTCTTGCGTTTAAGACGCAAAAGATCCAAATTGTACCAGCTGTTCGAGTTCTTCAAAGAAACAAATTTTTGTTCAACTAGCTTATTTGTACACGTTTTTATGGTATTAGTAAGAACAGCTGCAGACTCATCTAAACTACCGCTCGATAAGATCGATCCGAAACTGCAACTAGTGTTGCTGAAGTTCTTCTGATAATGGTTCATCCTAGAGTTCTTGCATAAAGCACTTGGCGAGTACTATGACAGGGCCTATGAGTCCTTAAAGATCGTAATGACGAGCAGCGTCAGAGAGTGCGATGCGTTTAGTGATTACACTTTCTTCATTCCACTTCGGTACGTGAAACCCAAGATTGTCGGAGGCCGGTGTCCACTTGAGTCCCAGAGTTTTAACCGATGAGGTAGAATCTATGTCCAGGACAGCACGTTCGTCGCGAAGCTCAGATGAGATGCTTTCCAGGATTTCTGGAGAATTTCATGACCACTTACGAAGACTGAAGCCAGCTGAATGCAATAATTCACGGAGTTGACTGCATAAAAATTTTCCTTCGCCGACTTCGTCGACTCCGCTAATCATATCGTCCATGTAAAAATCGTTGGCAAGAACCCGTGCAGCAGCAGGATGAGATGACTGGCCTTGTTTGGAAAGCTCTTGAATACACTTAGTGGCAAGATAAGGTGCCGAGAAGGTTCCATATGTAACAGTTTTAAGCTGGAAGACTCGGATCGATCCACCTGGTTTGTCTTGCCACAAAATTTGCTGGAGAAGTCTGTCACTGGAGGCCACCCAGATTTTACGGTACATTTTCTCCATATAGGAGATAATGGCATACTTAGGCAATCTAAAACGCAGGGTAATACAGACTAGATCTTCCTGCACTACCGGACCCACCATCAATACATCGTTTAGGGATATTCCTGAGTCCGTGATACACGACGCATCAAAAACAACACGTAGCTTGGTGGTAAGTATCTGGACGAATTATGCAGTGATGTGGTAGGAAGTAGGTGGAAGACATAGACTTGTTTGACGACTCATTAGGCACTTCCTCCATATGTCCCAACTGTAGATATTACGTGCGCTTCACAGGTTGACTCTTCGACGAAAATCGTACTGGAAGATTCACGATTCAATCTCCCAAAATTTCGCTAGTTGATTTTCCAAAGATTGTGAACTGCAGACGAGAGCGACGACTGATAAGTTTTCCAGCTGACGCAGACCATTTTTTTCGGAGAATACCCAGCCTAGCATTGTGTTTTGGCAACACCGGCTTACCAGGTCTAAGTTTTACGAAACCTTCCAGCAGCAAATCATAGTATACTTCCATTCCGATGATCAAATCCACGCATGCAGGTTCGTGAAACTTGGGGTCTGCTAGTAGAATGTCGGACGGCAACTCCCATTCAGCGACATCAACAAGGTTGGAGGGAAGATCACGTGTAATTTCACTAAGAGCATAGAACTTAAAATCTGTTCTGAAAGCTGTGCAATGGGAATGGATGCTGAGGAGGACAGAATGATTTGCGTGGAACAGTGGCTGAGCGACGGTGGGGTGACAGGAACTGGAACGACCGGGGTGACTGGCGGTGGAAGCTGGTTCGAATCACTTGACGAGTTTCGAGTACTTTGTGTTTTAGATCGCGTTTGTTCAGGATTTGGTGGACTTTGAGTTTGTTTAGGAGCGGGTGACTGATTTGGATAGCGATTGGTTCCGTGTTGATGAAGCATTGTGTGGTGTTTTTGCCCACAAACGCGACACACACTGGAGTTTTTGATCTGATGGTCAGGCGAGAGACAATTGATACAGAGGGACTTCTTTTTTACTATTTCAAACCTTTCTGAAACAGACCAATTGCGAAATACTTCGCATTTGAAAACCGAATATGATGGCTGCTTGCAAAACAGGGCATGGTTTAGATGAGGAACTAATTACAGAATGTACGTTGCTGATTTTTGGCTTCTGCACGCGGACCGTCGTTGTTGAATCGGTGACACGAGGTTTGATGGGCGTTATAGATTGAAGTACCGTTGCGTGACTTCTCAGGAACTGAAGTAGGTCCTTGTACTCTGGCACATCCGTAGACTTATGATGGTTTTCCCATTGCTTGAGAGTTGATGAGTCCACCTGGCCACATAAAGCGTAAAGTTAAATGGGGCTACAGGAGGGGACACCAATTTTTGCTAGCCTCCTGGAGCCTCAAGGTGATGAGAAATCATTTCCTTCCTAAACAACATCATCATAGACTGTTACTCCCCGTATGGAAGAATACCAAAATAACAATCATAATGTTAAATACTGTGGCCGAGACAGCTAGAACTATCCAGGATTACGTTTTTGGCGTTTTTCCAGTGATGATATTTCAAAATCCAAATGGATATAATTCTCCCGCCCCCTCAACAACAAAATTTTTTTTAATAATTTTTTAATAAAAAAAAAAGAGTTAAAATATATAAAATAAAATTTTTTTTGTTTTTTTTTTAAAAAAAATTTTTTCCCCGACAAAAAAAACACAAAAAAAAAAAGCCGTTCCATCAAATGATGCATTTTTGTTGCCTTCCGAAGGATAGCCGCTATAAAGCGATAGAATGTTAGATTTCTATAAATCTCTCTACACAGCTCGAAAAATTAGTTTGAATTTCTGTTCAATATCATGCACATAAATGGAGCATCACAAAATACACACATTTAAATTATAAATCGTGTAAAGTTCTGGGATATTCTATACATTGTCGATAATGTTGTATGCAAAAGCTCTTCTTTGTTAGAACTGTTTCATTCAAGTTGCTGTTTCGTGTGGAATGAAATACAATTTCAAATGATCTGATATTTACATCACAATGAAAATTCAGATTTTTTTTCTGTGTGCTCTTCACCGGCGCTTCAAGAACACAACTACGTGAACATTGTTGCAGTGGGGCCCGAATGAATGCCATCTGAAGACGAAGTAGATGAAGAGGATTTTGATGCGCATCAAGAAGCTGTCGGGAACGAACAAGCTTCATTTGATGAACAGCTCGAAGCAAAATCGGAAACAGTGAGTGAGGAAGGAACTTTATCGAACTTCAGAATTCAGAGCAACACTGGATTTAGAAGACAGGGAGATTCATTAAAGCTGTTCAGGTAATAATCTTAATAATCATAATAATCCTCACATAAAACCTCATAATAGAATTAATAATTAAAAATTTATATTAATAATAATGATAATAATTAGAATCATAATCATAACCAAAACCAAAATAATAACTGCAAAAACAATGATAATAATCAAAATAATAATATTAATAACAACTATAATGCTTATACTAATAAAAAATCATCATAACGAAGCTAATTCAAATACTTATATATTTACTATTAAAATGATGATTGTTATTATAACACAAATTATAACAATAACAATGAAAAATATATAATCAAAGTGACAAAGATAAAAACAATAAACATTAGTTTAAAACGATAAACATTAAAAATAAGTATCACAATAAGAATTCTAAATATTCTTAATAAAATAACAATGATAATTTTAATTATTATTATTCTATGATTTAATATTATTGGTTTTCTAATAATGAAAGTAATAATTATAACTATACTTATAATGAAAATTCATATAATCAAAATAGTTCTAATAATCTCAATAAAAATTATGACAAACACATAGCATAGCACAGCATAGAACATTTGCATACAGCGTGGGGGAGTCATCGAAATAAGCCTATCCACTTTCACTCGACATTTCGCCAAAAATGTAAAGTTTCGTAGACCCGCTACTCTCTGCGCACCTGGCCACTTCCTTACAACTGTTTGAAAAATTGATAATTGTCTTGACATCTATTACCGAAAGTGCGACGTTCAAGAGATAAAAAATCGGCGAGTTTCAAAATTTTATTGTGGAATGGTTATATGTACACAATATTGCAATATTGTTGGCGCACTTCTCGGCACCAAGGTGGTGGACTGTATGTCACGGAATGCGATGGACACACTTGGTTATGGAAATAATTAAACTCTTTCTTCTGCCTTGAAAAAGGCAGGAATTGGTTTCCAAGGAAGTGTGTCCAATCAGCTACTGTCGTCAAAGTAGAATGCAAGCAACAGACTCGGTGCGGGTCGACACAATCGAACACGTTCAAAACGAAGTCGGCTAGAAAGTGCCAGAAGGAAACGTCAATTTTTACTTTTGGTTATTTTCTATTTTATTTCCGATGTTAATGGTTCGCGGTACAAAAGTAGACTGAATGCAGACATGAGTTTTGGATTTGATTTATACCCACTCGCAGAGACCAAATAAAACAAGAAGTGGAGCTACGGTGTGCACAGACTGCAAAATGTGTTGTTTCATCTCCATGACTACCTGATAGTGGTAAAATGGGCGTTGCTGCTTTTGATGTTGTGGATCGTTCAATTTCAGTTTCCGGAGCGGACGGTTCGGTCGCGAACATAATCCCCCCAGGCTGGGAAGAATTCACTGAATTGTTGGCTTCATTCTTATTGTCAGCAATTGGAAGAACGGACAGCTTGGACACGGCTCGTCTGTAGATGGATCCTTCGATGTTTACATCCACCGCTCGCACCAATTTGTCAGAACCAGGAAAACATTGACGATCCTTCTCATTTTCCAGCATTGCGATGGAATATCCTTCTGTTCAAGTAGTACGATCATACCAGGGCGAATGTTTGACTGTTGTTGGCGGTTTTTCCCCCTCGGTTGTAGATTCAACAAGTAGTCGCGGCTCCATTGTCGCCAGAACTGTTCACGGAGGCACTGCAGATATTGCCACCTAGACAAACGATTGGTTGGAATTTCATTGTAGCTGGGCTCTGGTGTGGCTATCAGAGGTCGACCAATCAGAAAATGGCCTGGTGTTAATATTTCGACGTCTGGATCCGATGTTGAACAGAGAGGCCGAGAATTCATTATGGCCTCGACTTGGCTAAGTACCGTTGCATACTCTTCAAATGTCAAGGTAGCTGTTTTCAGGGTCCTCTTCAGGTGATATTTTGCTGTCTTGACTGCGCTCTCCCAGAGGCCGCCAAAGTTAGGAGCTTCCGGTGGGATGAATGTCCAGGAGATTTCTTTCGGCTGGCAGAAGGATGCTATTTCGTTGATGGCATTGCGGTTTTGGAAAAGGAGATACAGCTCATGTAATTCAGACTTGGCCCCCTTAAAGTTGGAGCCATTGTCTGAATGAAGTTCTCGGGAAAGACCCCTTCGGCTAACAAAACGCTGAAGTGCGGCCAGGAATGCAGCAGTTGAAATATCGGAAACCAATTCCAAATGAACCGCTTTAGTTGACATGCAGATGAACACTGCGATGTAGGCCTTAACAATCTTTGGTTTATGACGACCTTCCTTGACAAATACCGGTCCGGCGTAGTCGATGCCAGTTTTTAGAAAAGGTTCGGTTGGTGTTACTCGACAGGCTGGCAGATTTCCCATTAGTTGGCTAGATGTTTTGGGCTTTGAACGAAAACACGTAACGCAGCTTCTGGTAATCTTTCTGATGGATGACCTTCCATCCAATATCCAAAAATGCGATCGAAGCGTAGCCAATAGGGCAGTTGGTCCAATATGCATGTTCTCTTGGTGATAAGTGCGGATGATTTGATCGGTGAGTGGATGTTTCGGAAGGAGGTACGGATGCTTGGTGTCAAAGGGCAGCCGAGAATTTTGAAGCCTTCCTCCAACTCGCAAGACTCCATCTTTGTAGATGGGATTTAGAGCAGCTATCTTCTTGCAAGGTTCGTTAGATGCCACGCGATGAATCTCGTCACTCAGAGCTTGCAGTTGAATGACTCTTACAATTAGATGCAAGGCTGAACGAAGTTCTTGGATTGTAGGGTGATGTTGTAGTACTCGTTTGTTGTGGAACTTCATCGGACAGTTTCGGATGAATCGTTGGACTAGCGCAATTACTCGTTGAAGTTTCCGGAATGAGCTGAACCTGGAAAACACCGCCAACTCTTCTTCGTTTATGGCTGGAATGGCGGTTATATTTACCTTTTTTAGTTCTGGAAGATCTTCGTCTGGGATGTTAGTTGGAGTCTCCGATTGATACTGGGCGTTGTTGAGAAACGTTGGTCCATTCCACCAAAGTTTATTGGTACTCAGTGTGAGGGGAAGCTGTCCTCTAGATGTTAAATCCGCAGGGTTTTATTTAGATTGGATGTACTTCCATGGATAACCATCGGTGTTCTTTAAAATTTCTGCTACGCGGTTGCGCACAAACACCTCAAGGGATGACAATGGTTTCTTTAACCATGCAAGAACCACCTGGCTGTCGCACCACAGAACAACTTGTGATACTTCTAGTTGAAATGAATCCAGTACCTTTACAAGCAGCCGTGCAAGAAGTCTGGCACCGAGTAGTTCTTTACGTGGAATGCTCATCTCAGCAATTGGGGACACCTTTGACTTACTGCACAACATGGTAAGTTGGGCTGTACCATTCGAGAAGATACAGCGAACATAAATGACCGCCCCATATGCAACCGTAGAGGCATCGGAAAAGCCATGAATTTCTATGGCGGTAGCGTCAGCAGATATCGTGCATCGAGGAATTTTGATTTCTTTTACCAGGAGTAGCGCTTCACGGAACTACTGCCAAGATTGTAGCAGTTCTCCTTCCAATGTGGCATCCCACGGGAGACCGGCCTTCCAAATTCTCTGCATAATCATTTTTGCAATAACGGTAACCGGCGTCAAAAGACACAGTGGATCAAACAGTCTTCCAATTTCCGATAGCACCGTTCGCTGTGTGGCTTGAATGGCTTCCCGATCGGTTTGGCTGGTAATGAAGACAAATTCGTCACGGTATGGACTCCAGACTAATCCCAATGTCTTCATCACATCAAGTACGGTGTTGTCCAAATGTACTAACTTTTCACGGTCGAGTTCTGGAATATTTTCTAGGACTGCTGCATTGTTGGAGCTCCATTTGTGGACGGGGAATCCACCTCGCTCAAGTAGTTGTTGAATCTGGATTTGACTTTCTATAGCTTCCTCTACGGTGTTCGCGCCGGAGATGACATCATCGACGTAACAATCCTGGCGGACGATTCGGACAGCTAGCGGGAAGGACTCGCCTTCGTCATCACAAAGCTGCATTAGACATCTGGTTGCCAAGAATGGTGCTGCAGCTGTTCCATAAGTCACGGTTGTGAGTTCTAGGATGCGGAGAGGTTCCTCCGAGCTTGACCTCCAGAAAATACGTTGGAATCGTGCGTGCATTTGTGCCATGCGTATTTGCCGATACATTTTTGATACGTCGGCCGTAAAGACGATTTGATACTTCCGAAAACGTAGCAAAATGCTGAAAATGTCGCTCTGCAGTGTGGCTCCAACAAGCAAGACGTCATTTAGTGATTTCTCGTAGGGGGCAGCCTTAGCGGAGGCATCGAAAACCACTCGAATTTTTGTTGTTGAGCTTGATGGACGTAGGATGGCTTGGTGCGGCAGATAGTACACTTGTTGATTGGGAACATCATCGGATTCGCTTATCTCTCGACAATGTCCCAGTTCTTCATATTCATCGATGAATTGACAATATTGTTGTTTCAACTCCGGGTTCTTCTTGAATCTTCGTTCCAATGAGAGGAACCGACGCATGGCCAAATTTCGATTGTCTCCTAGCTCGTGCACTGTTTCACGAAATGGCAAACTTACCACATATCTGCCGGTCTCATCTCGAATATGAGTAGACTGGAACACCGTTTCACATTCATCTTGTTCGCTGGGATGTGTTGCTGATTCCGCAATTTCTTCCAGCTCCCAGAACTGACGAAGAATTTCAGAAGTAGGATACGTAATGGCAGTTAAGCACTGCTGGGAGGTTGACTCGTCATCAATATTGCCTGCAACAACCCATCCGAAATGAGTTTCTTGCAGTTCCGGTAGCTTATCACTCAGTTGGAGGCGACCCGTCTTCAGCAGTTTCAAGAAATGGGAGATACCAATTAACATATCGATATCGGACGGAACATGGAAGTTGGGGTCCGCCATCGGTAGGTCGGTGTCGAGTGGCCACGATGAAACGTTAATTTTTGTAGCTGGAATAGCTCCTGTTATCTCAGGAACTACGAGGCATTCGATGGTTGTAGAGTAGTCAAAGTTATTGGACTCCACTTCCACCAACATCTTTTCCTTGGCGTAGGTTTTGGCCCCACCGATTCCAGCGATGGGTACATGTACAGGTCGTCTTTCAGTGGCCAAGCGATCAGCCATTGTCTTGGAGAGGAAATTCACTTGAGAACCGCTATCCAGTAGTACACGGCACGGAGTTGTCCATCCACGGGAATCCTTGATTCGTACCACAGCAGTCATAAGCATCACGGTTTTGGCACCTTTGGAGTGGCTACACGATACAACAGAATTGGTGACTTGCTGAGATTCCGAACGGGTGTTGGAATAGGTTTGGCAGGCTGGTTCTTCATGTTGGCTAGTGGTTTCTACCTCCACTGCATTCGAGACTAATTCTTCATGCAACAGAGTGTGGTGTTTTCTATGGCAGCGGGAGCATGTTTTATTTGACGAGCAATCGATAGATCGATGACCAGGTCGAAGGCAGTTGAAACAGATCTTCAATTCCTTCACTTTCTCATTTCGCTGAGCAGCTGACAGCTTATGGAACTCCGGACATTCAAAATGGCGATGGCAGCCGTTACATACTTGGCAGGAATTGCTGTTGTTTCCGGTTGTGGCAGTGTAGGTTCTTTGGTTAGCTGGTTTTGAATTTAGTTGCTGTCTAGGTTCTCTTGATGTTATCTGATGCCGATTTTGGAAACGTTCTAATACCTGGCATTCGCTTCGAAGGAAGGCCACAGTTTCTTGGTACTGAGGCAGCTGGGCATGCTTCTGTGTCCTTTCCCACAACTGGAGTGTTTGATCGTCCAACCGCAAAGTGAGAATCTTCGTCAGAATGAGACCGGATAGTTCATCAACTACCAGTCCCTGGTACTCGAGACCTCCAACATGTCGGTTGAATGTCTTCACTAGCTCGAGTAAATCCTTATGGTTGCGTGTGGTAAATGGTTTCATCTCGAGCAATCCTTCCAGATGTGTATCGACAATTACTCTGGGGTTTTCGTATTGATCGCTGAGCTGTTTCCACGTTTGTTTGAAGTTGTAATCAATGATCATTTTTGCTGTAATCCAACCGGAAGCATCACCCGTCAATGCCTTATCGAGGTGATGCAGCTTCACTGCATCGGAATCGGTGCTGCGGTTGACAATATCCTCAAACATCGTCCGGAACTTTGGCCAATTTTCCACCTTTCCGTCAAATGTGGGAACTGGAGGTCGCAATGATTGTTGTTGGATGACTAGCTGCGCAGGCCCCGTACCGCAAGGGACAATGGTTTCGGTAAGTAGCTCAAGCAGGACAAGCGTGTCGGAGTGAAGAGTGTCGAAAATGTCCAGGGCTTCAACTTCCTGTTTCAACTCATTGGAAGGCGTAACAGCAACTACCGCTTGGTGAATCGAAACGAACTCGTTGTAATGAAGGTCGAGCTTTTTCGAAAAAACCTTTAGCAGCGACGCACTGACTTTGTTCGGATTGTCCTCAGCTTCTTCAAGCGCACGGCTTATCGCACTCACTTTGGATTGAACTTGCTGACGCTGATGAATTAGTAACTGTTTGGGATCATCTTCCCCCTTCTTGGATTCTTTCTTCGGCGTCTGCTTCTCTTTCGGTGTGTGGTTCACTTTCGGCATTTTGCCAACTCAGTTTTTACGTTAGAAGAAATTCGATGTTGACCCGTTGATTGGAAATCCGGTTCGGTAGGACCATATGTTGGCGCACTTCTCGGCACCAAGGTGGTGGACTGTATGTCACGGAATGCGATGGACACACTTGGTTATGGAAATAATTAAACTCTTTCTTCTGCCTTGAAAAAGGCAGGAATTGGTTTCCAAGGAAGTGTGTCCAATCAGCTACTGTCGTCAAGGTAGAATGCAAGCAGCAGACTCGGTGCGGGTCGACACAATCGAACACGTTCAAAACGAAGTCGGCTAGAAAGTGCCAGAAGGAAACGTCAATTTTTACTTTTGGTTATTTTCTATTTTATTTCCGATGTTAATGGTTCGCGGTACAAAAGTAGACTGAATGCAGACATGAGTTTTGGATTTGATTTATACCCACTCGCAGAGACCAAATAAAACAAGAAGTGGAGCTACGGTGTGCACAGACTGCAAAATGTGTTGTTTCATCTCCATGACTACCAGATAGTGGTTAAATGGGCGTTGCTGCTTCTGATGTTGTGGATCGTTCAATTTCAGTTTCCGGAGCGGACGGTTCGGTCGCGAACAAATATTGTTGTAAATAAAATAATATGTTGAAATAATTGGCATAGGATAATAATATACATCTTGGTGAATGTAACTCTAGAATGTGAAGGTTATTTCGCAATTAAATGAAGTATTTTAATAATATCCAATGATCAAAATTATTAGAAGCACACCTTAAGATACAATGCATAAAATATCCATACTAGCTGGAATCAACTTCCTTGTAACATTTATTTTTTATAATAATTTCTCTATGATTATAATGATATACAATGATGATATGATGAAAATAATACAATGCTGTAATGAAATAACTAAATTTAATAATAATAAAAAGCAGCTATTTTCCTCTTTCGCTGCGGTGTTAGATGATTGAAACTCTGAAATGGCGAACATTTCCAAAGTGATATAATGAAAGAAAGTTAATCACCTGGCAGCCTAGCAAAATAGCACTGAAAACTTAAGCAATAATTACTGCCCACAAAAACGAAAACTTAATAAATCACAGTAAAAAAAAGGAATTTTGGATTCTCCGATAACTTTTGTTTCCTACTAGGCCCATAAATGATTATGTTCGTCAATGAAATAAACAAAGGATCATAAACAATGTAAGTTTTTGTATTATTAAATTTGAATGAAGAAGGATTTTTTTTAGTAGAGTTTGTCGTATTAATCCTTTCTAAAAAAAACTTAAAAACCTTCCTATCTTTTCAAATATATAACGTGAGCAAGGTGGTTTAAAACTTACAACGATGCATTAAATCGAAGCCGAAAACTGCATAAAAAATATAGGGTATATGTCCCTTGACTCAGCCTAATATGCAACAATCGATTACATTTTTTACTATAACTCATAAACTATTTGAGATGGAAGCGATATTTACCTAGTTATACACTTGCCTAGATATGTTCAATATGCCATTTGGTAATATGTATCATGAAAAGTTACCTAACTCATTTTATAAAGTCAGAAACATTCGAGGGATATGGATGTAATGTCGGTCTATAAGCGCCAAACTGGGTCTATTGATGGATGCAAGTTCGTCCCATTCGACAGATTTTTTATTAAATGTTGTCTTCGTACGATTTTTTTTTCTGATTTTCTGATTCAATGCGTTTCCAGCTGTATTCGCTCTACACAACCAGCAATTTCATAAATCAAACTATACTAAAACTGCTAAGAAACACTTATGTGATTTTCACATATGGCTAAGCGACCATTTGATAATCAAAAAATCATAATTTACTCTACATAGATTTTGTTGCTTTAGTTTGTGTTAAGATGAGCCATATGGAAAACTTTCTACCAAAACTCAGACATTTTTATTGTAAATTTTATCAATAACAACATTTTTACTTCGCTTTCCATACAACAGGCTATAGTTGGGAACGTGGAAATTTTTTTTTCCTAACATTGGGTCTATGATTTTCTTGATAAATCATTGTTATTTTGCCTGTGTAAACAGTTAGGTTTTAAGGTGTGACTATTTTGTGTACATCTTGGCTGTATTATTCGGTTTATAGGTTCAATTTATGCAAATTAAGATCATTCGAAGATCGTGTAGATAATCTGTTCAGCTTAACCAGTAAAGTCATGTTGTCTAAAAAGTTGAGGAAATCGAAAATTACGCGGAGGTGAACAACTATTAATTGATCAATAATGTCTCAATTGCTTTGAAATAAATCGGTCATCCTGATAGGAATATAATTTTGATGATTATCGGCGAATTAATGATATTTCTGGTACATAGGCCGAATGAAGGAACTAGGCTGACATTACATCCCGTTACCCTACATTAAAATAAAAAAATTTTATAATATTTTTTTAAAAAAATTGAAACACCACTTTTATTTCAAAAAACAACACCCCCCCTTTTCCCCCCTTTTCCTCCCAACGAACGCTCCCCCCCGCGCTAGTATATTTTTTAAAACAACCCCCCCCCCGCCCGGGGGAAGTTGTTTATAAAAAAAAATGAGCATCCCAAAAAAAAAAAAAAATAGAACCAGACCAGAGTTGGTCGCAAATAAACAACCGTCTCGAAAGCATTCTAATCCTATACGTGTCGGAATATCGATAGAATGAATTCAAACGTAGTCTCACGTCCAAACCGGACCAAATTCGTTCTATAGTTTCAAACATGTTTAATGGTCATTCGAGCCGGATCGTCTGGTGCCGGTCGACGAGTTTTAGTTCGGTTAGCTGTAGTGCAAAAAATGTTTTGGTTGTGATAAGCTGCACGACGGTCGAACTACACAAATCATTGGTTGAATGCCAATCGCAAGTGATTAAACCGTGAAAGGTGCTCAAACAATCGTTGTTGAAAGTACATTATCCGTGTGGTGAAAAAAGTGAACCAGAATGACCTTATGAACAGTGTATGGCAGACGTTATTTGCATAAGTAATTGTTTCACTTTCTTACTCGTACGAGCTGAAGAACGATAGTGCAATAAACCGAAAGTGCAGAAGCTGAGGTTGAACGGAAAAGAAAAGGAATTTCTATCTGTGGCCGTGAATGCTGGTAGCTGGAAGCTGATCGTCAATAGTAATAGACCGAGTGAAATCGGCGTTGCATCTTGACCGCGTGGTGTTAGCTTGGCTTGGGTTTTAACAAAAGGATCGACCAACAAAGGACCGCCCAGTGAACCCTTAAGAGATACGGGATATCTGTCGACGCTGCCTTCTGTAAGTAGATTGCATGCATACTAACCCTTTTTTCCCTTCTTACAAGAAAAAAGGGTATTAAGATCGCTTGAAACCTCGACTTTTTATCCGAGGCCCAGTTGGCCGAGTGTCATATACCATTCGACTCAGCACGACAAACTGAGCACATGTCTGTGTGTAGATATGTGTGTATGTATATATATATATATATATATATATATATATATATATATATATATATATATATATATATATATATATATATATATATATATATATATATATATATATATATATATATATATATATATATATATATATATATATATATATATATATATATATATATATATATATATATATATATATATATATATATATATATATATATATATATATATATATATATATATATATATATATATATATATATATATATATATATATATATATATATATATATATATATATATATATATATATATATATATATATATATATATATATATATATATATATATATATATATATATATATATATATATATATATATATATATATATATATATATATATATATATATATATATATATATATATATATATATATATATATATATATTATATATCTGTTTATATATATATATATATATATATATATGTATATATACATATATGTATATACATATATATATATATATATATATATTATATATATGTATGTATGTGCGTGCGTGTGGGTGTGTGTGTGTGTGTGTGTGTGTGTGTGTTTTTACTTGGTGGTAAAGCTTTTACGCCGACCCAGCACACGTTCGGTTGCCCAACTCCAGTTACTGAATCGTTCATCGTGTGCCAGAGTGAGGGACTCTGAACAGAGAAGATGACTCTCAACCCTACTCCTCTAAACTCCAGCAATAGTCTGACGTTGCCTGTATCCGCCAGATTCCACCGGAAGTGACAAACAACGTTTGGGACTTAAGTCGTATAAAGTAAAAACAGTTCCAAATCGCTGATCTCATCACCATAAAACTTCTGCTGCTGCGCACTCCGGTTGTAGATTTATTACTTTTCTTATTGACCAGTTGGATGCCGAGGTCGGTCCAGCGATTCCGGTTGGAGGTTGACTTCCGGTTCACTGGCGCCATGACGACCCTGAACTGGCGGTTTGTCACAATCGGTGCTACTCGGCATACTCCCCGACGGTGGAGATAGCCTACTCCGGCGGAGGGTTCCCCGACGAAAGAATATCTCCCGAAACCGATAACGAACGCGATATGCTTGCTTCAATGTTGTCCAGTAGTGTCGAGGTCGGTCCAGCGATTCCGGTTGGAGAATTGCTTCCGGTTCCCTGGTGCCCCGACGACTCATGCCGGTGACTTGCTACGGACTACGCAGAATAGTCCCCGACGGTGGATCTATCCTACTCCGACGAAGAGTTCCCCAGCGGTGGAAGTACCGATGCAATCTGGGCAGATGTCTAGGTCGGTCCTGCGGTGCTGGTTGGAGGATGACCACAGGCGCCCCGACTACCAATTGCCGGTGCTTCTTCACGATCTACGCAGCCTAGTCCCCGGCAGTGGACCTAGCCTACTCCGACGGAGAATTTCCCGACGACGAAAGTTCTCCCGAAACCGTTTTCTAGATGCTGATACGTGACGCTCGGTCTAGTCCCCGGCGGTGGATCTAGCCTACTCCGATCGCGCCCGATGGTGCACTTTTTCTTCTCTCATACACATGCTGACGAGTACCCAGGTCGGTCATCGACTCAAAACCTATACTGCTACGTCACTTGTCGCTGCTCTTCTCGCCAACTTCGTTGCAATGCAGACATAATCTGAACGACTGTTCTGTTCACCGCGTCCCATTTTTCTTCGTCAGCACACATTTTTTGAACAATGTTGTCCACGTTTACGGATCTCATGCTGTTTCGCACGTTCTCGAACCGCGGACATTCGAAGACAACGTGCTAAGGCGTTTCCTCTGCATAACCACACGCGGTGCAGGACGGCGATCTCGCGTGGCCGACCCTGTTCAGATACTTCTTGAAACAGCCATGACCGGGCAGAAACTGTGTCATGTGGAAATTTACATCACCGTGTGGTCTGTTCACCCACCTCGACAGGCATGGAATTAGCCGGTGCGTCCATCTGCCGTTGTCAGCGTTGTCCCACTGCTGCTGCCCCTTCTTTAAGGTGTTAGCTCGGGCAGTTCTTCGGACACCTCTTGTGCCTCGGTCTCTATAGCACTCACTATCTTCTTCTAGTAGAAGATTTATGGGGATCGTTTCAGCTATCACGTAGACTGCCTTTGACGAGAGAGTTCGATACGCAATAGCCACCCGCATGGCCATCAGCCTAAACGTGCTGTTAAGCCGAGATCGGTTCCTTTCCGTCTGCAATGCCGTCACCCACACAGGTCCCGCGTATTTGAGCACTGATGTGGACACACTTGCCAGTAATCGCTTCTTACTGCTGCTGATCGCTGAGTTGTTGGGCATGATCCGAGATATTGCCGAGATTATCTTTGCGGCCCTTTCACATGCGTAGTCTACGTGGCTATTAAAGTTTAGCCGATCATCTATCATTACTCCCAGGTGTCTGACTTCTCGCTTAGAGTCGATGATGCACTCACCGACCGAGAGTCTCGCCTGCTGCCTTGCTTTCCGGTTACTTATCAGTACCATCTCGGTATTGTGATGAGCTAACGCCAGTTTCTTCTCACGCATCCAGTCTTCCAAAGTATCTATCGCTTCCGTGGCGAGTACTTCTACTTCCTCTCGAGATTCGCCGACCACTAGGAGCACAACGTCGTCCGCAAAACCGACAATCTTCACGCTTCTGGGGAGGCGCAGCCTCAAGACTCCGTCATACATAGCATTCTAAAGGGTCGAACCGAGGATGGAACCCTGTGGGACGTCCGCTGTGACGGTTGTATATCTTTTTCCGGTGTCCGTTTCGTATATCAGTGTCCTGTTCTGATAGTAGCTCCTCAGGACCCTACGGAGGTACTCGAGGGCTCTTACTCTGTGCAGCGAGTAGGCGATTGCAGCCCAACTAGCACAGTTGAAGGCATTTTTCACGTCCAGGGTGACCACTCCGCAGAGTGGTTCTCTCTTCTCTTTTGCTTCTGCGCAGACTCCATAGCTTCCATGACCGTTCGGATGGCATCCACCGTGGATCTTCCTTTCCGGAAGCCGAACTGCATGGATCCCTCTATGTATTTTGTAAGCCTGTTGAGGATTACTCTTTCAAGCACTTTGCCGACTGTATCCAACAGGCATATCGGCCTATATGCAGGCTTCGGAAGCCGAACTACATGGATCCCTCCATGTATTTTGTAAGCCTGTTGAGGATTACTATTTCATGCACTTTGCCGACTGTATCCAACAGGCATATCGGCCTATATGCTGGCTTCGGCAATAACACCAGTTTTTGTCGCTTCCAGATATCCGGGAAGTTACCATCGTCGATGCACTTTTGCAACACGGTCCTGAACATGTCCGGATTTGTTAGGATTGCTGCTTTAAGAGCCACGTTGGGGATACCATCTGGTCCCAGGGCCTTCTTGATTTTCAAAGCTTTTGCCACCGCTGTTAGCTCCTCGTTTGTTACTCGGGCTTCTTCCTCGTGGTCATCCTGGTCCTCATACGGTGTGGGCGGCCAGATCATCGATTCATTCTGCGGAAATAGCGCATCTACGATGACTTTCATCTTCTGTGGGCACCTATCAGGTGGTACAGCTGGATTTCTTATCTTCGCCATGGCAACTCTGTAGGCATCACCCCACGGATTATGTGTGTGTGTGTGTGTGTGTGTGTGTGTGTGTGTGTGTGTGTGTGTGTGTGTGTGTGTGTGTGTGTGTGTGTGTGTGTGTGTGTGTGTGTGTGTGTACAAATAATGTCACATCGGTTTCTCAGCCATTTGTGAACTGACTGATTTTTTTTTTCATTCGGACATTTCGTTACGAAGATATGAACGAAACAGTACTTGACGGCTTATTATAATAGTACACATTTAGATTTTTTTACAGAAATCTGTAAAAGTTTACCGAATTCTCAACAGCTGAACGTTCGGTAATCCGATTTAACGGATTTCGGTGAAATTTTACAGTTATCTGTAAAAAAATTACCGGATTTCGGTAAAATTTTACCGAAATCCGTTAAGTTGGATTACCGAAAGCTCAACTGTTGAGAATTCGGTAAAATTTTACAGATTTCTGTAAAAAAATCTAAGTGTGTAATCAAACAGTTTAGTCTCCGATGACATACTGAGGCTATTTGTGTACCGATTTTAGTTTTGTCAAATCAAAGCTATAAAATCCTCAAATAACTGGTCAAAATTTCATTATGATTGGATAATCCTTCATAGAGATATGACCAAAACAATACCTGAGAGCACATAATTGTTAGATGAAAATATACTCGTTGTAGTTCAAAACCGGAAAACACAACTCGCACTAATCGATCCTGCTTGCATTCTATAATGTCGCATCTGTTATGACGCATGAGATAGTCAGAATTGACGGTTAGGATTGTCTAATAATTCATTAAATAAACTGAATATTTGAAACATGGTATATTTCTACAACTTCCCTTTTTACCCTTCTTACATCAAAGAAGCACCCAAAAGTTGAAAAGGTGGCAAAAATTGTGTTACCCAAAAATTGCTATTTTTGCAATCATATCTTGAGAAAACTGCATGATACGTAAAATACAATTTTTCCCATGTTGATCCACAAAGCATGCTATGAAATAAACAAAACCATGCAAGTATTTGCGAGCGACGAGTAGCACCCAAATTGGTTAAAAACATATTTATGATAACACATTGCACCACCTAACGCACGCATTTTTGCCCACAGTCAATATTGCATGTTGTCTCCAAGTGACGATTTATAGCGAAAATTGAAACAAAATCATGCAAAATCGCAATACAATATTGTTATTTTATGTTGGGTGAGCTTTAGTATTTTTTATACTAAGATCGCTTGAAAACTTGACTTTTTATCCGAGGCCCAGAGAACCGAGTGTACACCATTCGACTCAGCTCGACGAACTGAGCACATGCATATGTGTGTGTGTGTGTGTTTTTTTTTCATGCAGCTTGGAGTTCAAAAAATCTTCTAAAGACTGGCCTGTAATTGTTTATGCACATGCCAGTGTTTGTTTTTTGGCGCTGTGTGGGATTCACCTGTGTGCCTACCCACTAAAAAACACTCTCCTAGTTCACCATCACCTGAGCTTCCCCTCCGGGACTACCATACAGTATTACATCGGAGGGGAGGTGTTATGTGCAATGTGCACCTCGTCCCATTTATAATTTTATTTTAGCTGAGCCCATTGGCTCCGTTCGTGCCGAGCCCTTTGGCTCCCATCATGCCGAGCCCTTCGGCTCCTGTAGTTATATTGTTAGCATAACTTTCGCCAATCAGCGATCGACATTCGTCAAGCTGAGCCCTTTGGCTCCTATAAGTAATCAATTAATTGACCTCCCACCTCAATGGACGAACCTCGCACATTATTGTCCTCCCACATCAATGGACGAACTGATATCGAGGTCGATCCGGCGATTCCGGGTGGATACTGACTTCCGGTTCGCTGCGTCCCGACAGTCCAAATCCAGTATTTGTCCGCGCTCTGCTCGACTAGGCCCCGGCGGTGGACCTAGCCTACACCGACAAAGAGTTCCCCGGCGGTGGACATTCTTCCGAGACCGATTATTCTGTTATTCGCTGGCCAACCGGTAGGGTGCCGAAGTCAATCCAACGATGCCGGTGGAGCCAGGCGTCAAGTTCACTGGTGCCCCGATGACCCAGTCCGGTGCTGCTTCGAGATCTACTCAACTAGTCCCCGGCAGTGGTTCTAGCCTACTCCGGCGGAGAGTTCCCCGGCGAAAGAATTTCTCCCGAAACCGATCTAGCCAGTGGCATTGGAACGTTCATCATTACGCCACTTCCTCTGCAGTTCGGACAGAATTCGCGTTACTATCCGGTCGACAGCGTTCCATTTCTCTTCTTCGCGGCACATTTCGCGTACGACATTGTCGGCGGTCATACCAGGCATATCCCTGCGCGCTTCTTCGAATCTAGGACGATTTCAGTTCCGCTGACGGCAAATAAAAGCTACAACATTCCCATCGAACACTTTTGAATTTTTTTTTCTAGTTGTGTACCGATTTTAGTTTTGTTACCGCCAAATCAAAGCTATAAAATCCTCAAATAACTGGTCAAAATTTCATTCATGATAATCCTTGATGGAGATATGACCAAAACAATACCTGAGAGCACATAATTGTGAGATGAAAATATACTCGTTGCAGTTCAAAACCGAACAAGACCACTCACCTCAATCGATGCCGCTTGTATTCTATTGTACTACATCTGGTGCGTTGTGTAGCACATATGCGACTCTATAGAATTAAAGCAGGATCGATTGGTTCGAGTGGTCCGGTTTTGAACTGCAACGAGTATATTCGAAAATTACACAAAGTCTCCATTTACTATAACTACACAATTTTCAACGAACATGTACTTATATCGATAATCAAAATTGAAGCTTAGGATTGTTTTATTTCATTTAAGACCCAATTTAAATCCTAAAGTTCATTTCATGGACTGATGATATGAAATTTCCAATATTTATGTAATTTCCCCTTTTACATAACTAATATAAACAGGTCGTTAAAGACTATTCATAGCAATATTTTAATCACATCGATGAGTAATACGTTCAATATTGACCAATAGTTCATTTTATAAACTGAATGTATGACATATCGAATATTCCTGGATCTTCCTGAAATTTCTGATGAAAATATGTATTCAGTACAGTATTGGCCACATTTGAGTTCGTAATTCTGGTGAAGTGTTAGAAGGGTTCAGTCTCACCATCGGTTGATTAATTCGGGTTTTTCTGATGAGCCTTTGGGTAGTTTGCTCGCTGAACAATAAAGTAGAGCTTTGAATTGACGATTTGGGAATTTAACACGAGTGGCACAAACATCTCTCGACACATTGCACGGGGGCTTGTAAAACCACGATCGATCTACAGCACAATTTATAAAATTTTCGATTATCTTGGGCTTTCATCGCATTTCGACTTTGAGAGTTTTAGTGGTTTGTCAGCAATATAACACCAGCATCAAAGTCGCTTCGGAAGCAGTAACAGTTTTGCTTAGACACAATGGAAAATTTGCTGCAGTTTATACAGCACTACCAAGAAGATAGGGACAAATATTTGATCGAGGGCTGGAAAAATCGATTGAACGAAGCTTTCGAAAAATTCCAGAACATTCGTTTAAAATTGGAGTTGATCGAGGATGAAGACGAAGAAGATGGTAAAGTGGCTCATCGCAACCTCCGCGATGAGTTTGAGAAAAACTACGTCAAGGTTCTAGATTTCTTATTAGCAGTCGAACGCAACGCAAACCCTCCATTTCCGCTTAAGGAGTGTATCGAATATAAGCTATCCACATACATTTGCGTTGTACGCATGTATTTGTGATGGTTTTTTATGCTCTGAACACTGCATGCTGTGCGTTTGACTGTCAGCTTTCTTTTGTTCACTTGTTTGTGCGGTTCAAATTCTGCGTTTTCAAAATGTCGCGTATTGAAAAGGAAGTGGAAATTAAGGTTCTGGACACATGGCTAAGTGAGAAGGGTATTACTATGCGAAAATTGGCGAAGCGGTTTGGAATTCATCATGCGAGTGTTAAAACCATCATTAATAAGTTTGGGGAACACTATTCTTTGGATGAGCTACCAGGAAGACTTCCAACCCGAAACTGGAGCAGAAAGTGATATCTCTAATCATGAAGAACAAATCAATGTCAATACGTGATTTGGCCAAAGAAGCAGGAACGAGTGTCGGAATGATCCAGCGTATCAAGAGGCGAAACCACCTGAAGACCTACAAGAAGCAGAAAATCTCGAAACAAAGTGCAGATCAGAAGAAGCGAGCAGCAACAAGGGATGCAGCGTCCGGATGCATGCGTTTTGATGGACGATGAGACCTATGTAAAGGAGGACTCAAAAACCCTTCCAGGTCCACAATACTTTACTGCCGTCGTTGGGGAGGATGTGAGCGATGCGGACAGGTCAATTCAAGTGGAGAAATTCGGTCGAAAGGTACTGGTATGGCAAGCAATATGTTCCTGTGGTTTGAAGTCAACCATTTTTTACACTACCGGAACTATAAATGCGGAAATCTATCGATCTGAGTGTCTCCAGAAGTTGCTCCATTGTTGCCTTTATATAAGAAGCATAGTACACCTCCACTGTTTTGGTCGGATTTAGCGTCGGCTTACTATGCCAAAACCACTCTCAATTGGCTTTCGGAAAAGGGTATAGATTTCGTTGAGCTTCGACCCATCGAACGTTACTAGGCAATCGTGAAGAGGGTCTTCAAGAAGACTGGTAAGGCAGCTGGGAACATGCAGGAGTTCAAAAAAATTTGAGCTCAAGCGTCCAAAAAATGCGATGCAACACTTGTCCGGAACTTGATGAAGAGCATTCGATCCAAAGTTCGAAAATTCATGAAGGAATAACTTAAATTTCATCCGGTCTTCATTATGTTCAAGTTTAACCTCGTACAATAAAGGATCAATTTTTTGTATGAATAAAATATCGGTTTTCAACATAATTTGAAAGAAAGTTTGTGGATAGCTTATTTTCGATACACACCTTAGTATAGCAACTGCATCTGGATCTGAGAATTAATCTGCCAATCCTGCGCAATCAAGAATCAAACTTCCCGAAGTTAAACTTCCCTCGTTTGATGGTACCATTACAGAATGACTCTCGTTCCAAGATTCCTTCAAGAGTTTAATAGCTTAAAATCCTAATCTTCATCAACATGGAACCAATCGCTATCCAAATCAGTCACCCGCTTCTATACAAACTCAAAGTCCACCAAATCCTGAACAAACGCGACCTCAAACACAAAGTACTTGAAGACAAAAGACCACCATATCATCGGCGGCATAGGAGATTCCACGACTGTTGCAAATCATTCTGTCCTCCTCAGCATCCATTCCCATTGCACAGCTTTCAGAGCAGATTTTAAGTTCTATGCTCTTAGTGAAATTACACGTGATCTTCCCACCAACCCTGTTGATGTCGCTGAATGGGAGTTGCCGTCCGACATTCTACTAGCAGACCCCAAGTTTCACGAACCTGCATGCGTGGATTTGATCATCGGAATGGAAGTATACTACGATTTGCTGCTGGAAGGTTTCGTAAAACTTGGACCTGGTAAGCCGGTGTTGCTAAAACACAATGCTAGGCTGGGTAGTCTCCGGAATAGTTGGTCTGCGTCAGCCGGAAAATTCATCAGTCGTCGCTCACGTCTGCAGTTCACAATCTTTGGAATATCAACTAGCGAAATTTTGGGAGATTGAATCGTGTGAATCTTTCAGTCCGATGTCCGTCGAAGAGTCAACCTGTGAAGCTCACATAATATCTACAGTTGGGGCATATGGAGGAAGTGCCTAATGAGTCGTCAAACATGTCTATGTCTTCCACGTACTTCCTACCACATCACTGCATAATTCGTCCAGATACTTACCACCAAGCTACGTGTTGTTTTTGATGCGTCGTGTATCACGGACTCAGGAATATCCCTAAACGATGTATTGATGGTGGGTCCGGTAGTGCAGGAAGATCTAGTCTGTATTACCCTGCGTTTTCGAATTCCTAAGTATGCCATTATCTCCTATATGGAGAAAATGTACCATCAAATCTGGGTGGTCTCCAGTGACAGACTTCTCCAGCAAATTTTGTGGCAAGACAAACCAGGTGGATCGATCCGAGTCTTCCAGTTTAAAACTGTTACATATGGAACCTCCTCGGCACCTTATCTTGCCACTAAGTGTATTCAAGAGCTTTCCAAACAAGGCCAGTCATCTCATCCTGCTGCTGCACGGGTTCTTGCCAACGATTTTTACATGGACGATATGATTAGCGGAGTCGACGAAGTCGGCGAAGGAACATTTTATGCAGTCAACTCCGTGAATTATTGCATTCAGCTGGCTTCAGTCTTCGTAAGAGGTCATGAAATTCTCCAGAAATCCTGGAAAGCATCTCATCTGAGCTTCGCAACGAACGTGCTGTCCTTGACATAGATTCTACCTCATCGGTTAAAACTCTGTGACTCAAGTGGACACCGGCCTCCGACAATCTTGGGTTTCACGTATCGAAGTGGAATGAAGAAAGTGTAATCACTAAACGCATCGCACTCTCTGACGCTGCTCGCCATTACGATCCTTAAGGACTCATAGGCCTTGTCATAGTACTCGCCAAGTGCTTTATGCAAGAACTCTGGGATGAACCATTATCAGAAGAACTTCACTGGTTGCAGTTTCGGATCGATCTTGAGGGTGTAGAAACTATCTCTGCTCCTCGACGAGTCTTATCAAGATCTCAACCTCTCATCCTCGAATTACATGGGTTCAGCGATGCTTCACAACGAGCGTATTGAGCCTGTGTGTATCTACGTGCCGTATCGTCTAGTGGAGAAATTTCTGTGCATCTCCTCACCTCAAAGTCAAAGATCGCTCCTCTTGGAAACAATAAGAAGCAAAGGAAAGTGAGTCTCCCACGCCTTGAACGCTCTGGTGCTCAGTCACCTCTACCAGAAGGTACAACGGGGGTCGACTCAACCATTGTGCTACATTGGTTGACCGCTACTCCATCACGTTGGAAACCATTTGTAGCTAACAGGGTATCCGAAAACCCAGACAAACAGGTCAAGCCAAATTCAAAATTGAAATCATTGCATCCATCCATCGTCGATGGTATCCTGCGCATCGGTGGCCGGCTTCAAAACGCTCCTGTTTCTGAAGACCAGAAGCATCCGATAATTCTCGCTAGTCACCATCCCCTAACAAAGCTCATCATGACCTCCTACCACCAAAAGCTATTACATGCTGGACCGCAGTTGCTAATACCGAGTGTCCTGGAAAATTTTTAGCCATTACGAGTCCGTAGCTTGGCACGAAAAGTAGTACACGATTGTCTTAAGGGTTTCCGCTGCAAACCCACTGTAACCGAGCAGATTATGGGAAACCTACAGGCTGAACGCGTAACCCCAGCATTTGCGTTCCTCAACAGTGGTGTCGATTTATGTGGCCCGCTCTTCTATCGACACGCTATTCGAAAATCAGCTCCTGTCAAGTGCTATGTAGCTATATTTGTATGCCTTGCTACAAAAGCGGTGCACGTTGAGCTTGTAGCCGACCTTTCGACTAATGCATTCATCGCTGCACTCAAACGTTTTGTAGCCCGGCGTGGCAGACCAGTAGTGATCGAATGTGATAACGCCAAGAACTTCCAAGGAACATCAAGGACATTAGCGGAACTCTACAAACAATTCCAGTCACAACAACATAAACATTACATTACTACTCACTGTGCTGGAGAAGGGGTCTTCTTTAAATTCATTCCCTCGCGCTCTCCCAATTTTGGCGGCCTTTGGAAGGCCGCAGTTAAGTCTTTTAAAAAGCACTTTAAAGCAACAATCGGATACACTATTCTACTGAAGGACGATCATGAAACAGTTCTGACACAAATTGAAAGCTGTTTAAACTCCCGGCCTCTGACGCCACTGACTCCCGAATTCCAATTCGAACATTAATGCATCAATGCATCTGCTACGTCTGAGGTGCCACGCTCAATCGTCAACAACCCGACGAGTGCTGCTGCAAGTGGAGGATACCATTGCCGTATCCAATTGAACGAGGCAACCAATCGGCAACCGCCGAACGAAAGATATCAGTGTCCATCGTGTTAAGCACCGAGGTTACCAGCATCCCGACAATCTACTTGGGCATCCTTGCGAACGATGAAATATAAACAGTGTTACGAAAATAGTTTCGCAAATAGCTTTAGTCATAATTGTATACTAAGGTCAACCGATCCACGCCGTAGTTAAGAGAATAGGGCTATCGTTTATCTCGTTTCAAATAGTAAACTTTTCAACGGTGGCCGGCTATGTTGAACTATATTTCAATGAAATTGAACTACCCTATTGTAGTACTATAACACATCTCTCTCGTTTTCCTCATCTCCGTATCGAACGATCGATCTCGCGATCGTATGTAAGATTTTCTAACGATCGCCCTAGCGACCGTAGGTAGTTCGTTATCATAGACCATGTGCATCTCATATAAAGAATATACTAGAGCCAGATCAGAGTTCGTCGCAAATAAACAACCGTCTCGAAAGCATTCTAATCCTATACGTGTCGGAATATCCATAGAATGAATTCAAACGTAGTCTTACGTCCAAACCGCACCAAATTCGTTTTATTTTAAAATATATTTTTTATGCAATTTTCGACTTCGCATTTATGCATCGTTGTAAGTTTTAGACCACCTAACTCACGTTAAATATTTGAAAAGATAGGAAGGTTTTTAAGCTTTTTTTTAGAATGGATTATATATGTACGACGAACTCTACTGTATGTATGTCTGTATGGTAGCCACCATCCCTTCATGCCCTTGGCTTGGATGCAGCTCCACTTAATAGCAAGATCAAATTAAGCCACCGATCTGAATTCACAATATCGCTGTATGAAGGGCCAAAAACGGAGGGGTGGACCCGTAAGCAGAGACACTCACGCGAAATCCACGGGAAATTAATAATCTCCTTCCAACGATACGATCCAACAATTCGAATAACCCAATTCGCAATACTTATTAAGCTTTCTACAGGATGGCTTGTTAAGAAGGGCGCGTCACTCTCACTGAAACTGTTGGAGTAGAATTCGCAGCATCACAATCGAATCGGTAGGATAAAGAAAATGATAATGCTCGTTCCCTCCTAGACACAGGCAGTCAATCAAACCATCGTCCAGTTTCAGCTTGAATGATACACTGATGCTCCTTCCAACCCAGTATTTATTATATATAATGTACATAATATGTCATAATATGCAATATATGCAGTATGTAATAGAGCAATGATTAAAATATGCCATGGTTAGAATTCGTCATCCTGTAATTTTTTTTTTTTTTGTTTCTGTATTATCGAGATTTTCAGCCTCGGGCTGGTTCATCTCCCGTCGTAGTCACTCAAACACCTCTTTTGGGTGATTTTCGTAACTTTTCCGGGGGTGAGATTTGAACTCGTGACTTTGGCGTGAGAGGTATGGATGTTAACCACTACGCCGGGGTCGCCCCCATCCTGTAATTTAAATAGGGTTATACATAAAATCATATGATGAAATAGTTAAAATAGTAATAATAGGCATATGATAATCATAAGCAGCTTGGTGCATCTTTACAGCTCAATTAGTGGCAGATGAATATAACTCTGGAATGTGAAGGTCTTATTGCAATTAACTAAAACATAAACCATTTAATTATACATGAATCAAAAAAATATGTATGTATTCATGGCATATAAATATACATAATCAGCAGAATTGAAGAGCATTTATTAAGTTTAATAAAATTCAATGATTTAAATTCATAGAAAAACACCTTTAGATACAATGAAATAAAATATCTGTACTATCTGGAATCTATTTCCTTGTAAGCTTGAAGCAAATGAAATTCAATTATTATTATTAATCTTTTAGTAAATATTTTTAATATGATTATACTTATATATATATAATGATGATATGATGAAAATAATACGATGTTGTAATAGTATACACATAAAAATTAAATGCAACTATTTGTCTCTTCTGCTGTGATGTTAGATGATTGAAACTCTGAAATGGCAAAAATTTCCAAAGTGATATAATGAAAGAAAGTTGATCACCGGGTAGCCAAGCAGAATAGCAAAGAAAATTTAAGCAAACAATTAGCCGGAATTTCATATGATTATGATTACTGCCCAAAAACGGAAGCATAATAAATCTACAAAAAAAAAAACCAGAGAGAGAAAAGAAAAATGAAACTTGAATTCTCCGATAACTCTTGCCTTCTAGGGTAAGATTTCAGCATGCTACCTTCCTACATCGCGTTGGTGGGACTGCTTCATAAGATATAGATGACGCGATACAGCGTTTCTTACTCAGCCGTTGGATGCCAGGACAGACGCTGTTTGAGCTGCACCTCCTTGGCGAACAGACGCTCGGAACGCACCTTCTCAATCTAGCTGAAGTCAGAAGGACAACAGTGCCCAGGCTGCACTACCAGCTAAGGGTTGCGTACTTTGTCATCTCTTGACCCGTGGAAGCATGAGGTATGAACTTGTGATGACCAGTGCTATGTTGCGGGGACGCACGCTCCATCCCAGTTGTCTACTCACCATTTTGCAGCCCTGATTATATACGACAAACTCTACTATATATAAAAAAAAAATCTCCTTGTTTATGATCCTTTGTCTAGTTCATTGACAAACATAATCATTTATGGGCCCAGTAGGAAACAAGAGTTATCGCTATGGAATTTCATAAGGTTGACTTATGATTGAATTTTGTTTCATATAACGTTGTTCTTGTACGTCTGTAAGCATTCCTGATTACAAGTGTTGATATATACTAGTGGGCAAGTCACTTAACCATTAACCTCAACGTCCAAGGTTCGAATCCAGGTTGCACCATATTTTTATTTTTTCAACATCATTATATTTCATGCTGATTTCTTATAGCAAATAATCATTATGCAATCTTATAAATATCGAAAGTTTATTTCGCTGAGTGTACGTATGTGTTTTGTACTTGAAACCTACTTACAACTTAAATATATTAACTGTACTATGGATAAGGTAGAATAATAGTTTAAGATCTTCGGGTTAGGTTGAATACACGTTTTGTCTGCTTCATGCACTAGACTCGACTGAGGTCTAGAAATATTTATATATATTCAGAAGCTCTTGGAAAGCATACATGCATAAACTCTCAGAGAGTATTCGATATTCTGAATCACAACTGTTATACTAGGGTCGTATACAACAATTCACACTTCTTTTAGAAAATAAACACTTAGTTTTTTAAATTCTGATTGCTAATAAATGGCTTGATATGGTTTCACAATATGTAATTTCATTAGCATTTCATTTTAAAATTTACCGCTTCGTTACGCCGGACTCAGTAAATCTTTTAACTATTCATGCATATTTTCCGTTTGTTTCGATCGCGTAATACTTCTGGTGATGACAGGACTGCGGATCGCACTATTCAGTCGCTTCTTTGATTCATGTTGCTCCGGAACGCAAGGGACTTCTGAAAATCCAATGAATGGCTCTTCTGCTTCAATGGAGTCACGCCTCCGCTTTCGATCGTGATACGGCATTATCACCATAGTGTCCCGATTTTTAATTGGGATCAATTTTAGTTGATTTCGATGGGCAGTTATCACTTGTTGCCCGAAGGAAATCTTACAATCGATTACCATGCGTATGTCGTCATCCTTCTTCATGACGGCGATAACTGGAGATGCCCACTCGTTTGCTGCAATAGGAGTTATGACGTTTTGTTTCTCAAGCATTTCTAAATGATTTAATAGTTTGTCTCGGATTTTGTATGGTACCTCGTAAGCACGCTTGAAAATAGGCTGATATTTTTATAGAGTTAATTCAGCTTCGTACCCTAAATGTTTCTCCTGGTCATCCTCAATTGGAGGATTGGATGGAAGGAATAGTGTGTCCCATCTATAAAAAGGGCGACAAGCTGGATTGCTGCAATTATCGTGCGATCACGCTACTGAACGCCGCCTACAAGTTGCTCTCCCAAATGTTATGCCGCCGCCTGTCACCAATTGCAAAGAAGTTCGTGGGGCAATACCAAGCGGGATTCATGGGTGCCCGCGCTACTACGGACCAGATTTCCACGATTCGGCAAGTACTGCAGAAATGTCGCGAATACAACGTGCCCACACATCATCTTTTCATCGACTTCAAATCAGCGTATGATACAATCGATCGAGACCAGCTATGGCAAATCATGCACGAATATGGATTTCCGGAAAAACTGACGCGGTTGATCAAAACAACGATGGATCGAGTGATGTGTGTCGTCCGAGTATCAGGGACGCTCTCGAATCCTTTCGAATCTCGGAGAGAGTTACGGCAAGGTGATGGATTGTCGTGTTTGTTGTTTAACATTACATTGGAGGGTGTGATTCGAAGAGCTGGGATAGACACGAGTGGCACGATCTTCAGGAAGTCTGTCTAACTAATCTGTCCAAATTGTTCTCGAAAACGAACCGACCGATACAAGAAGAAGAGGCGCGCAACGAGCAAGGTGGATTGATCAAGTAGAAGGCGACCTGCGGACCCTCCGCAGACAGCGAGGCTGGCGAGGTACAGCCATGGACCGATTACAATGGAAACAACTTCTGTGTACAGCAGAGGCCACACCGGCTTTAGTCTGAATGGTAAGGTAAGGTAAGGTCATCCTCAATATTTGCATTTCCAAAAATCGTTGTCTGGCGATGATAAGAAGCTGCTAGCAAAAGAAGCGATTCATATTGAAAACGGCAATGAAAATATTAATGTTTAATAATAATTGAAATAAAAATCGGTGTAATTATAGTAACATATAATGAATAAAAATATTGACTATAAATAAAATGTAAAACTCAGCTGAAAATAATGAGTTTGAAGGTGTGGTTACCATGACAACGCACATTTTTGTACTGTTTGAATCATGAAATATAGTAAAACCATCGATATTTGTTTTGAGCATAACTCCCCAGCAGATGGTCGTGGACGGACTAACTAACCACCATTTGAAAGCTCATATAATGTACTATTAGATGCAGTCAATTCTATCTGCTTCTGCCTGCTCCTAAGTGTGGTACAGCCGTCGAAAATACGGCGAAAAAAAACGGAAAAAGCTCAATAACTCATCCCACTGAAATAATGCAGGTATAGTTTGTTCGAGAAAATTTCGTATTTTGATATTGCAAATAACTTTGTAGAACATTATATTGTCCTTAAAATTAAAAACAAAATGTTTCGGTTAAAAATGTGTTTTTGGAGGTTAGTTCTTACAAAACGCTCTCTATCTCCAATTGGGTGAAACATACGATTTAATCTCTTCAGCAAAGTTGTTTGTATTGACTTTTTCTACAATTTTGCTGAAGACATCAACTCTCTATCTTAAAATCCTAAAAAAATTGAATTTTTATCTCACTTTTAGGGGGATTGATCATGAAAATCATGTCGTCAAAATATGAAGCTTGTCATATCCATCAACTTTGCCAAAAACGCCATCGCTCTAGCTCCACTATTTAGGGAGCTATGAGTTGAGAGCGTTAAAATCGACTTTTTGACCACTGTGCGTTGTTCTTTATTACCCTCCCACAACAAAGATATTATTTTTCTTCCCCCCCCCCGGGGGGGTTTATAATTTTTCTCACCCCGAAGGGGGGGGGGGGCGGGGAAAACGCGACACCCCCCACAAAAAATTTGGAAGGTCCATGTAAAAAACGTGAAGCTCCGTAAAGCTAACGCGATTGAGCCGTATAAATAAATAAACAGTTAAAAAAAAATGTTGAAATGAAGCATTCAGTGTACATTTTGGAAGAGTTTATGTTTTCTTCAATTTTTAAGAATTATTTTTAAGTTTAATTTTAAGTTATTTTTAAGTTTCAGTTAACTTTTCAGCTGTTTGGAACGATCGCAGCAAGCCGTGCTTTGAAACTGACGTGTTTTGTTTTTGTTGCGTTGTTTTCTATAAAAAAAACCAAACAATAATTCGCAATTTAACTATAACTAACAGTGAAATCATAAAATCTCCGAATGCTTTGGGAAAGACTTAGTGAATACAATCTATTCCCTCCCGAAATTTGTGAGTGTCGGTAGTATTTCCGCGTTTTTTGTTTTTTTTTTTGCTTCGCCCCGCACCCGAAGGAAGAGTTACATCAGCATAGTTTTGTTTATTAGTGGTAGTATTATGACCTCCGGATAAAAATATTAAGTTTGAGAGTTTTTCCGCTTTGTCGCGAATGAATCGATGATTATTAGCAGATTTGAAGTTCGATATAGAGCCGCCTTATAGCGGGGGTTTTGATTATTGGCAGAGTGCGGAGTGAAAAAAAGAAGACCAGTGCATGTAGAAAACGGTCATTTACTGGTCAGAAGCAACAAACGACGACAACGCACATGCGTGCTTGAAAGGCTGGCACATAATTTCAGATGTATTCACCACGTGGTGTATAGAGTTTTTTTATGCAGGTTGCATATTTAACGGGCGGCTTAGCAACGTTAATTTTTGCCGTTATTTTGTCGCGAGTGCATGAAATTAATTACGAATCAACGTCGACATTTTTTATTTCTACGAAAGAACTAGCGAGTATCAGTAAGGAAGCGGCCATGGGTAAGATCTATCTGATTATTACTACATAACAAATCTTCTCTTTCAATAATACTAAATACGTGCCTGGTTTGGAAATTTTACATTTCCAAATCTGGAAGTGTGTTGCAGTGCCCTTATCCAAATGTTATCGGTAATGTTTACATGCGGGGCTTATTGCATGTGAAAGTAACCTCGGAATGGGCGTGACTCTCCAGACATTCTGAAACGGGTTGCTGGATCTGCAGTAGAGCTATCACTTTCTAGCTCTCGGATTAAAGCTGCTTCCAATGGTTACTTGAGGGATTGTTGTAAACAGATTTCTTCCATAATACCATTGCCGGCCAATGAGTGTTAGATTGTACACACACACATACACATCATTATTGTATATCATTATAATCATATTGAAATTATTATAAAAAATAAACGTTACAAGGAAGTTGATTCCAGCTAGTATGGATATTTTATGCATTGTATCTTAAGGTGTGTTTCTATTAATTTAGATCATTGGATATTATTAAAATACTTCATTTAATTGCGAAATAACCTTCACATTCCTGAGTTACATTCTCCTGCCAGTGATTGAGCTGTAATGAGACACCAAGATGTATATTATTATCCTATGCCAATTATTTCAACAAATTATTTTATTTACAACCATATTGCAATATTGTGTACATATAACCATTCCACAAATAAAATTTTGAAACTCGCCGATTTTTTATCTCTTGAACGTCGCACTTTCGGTAATAGATGTCAAGACAATTATCAATTTTTCAAACAGTTGTAAGGAGGTGGCCAGGTGCGCAGAGAGTAGCGGGTCTACGAAACTCCACGCTGTATTCAAATGTGCTATGCTATGCTATGCTATGCTATGCTATGCTATGCAATGCTATGTGTTTGTCATAATTTTTATTGGGATTATTAGAACTATTTTGATTATATGAATTTTCATTATAAGTATAGTTATAAATATTACTTTCATTATTAGAAAACCAATAATATAATAATAACGCTGTATTCAAATGTTCTATGCTATGCTATGCTATGCTATGCTATGCAATGCTATGCTATGCTATGCTATGCTATGCTATGTGTTTGTCATAATTTTTATTGAGATTATTAGAACTATTTTGATTATATGAATTTTCATAATAAGTATAGTTATAAATATTACTTTCATTATTAGAAAACCAATAATATACAATCATAGAATAATAATGATTAAAATTATCATTGTTATTTTATTAAGAATATTTAGAATTCTCATTGTGATACTTATTTTTAATGTTTATTGTTTTAAACTAATGTTTATTGTTTTTATCTTTGTCATTTTGATTTTTTTTTTCATTGTTATTGTTATAACTTGTGTTATAATAACAATCATCATTTTAATAGTAAATATATAATGATTTGAATTTGCTTCGTTATGATGATTTTTATTAGTATAAGCATTATAGTTGTTATTGATATTATTATTTTTATTATTATCATTGTTTTTGCAGTTATTATTTTGGTTTTTGTTATTATTATCATTACGATTCTAATTATCATCATTATTATTAATATAAATTTTTAATTATTAATTCTATGATGAGGTTTTATGTGAGGATTATTATGATTATTAAGATTATAACCTGAACAGCTTTAATGAATCTCCCTGTCTTCTAAATCCAGTGTTGCTCTAAATTCTGAAGTTCTATAAAATTCCTTCCTCACTCACTGGTTCCGATTTTGCTTCGAGCTGTTCATCAAATGAAGCATTCGTTCCCGACAGCTTCTTGATGCGCATCAAAATCCTCTTCATCTACTTCGTCTTCAGATGGCATTCATTCGGGCCCCACTGCAACAATGTTCACGTAGTTGTGTTCTTGAAGCGCCGGTGAAGAGTAGAGAGATTTATAGAAATCTAACATTCTATCGCTTTATAGCGGCTATCCTTCGGAAGGCAACAAAAATGCATCAATTGATGGAACGGCATTTTTTATTTGCATGATTATCGTAGCGGAAACAATCTTTTTCAAAATAAACCTACAAAACGTTAATTATAGCAGATTATACCACTGTTATTATGATCAAATACCAGTAAAAAAAATTAGGTTGTCTCAGAGCCCAGCCGACAGAATTATATCCATTTGGATTTTGAAATATCATCACTGGAAAAACGCCAAAAACGTAATCCTGGATAGTTCTAGCTGTCTCGGCCACAGTATTTAACATTATGATTGTTATTTTGGTATTCTTCCATACGGGGAGTAACGGTCTATGATGATGTTGTTTAGAAGGAAATAATTTCTCATCACCATGAGGCTCCAGAAGGCTAGCAAAACTTGGTGTCCTCTCCTGGAGCCTCATTTAACTTTACGCTTCATGTTTAACAACTTTGAAACGCCTACGACAGCCTGCGACCAGCTGCAAAAAGTGAAACGAGCGAAACTTAACTGATTCGTGATCGAATATTTCCCGACAGCATGAAGTCATGCGACGGTAACAGAGACACGCCAAACAAAAACTACTGATTTACTCAATAGTTTTCTTGATTATGTTAGTGTGTTGAAAATTTTCATGTCCAATATCGATACTCATTTATTTACAGCATTATAAGCGCACAACTTCCGACGTGAGGTTTACGCAGCAGATCACGAGAAAAATCCATTTTCGGCCAACTGATCTCCCAACATACAAACGAAAGCAGTAAATAAGCATACATGCTTTATTAAAGCTGACTTACGACTTTCGTAGCTGAATAAAAAATTCTGGCTGGAAGATAAGCTGAATAACCATGTTCTCAATTGAAATATTAACATTAATTCAAGTCTTGCATTTTGTTTGAATAACATGCTGAGTAAAATCTATTTTAGTATAATATTTATATGTAACTCAATTTACACAGTTCAACAAAGAGATGAACAACAGTTTATTTATCCGTTTATTTTACATCGTTTATATAGCCTAGCTAATAAAACCTGATATTGAATTGAATAATAGCTGTAATGTACATCACTATTCAACTAATCCAATTATAAGCTGAAGAAAAATAATACAAAAGCTTTACACAGGTGTCTTAATTGACTTTTATTCAACCACTGAACAATTAGTTGAAATATAGTTTATGCCTCTAATGCAACGCCTTTTTACCAATTTTAACTAGCTTTGCCAATTAAATATTATAATTAGTTGAATAATAGCTGTGGTTTAAACCAATAGTCAGCAAAAGGTCGTTTAAATGCCGTAGTAAAGTGTTCGTAATTTTGGTTGATAAATATTTCTTCTTCAACTTCAAGTTATGCTGGATAAATGATATAGATATTCCTTGAATTCAGTTAATTCCTATGTTTTCGTTTGTGAGTTGTTCATTTTTGGTGCCGGTGAAAAAGTATTGACCTGTTTTCAAGAGTTGAAATTATAGTCAACTGCTTGGAGCAAATAGCTCACAGGCTTCTCTTTACATTGTTCATTTTTCATTTACATAAAAAAAACATTGTCATATCTTTTAATCGTCTCTTGTTCAACATGCCCTTGTCCGTAATTAGTCAGTAAGCTTGTGTACAGCTTGCCAATTCAGACGTTTAATAACAACGTTTAGAAGGTTTAATGGAGCATTGATGTTGCTTATTAACAGACAACGCTATACATAGAATATCAATGTAGCTCAATTAAAGCATCATTTCTGCTACTATTCAATATGTGACATTGAGCTTATATAGACGATTCGTTTATACTTCATTCAATTCTAGGATAGCGCAGTTGGTATGTCACGTAGTTGAGGATACGAAAGTTGATGGTACATAATGTTTCTGTTAGTGTACATGTATAATAATATAAAATTTAATATGCATAGTATAAAATGTCTGTATCGTATGGAAAATCATACAAAAAAACCAAAGAAAGTTTTATGAGAATTTAAAAAAGTTGAACAAAAATTCTATAAAACACCCCACAGCTTTTTTAATATGCTTAATGATGTTGATAAAATATTTCATCATGACTATTAATTAACAAGGAGAGAATATATTTTAACTTCCACTAACGCAAAGATTATACTATTGAGAGTAAATCACAGACGTTCATTTGAAAGCTAAGAAAATTTTCTTTAAATCCTTATCACAAAATTGTGCTGTTGAATGATACAAGCTACATTTTAAGAGTAACAAATTTGATTGGTATTTTTCGACTTTTTGGATTTTCCAAAAATGATGATAATCGATTATTTTTTCTGACAACTGAGCTCTTCTCATGTTCTATGATTCGTACTTTGACACCAACCATCTATCTCTTTTAGTTTTGTCATTTCATTATTACACACGATGTTAGGTCTTCAATTGCATCTTAAAAAAACCACCCATTTCACCCCACTTCTAACGTTCGCCCTATATCGCGCACGCCACTTGATCGAATCGTATAGATTCCCATTTGGCGCGCGTTTGTAAGCAGAACGATGCTGATGACGGTTAATTTAAACGCATTTACGAGGCTCCAGCATCAATTTAGAACAATTTAGAAGAGTATTTGACAAGTTTAATAATTATTCTTTTTGCATGTTTAGTTTCAATTTGTCTGTGATCCTTTTAGTTTCAAGAAATGTTGAAAACGCTGTTTGTTCGGTGCAGAATTTTTGAATGGAAATGGACTAAAGACGACACATCTCGTACGAATTAGGCCACGCTGATCTTCAAACTATCTACCGATTCAACCATCGAGACACTGACCGGTATTCTAACCGTGTTTAAGAGTGATAACTGAAGATCCTACTCAAATCTTAATTTCTGATTGACTTTATAAGCAACTTATGCATTACTTAAAATTTGCTATCACATTATTTTTATTTTACAGAATAATACCTTTTTGATTAGATTAACTGGGACGTTTATGGGAATACCAATTATTCACATAGGAGCTTCTCTTTTAATTGTAAATAATTGATAATAATTCCGATAGCTTTCCCAAACTCTGTTTAAAGTATAGTCGGTTACAGTTGTTTACAGATTCGTTATCAGCTGTACGCGTTGTTTGCGAGCAAACCGCAAATAATGAGACCCGCAGTATATGGAATTTTGACTAATTGAAGAGTTGTTAATTATTGTGCTGTTTTACAATTCATAAACATCTAATGTTTTCGGCAAAGTTGTTGTACTGGGTAAAACCAATATGTGTGTCATTGGAACTGTACCGCTAGAGGCGCTGAATTTCATGTTACTCCAAATGGGTGGTATAGCACTTTGGGATTTAGCTTGTTTGTTTCAACCTAGGATATCTCAACACTAAGGACATTGTTACCTTCAGCAATATTGTTCAAGTGTCCAAGCCGTTACGCTTGGTGGTTGGCAAAGTTCAGATTAGTAAAATGGTGATGAGTAAAATTCACTCACTACGTGGTACCATGATTTTTTAAGGTTTCTGTTAATGCAATATCTCGAGACAATGACGAATAGAGAATTATGTTCTAAGACAATGTTATCCAAGTAACCAAGTCCTTTCGGGTGTTAATGAGAGAAGTTGCAAACTTCCCCACATCGCAGTGCTAGAATCCATATCATCTTTTTGTTTAAGCTTTTGAGAACCTGGTTAAATATGATCTTGCTGCTTTGTACTAATATTATCCAGATGACCAAGTCCTTGCACATGGTTTTTAACTAAGTTCACATTTCTAGCATCGCGGGGCTATTTGTTAAGGCGATTTTTTAAGAATCAAAAAGATATTGCTACTTTCTGCAATTTTGATTAGGTATCTTTTCCATGTGTGTTTCAAAGTTTTCTAAAGGTAGTACCACTCTCATTAAGTAGTGCCACCTCACACCCTGACGTACGGCCAGTTTTTTTTTTTTGGTAATAAGCACGCGATTTCTTGTGTATGGGTTAATGGCAAATAAAATTAGGTCTTGAATATAATTAAAAGCTACAAAAACGTTTCGGCGACTAGTTTGCGTTTTCAATTCATAGAGCATTCTATGCCCAACGTTATGGTGAGTCTTGTTGTCAATATTCTCATGGAAGAATAACAAACAAACCCTTTCATTTTGTCTTGGTTATATGCATGCTACCCAACACACGTGAAGTGCTGTCAAATGATCTACTTCATGCGAGAAATTTATTTTTGGATGTAGTAGTGGAGAGCGTTAACTTGTTTATATTTTCAACGTAGGACTACGTTTCTCTTTTCTATACCGGGTGTCATTTCAAAATTTTGAAAAATGAGAGCGTTACGGAAAAGTGAAAGGTTTTTGAACACTAATAACTCTCGTTTGACTGAACAGAATGACTTTATTTATACATCATTTGATCAGAAAAAACTTACAAATGTTTCGGATTAAAATTTCAATTTAGTGCTATTAGAGTAAGTAGTTAATTTTTTTTAATTATAAATGACCCACTTTTGCTCCCATACAAATCTGCATATGAACAAGTTGAGCTCAAGATAGGTACCGCTTCCCTAGATCAATTGTCAACATTCCGCTTGGTAATATTGAACAAAATTCCGTAACCTCTCTACTTTTGAAGTCGATACTGGTCTATATAGCATAAGAGCACGATGTGGACGCATTTGAAAAATATAACTGGTTCTTTTAAAGGTTTTATTTCAGTAATTGTTCAAAATGCCCACCATTTTCATGAATACACATGTTTATTCTTCTTTTTGTTTCTTGCACCAAATTAATACTGTACATTTTTTCTTGTACGTTCCGCGAAGCAAGAAACACTCTTCCGATGAGCTCCTCTCGGGTGATGATAGGAGTGGAATAAATTTCTTCCTTCATGTAACCCCATAAGAAAAAATCCATTGGTGTCGAATCCGGGCTTCGTGGAGGCCAACAAATTGGCCCGTTCCGGCCAATCCAAGGTTCGCGAAAGTTGGTGTTCAGGAAATTCTTCACTGCATTCGTTGAATGTGGTGGCGCACCGTCCTGTTGAAAAATCAAGCATCGTCTCGTTCTAAGCTGTACATTTTCCAGCAATATCGGGAGATCGTTTTTCAAAAAATCCAAGTACTTGGCGTTATTCAAAGTTTCTTCAAAAATGTATGGGCCGATAAGCATAATGCAACCTTAAATAATGAAATTCAAATAATGTGAGTAAGATCAAAATGTTACTCATCACCATTTTACTAATCTGAACTTTGCCAACCACCAAGCGTAACGGCTTGGACACTTGAACAATATTGCTGAAGGTAACAATGTCCTTAGTGTTGAGATATCCTAGGTTGAAACAAACAAGCTCAAATCCCAAAGTGCTATACCACCCATTTGGAGTAACATGAAATTCAGCGCCTCTAGCGGTACAGTTCCAATGACACACATATTGGTTTTACCCAGTACAACAACTTTGCCGAAAACATTAGATGTTTATGAATTGTAAAACAGCACAGATAATTAACAACTCTCTCCAATTAGTCAAAATTCCATATACTGCGGGTCTCATTATTTGCGGTTTGCTCGCAAACAACGCGTACAGCTGATAACGAATCTGTAAACAACTGTAACCGACTATACTTTAAACAGAGTATTGGGAAAGCTATCGGAATTATTATCAATGTCATTTACAATTAAAAGAGAGAGCTCCTATCGCTGAATAATATTGGTATATCCCATAAACAGTCCCAGTCTAATCGTAATCAAAAAGGAATATGCTATCTCTGTAAAATAAAAAATAAGTGCTTGCATATGGCACAATTTTAAGTAATGCATAAGTTGCTTATAAAGTCCAATTCAGAACATTAAGCATTTGAGTAGGATCCTTCAGTTACTCACTCTTAAACACGGTCTAGAATACCGGTCCAGCTGTCCTCCGATGGTTGAATACCGAGCCTAGACATAGTTTGAAGCATCAGCGTGGCCTAATTCGTCACGAGCATGTGTCGTCTTTAGTCCATTTCAATTCAAAAAATTCTGCACCGAACAAACAGCGTTTTCAACATTTCTTGAAACTAAAAGGATCACTCAGACAAATTGAAACTAAACATGCAAAAAGAATAATTATTAAACTTGTCAAATACTCTTCTAAATTGTTCTCAAATTGATGCTGGAGTCTCGTAAATGCGTTTAAATTAACCGTCATCAGCATCGTTCTGCTTACAAACTTTGACATTACGATCTGAACCAACCTATATCCCCCTGTCTTCACCAAATTCTCGGGATCCATCCGCCAAAAAACCATTGTCGAATTCCATACTCTTTCCCCCTGGATTCTTATAAGCCAACCCCTTATTATACTGTAAAAAACTCGCTTAGCTCAACAAAGGTCACTTTGACTCTCGGAATTACCCTCAAGTTCTGTGCAGTACTTAAACAGCAGTTATTCATTTATCAGCTGAACTCCATTGCTGGAAACTTTGTTCTTAAGCATATGCAATTGGCAGTGTCCAAACGCACTTGACGACAGCTTAATAACTTCTCCAAATTTGTGTGAATAATGCCAGAACAAAAGTTGTGATTGATAATTGTTCAGAGATTATTCAACACGCTGATGAATTAAATCGCCATAATGATGTTTATTTAATGAGTGATTGTTTGTTAGGACTCTACTGCAGCATGCGAGATATGCACATGTAGGCACATGTCTTTTCAAAGAAATTGACGAGCTCCATAGAGGAAGTAGATGACAACGTTTCTGAAGAACCAGATGATTTCCTGGTTTTGGCGAACTCTCAATATCAGGAAGGTGAGATAATAAGTATTAACAGTGGTCATAAAAGCCAGGAGGTAGTAATTTACGGGCAAAATTTTAATAGGATGAAAAGTGCTTTGAAGGTGAATGAAATTTATAAACAAGTAGAGGCGTGTATTTAGAACTGAAACAAGCTGGGATGCGAGCATACATAACGAAGAAGTCTTTGCGGATCACTTTGATGTTTTTAGGGATGATCGTGATAAACTAAAGGGTGATGGTCAAAATTTGGTCAAGGGAAAACGCGTGTAAATCGGTGGAATCGTTTATTTAAAAAATCAAATTAAATTTCTTTTTCAAGTTCAATTAGTATAAAATTCAGGAAAAATATTCAGTTAGGCTTCCGCTTTTCCAAATCCGAATTGCCGGGCCTTACGCTTGACCCCTGCCATCAGATTTTGTACAGCCACCTTTTCCACCTTCTTCGCCGCAGAAAGCCAGTTTGCCTTGAACTGCTGCTCGTCCTTAGCAGTTTTTTTGGTCTTCTTTAGGTTCCGCTTGACAATAGCCCAGTATTTCTCAATTGGGCGGAGCTCTGGCGTGTTGGGAGGGTTCTTGTCCTTGGGAACCACCTGCACGTTGTTGGCGGCGTACCACTCCATGGCCTTTTTACCGTAATGGCAAGATGCCAAATCCGGCCAAAACAGTACGGAACAACCGTGTTTCTTCAGGAAAGGCAGCAGACGTTTATTCAAACACTCTTTCACGTAAATTTCTTGGTTGACAGTCCCGGAAGCTATGAAAATGCTGCTTTTCAAGCCACAGGTACAGATGGCTTGCCAAACCAGATATTTCTTTGCGAACTTTGACAGTTTCGTGTGCTTGAAAATATCTGCTACCTTTCCCCTTCCTTTTGCCGTATAAAACTCCTGTCCCGGAAGCTGCTTGTAGTCGGCTTTGACGTAGGTTTCGTCGTCCATTACCACGCAATCAAACTTCGTCAGCATCGTCCTGTACAGCCTCCGGGATCGCGCTTTGGCCGTCGTATTTTGTTTATCATCGCGATTTGGAGTCACTACCTTCTTGTAAGTCGATAGTCCGGCTCGTTTTTTGGCTCGATGCACGGTTGTAGACGATACACCCAGCTTATTTGCGGCATCTCGGAGAGATAGGTTAGGGTTTCGCTTGAAACTACCGGCAACTCTCTTTGTCGTCTCAGCGGCTTCCGGTTTTCGTTTTCCCCCCGATCCAGACTTCCTGGCTGTCGACAAACGTTCCCCAAACACTTTAATTACATTTGTAACGGTTGATTTGGCAACTTTTAGCGATTTTGCCAACTTTGCGTGCGAGTAGCTCGGATTTTCGCGATGCGCGAGCAAAATTTTGATACGCTGCTCTTCTTGCTTGGACGGCATTTTGACAACTGAAGAGTGAATTCCAAAATCAAAATAGGAGCAACATTCTACACACACACACACCTTCAAAATGAGGGGTGTTCAGGTTTTTTAAATGCAAAATTGAAAGAAATACGTCAAGTTGATATTGACCAAATTTTGACCGTATCGCCCTTTATTATCCAACAAAAAGTTTGGTGGCTTTAATAGCTGTAAGTGTTAATTATGATTCTGAACCAATTTCTTCTCGCAAGTGCAAGGAGTTTGACCATGTTTGGGTAAAATTTAGCATCGATGATCAGATTCATATTTTTGCAGCAGTTTGTTTCCCTCCAGAATATTCCAAAAAAAGAGTCATTTGACTTGTTTTTTAATCTTGCTGATAGAATTATTGCAAATTTTGAGCCTGATGTAAATGTTCATATATATGGGGACTTTAATCAACGAACTGTAAATTTTATGTTAAATGACGTAAATGATTCTCTTTTAATACCAGTTGTCGGTGATAATGAAACATTTCGCCTTTTTTTTTTATAAAAGTGCAGAAATTGGGCTAAATCAAGTAAATCACGTAAAAAATCATAATAACTGCTATTTGGATTTATTGTTCACAAATATGACCGATGACTTTTGCGTATCTGAATCACCAGCTTCACTCTGGAAAAATAAAGTGTTTCACACTGCTATTGAATTCGTGCATGGTAAATTCACAATGTTAGATAATAGCTTTTCGGAATCACACTTTGATTTTAGTAAAGCAAACTACGGAAAAATTAAACAAGAGTTAATGATGAAATGCATAAGGCTGTGGATGCATTCTTTAGAGTTATATATGATATTTTAAAATATACTGTGCCCAAGAAGCAAAGAATGAAAATAAATCTTAAGATACCAGCTTGGTACAATAGACCGATTATAAATCTGAAAAACAGAAAACAAAAAGCTCACAAAGCATTCAAAAGGAATAGAACTAACGAAAATCTTTCAACATATCTTGCAATATGCGATCAACTGAATAGTGAAATTGGTGATGGTGAACAGTGTAGTTTGTGTATTTATTACTACAAATTTTGTGTGAAATAGTGAATTTGGTGCCGCAATATTATTTCTATCGCGCACATAAAGTGTTGATTAAACCAGTTCAGTTGGAGACGATTGGTCTCCCGTGCTGGTTTTCGTTTTATGATGATAATTTTTGCCCCAGGGACGGCTGACGGCTGGTGAATATTTTTGCTTATTGTTTCTCATTTCTCTGTGTTTTGTGTTGTTTGCATGCCGTCTGTTTGGATGTGTATAGGTTGCAAGGGAAATGGCAGAGTGCACTATGGTACGGATAGCCAAATTTCGCGACAAAAATCGATAACTTGAAAACCATTAACTTCAGACATATAATGTCTTTGGAAGATTTTATCTTAAAAATAAGATGGATCTTTTGGTTTGGGTGGTGACTAGGGTGGACCTTTTATGTTCATAATAAAAATTCTAACTTTTATTCTAACGATTTAGAGGAAATTTTGCTCCTACAAAATTTTAGATAATTTAATTTGATGAAACTTTGCTGAAAAAATTTAACTTCTATCTCATCTACGTATCGTTTTATAACAGTTTTTCTAACTTTCCTTAGGGTAGGACTTGAAAAAACAGTTTTTTTGCTCTTATTTTTTTTATTTCAATTTGAATTTGAATAATTTGTAAGGGTAACTTTTAGGGCATAAAAAAAAGCACATTTTGATGATACAAAATGGTTGCTAGTTATGGTTTAAAAAAAGTTATAGAAGTTGAAGTGTAAAACAATACGTTTTTTCAAGACCTCAAACTGGGGCCAAACTCCTAGCCGAGCAAAGTGCCAAAGAGTTGGCACGGCTAGCGGCTACCGAAAGGCGAGGGACATAGCCTCGAAGCAGACGTAGACGGAAACATCCGTCTCAGTCGGAGAGTCCACCCTATCCATGGGGGCGGGGACCTCCAAGCGGGCTAGGCAGTCCCCGGGCGATACGGCACCTGGCGCTTCTAAGAAGCGTATCGTGTCGGAAGCCCCAACAGGGAAGCGAACCTACGCGAACGTGGCCGCGGCGTCTGAGGGTCCATCCTCGCACCGGCGCTAAGCCCAGCGCGAAAGGCGTGACGTTCAGCTCGTGTGTTGTCTCAAGCGCCGAAGGGGGCCCGAGCGGCAGGGCCTCAACGACAACAACAGCCATAACTAGCACGGAAGCAGACGCTAGGGCTAAGAGGGGGACGACCAATGACCCCAGGTGGGGCAGGGAAGGCCCATGGAATAAGGTGAGGAAAAAGAGAAATAAAACTCAAAAAGAAAAGGACAAGCGACAGGTGGCCCGCAAGCGTAACCGTGGAGAGGCCCTCATCGTCAAGACCGAGGCGTCTAAGTTCTCCGAGGTCTTGAACGCGATGCGCGAAGACGCTAAATTGGCAGGCCTAGGCGCCGATGTGCGGAGTATACGCCGTACCCGCACCAGCGAGATGCTCCTGGAGCTTAAGAAAGCGACAACGCTTAAGGGCCCGGCGTATATAGACCTGGCAAAACAGGCCTTAGGTGAGGGTGTGGAGGTGCGCGCCCTCGTCTTGCAGGTGACGATCCAATGTAAAAACCTGGATGAGATCACCGAGGCAGACGAGATCTCCACTGCACTAAAGGAACCATGCAAGGTCGAGGTTGCTGCCGCAGACATAGTCTGAAGAAGGTTCCACTTGGGACCCAGGTGGCAACCCTGAGGGTGGCGGCATTCGACGCAGACGTGGCGTTGAAAGTGGCGACCATCCCACCTTCAGGTCAATATGCCCACTAAACCTACACCAGCCACCGAAGGCATGCTTCAGATGCCTAGAGAGCGGGCACATGTCCTGGGAGTGCAAAGGCCCAGATAAGAGCAACATGTGCAGAAGGTGTGGTAGCACTAGCCACAAGGCGCAGAATTGCAAAGGCCCCCCCAAATGCTTGATGTGCGCCGGGAAACCGGACGATAAGCACGTCATGGGGGGGGGGTCTAAGTGCCCGGCCGCTAAGGGTATTCCAACGAGCCAACCGTAATGCAGGTAACCCAACTAAATCTGAACCATTGGCAGCCCAGCAAATGCTCTGTCAGACAATAAGCGAGTCGGCATCGGATATCGCCATAATTTCCGACCCATACCGCATCCCACCCGGCAACAGAAACTAGTTTGTGGACAGGTCCAATATGGCGGCATTATGGACGACGGGAAAGTACCCGGTTCAGGAGATTGTGTCTACCACAAACGAAGGCTTCGTGGTTGTAAAAGTGAATGGAGTGTTCTTCTGCAGCTGCTACGCACCGCCAAGATGGTCGATCGCACAGTTTTCCAATATGCTCGATCGGATGACAACGGAGCTAACTGGCCTGAACCCGCTGGTAGTAGCGGGGGACTTCAACGCTTGGGCGCTCGAGTGGGGGAGCCGCCTTACCAACCCTAGGGGCCAGATTCTTCTGGAGGCCTTGGCTAGGCTCAATGTGGACCTAGCCAACGTATGTACCAAGAGTACCTACATTAGAAACGGAGCGGAATCGATCATCGATATAACATTTAGCAGTCCTGGGCTGCTCAGCAATTGGAGGGTGGATGATGGCTACACCCATAGCGACCACTTGGTGGTTCGCTATTGTATCGTCCACAATACAAGGAGCATCCACTCCATTCGCCCGCAGATGGAGGACGTCCTACTTTGATGAAGAGACTTTTAAAGAGGCGATTGAGAGGGAACGAAACTAACGCGAAACCCAGGAACCTTGCGGCGAACGACTCGTTATGACACTTACATGAGCGTGCGGTGCGGCCATGCCGAGGGAAGTCAAACCGAGGAATGGAAGATCGCCGGTGTATTGGTGGACGGAGTCGATCGCCGACCTCCGAAGAACATGCCTCCACGCAAGACGGAGGGTGCAAAGAGCGCGGTCAGACGCCGATAGAATCGAGCGTAGAGGGGCGCTAGTCGCGGCGAAGGCCGCACTAAAGAGGGAGATAAAGGCCAGCAAGCGAGCCTGCTTCGAGGGTCTGTGTCAGAATGCCAATACGAATCCGTGGGGTGACGCCTACCGGGTTGTAATGGCCAAAACCAGAGCATCGGTGGCTCCAACCAAGCGTTCATCAGAGCTGCTGCAGGTGATCGTTGGGGGACTCTTTCCGAGCCACGACCCAAGTCCATGGCTCCCCGCCGCCGTAGATGTGTCCCATGACCAGCGTTCCAGTATCCCATACCTTAACGCTGTCATAGCGACGGAAGGGTGGACGGCTCAGCCGAACACCCGTGACCACGTGGGCACTGGCAACGGCACAACGGGGGCCGGCGACGAGGCGACGGTGACGAATGATGAACTCGTCAAAGTCGCTAAAGGTGAACAAAGCACCGGGACCGAATGGTATTCCGTACCTGGCCATCAAGACAGCTATCTTGCTGGCTCCCGAAATGTCCAGGGTGGTGATGCAAAAGTTCCTGGACGAGGGCGTCTTCCCGAACGCCTGGAAAATTCAGACCCTTGTTTTGCTACCAAAGACAGGGAAGCCACCAGGAGATCCATCGGCATAAAGACCTATATGTCTGTTGGATACAGCGGGTAAGGTGCTCGAGAGGGTAATCCTCAACATACTGACAACACACACGGAGGGTATAGGCGGTCTGTCTAATAATCAGTTTGGCTTCCGTAAAGGGAAGTCGACGGTGGATGCCTGTCCGTCACCAAGACTGCCGAGGTGGCAATCCAGCGCAAGAGGCGAGGAGTACGATACTGTGCGGTGGTCACCCTTGACGTGAGGAATGCGTTCAATAGCGCCAGTTGGGCGGCTATCGCCGACTCGCTCCAACGCCTTCAGGTTCCTGGGTACCTGTACAAGATTCTCGGAAGCTACTTCCAGAATCGCGTACTGGTATATAATACAGAGGCAGGCCAGAAATGTGTGCAGATCACCGCAGGCGTCCCGCAAGGTTCGATCCTGGGTCCGGTGTTATGGAACACGATGTACGACGAGGTACTGCGGCTTGAGTTCCCGAGCGGGGTAAAGATAGTCGGGTTCGCAGACGACATCACCCTAGAGATATCCATCGAGGAGGTCGAGTTAACGGCCTCACACTCCAGTGGCATTGTGGAGAGATGGATGAGCTCCAGGCAATTGGAGCTAGCCCACCATAAGACCGGGGTCACGGTGGTGAACAATCGGAAATCGGAGCAACATGCGACGATTAGTGCAGGTAACTGCACAATAGAATCGAAGAGGTTCTTGAGGTATCTTGGGGTTATGATCGACGATAAGCTATCCTTTGTCAGTAACGTCGATTACGCTTGCAAGAAAGCCTCTATGGCTATATCGGCACTATCCCGCATGATGTCGAATAGCTCGGCGGTGCAAGCGAGTAAGCGTAAACTCCTGGCCAGCGTCGCCCTGTCCATACTTAGGTACGGCGAGCCGGCATGGATCACCGCCTTGAGCACCAAGAGCTACGCAAGTAAGCTAGAGAGTACACACAGGCTTATGTGCCTAGGAGTGGTGAGTGCATACCGAACGGTATCACGCGACGCGATCTGCGTCCTAGCGGGGATGATGCCAACAGGCATTGTCATAAAAGAGGACGTAGAGTGCTTCGGGCGGGAACAAGAGGTATTCGGAAGACCACTAGAGCCGCATCCATGGTTAAGTGGCAAAGGGAATGGAACAACACCACCAAAGGTCGGTGGACCCACCGACTAATCCCGGGATTAACAGGGTGGGTCGGTATGCGACAAGGTGAAGTGAACTTCCACTTAACGCAGATATTGTCTGGCCACGGCTGTTTTAGACAATACCTGCACAAATATGGGCATGCACAGTCCTCCGCGTGCAGCGAGTGCGCGGGAGTCGAGGAAACTGCGGAACATGTGTTCTTCGCATGTCCTCGCTTTGACGGCGCGAGATCCGGCATGATAGCCGTAAGCGGTCACGACACGACTCCGGATAACTTGGTCCAGAGGATGTGCCAGGACCGGGACGTCTGGGGCGCGGTATGCGTAGCAGCCTCCCAGATCGTCCTCGATCTTCAACAAAAATAGCGAAACGAAAACAAACAAAAATAGCGAACGGCAGGTCGCAGGGACCACCTAACTACTAAAGCCCTAAGTAGTTAGACATAGTGGGTGCTTAACAAGCACAATAGCCCCCTCCCTGAACTAATACCGAAAGGTGGTCCCGGGGAGGGTCCAGGGCTTAAGGCACAGGTGGGTTTTTAGTGGGTCGAGGAGTTGGCCCCCTCATCCCTACACCCTGAGTTCTTCAGGTGTCTGGTTGCAGATTTTCCATCCCGTCTGAAAAAAAAATACTGCCGGGTGATATCCCTACTGCTTGCTCAAGTAGTTCTCGAGTATACCACTATAGGTGTAGTCCCCTGACAAAAGCGGTAGCCATGCTAGTCAGTGAGAACGATAATGTGCTGTTCAAATGTGTTGATTGTTTGTTAGGCCAGCGTTGTGGCGAGCAGAATGTATTGCTCCCGACCGTCCAAAAGTTTGAAGAGGAGATGAAGAAGATTTCTTCTCTATCTGATTCGATCAGTGGCGTTCGGGAGCACATTGCTGCTCAAATAAACAAGGCGTTAGTTACCGGCATGGATTTATTGAGAAAAAATTTGAATAGTACCTTAGAGCAATGTTGTATGCACTCACATCAATGAACGCTCAATACCTGTTTTCGAGAGAGATAACTCACAGTGTTCATTTTCGTACCCACATTGCAGTACGAGATGGAGCGCGAAGGTTTGAACGATATGGTAATTCAATTCACCGCGAGAATAGGAAAAGCCAGAGAATGAGTTCATAAGAATCAGCTCTATCTCTCTCAGGCCTTGAGCACAATCGTAATAACTCATGCAACATTTGACTCGTAGCCTGAGCATTATTTTGCTGAGCAAAAAATTTCTTGCTCACTCAGTTAATCGCTAGCAGTTGTCTGGTTCATAAAATTCAATTCTAGCGAAGCCGTCGCGTGTGTGAGACAACGACAAAGCGAAAGAACAAGGAACTGTTTTTCGTTGGAATGCTAATCCTGACGGGCCTCGTTGGGAAAGCGGCTAGTGTGATGAAGACTCTGATAAGTGAGGGAGTAAAATACAGAATCAGATATTTAAAAATCGGTTCTGCATCGCGTCGTGGTCGTCACGTGTTTGCCATTGATGCGCAGTGTATGAACCAGAATGAAAACATAGAAATCATACACATGGTTAAGTACTGGAATTGCAATATATATAGAAATATTAAAGAAATTGTTTGAGTAAAAAAATAAATGTATATAATTATTGAGATTTATCTTCTTTTTCTGCTATCTTCATTCAGGAGTGGATTTTCATAGGTAGACTGATAGGGTAAATATCGTTATTCCGTTATACTCAGCACAACACGCACTTTAAGCAGGAGAATGTGAATTTCAAAAACAAATTCTTAGTTTATTTATCTTTGTATCGTACGTTAGAATGGAAAATAAATCTCGCGTAACATTAGAAAAGAGCCTATTCTTATTGGTCGATTCTCTTCATCGACATTCTCTGGCAAAATAAACAAATCTGTGGCTCTGCGTGCAGCGCCAAACAACTAATTCAATGGAAAATACCTTAATAGCTGAGTTATTAACAGAAATTTGACGAAGAAAATCGGTCAAGAAGGATAGGTTTTCTCGAGGTACGCGAGAAATCGCTGGTTGCTGAGATATTGTTGAAAATCTGACACAGCTTCTCAACCGCAATTACGGCATACTACTTAAAATTACGACTCGACATATTGAAACGCCATTGAAACCTTTAGGTATGAAAAGTGTTATATTTTTGGAGCGCTTCTTCTGTGTTCGGTCAGAGAGAATGTAAACATAGAGGAAATAAGTTCATACTGACATTGAGTTGTAGTTATTGAACTTAACTGGCTTGCCAAATGTATGAATTGATATCTCCGTACTTGTAATCGAGTTAAAATTTCTTATTTTGTGGATTTTTTTTCATTATATGGTTTGATAAATTTGTTGTGCAGCAATGAAAATCGTGTACAATTTGGTAATTTTAAAAAAAAATCAGTGGTAAAACACACGACCGACTGGTTGACGTAGTTTGATGCTTTATTAATTTCAACATGTTAAATAATTTTCATTGGTTTCATAGCAGAACATTGCGGGGTATGTGCTGTTCTAATGGGGCGTTGAATTGGCATATGCTAGTAAATAAGTATGTGTGTTGAGAAATTCTATGATTCGTATCTTAGAAATTATTTGGTGAAATAAAAACGAGCTCGCTTGGCATCGGTAGATGCTCGTTTCGGAGGATTTCCTGATTGTTCGATCTTTGCGCGCTTCTAAAATTTACACATACGATTGGCATCAAAATGATTATTCTAATTCCCACTTTTACACCGTATCTCAAAACTTATTTCCTAGAAGAAAAAATCTCTCGAACACGAATTGTTTACACAACAGAACAATTGTTTATCACAGTACTAACTGGAATGTACAGAGAATGATAATTCGGAATATCATGTAAGAAAAAATCTTGTCAATGGTAGTAAATTTCTTGATACTTGCCGGAATGCAACATTCTTCAAAATTTTCCAAATTCGGATGAATAGCATAGCATAGTATAGCATTTTCCAACCATACATAATCCTCGGTTGGTTATTGTAGAGAAGATGGAAGCGCCAGAAGAGCTGCCTAGGATGTGACAGGACTGGCTCTTCATCCATCGATTTCTTTGCACAACACCTGGCCAGGTCTTTATGATCAGCAAGGGATGGGAGGGAAGTGTTGATTAGATGTCTACTTAAAAAGATGCTGAGAACTCATGCTACCTTCATAGACATCTGGAGTTGGAAGTTGGATGGGATTGTGCGGGAGGCTTTCCTTGGCGAGAAAGCATATGTACATATAAAAAAGTATATAGTATAAAAGTCGAGTATTAGTACACGACACTGAACAAGTCTGCACATTGTAGACGAAATACGCGTATCTGTCAAGATAAGCAATAAAGGTAGTTGGAATTAAATGGAAATTACTAATCATTCTTCTTATTTTCTAATTCATAACGTTTGTTTAAAATAATTAAAATGTACTTAAAAGGAAAATGTCTAAACGCACAAAGCTATTGGTCGAAAATGACATCATATTTGCGCCTCGCTCTGATTGGTTCATACTGCCACAGTTACCGTGCCAGCGATTATCAAACATGTGGGGACGACCGACCAATCATCAGTTCTCACTGTGCATCCGCATGCGACAGACGTGTTTGCGGAGCACGTTGGAAGAAAACGCCGCCCGTGAACACAAGAAGACCAGACCAAGAAGAATCATCGACGTCACCTGCAGCTAGCCATCCGCAAAGACGAGGAGCTGAACCAACTTTTCTCCGGTGTGACCATTTCACAGAGTGGTGTCCTGCAGTCCAAGAAGACTGAAGAAAATTTCAATCGCGAACCATGTTATCAACTAAAATCCGTCCTTTTTAGGATTCAAATCAAGTTCCCAACTAAAGAGTATGTTTGATAGAAATTTCTCTTGAGCTCATCGACATTTTTATTACCACGCACCGGCTCAATATGGCGTTGAAAAAGCCGCGTCTCGGAGAAAATGGCCAACTCAATCGCCCACATGATCTTCGTGGTCAAGTGGTTAGCGGCGTCACCCGTCGTTCATTGCTATGAAGTGAGGGTTCGATTCCCGCTCCAGCCTGTGGAACTTTTTGCAATACGAAAATGTCCAAACTGGTCCACTGGGTGTTAGGTTAAGTTGTTCGTAATTCGCTCTACACCCAACATAAAAAGCAAGATTGTAATATAATTTCGCATGATTTGTTCTATTTTGTGTTGTGGATCGTAAGTTGGAGGAAAAATCCAACATTGGTTGTGGGCAAAAAAGCAACACAGCAATTCGCTTTGAAAAATTAAATATGTGCGTGAGGTTGTGCGCAGTGGTTGGCCCAAAAGTAACAAAAATAAAATGTGAAATGACACACAAAAATAAAATGTGAAGATTCGAGACCGAGATTTGAACCGTGGCTCAACAACATGGTGGCCCTTGATGGCAACCATTCAGCCACTTTGACAAACCTTACATATGGGAGGAAGCAAATAGATATATTTTACACCAAGCTGTGTGCAACCTGTCGCTATCACACAATTGCATGGCTTTGTTTATTTCATAAAACGCTTTTTCGATGATCAGTGAGAACAAAAATAGAACACTTGACGGCGGCATTACAACAGTGGCCAATAGCGTTGCACCATTTTGTGCTATCGACTCATCCATATTGTATATTGATATGTTGATGATGATTGAATAAGGACACTACAGCGATAAATTTGTTTCGAGCTATTTGTGCCTGCGAGTCACTTGCACACACGTGCATAGCTTCATTTGTACCATAAAATGCTTTGTGGATAAAAATGGGCAAAATTTCCTTTTCTGAATCATGCAAATTTCTCAAGATATGATAGCAAAAACTGCAATTGCATTTTTTTTGCCACCTTCTCAACTTTTGGGTGTTGGGTGTTCATTGTTCAGTCTGTACCATCTACAGTTGAAGATGGTGTAAATGCCTATTTTTATCGTAATATTACGTGCTGCCAAACACTCAGGCCGTCCTGCAACTCAAGAAGACTGATAAGAACATTTTAATCGCAAACCATGTTCCCTCCGTAAACACAAGACCCTTTTTACACTAGCAAGCACGTTGGACATTCAACAAACAAACTATCATTAACAGTCAATTTGAGCCGAACTGCAGTTTCTATCAATTTTCGTGGAGAACCTATAGCGGAAGAAGAACCGGAGCCTCACACACCAATAGCATAGGGTTTCATGGTTCTTTAGACTGAATAAAATATAGTAGAAATTTATCAATTCGATGACATCAATTTCTTCACATCAACAAGCAGTCCGACGTCAACTTTGCAGTTATGTCACTGACATAACTCACCCTTTCGTTTTTTTTTGCTCTCCTCTCGCATCTAGAGAACTATCGACTGTAAATCGTGAAATCGCTCATGAATCAACAACACTGCCTTAGAGAAGGCAATTTTGGAATTAAATAAATCAGTGGGCAAACAAATGGAAAGTATGAAATGTTCATTTTTGATTTGAATTCGATTAGTTAAGAAGCTGCAATGAACGTAAAGCAAGGGACATCGGAGCCTAATCTGAATCCCAGAGGCAAAAAACGTAAAGTTCAGCGAGACGTCGAATGAAGTTTTTATTGAAGGTATTAGTTTCGCGGATGTAGTAAAGAGTTATTCTGGGACTAATAATAATAATAATAATAATAATAATAATAATAATAATAATAATAATAATAATAATAATAATAATAATAATAATAATAATAATAATAAAACGTTTTGGAAAAACAACAATGCAACTGAATTCAAGGAAGTTACTCGAAAGGCTCGTCCGGTCATTGTGATCAAACCGAAAGAGTCCAATCAGAACAGCGATGATACTCGGAAGTTTTTAAATAGTAAACTGGATCCAAAAACACACAAGATCCGTAACTTTAAAAATGGGAAAGATTGCTCTATTATTGCTGAGTGTGCAACAGGATGTAACGTTAATGTTGTAAAAGATGGCATTATAAGCGATTTGGGTGAAAATTATAACGCTGTTGTTCCCTCATCGGTGCCAAGACATAAAGTGATGGGCATGAGTGATAAGTTTTCCTCCGATGAATTCATTCGGATTTTAAAAGATCAAAATGAAGACATCGCGATTAATGAAGTTAAAATAATAAGAATGTATGAAAATCCACGCTTCAAGTATACAAGTTTAATACGGTAATTGAAGTTGATAAAAAAACCTATAATTGTTAATTGACCAAGAAACACGTTAATATCAAATTTTATTTGTGTCGTGTTGTTCCTGAAATACAAGTTTTGAGATGTTTCAAGTGTGGAGAATTTGGACACATGAGCATGGATTATAAAAATTATGTAGAATGCTCTACGTGTAGTGAAAGTCACACGACATCTGAATGCACATCAATTGTTTTGAAATGTATTAATTGTAAAAAAAAAAATGAATAACGAACGTAAATCGAACTTGGACGTCAACCACGGCGCGTTTAGTTATGAATGTGAAATTTTCAAAAGATTATATGAACGAAAAAAATCCTGCATTTTAATGAATAGCAACCAAGTTCCAGAAGTAATGTGAGTAAATTCGATATTTTGTACTTTACTATTGCCGGGTTGTCTACAAACTACGTAGAATTGCGTCAGAATGTAGAGGAAAAACGTCCATATTTAGTCTTTTTTTATCAGAATCGCATATAGTTGACATGCAAGCATTTGATCAATATAGTATTCCGGGATATAATGTGGCTGCTTGTTTATCACATTCTAGACACACTGGCGGCGTTGCTATTTATGCTAAAGAATCAATTCAATTCAAGCTTCAATTGAACGAAGTTTGTGACGGCAATTGGTTTCAAAGCATTGCAGTTGTTCGTGGCACGCAGATCGGTAATTATGGTCAAATGTATCATTCTCCCATTTCTAGTGACCAGCGATTTATTGAAATTTTGGAAAACTGGAATGAGATTTTTGTAGATTCTAGTTAACTAAACGTGCTTGCTGGTGATTTTAATATCAATTATTGTGACATTAATAATTCGAAGCATTTGAAACGATTAGCAGATTTCTTTAATTTAAACAATTGGTCAATGAACATACGCGTATTTCCAGACACAGTAAAACTTTGATTGACCATGTGTACTGTAATTTTGATTCTGTTAGTGTTGTTATAAACTCTGACTTGAAAGTAACCGATCATGAAACCATTATTATTAACGTTGAATATAATAGTAGTGGTGACAGTGATGATGCGAAATTGAAATGTTGAAAAAAGTATTCGAAGCAAGCTATTTTAAGGCTTGTCTAAAGAAGTGTGGATTTTCAAACAAATACCGGTTCTCTAGATCAGAAATCAACTGTTTTGACAGAAGTCTCAAAAATATGTGCCAATAAACTAGTCGAAAATAAATTTGTTTTGAGCATGAGCATGAGCATGATTGACCGCCCATGGATGCAACGGATGCCCCTTGACATCACACGAATGAAACCCCGACTTACATCCAGACCTTTGAACCACGATCTCGACGAATCATTTGAAATAATGGAATGTAACCACCGCCCAAGAGAATTACTTGTCCAATCGTTTTGCCAACTTTGAAGTGAACTCTGACGACTAATGGGAAAAATTCATCATGTGTAATTCTTCTTTCAAAAATCTCCCCTTCTTTTGCACCCACCTTTGCTAGAGAGTCCGCCTTCTCATTGCCTGGAATTGAGCAATGTGAGAGGAGGTAATTCTAAATGATCTTTCGACCAACACACACATCTGCTCCTTTATTTTTGAAAGAAAGTAAGATGAGTACCTCGCTGTTTTCATCGACCGGAGGATCAGTGTTCTAGATGAGAGCTCCCAGAAGCGGTACTGTAAGGGTTTTACTCCTGCCAGAACCTCTAGGCTCATATTATGCGTCGAATGCATACAGCCAAGGGAAATACGTAGAGAACGATATTGAATGCGTTCCAATTTATTGAGGTGGCTGTTTCTTGCCGAGAGGAGGCAAAAAGGGCCATATTCTAGAACTGAAAGAATAATTGTTTTATAGAGTGTAATGAGGTCTTCCGGGTGAGCATCCCACCATGTCCCGGAAATCGATCTTAGAAAATTGATCATTTGTTGACATTTCTGTTTTAAATACGCAATGTGAGTACTCCAAGTGCATTTTGAATCAAACCCCCCCATATTATATAAAAAAAAAAAATGGGGTGGTTTTTCCCCCCCCCCCCACCGACCCAGTTAAGCAGGGAGCCCCTTCTTACAAACAACCACTACTTTTTTTTTTGGCGGAAAAACACCCCCCCCCAAATTTCCCCCCCCGAGGAAAAAATTTTTAGGGAATTTTGCAATGGTCTTTGCAAGATTTTTTTCCTAAGAGTGTTTTTATTCATTGTTATATCAATTTTTTCACGGGCTGCAAAATGGTGAGTTGACACCTGGGATGGAGCGTGCTTCCCGGCAACATAGCTATGGTCCTCACAAGTTCCTACCTCATGCTTCCACGGGTCAAGAGATGACAAAGACCGCCAGCTAAGGGTTGCGTACTTAGCTGGTAGTGCAGCCTGGGCACTGTTGTCCTTCTGACTTCAGCTAGATTGAGGAGGTGCGTGCCGAGGGTCTGTCCACCAAGGAGGTGCGGCTCAAACAGCGTCTGTCCTGGCATACAACGGTTGAGTAAGAAACGCTGTATCGCGTCAACTATACATTAGGTTGCAGCCGCACCAAGGCGACGTAGGCAGCGTGACCCCGGTAAAGAAGCATGTTGAAATCTTACCCTACCACGAAAAATGGAAGTATTCTTTATACGGTATATAATTTCAGATCATCCATGAAATTCCCAAGTATTGTATAATAATTTAGAATTGTTTTTCCCCCCATGACTATGATAATGCAAGTCCATCTACAATTGTAGCAGGATCAGCAGACATGCAGACATAGCAAATATAATTGTTATTATCATTTTATATTATAACATCCCTTCACAATATTTTTTTATGCTATTTTCAGCTTCGCATTTGCATCGTTGAAAGTTTTGGCCCACCTTACTCACTTTATGTATTTGAAAAGATAGGATGGTTTTTTACATTTGTTTTAGAGAGAGGAATACGACAAATTCCAAAAAAAAAAATCTTCGTCCAAAATAATTAATTCAAAAACTAACATTGTTAATAATCGTACATTTTCTATTTTACAGAAATAAAGAATCATTTATGGGCCCAGTAGGAAAAAAGATGTATCAAAGAATTTCCTGTCATTTATTTTTAATTTTTTTCGTTTTGGATTTATTGAGTTTCCGTTTTTGGGCAGCTAGGTTTTGCTATTTTGCAAGGCTTCCAGGTGATCAAATTTATTTCATTATATCACGTTGGAATTTTCGATATTTTAGAGTTTCAATTATCTAACATCGCAGCGGAAGAGGCAAATAGCGGCATTTAATTATTATATGTACATTATGTAGTATTTCTTTACAACATCGTATTATTTCCATCATATCATGACCTTCCAATTTTCATACAACAAACCTGATTTAGGCGGATCCGGCTTAAACACGAAGTATACCTTCAATTTATGACATCTAGCATTCCATATACCTATGTCCAGTATATAACATAGAAAATTACAACTGTGGTAGGCTTTTGCAAATTACGAAATCTGTGGTAGGCTTTTGCACTTATTGCTGAATGTATTTTTCATTTCCGGTTTGCAAATGGACTTTTTACCAATTCTGAGCTGATCTGATTCTCGCAGCGCTGTGTGCCATTTGGATAGTGTTTTATTATACATTTCTATCTTTGTCATTACTTCATCATAACTTACAATATACATTATATTTAGTAATATTCTTTTATTGTTATTACTTCATAGATGATTTAAACATTATTTATTGTTTTGTTTTGCCCGTTTAACTTTAGCTCCCTTCCAGTTGAACCTTTCCTTTCCTAACTCGGTAGCAATAACTATTACGTCAGCAAAAAAAAGCGGATTGCTGTTATAAAATCAGCATAAAGTAGCAAATAGTGACCATGGCAACAGAAAATTAATGTTGAATTAAATTTTACAAAATTCAGTAGATTTAATAAACTTTTTCAGGATACCTCAAATCAAGATTTTGGTGAAATGCTGCTATCGCTGAAAACGAACGAAAACGTGCTTAAGCGCGAACCACAGAACTCTACACTTTAACATTTTACAACATTTCTTGCATTTCAGGAACAATCGAATGAAGATCATATATTTTAGATACGAATACTTGTAGTATTTTTCATTTACATAAATATATACACTATAATATAAATATTTCATGGGAATGGGAGGGACCATCAGGGCACCCGATTGAAGCACTCTGGATGGGGAGAGTGGGAATGCCAACTCCCCATTGCTAACAGTTTGTGAATAGAGGGCGGGCTCTTCTCCCCGCCCATTGGGGCATCCTCATGTTAGATAGCTTGCTCTTTTGACCAATTGTTCAATCTTGTTGTTGGAAGGAGATTCTTTATATCCCTGTGGATACGTATAAGTGATGTTGCATATCGATCCACCCAACCCCTTTTTGGCCCTTCATACAATGGCATGATTAGGATAATCAGTGGTTATTTAAGCTTGATCAAGTCTAACAGAGAGGAGAGCCCATTGCTGTCGGACTTAGTTTCCGTGCTACAATGGGTGGTAGTACATATCATACATCATACATTGTTATATCAATTCTTTCACAATTTGCATTGTAGCAAGACATCATTTTATTCAAAGGCCCATTTTTGGCATAGTTTTTTATATGATTGCTAATATAAAAGAGATTTCTGATTCTAAGCGGGCGGATAGGAACATACAAATTTATATTTTCTACTATCTCAGGGTCATTGACTCTTTGTACAATGACATCATTTATAAAAGCTACCATAGTAAAGTCTCTCCTCTTCTGTAATCTCTCTAAATTAATCAATAAACATCGTCATTCATAGGATGGCAGCGGAAAGGTAGTCCAACCTAACTTACGAAGAGCACATAGTACATAGCACATTGATTTTGAACCGATTCAATTCGATTATTATGCGTGTCTTGATATGGTGCCCAAACAACGCTGCAGTATTCAAGTAGGGGTCTCACAAGCGTTACATATAGTGCTTTGATCGTATAAGGATCGTTGAAGTGCAAACTAAATCTTTGAATAAACCCAAGCATGTTGCTTGATCTATAAATAATGCTGTTATAATGATAAACAAAAGTTAGCTTAAAGTCGAGTATTACACCTAAGTCTCTCACCTGGCTGCATCTTTCAATATTATTCTGTCCAAGACTAAAAGTTTTCTGCATTGTAGTTTGCTTTCTCGTTAATGATATTGCATTACATATTTTAACATTAAGTTCTAGCACACTCTTCTTACACCAGTTATGGAAGTTGTCAGCATCATGTTGAAAATCTTCGAGATCGGTTGTGTTACTTATTGCCATAAAAAGTTTCATATCGTCTGCATATATTGAAACATGAAGGCGTTTCAATATGTGCTCCACATCGTTGACAAATAAAATAAACAGTAGTGGACCCATATGAGAACCTTGTGGTACCCCGGATGTGACGTTAACAATTTTAGAAAAATTTCCTTCATATCTTACTCGTTGCGTTCTTTATGTCAAGTATGACTCGATCCATTTTAGTAACCTAGGATTGAAACCTTACTTGGATTATTAAAAAAGCAACAGTGGTATATCAACTCTGTCAAATGCTTTACTAAAATCAGTATAAAGCGCTTCTACATAATTCCCTCTATCCATTGCGTTTAAGGAGAGTGTTATAAATTGTATCAAAGTAGTAGCTATTGATCGCCCCTTAGCAAAACCATGTTGATTGCCAGTTATTAAGGTTTTAACCTGTGAGAATATGTTGTCATTAATTAAGGACTCGAACAGCTTCGGAATGCAAGATAATATAGCAATACCACGAAAAATTTTAATATCAGATTTTTTCTCACTTTTGAAAATCGGGATTAAATAGGATTCTTTCCATATAGAAGGCAGAATACCGGAGTCCAATGATGAGTTGATCCACCAAAATAACGGTTTAACTAACTCATTGGAAAGGGATTTGAGAAATATAGGGTGTAAGCCATCATGCCCAGCCCCTTTTGAAGCATCCAAGTTTTCTAGGCCTCGTAAAATTTCCAGAAGAGATACATTATAAACTGATTTGTCTTTCATTGGATCAGGAAGGTATGAAAAATACTGAAGATGGCGTGCTACCAGCCCTGTTATCCAGATGCATTGTTGATGGGAAATTTGTAGATTTTTGTTTCTCTTTAGCAAACTTAAAAAAAGATTTAGGATCTGACTTCATATTTTCACATGTGCGTTGTGCTCTGTATATGATGATGATGATGATGATGATGATGATGATGGTCCCGCCACTTACCCCTACAAAGGTTTGAGCTAGACGATTTATCTAAATATTAATTAAAAAAAAAAAAAAAAATACAAAAAAAAAAAAAAAAAAAAAACTTATTTCCACAACAGAAATAAATTTCTTCCAAATTTTTTTTTTTTTTCCAAAAAAAAAAAAAAAAAAAAAAATTTTTAAACCCACACCAAAACCCACCCACTCCCCCCCCCCCAAAAAAAAAAACACAACAAAACAAAAAACCCCACCCCCCAACAAAAAAAAAAAAAAAAAACAACCCCATACCCCCCCCCCCCCCTTTTGTTTTGACCAAACAAAAAAAACAAGAAAAAAAAAAAAAAAAAAACAAACCCAAAAAAAACCCCCCCCCCCCTACCCAAACTTTTACTTTCAACCACAATAGATTGACAAGGAATTCCCCGACAATCAGCCAGACAACCATGGCATTCTTCTGCTTCAATTCTTTTTCCAAATGATGATCCTTCGCCATACGTTTCTCCAACGATCGATGGCGACGTAATGCCATCTCACGACTATCGGGAAAACGGATGTTGTCGTATCGAAGAAGTAAACCCGTCTCATAACGTTCACCGTTAAAGCGCGTTCGTGACTCCAAAAGTGACTGAGCTCGCTCTACTTCAGAGGATTGAAGCAAATTAGTTGGTTTGACAACTCCTACACTATCGAGGGAAAAATACTCCTTGATTGCTTGATGTAGATCTTCGTCGGAACCATTGTTGTACGAGCGTACGTGGAAAGAGTAGTGGAAAATACTCGGCGTTTCTCCAGTGCACAATCCTCCACAGACAGTCCAACCTAGGCGTGTCTTCATTGCGATCGGTTGGCCTAATTCTCCTTCTCGGCTCTTCAGGGTCAGTCCCAGTTGAGCATGCTTCATGCCAACCAGGATTCGTGGACGGGCGTCTTGATATGACTCGATCGGCAGCCCTTTGAGGTGAGGATACAAGTGTACTAGTTCTTTGAGCTTTAGCGTTTGATGTGGCAGCATTAGCTGGTTCACTGTTCGTACATCTTCCAGCTGAAACAGTTTGGCCTTATGATGTCTTGCAGCGATATGCAGGTTGACAATGTGGGAGTTCTTCTCTTGACGCTGGGTTCCTCCCGTCCATCGTAGGCATAGCGGACTCAATAATCCGTTTAGTTGCAGTTTATCAGCCAGTTCTTGGTCAAGTAGTGTCAATGCTGAGCCTTCATCCAAAAAGGCATAGGTGTGTACCTCCTTTCCAGGTCCTGAAAGCACTACTGGGAGATAGCGAAACAGCACAGAACTGGAAGTTGTTTGGTGTGTGTTGCAACCATGTCCAGAGTTACTAGCCTCAGGATGCGACGACTGTTGGTTTCCGCTCGGAGTTTGATTCTTTTCTTTCTGGTCGTTGTGAAGCAGCTCATGATGCCTGTATGTGCATCCGTTCTTTCCACATGGTTTAGCTTTGCAGCTGCCTTTGTGTTGGCGAAGGCACGTGCGACAAAGTTCGAACTCTCTGTTTACCGCTCATTTGGAATCCCTGGAGAACTCCTGAAATCGTTTACATTTTTCCACAGATTTGCAGTTCCCTTTGCACACTAGACACGTCTCCTTGGATGATGATGCTGATGTAGTTCCTGCATTTGCTTTCGAGGCCACTTGCTTTCGTGTCATGCCGAACCATTGTCTCAGAGTGCGCATTCAAATAGCTGTCTCCCTTTTTATTTCGACGAACTTCGATGCGGCTAGGCTTCGCATCTAGTGGCACAGTAGGGAATGTTACAGAACTTGCTGCTTCCGCTAGACTATACACACATTCGCTGAAGGTCGCCAGGTTGACCGTGAGATATGCCTTTCGATGTTGGGCCCAGTTAAGCTTGATTGATGGCGGTAGTTTGCTGACGAGTTGATGTAACAAAGTGACGTTGTACATGTACTCTTCCAAGCCGCATGACTCCACTGTAGCGCAAAAGTTCTGAACACTCACTGCAAAATCCACTAGCGTTTTTAGTTGATCCTCTCGAATTGCTGGTAGCGAACTTATCTTCCCAATCAGCGAGTGTACAATTACTTCCGGTTGACCATACAACATTCTCAGCGTGTCCATAACCCCATCCACATTGCCAGGATGCATCAGCCTACACTTGACGGCCTCGTAGGCTTTCCCCTTCAGAGCTCCTTTGCAAACGCACCGGGTTCTCCTCTTCCGTGAATCCACACATAGCTGTCGTGCTACTAAACATGGATAAGAAAATTGTCCATTCTTCTGGGTTGCCAGAGAACGTGGGCAAATCCTTAGAAACTGCTTGCCGCGCTGCAATCTGAGATCGTGAAAGCTGAAACTGGTCGTCATTCGTCCTCAAGTGCGATGGAGTTTCTCGATGATCTTTGAACACGTGTAGCACGTGGCGTGCCGTGAACAGATCGAATGTGATCCACAGCTGACTTGTTTGCGTGATGTGCATCGGGATGAATCTGCGTTGACTGAGGTAGAGCATCCAGACTGAAGTGATTGGACTGCCCGTACGCTGGATCGCGGTTACTAGAGCCACGATTTTCCCGGAGATAGTTGAGTTGCGCTGGAGGAGCCTGTGTGGAAGGCATGGAATTTACAGGTTGATAACTAGCAGTAAGTTGTTGTTCTCGCAGATGTCTTTTCTGTTGCGACTGTTCTTCCCATAGATGATGGATGCGCTCCTCCTCGTTTTGCAATTGTTGTTGCTGCTCTCGAAGAACTGTTTCCTGTTTCCGTTGAACTTCACGTTGCTGTTCTCGAAGAACTGTTTCCTGTTTCCGTTGAACTTCACGTTGCTGTTGTTGATACCTCCGGAATTCCTCTTCTCTCTGCAATTGCATTTGATGCCGTACTCGAAGGTGTTCTTGCTGCAACTGCTGATTTCGTTGCTGTTGCTCCAGTAGTGATTCATGCTGCAAATTTAACTGTTCCTGGTGTCGCTGTTGGAGTTGTGTTCGTTGGCGCTGTTGAAGTAGATCCTGTTCAATTTGCTCGTCTCGTTCATCCTCTTGTGGGTATTGTTGTTGAGCAACAGGATCCGATTGAACCTTATTGACCTCCATCCGTGAAACACTGGTAGATTTGACCCATTCTTCAATCCGACTTCGCGAAATCATAGAACTTGAACTCCGACTCCTTTTGCTCCTTTTTCACTAGCCAGTTTTTCCAGAATTTCGTACTTCTTGGCCAGGAACTCCTTGTGCTTTTTTGCCTTTTCCAGTGCGGTGATGCGCTGACGTTCCACTTCTTCCTGTTGTTGTCGTTCTTCAAAGTCTCTTCTTGAAGCCTCAGTAACTGCAATTCGGCACGATTTCGAACGGATCTCTGCGACGATGTACAGGAAACTTCCGAAGATGTCTTTTCCAACTCGATGGTGGGAACTCCTACGACTGTTGGTACGAGGAGTGTCTGCTTCCGTTGGTTACAGGGTGATCTCGACTGTAGAACGCGATCTAGCTTTTTAAACAACACTGGATTGAGCGCTGGTTCAGAATGCGTAGCTGATTTGCAACGCGATGGCCGAACAGGCGTAGATGTCGGGGTTTCATTATTAGACAGGGTGCGTTTGGCTTTCAGTCCCTTCTTGGCATCAATCGATGTTGGCGGCTTGTTTGAAATCGACATAGTTCGCTGGTCCCAGTTTGCGGTCTTGCAGTTGGTACAGCTCCAGCTCTGGTTGACGACTTCGTCCGTAACACCAACACAATCGTAATCATACCACTTGTCACACTGATCACATTGCACCATATTGTCTGCTCCAGGTCCTCCACAACTTTCACACGGCGGTCCATCGGCGGTTCTCTCGGACTCATCCACTAAGACCACATCTTCAATACCATCACCACTACCATTTGTACCACTTTCACTGACCACATCACCTTGAATCGGCGTTGACTTCACACCCTTGCTACCACCGGACTTAATACCACGATTTTATATGCTAGCGAACTAACCGGTTTTTCGCTATAAACGAAAATTATATCTTGTTGAATTCAGTTCAACTTTAAAGGGATTTCCAAAATTATTATTCTCACTGGAAAATGAAACTCACGATCCGGTTGGTTTTGGCAACTTGGAGAATATAATTTTCCTATAGAATGACAACGAATTCAATTTTAATAATAATAATAATAAGTTGTAGACGTACATTTTGCTCGGGTTTCAAATACGATTCATGTACGTTAGAGCTTATGTGTGTATAGATGTAAGTTTGTTTCATACTATTTATCGTTCATTGTACAGTTAGATAATAAGTACTTACGTTTAGTCTCCCTTTCGTTAAGGATATAGTTGTATCCTGGTATGTAATGCATTTAGTGTCCAGTCCTAGTTAAGGTAGGTTAAGGTAATCGTAGGTTAGCTTAAGTAGTTATAATTCATACTGGGGCTAGTTTTGCTTTCTTACCGGTAGCATACGATGGCAATGCAACAATTCAATATAATATCCAGCAATGGAAACAATAAGATTAGGTTACATAGTGTGTAAATATAGTTTTAGGATAGATTTATGGAATATTTTGTGTTGCCTATGCTTACCATTCAGTGTTTGTAAACCTGACGCCTCACTAGACTACACTAGACTAATATTAAGTACGTAATTTAAGGCTCACTTAGCAACCTAATTAATTAAATTAAAAATCTTTAGTTATTCCCATTCAAAAAGTCGCTGGAACGATTAAAGCCGAAGAGTTTCGTCCTGTTAACATGTTGCACACTTTAGAAGAAAAATTGGAACTTGTTGTAAAAGGACAGCTGTTAACGTATTTAAATAGTAATAATTTGATAGCGCCGGAACAATCGGGATATCGCGAAGGTCATTCTTGTGGAACAGCGTTAAATTTAGTGTAAGCAAAATGTAGAGCGTAAAATACGTTTGTTGCTGTTTTTTTGGATCTGAGACGCGCTTTTGAAACGATTTCTCGGCCCTTGTTGTAAGAAACAATCAAGCGCTTTGGATTTTCAGGTTCTGCATACACATGGGTCGAAAGCTTTTTGTCTGACAGAACTCAACGGACGGCTTTTAATGATTTTGTTTCGAGCCCTGTGGAAAACAGCCTTGGCGTACCACAAGGGAGTGTATTAGGGCCCATTTTATTCATTCTATATATTAATGACATGCGACGAGTCTTGCGATTTTGTGATATTAATCTTTTTGCTGATGATACCGTGTTGTTGCCTTGAGGAGGCCGTTTCACATTTGAATGCAGATTTACGTTCTCGAAGTAGATGGTTAAAGTACAAACAGTTGAAATTGAACATAAGTAAAACTAAATTCATGGTCATTTCGCGTAATCGAGTTATCGAAGACGTCTCTGTTAAAATTGATGATGAGACAATTGATCGCGTTCGTGAGATTAAATATCTTGGCGTGATTATTGATGATAGATTAAAATTTGACTCTCACGTTGACGATGTCATCAAGAAAATAGCCAAGAAGTTCTGTATTCTCTGCCGATTGAAAAAAGATTAAACTATTGCTAGTAAAATACAGTTGTACAAATCTATCATCTCTCCTCACATTGAATTTCGCCCTACCATTTTGTTTTTAGCTAATCAAACACAAATATCGAGATTACAGCGTTTGCAAAATAAGATAATACGTTTGATCTTGAGATGCAATAGGTTCACTTCCTCCTCTTTTTTGTTAGATGCCCTACAGTGGCTATCGGTGAGGCAGAGAGTTGTGTATTTGACAATGGTGTTCATTTTTAAAGTAATTAACGGTTTGCTGCCTCGATATTTGTGTAAGCGAATTGAAAGAGGAAGTGATATTCATAGATATAACACTAGACACTCGGGTGATGTAAGAACACCATATTTTTTGTACGGAGCTTCACAAAATTCGTTGTTTTTTAAAGGTATAAATGTTTTCAATTCGATGCCTATACACATCAAACGTGCAGCAACACTAACAGATTTTAAGAGACAATGTATTTTACACATCAAAGCTGCCTTTTGAACAGCTAACTTTTTACTCTTGACTAATTTTGTATCTTGACGATGTTATAACAACGGATATTTTTGTATGGTTTATTGTTAAATGTTTTATATTTGTCATGGGGCACAAACAAACTATGCTTTTCGCCTCGATGATGATGATGGATTTAAAGTTTTTATTTGTTATTGTAATTTAAAGTAGTTTTTTTTTTTTGTAGTCTACAAAAGTTTGAGCCTCGCGTGCGGTATACAGGTATAAATGACTTCGTTTTGAATTTATCAAAAAAAATAGAGACCTTTGATGCTTGAGAAGATGCCATGGTTGTCTGGCTGATTGTCGGGGAATTCCTTGTCAATTCTGTTGTGGTTGAAAGTAAAAGTTTGACTAGGCCGATCCAGGTTTTTTTCGGTTCGGTTTGGTCAGCCCAAAACTAAGGTGGCGGTTCCATTTCTGTAGCGGGCAGGATCGGATATTGGCTTGTCTTTTGATAATGTCCTGATACGGGATTCTGTGAATTGAATTGCAATATGATTTCATGATCGCTGGGAATACTTGCGAACATTTGTGGTTGACATCAATAGCTTTTCACAATTATATCGCTGTAAAGCAAATGAATAGTTTTGGAAGAAGTTTACATCTGTAGATGAGATCAGTTCGTTTTTTGTTTTGCATAACTGGTTGAATTGTTTTTAAATAAATTATCTAATAGATAAATCGTCTAGCTCAAACCTTTGTAGGCCATTCCGCATCGAACGCTGAAGAACTTCGGTTCAGTTTTGTTTCGCACTCCGCACTACCTCTTGTGGTTTTTTCCACCCGCTTTAAACCACGCGGTGAATAAAATTAGTGCACTGTTTGAACCGCCGATATCCAGCCGAGCGTTCCTTTAGGGAAGCAGACATTCCCGGCCGAGTCCGACGGATGATCTGTCCAGCCAGTACCATCGTCAAACACCCGAGGGAAAAAAGTGAAACCCCATAAGCATAATCGCAGCAGGGAAGGTCATCGCTCCATCCACTGCCGGTCAGCAAGCGGTGCTTTGTTTGCGAACGACAGCAGAAGGTGCCATACCGGAAAAGGCGCAGCGTAAGGGCAAGTAGCACAGTCACAGTCTCCTTTATTGTTGCCTCATCTGTTAGTGTTTTTTGTGTATCTCTTTCCCATGTAGTGAATCGTTCTGCATAGGGTGGATCAAAAAAATAACTTTCTGTATAGGGTGGTTCAAAAAAAATCATCTGATTTTTATTTTGTTTTATTTAATTTTTTTTTTGTCCTTGATTTGTCTTTTCATGGATGATTCTAAGGGGGGCGACTTGCCTCCTAAAGATGTTTTTGGGCGCGCTGTTATCAGCCGTCTTCTGCCTCTCCTTGGGTTGTCTAGTTTCGGCAGAAAGTGACTTTTTGGGCATAAAAAGAAATTTGACGCGTCGTTATCCGGGGACCGAATTTCATCAGGTCAACCGAAACAAACTGCGTGTCACTGCACCTACGTATAAAATTGCAAATGAAATTGCTAGTGACGAAGGTTATAATGTCGAGTACTACGTCTACATCCCATCTCGAGATGTGGAGATAGACGGTGTGGTTTCTGCAGCGAACCTGACGTGTGAAGACGTTATGGAAGGTAAGGGGCGACTTCCTGATTCTGCTTCGTCTACCATTGAGATTCTGGAATGCAAACAATTGCATGCAGGCTCAATAGTAGATGGAAAAAAGACGTATTCACCGTTGGACTCGCTACAAGTGACCTTCGCCGGATCAATTCTCCCAAAAATTGTTGAAATTGATAAAGTTTTTTTCCCAGTGCGCCTTTTTGTACCAAGGGTATTTAATTGTACCAAGTGCAAACAGTTGGGTCATACGGCTACTTTTTGTGACAACAAGCCCCGTTGTGGCAAATGCGGCCAAAGGCATCTAGAGGATGCCTACCAACAGGAAGCAACAAAGTTTGCTTACTGTGGCAAAGAGCCTCTCCACGATTTGCAGAACTGCCCCGTGTACAAGAAGCGCACTGGTAACGTGAGACGTTCCATACAAGAACGCTCCAAGCAGACGTATGCAAAAATGTTAAAGTCGCAAAACGGAGCGTCTGCATCGTCTGTATCAGCCGCTCAAAATGAAAATCCTTTTTTGGTTTTTGTCTTCCGATGAACTGAATTCTGACGATGAGAGTATATTTCCGAAGGTACACGCCCCCGGTAGAAGAAAGCCTACTTGTTCTCCGGGTGTGCACCGGAAACAAATAAAACCTACTCCTAAAAGCTTGCAAAAAATTGGAGGTAGTGGGGGTCAATTAAAAAACCGAATAAACCGATAATAGCTGATGCATCCGTTCCTAGCTGTAGCTATGCCAACCCGCCGCTACCTAATTACAGTAACCGTAAGAGGTTGCCAAAACCAAAAACTACGTCTTTTCGCAATTCTAAGAATATCCCGTCCAAGCGAGGTGAGATTAATTTTAGGGACATTGTGGATAACATTTTAAATGCTCTTGGCCTTTCGGATGCTTCACCGCTCCGAGGAATTATTGACCTGCTTATTCCTATAGTTGGAAACTACTTCAAGCAACTGACTGTATCATGGCCCCTTATTGGTGAATTCATATCTTTCGATGGATAATTCGTCGAGTCTAATACCTATGTAAGGGCATTGTGAATTCATCTTTAGTATTGAAGCTTTCTAGATCTCGAAAGAAAAGCTTTATTTACTTTCAAACGCTACTGCGCCATCTCTGTGTGAACCGACAAACTGCTTTGAACGCGTGTTAAGAATTTAAATTTGAGCTCCACTAAGATCTCATTTTCTTTTCCTCTGGGCTGGTTGGAATGTTGGTAAAAGATAGGCAAACCAAAAAAAATATATATATAATCCATGGTCAAGGTCACCCACATTCCACTGAGAGACATGAGTGGGAAAAAAGAAAGCCTCATTTAGAATAGGGTTAAAATGAGATGAGCTTCATTTCCAGCCGCATCCAATACAATAGTGTATTGTTTGACGCGATTAAAATATTTTTGGGATCGCGTGATCTTACCGGGGTTTTACAATTTAATTGTGTGGAAAGCGTCCTCTTGAGCACAAGTCAGTAGCAGTTATCGATACTCACAGTTAGCCAGAAGTGATAAATGATTACATCTTTAAATTACGTAGTGTAACCGATAAGTATTCAAGTAGTAAGTGTTTCTCTTTTTAAAACCGAAGAAAAGTTCAGTTCGAATATAAATTATTCTTAGGATTGTGATCGGCGTTTGTAGTCCAGGTTCAGGCTATTAGTCTAAGTGGGACACAGCCTACTAGTAAGGTAAGATTTGGCTCATAACTGTTGAGTGAAGAATTGAATTCTGATGAATTTATACACGTTGAACAGGAACAAAACCCACCGCTCAACGTGGGTGCTAGTTTGGGTCGCCCAATCTTCGTTCGAAGACAAGTCATTCGTCGGATATCTATTCAAACGATCTGATGGTTTTTCCGAGCCGCGTAAACCAAGTCACACCGGAGTACGGTTTTAGAAGATTTTGACGAAGCTCGGTCGCCCACCACCTCCCGATAGAGAAAATCTTCACGAGAAACATCGTGAACGACAGTGTCGTCACCCAGCGGCCGGTTGTGGAGACTGCCCAACTAGTGTGAATCAGCTTTGATACGAACCATCCTTATCGCGCGTAGCGTTATCGACTGAGAAGAAAACGTTCTTGCACCGGAATACCCCATGGTAACTTTACCGTAAAGGAGCATACGCAAATCTGCACCCACGTGCGCTACATCTTGTACACAAAGCGTGTGCGCACTATTCTTTCCGCACCTTTGCTGAAGTTTCGTGACCGAATGCCGATGACCGACACGAAGAACATGCCAACAGGAACGGTTGAGTCCGCGTGAGCCACAGAGTAGAAAACCAGGTTAGCGTAGTTTTAAGAGAATGATTGTATGCTTTAGAAACAAGTGACGTCACTGCAGGCAGGGAACCAAAGTGAATTCCTAAGAATCTAAAAATGATGTTGCCTACAACCAATCTTAACAGAACCTAGATTTCCTGATTTCGAGTTGACGTTACCACATAGGGTGTTTTGGGGATTTAAATGTGTTTTAGATCACCTTGCGGCGGGAGACAGAATCTCCTCTCATTAAATAACAAATATTAAATTAGGGACTCAACTTTTTGTCCAGCTGATTGGGAAAGCTGAATTGGGATCGTGTGTTTGAGCGTTAAAATACCCGCCTTGAAATAGAGTCTCTAGCCGAGCACTCCAACAGCAAGAGCTTTTGAGAAGCTTTTACATTCGTTACATTTTGGCGCCCAACGTGGGGCCCGAAAGATTAGTTGGTCCTTCAGTTGAAAAGTTAGGAAGACTGCATTGGGAAAATGTTTCGAAGTGGGCAGTTGAATAAGAATAATTTCTGCTGTGAAGTTTTGAATAAGAATATACTCAGTATAGTTTAAATATCTCCATACATCATTATTTTCAGTTGAAATAACGTTTTGTTCTGTGTCGAAATTTAGGATTAATATTTTATTTTGGCAAGATAATATTTTTCTTTATTTATTTGAATTAACTGAATTATATACATTCCTTTTTACAATTTACCATGGATGCCTATCGTATTTTTGCGACAAATTTGGAGGAAGATGAAGTAAATTATGAATTAGCCATTCGAGGCTACAACCTTGATGGTCCAATAGAGACTCGTTATCGAGCGTTGCGAGTAGCGTTGCGACAGACTGAAGAAAAAGTTGCAGTCACCCTGGCAAACTACTCGTTGTTAATTGATTCTGAAGTTGTGCCGCAAAAACTTAAAGAAATAGAAAGTCAATTAGAGGTCAATGAACTAAAGTGCTTTTCGAGATTAGTCCATTACCTTAAAAGGGTGCGGCGCTACCTTCCGGAAACGGAAGAAGAGCGTTGTCATCAAGAAGCTCTACTCGATGTAATCTCACGAATGGTTTCGAAGTATTTCGGCATGGATCTTTCCGCCGCAGCTAAACGGGAGTCCGTCATGAGGGTATGTACCGTTAAACCTGGTGAGTTAGTCGCTCAAACTAACGGAGGAGGTTCTGAGGAATTAAATGGAATAGTCCACGATTCTCTTGCTCGTGAAGATGAAGACCTAATCAGCTTTATTGAGGGTGTGCACCCAGTATCACGTCATCAAGGGACTCCGAAAAACAGAACGGATGATGGAATTGCGGTTGGTGCCATCCCGAAGCGACTCGGAGGAGGGGTGTTCAGTGCATCTCCGTTCCAGTCGAAAATACGAAGTAATCCTATTAGTAATCCACGAAGACAAACGATGCCAGGAAGCTTTGAAGGAGTTGCTAAGGTATCCCAGTTTAGACAAGGAGCTGGGGGAGAACAGGTGAACGCCTCATCTGAGTTGAGAAATCCATTTTCTCCTCGGAGAGATGAAGAGGTTTGGGAAACTCCACAGCTTCAAAGCAAGATTTCGAATAATTTGATGGGGATGAAACGATATGATGAGACAGGACCACCACCTGTTCCGTCGTGGACTCCGTTATTCGGCGTAGAAAATCCACGTGCCCTACCTATAAAGGAGAAGTTAGATAGGAGTGAATTTGTTCATACATCAGAGGTTGAAGAGTACGTTAAACGGTACGTCCATCAGTTTTTAACTCTAGGACCCCTAGGTGCCGAGATTCCGAGAACTCAACCAGTTGTGGATCACCTAATTGAAGGACTTAACAGGGTTGAAGTCAGCGAGCCTGAAGTTCATCAAAGTTTGAACGTAGTGGAACAACGCCCGAGTGGACGCTATCTATCTGCAAACCTAGATCCGCCATTGCAGTTGAACCAAGCGATCCCATGTACTAGTTTAAGGAGAGGAAACCACCGGAATCCTGGAGGGCCTTTCGAGAAACCGACTATGGTATCCCCAGCTTGGGGATCCATCCAACCATCCAACCAACGAGGTATGCCTTCGGGAGGTATGTCTAACTACCCATCCCGTCCCAGACTAGCCCACCAGACTTGTAACATCATTGAAAAATGGCCCAAGTTCTCTGGAGATAATAATCCGGTCCCAGTTGTAGACTTCCTACGGCAAATTGAAATTTTGAGGCGGTCTTATCAAGTCACCTCAGTCGAGCTCCGCATGCATGCCCATCTACTTTTCAAAGACGATGCGTATGTGTGGTTCACTGCTTACGAAGGTCAGTTGCATTCCTGGGAGACACTTCTTAACTATCTTAAAATGCGTTATGACAACCCTAACCGAGACCGATTCATTCGTAAAGAGATGAGAAATAGGAAGCAAAAACCTAACGAGTTGTGCAGTGCCTATTTGACAGATTTGGAACCCATGTCTCAAAGGATGAACCGAAAAATGACGAACGAAGAAAAGTTTGACATAATCGTGGAGAATATGAAACTATCTTATAAACGTCGATTGGCGTTAGAACCAGTAGATTCAATCGAGCATCTAGCTCAATTGTGTTACCGTTTCGATGCTTTAGAAGCCAATCTCTATACACAACGTACAGGTTCAAAACCGATTATGTTGAATGCAATATTGGATGATGAGGAGTCGGATAAAGAGACCGATCACAATGCCGAAACTTGCCTTCTAGCACTTCAAGCCAGAAAAGCAAGCTCAGCCAACGGTCAAACACTTAAAGGGAATCATAACAACGAACGCAAACCGTTGATGGGCTGGAACTGCCGCAAAAATGGACACATGTGGAGATATTGTAGCCAGAAGAAATGTATTTTTTGTCATATTTGTGGTAATCCAGATACTACGGCTAACAGGTGTCCTGAGAATCATAATTTGAAACCTCTTGAGTTCTCGACCGAAGAGTCAAAAAACGAATAGAACCAGGGACCCAAGGGAACAGGTCGCCTGAGTTTCCCAACAAACCGTGCGAATATTTTTCGCAAACCTACCATATCAATATCTGCTGTAGACGATGTCCGCATTTGCGAGTCAAAATCCTAGACGAAGAAATTGAGGGTTTAGCGGACACAGGAGCTGGAGTAACAATTATAAACTCAATAGACTTGATCGAAAAACTAGGTTTTCAAGTTCAGAATTGTAATATTCGGATCAAAACGGCGGATAATACAGAATACACCTGTATCGGGTATGTAAACATTCCTTATACTTACGGATCTAAAACATGTATTGTACCCACTATTATTGTCCCGGAAGTATTTAAACCTTTAATATCAATTTTAAATTGATGGTTTCGGAGTCAACCAAACCCATAAACTCTGTGAACTTGGAACTTCAAACATCCGGAGCACTAGATCTACCTTTGATGTTTGCAGAAGACTTCTATACAGATGAGGATCACATGATTTTCTTTTAAATACTACCTGCTCCAGAACATGAACGGGCAGCTGTCCCGGCAGAAATCGACGGGAGTTTGGAGATGCCCACCATTGAAATCCCTTCAACCACTATTAAAAATCCAGCAGACATCGACACCGAACACCATTTATCGGAATAACAGCGTGAAACGCTCTTCGAAGCTGTTCGAGAGCTACCAGCTACCGCGGAAGGATGTCTAGGGCGTACAGAAATCCTGGAACACTCTATTGAGTTGTTGCCTGGCTCGCGTCCCCGTAGACTACCGATGTACCGTTGGTCACCAATCGTTGAAAAAGTGATTGATGAGGAAGTGGAGAGAATGCGAACCCTTGGAGTGATTGAGGAATGTTCGAATCCGATAGAGTTCTTAAATCCTCTCCTTCCGATTAAAAAAGCGAATGGCAAATGGAGGATCTGTCTAGATTCTCGCAGATTGAACTCCTGTACCAAAAGAGACAATTTCCCATTTCCCAATATGATCGAAATTCTACAGAGGATTCAGAAATCTCTGTACTTTTCTGTTATCGACCTCTCGGAATCTTATTACCAGGTCAGCTTAACGGAAACCGCCAAGGATAAAACGGCATTCCGGACAAATAAAGGCTTATTCCGGTTTACCGTTATGCCATTTGGGCTCACGAACGCCCCGGCGACTATGGCGAGAGTAATGTCCAAGGTGTTGGGACACGATTTGGAACCGTTCATTTATGTGTATTTAGATGACATCATCATAACCTCTCTTACGTTCATCACCATTGTCAATTGATCAAAAACGTAGCCGAACGTTTGCGAGCTGCAGGTCTGACAATTAACTTGCAAAAATCCAAGTTTTGCCAGCGGAAAATTCGCTATCTTGGCTATGTCCTGTCGGAAGAAGGTCTGTCTATGGATGTTTCTAAGATCCAGCCGATTTTGGATTACGCCCAGCCAAAGTCGGTCAAAGACGTACGACGTCTTTTGGGTTTAGGAGCGTTCTATCAGAAATTCATTACGAACTACTCTGATATTGCTACGCCCATCTCCGATTTACTGAAGGGAAAACGCATAAAATTTTGTTGGACCCAGGAGGCGGACAAAGCTTTCAAAAAGCTTAAAAACACTCGGCCAGTATGCGGTAAACCAAAGGAATGCTGGAGACCATGGGAAATGATCTCCATCGATTTCTTGGGACCGTATCCCATATCCAAAAAGGGATACATATGGCTCTTAGTTGTATGCGACTTTTTCTCAAAGTTCGTACTGATACAATGCTTAAGAAATGCGACCGCTCCAGCTGTATGCACCTTCCTCGAAACAATGGTGTTCACCCCTTTCGGTACTCCTGCAGTCTGCATCTCCGATAATGCTCAGGTGTTTAAGTCTGAGTTGTTCCGCAAGTTGTTGGAGAAGTATGGAGTCAACCACTGGAACCTCGCTGTGTATCACCCTAATCCCAATCCCGTTGAACGAGTAAATCGGGTTATAGTCACTGCAATACGTTGCACCCTGAATAAGAAGTTAAACCATCGGGACTGGGATGAGTCCATACACACTATTGCCATAGCCATTCGTACGAGTGTGCATGACAGTACTGGCTATTCTCAATATTTTATTAACTTTGGTCGGAATATGATCAGTAATGGTCAAGAATATGATCACCTTCGATACCTAACTGTGGAAGACCAACAAGATTTTCAAAAAGTACGTGGGGATACGAGAAAGTTATACGAGATAGTTCGTGAAAATCTACACAAAGCATACCAAAAATATTCTACACCATATAATTTGGGAGCGAATGCTCGTCATCAATTTCAACCAGGAGAGGTTGTTTACAAAAAAAACATCCATCTGTCCGATAAAGCCAGAAACTTTGTAGGCAAATTTGCAAACAAATTCACTAAAGCACGGGTTCTAGAAAAAATCGGTACCAACACATACATCTTGGAAGATGTGCAGGGTCGAAGGATTCCAGGGACATTTCATGGATCCTTTCTTAAAAGGACATAAGGTACTTCAGCTATGACTGCACTATAGCCGATAAGTGCAAATACAATTGGCTTGCCTACACAAACACACTTCGGGGTGCAACGGCTTCGTAACGGCTTGAGATGTCTTTAGGTTTCCTCAGTCGTTGACCTTGTCAGCTGTTATAACAACGTTAGCCTCCGAGTTGAACGGCTTGTAGAGCAAATCAACGTAAACCCAGCTGCAATTACTTGGATTAGCTATGAATGAGTCGTAAAAACCTCATACTATAGACTTCTATCATGAAAAATACTCTTCGAGGCACTTCACTTTCTAAGGGCTAGTAGAGCGCCTTAAAAAAAGGGGGGGGGGGGGGAACCTAACCTCATAGTTTATCGGAATCCTTTCTGTCGCATAAGGTGTCATCTTTTTAATTTGCCATGGTTCAGTAGGAAAATAGAATCCATTTAGAAGCCGCTCCATAGTTTCACAATAATACACTGATTCCTATAACAAATTAACATTTTTCACAAATGTTTCCAGTTTTTTTTGCCAATATTCCATCAATGCCGCATCCATCCGTATTAATGTCTATTCCTTCCTTTTACTTCTGATGCTCCCGTTGAATTTATCGCACGAATGACACTTTGTTGACAGTGCGATGTTTCTTTTTTGTCAATTGTAGTTTCGTTAAATATAATACCCGTTGCTGAAATATATATTTATCTTGAATGCAAACGCATCCGAGCGCAAGCGTTCGTTTGAAGATAAGTTTTGTTTTTCATATGAATATAGATACATGGTATGAGTCATCACTTGAACCTTAGTTTGCAAATAATGGACTTATGTTGCCTTATTTTTAGTATTTGTTATTTTCTCAGATTTGTCTGGGGTTTGTAGCATTAAGTGAAGGTTTTCCAAGTGTTTTTGGAGTTATTTGGTGTTTGGTCGGACTTAGTTTGAAATCGAATTCCCAATATTTTTTGGAGTTAATTGGACGAAGTTATTAATCGCATTAATCGCTAAGAAAATATCGACATAGACGTTTTAATCTAGTTTTAGACATAGAACAAAAATGTTGCAGTTTTTATTTTAGTTTTGTAAGAAAATAATAATCATAGAAAAGACTCAATCTTCGAGACTTTTCCTTTATTCCTTTTTAGAATGCAACTTTGATGCACCTTGAAATAGTTTGAATAATACTCTATTGAACAGTTCGTCCCCATTTGAAATAGATTTGTGTTGTCGTTTAAATCAAAATAGGTATAATTTTTTTGAAATTTATTAGACAATTTCAAAATTTTTATTTTTTAGCGTTGTCGAGAATGTAAGGACATTGTGAATTCATCTTTAGTATTGAAGCTTTCTAGATCTCGAAAGAAAAGCTTTATTTACTTTCAAACGCTACTGCGCCATCTCTGTGTGAACCGACAAACTGCTTTGAACGCGTGTTAAGAATTTAAATTTGAGCTCCACTAAGATCTCATTTTCTTTTCCTCTGGGCTGGTTGGAATGTTGGTAAAAGATAGGCAAAAAAAATATATATATATATATAATCCATGGTCAAGGTCACCCACATTCCACTGAGAGACATGGGTGGGAAAAAGGAAAGCCTCATTTAGAATAGGGTTAAAATGAGATGAGCTTCATTTCCAGCCGCATCCAATACAATAGTGTATTGTTTGACGCGATTAAAATATTTTTGGGATCGCGTGATCTTACCGGGGTTTTACAATTTAATTGTGTGGAAAGCGTCCTCTTGAGCACAAGTCAGTAGCAGTTATCGATACTCACAGTTAGCCAGAAGTGATAAATGATTACATCTTTAAATTACGTAGTGTAACCGATAAGTATTCAAGTAGTAAGTGTTTCTCTTTTTAAAACCGAAGAAAAGTTCAGTTCGAATATAAATTATTCTTAGGATTGTGATCGGCGTTTGTAGTCCAGGTTCAGGCTAGAAGTCTAAGTGAGACACAGCCTACTAGTAAGGTAAGATTTGGCTCATAACTGTTGAGTGAAGAATTGAATTCTGATGAATTTATACACGTTGAACAGGAACAAAACCCACCGCTCAACGTGGGTGCTAGTTTGGGTCGCCCAATCTTCGTTCGAAGACGAGTCATTCGTCGGATATCTATTCAAACGATCTGATGGTTTTTCCGAGCCGCGTAAACCAAGTCACACCGGAGTACGGTTTTACGAAGCTCGGTCGAAAACCACCTCCCGATAGAGAAAATCTTCACGAGAAACATCGTGAACGACAGTGTCGTCACCCAGCGGCCGGCTGTGGAGACTTCCCAACTAGTGTGAATCAGCTTTGATACGAACCATCCTTATCGCGCGTAGCGTTACCGACTGAGAAGACAACGTTCTTGCACCGGAATACCCCATGGTAACTTTACCGTAAAGGAGCATACGCAAATCTGCACCCACGTGCGCTACATTTTGTACACAAAGCGTGTGCGCACTATTCTTTCCGCACCTTTGCTGAAGTTTCGTGGCCGAATGCCGATGACCGACACGAAGAACATGCCAACAGGAACGGTTTACCAGCGTATCCAGTCCGCGTGAGCCACAGAGTAGAAAACCAGGTTAGCGTAGTTTTAAGAGAATGATTGTATGCTTTAGAAACAAGTGACGTCACTGCAGGCAGGGAACCAAAGTGAATTCCTAAGAATCTAAAAATGATGTTGCCTACAACCAATCTTAAAAGAACCTAGATTTCCTGATTTCGAGTTGACGTTACCACATAGGGTGTTTTGGGGATTTAAATGTGTTTTAGATTACCTTGCGGCGGGAGACAGAATCTCCTCTCATTAAATAACAAATATTAAATTAGGGATTCAACTTTTTGTCCAGCTGATTGAGAAAGCTAAATTGGGATCGTGTGTTTGAGCGTTAAAATACCCGCCTTGAAAAAGAGTCTCTAGCCGAGCACTCCAACAGCAACAGCAGTCTCTCAAATTACGAGAGTGGCGCGTAAGCTGCTGAATGTGAGAAGCTTTTACATTCGTTACACCTAAATAAGACTCGTTCAAGTATTTGATTCACAATTCTGATTGTGATATATTTGCACTCTGTGAAACATGGCTTTCTTCTGAAGATGAATTAAACTTCCACGATTTTAACATTATTCGCCTGGATCGAGATGGTGGCGTACTTTTGGGGATCAAAAAGTGCTATCCCTTCTATCAAATTTCACTCCCAATAATCTCAGGCATTAACATCGTCGCTTGCCAAATAAATGTAAAGAATAAAGATCTTTGCATAGCTTCCGCCTATGTCCCTGTTTGAATTCGGAGTTATTTACAGAAGGTGGAAAGATCGATTCTGTTCAGAAATTGGAATCGTTTTCCCAAAAGGTAAATGATAAGATCTTAAATTCTTTCACCACTAGTTGTCCTATCAAAAAAATCGTCCTCTAACAGGGATGTTCCATGGTGGAACTCTAAATTGGAACGTCTGCGTAAAACGTCTCGTAGATTGTTTAATAAAGCGAAAAGAACCTCAGATTGGACCCCCTATAGGAGTGCAATTACTGAGTACAATAGAGAAATAAGAAAATCCAAACGAAGATCCTGGGTTCTAACGTGTGAAAACATAAGCAATAGTCCGGAAGTCGCAAGACTTCAGAGGGCTCTTGCAAAGGATCACACGATTGAACTTGGGCATCTGAAAAATGAGGATGGAGTTTTTACAAAAACTCCTAGTGAAACGTTAAAGTTGATTATGGAAACACATTTTCCTGGATCAGTTTTGTGTGTAGATCCAATCAGAGATGGATCACTTGAAGATGGAAGAAGTTCTACAAGGGCATCTCAAATGTCTGTTAGAACAAAAATCGCCGCAAATGACTTGGCTGATAAAATCTTTAAGAAAGCCAGGGTAGAAAATGCGTTGAGATCTTTTGAGCCTTACAAATCTGCAGGAATGGACGGGATATTTCCAGCATTACTTCAAAACGGCGAAGCAGTGTTGATCTCGCCATTAATTGAGATTTTTAAGGCAAGTTTAAGACTCAACCATATTCCAACTTCATGGACACAAGTAAAAGTTATCTTCATACCTAAAGTAGGAAAGCGAGACAAGGCGCATCCTAAATCATACAGACCCATTAGTCTTTCATCAGTCCTATTAAAGACTTTGGAAAAAGTGTTGAATGATTATATCAATTCAAATTACATGAACAAGCATCCACTATCTGAGTTCCAGTTTGCTTACCAGTCTGGTAAGTCAACAGTTACGGCAGAATAGGTTTAAAAGAAAAAAAAAAAAAAACAACAAAAAAAAAAAACAGCTTTTTTTTTTTTTATATATAAAGAAGGAGTTCCCCACCCCTCCTCCTTTTCCTCTGCCCCCCCCCCCAAAAAAAAAAAAATTTACAAAAAAAAAAAAAAAACGGGTTTTACCCCACCAGAAAAAAAAAAAAAAACCCCAGAGCTGGGAAGTACGTCTATTACAGTACGGGCAACAAAAGGTTGTCCCCAAGGAGGAGTCCTCTCACCACTAATGTGGTCCTTAGTTGTAGACGATCTTCTAAGAAGCTTAGAGGAAAAAGGTTTCGAGGTTGTAGGTTTTGCAGACGATATAGTCATTATAGTGAGGGGAAAATTTGACAACATCATTTCAGAAAGAATGCAATGGGCCCTAAAATTTACCCAGTCTTGGTGTATCAAGGAGGGCCTTAGCATAAATCCATCAAAAGTAGTAATTGTACCTTTCACTAGGAAAAGGAAGTTTAGTCTAAAAGCGTTTCAGCTAGGAGGATTAAAGATTCATCTTAGTGAACAGGTTAAATACTTAGGAGTGATACTGGATGCCAAACTGAACTGGAATGCTCATCTTGAGTGTGTGATCGGTAAGGCAACCAGTGCTTTCTGGATATGCTCAAAAACATTTGGCAGAAAATGGGGTCTAAGACCAAAAATGATAATGTGGATTTATACATCCATAATACGTCCAAAAGTAACGTATGCTTCTCTTGTGTGGTGGCCAAAAACAAAAGAGGCTACTGCACAGAAAAAGCTTACAAAACTTCAACGGCTAGTATCCATTGCTATAACGGGAGCGATGCGCAGTACTCCATCAAATGCGTTGAATGCAATTCTAAATCTGCTGCCTTTGCACGAATACGTGCAACTAGAAGCGGAAAAGAGTATGCTTAGACTTAAACGGCTGAAAACTTTCCTGTCTGGTGACTTAGTCGGTCACCTGAGCATTTCACAAAGCTTTCAAAATGGGCCAGTGATGTATATGAATGGAGACTGGATGAAACCTGTGGAAAACCATGACATCCCTTACAACATATGTGAAACGTCACGTATAGATTGGGAAGTCGGAGGTCCCACTGTTCGCCATGGCTCCATAAAATTCTTCACAGATGGCTCAAAAATTGGAACAAAAACGGGAGCAGGAATCTTCGGCCCTGGGGTAGAAATCTCAGTGGCGATGGGAAACTATCCAACGGTTTTCCAAGCGGAGATCTTTGCTATAATAAAATGTGTTAACGTTTGTGTGAAGAGGAGATATAGACATGCAAATATTTGTATTTTTACAGACAGCCAAGCGGCACTCAAAGCGTTAAGTAATTATAAATGCACATCCAAACTTGTCTGGGAATGCATTCTTTCATTGCGAAAGGTGTGCCAAGAGAACTCGGTAAATTTATTCTGGGTTCCGGGACACTGTGGCATTGAAGGCAATGAAAGGGCAGACGAGCTTGCTAAACAAGGTTCAAATGCACAGTTTATTGGCCCAGAACCATTCTGCGGTATATCATACTGTGCCATAAAAATGGAATTAAAATCTTGGGAAGTGCAAAGGGTGATGACCAATTGGTTGGTCACCACAAAGTGTGTTCAAGCGAAAAGGTTTATAATTCCAAATGTTACAATCAGTAAAAAGCTTCTGGAGCTCAATAAGAGAGTTCTTTGTACCTATACTGGCCTAATAACCGGACATTGCCCGAGTAGATATCATTTGAAAAACATTGGCCAGGTTCAGAATGATATCTGTCGTTTCTGTAACATGGAACGTGAAACCTCGGAACATCTGCTTTGCAGTTGTGATGCTTTGTACAAGAGCAGACTTAAATTTCTGTACAGTGGCTATATGCAACCTAAAGAAATTTGGACTGCAAATCCTGGAAAGGTGGTGGGTTTTATAAACTCAATTTTGCCTGACTGGGAGACGCGTCTTGGGCTGGTCACTTGACAAATGGTGATCTAGCTTTAAGATGCGAATTAGAATAGTAAACAGGGGTATACCACAAAAGTTCAACTCAGTGGACGCAGTGGTTCTACGCCCCAACAAAAAAAAAAAAAAAAAAACAACATTATTCTTCCTTCCCGATGCCAGGGAATCGTACACCAACGAAACCAACGAAGCTTACAATGGAGGAAATCAAGCCGCTCATCCACCAACGCGGCCAGGTAAGAGGAAAGGTCACCGCGATCTCAAACGCCTTGGAGAAGGCTGAAGATGATGCTACCCAGGTGAGTCTTCCAGTTCTTAGAGTGTATGCCAAAAAGCTACAAGCTTATTACGATGAATATACTGTTTTGCACAAGGAGATTATTTGTTCCATTCCTCCTGGTAAAAAAACGGATGATCAAGATGAAAAATTGAACGATTTTGATCAGCTCCACACCGATTGTTTGATTCGGTTGGAGTTTCTAATAGAAAGTGTAAATACAACCACACAAGTTATCCCAGCAAATACCCCCGCGCCAACTAGTGCCACCGAGATAGTTCAACAACAGCCGCTCAAAGCTCCGATCCCTTCTTTCGATGGGCGCTATGAGAATTGGCCTCGTTTCAAATCGATATTCCAAGACATTGTCAGCCGATGTTCAGATTCTGATGCTATTAAGCTACATTATCTCGAGAAGGCACTAGTTGGTGCTGCTTCCGGTATTCTTGATGCCAAAACTTTGGCGGATAACAATTATAACCATGCGTGGGAAATATTAAGTGAACGATATGAGAACCCTAGGATTATAATTGATACACACATTGATGCCCTTTTATCTATGAGGAAAATGTCCAAAGAGTCTCATAAAGAACTACGTGCTTTGGTGGATACGTGTACACGACATGTTGAAGGTCTTAGAGTTATGAAGCAACCACTTGATAGTACAACGGGTTTAATTTTGAACAAGATTTTGACTTCCTGTCTCGATCCTTCCACACGAAAACAATGGGAACGGTCTCTTAAACATGGAGAGTTACCCAATCTCGAAAAAACCCTTGATTTTCTCAAGGACCAGTGTCGTGTTCTTGAGCGATGTGAAACAGATAATCCTACAACCGTAAAAACCAATCCTTTCAAGGCATCTCAGCCATCCACTAAACCTACTAACCTGAAGGTTCACGCTTCAACTTCCGACAGTGTCAATCAGCCTTGTCAATTCTGTAATAAAGGTCATTACAATTATCAATGCCCCGATTTTCATAAACTCTCAGTGTCAGATCGAGTAGCAAAGATAAGAGAGCTTCATCTTTGTTTTAACTGTTTGCGGCCTGGACATAGATCCAGTAACTGTTCGTCAAAAAGAAACTGCAGTAAGTGTAACAAGCGTCACCATTCACTTTTGCATGAGGATGGATACAGCCGTGAAAGTAAAGTTAATCCCGATAAACAAACCGCTCAGAATGTAGGTGAGAATGAACGAGTTTCCTCTGTGGTAACACCCCAATCCCTTAATGAAGAATCTGCTCCGGTGTTTGTATCGTCCGCCTGTTCTATGAATGTTGCCGTTCCCAATGTCTTGCTTCTGACTGCTGTGGTGAATTTGATCGATAAAAATAATATGCCAATTCCATGCCGTGCTTTTCTAGATTGTGGTGCTCAGACGAATTTAATCTCTCACAAAATGTTCGACAAGCTTGGCCTTGATGGAGTCCCTGTTTCAATTGATATCGTTGGCGTCAGCAATGCTCGCACCAAATCTAATCGTTTAGTAACTGTAAGTCTCCAATCCTTGTACAGTGACTTTCAACTGGATCTCAAATGTTTGGTAACCTCAAAGATCACGAATGCTCTCCCTTCCAAACCAGTTGATATCTGTCAGTGGAACATTCCTTCTGGATTCCAATTGGCCGATCCCGAGTTTTATATGCCTTCCGATGTAGACCTTTTAATTGGACTTAATCACTTTTTCAGTCTATTGAAGTCCGGCCATCTTGTACTTGGAGAGGGTCTTCCAGAGTTACGCGAAACCGAATTGGGTTGGGTGGTATCCGGTGAAATTAGTGATTCGTTTGCATGCGTGTCCTCTCAGCAAATCAATACCGTCACTATCGAATCGCTCAACGAAATGATTAAAAAATTCTGGGAGATCGAAGAAATAAGTAATGTTTCCCAACGTTCCGTTGAAGAAGATGAGTGTGAAGAGACTTTCCGCCGTACACATTACCGTGATGCTTCCGGTAGATATATTGTTAGACTACCATTCCGTGAAAATGTTTCTGAACTCAGTGATAATCGGTCTACGGCTCTTCGTCGTTTTTATATTCTAGAAAGACGTCTTCTTCGCGATCCTGAGCTGCACATGCAGTACTCGAAATTTATCGAGGAGTATGAAACCCTAGGGCATTGTAAACAAGTTCATGAGTCTAACGATCCTCCCAAGATGCTTAAGTATTACGTTCCACATCATGCCATCCTTAGACCGTCAAGTTCGTCTACCAAATTGAGAGTCGTGTTTGACGCGTCGGCAAAGCTACCCTCTCAATCATCACTCAATGATGTCTTACAGGTCGGTGCCGTTATTCAAAGCGATCTTGAATCCATTATCTTACGTTTTCGAAAACACACCTTTGTGTTCACTGCTGACATCGCCAAGATGTTCAGACAGGTTTTTGTTGATCCTTCACAGACTGCGTTCCTTCGCATTTTTTGGCGAGCAAAGCCTTCGGAAGCTCTCCGGGTACTAGAATTACTCACTGTGACTTACGGTACATCTTCTGCCCCATTTCTCGCAACCAGAGCCTTGTTACAGTTATGCATTGATGAAGGTAACGAGTTCCCTTTAGCAGCACATGTTATTCGTAAAGACTGTTACGTTGATGATATTTTGTCGGGCACGGACACTCTCGAGAAGGCCATCGAGCTCCGCCAACAAATTCGTAATTTACTGCAGAAAGGAGGATTTCCAGTGCATAAATGGTGTGCCAATGACCAAAGGATTTTGGAAGGTGTTCTAGAATCTGATCGTGAACCTCTTGTTCAACTTAATGAAATATCTCCTAATGAGGTTATAAAAACTCTCGGTCTTCTGTGGAGTCCAGCCGATGATGAGTTTCTTTTTTCAATCAGTCTCAATATTCCCCTATCTCCCGTTACAAAAAGAAGTATGTTTTCGGAAATAGCTAAACTTTTCGATCCAATAGGTCTCGTATCTCCCGTGATTGTAGTTGCTAAGCATCTCATGCAGAAAACGTGGACTCTGAAAATTGGTTGGGACGCGCCGCTTGAAGGTGAAATTCTTGATTCATGGTTGAAATTTCGTTCGTCGTTGACCCAGGTAGGGCACATTCGTATCCCAAGGCATGTCATGGTTCCACACGTTGAGTATGTTGAATTGCATGGATTTGCTGACGCTTCCGGAATTGCCTACGGAGCGTGTCTGTATGTTCGGTCTGTCCAAGCGAATGATGTGATTTCAGTAAAGCTTCTCCGTAGCAAGTCGAAAATAGCCCCTATTAAAGAACTGACAATCCCTCGAAAGGAGCTGTGTGCTGCTTTACTGCTGTCGAAATTGATCACAAAAACTATTCCAGCCATGCAAGTTCAATTCTCGTCTGTGTTTTTGTGGTCAGATAGCCAAATTGTGTTGGCATGGCTCCGTAAGCCCCCTTCGCTGTTGCAGCCATTCGTCCGCAATCGTGTTTCAGAAATCACTATCGAAAATGGTCACAATGAGTGGAACTATGTGCGTTCCAAGGATAACCCGGCTGACGTGGTTTCCCGGGGTCAATTACCAGGGGTTTTGAAATCAAATGCGTTATGGTGGGAAGGTCCCGAATTTTTGAAATCAACTTCCTTTAATCAACCCAACGTTATAGATATACCCGAAGACCAACTTCCAGATTTGAATTCCTCTCCAGTGATCATTATGCCGGTTATGAATTCAGACGATCTTTCACTATTCAAGAAGTATAGCTCATTCCGCAAATTGCAACGCGTTTTAGCGTACGTACAACGTTTTATCATAAACTGTCGACATAAGATTTCTGCGAACCGTGTTAAGACGTTATTCCCTACCATTAATGAACTACGATCCTCTCTCCATGTTATGGTGAAGATTATTCAACAAGATGTTCTCATCGACGAAATAAACAGAGTTGAGCGTGGAGAACCTTGCCGAAGAATAGGAATGTTAGGACCTTTTTGGAAGAAGGGGTTCTACGTGTAGGAGGCCGTATTCAGAATTCCCGTGTTCCTTTTTCAACTAAGCACCAATATATTTTGCCGAACCATCCTCTAACTGATCTCTTGATTCGAGCATATCATGAAGAACACCTCCACATAGGGCCGTCCGGTTTGTTGTCTGCCCTTCGTCAACGATTTTGGTTGCTTGGTTCCCGATCGGCAGTACGGAAAATTACTAGAGGATGCGTTCGTTGCTATCGGGTCAAACCTAAGGGCGTTAATCAATACATGGGAAGTTTGCCAATAAGTCGTGTTACGCCTTCGGCTCCGTTTGAAGTTTCTGGAGTTGATTATGCCGGTCCATTCATAGTTAAACATGGTGTGAGGAAATCAATTCTCGTAAAAACTTATATTGCAGTTTTTGTATGTATGGTAACAAAATCTGTTCACTTAGAATTAGTGTCAGACATGACTTCTGCTGCCTTTATCGCTGCATTGCAAAGGTTCATCAGTCGTAGAGGTTTGGTTCGAGAGTTGCATTCGGATAATGGTAGCAATTTTCGAGGTGCACGCACAGAGTTACACGATCTTTTTGTTATGTTTAATGACCACGCGGTTATCCACGCTATCGAATCCTTCTGCCAAACCAAGGAAATTATTTGGCATTTTATTCCTCCAGAAGCTCCAGAGTTTGGAGGCTTATGGGAAGCCGCGGTAAAAAGTACAAAGTACCATCTCAAACGTATGCTGAAGAAAACCCCGTTGACTTATGAAGAATTCTACACATTGCTTACTCAAGTTGAAGCAATTCTTAATTCGAGACCTTTGTTTTCTTTTTCCGATGACCCAACTGAAGGAGAAGTTATTACCCCAGCCCATTTTCTAATTGGAAGGCCATTAACCGCTGTCCCTGAACCTTCCTATGAAGGCCTTAGTAAGAACCGATTGTCTAGGTGGCAACATTTACAGCAAATGAGAGAGCATTTTTGGCGATCGTGGGTCCACGATTATCTTGTAAGTTTGCAACCAAGAGGTAAAAATCATATTCTTCAACCTAATGTCCGCCCTGGTACCGTCGTTTTACTCGAAGATAAGAATTTGCCACCACAACAGTGGAAATTGGGAAGAATTGTCCGCTCATACCCTGGAGAAGACAACTTAGTAAGAGTTGTTGATGTTAAAGTGGGAGACACCGTTTATCGACGTCCAATAACAAAAATTTCTATTTTACCCATAGATGATAACAAGCCTCGAGTCACCGATGAATCACCCGATGATGGATTACCGAATTGCGTGGGGGATGATGTTCGCAACAGCGAATAAATTGCGTATATCGTGCTACTCCTAGTCACCGCAGCTAACCGAACGTCGCATCAGTAGCAGTAGTTACAGTTTCCCATCATCCCTCCTTCCCTTCTTTTCTTTTTTTCACTAACCCCGAGCTGCCGCGGGTAATCGGCTTCCCCTCCCATACTAACCAATCAGCATTAACTATGTTTGTATTGCGTTGCGCAATGATAGCCAATCAGAAACGGCTGACGCAACGTTTCAACTATAAAAGTAGAGCATAACTCTGAATTTGGATCAGTATTTTTTTACCAGTGAACGAATAAACATAAAAGTAAAGTAAAAGTAGTGTTTTTATCACAAGAAGAAAGTGCCCCTTTGGATATCCAGGCTGGAGTCGTCTGTTCGGAACATGGTGTTGCAAGTTTGCTGCGTTTCGACAAGAGTTGATAATAGTTCTTTTCAGAACTCGAACGCACAACTGCAACCCATTCCGCATCTAAACCATCCGTCCGTTCACTTGTTGTTGGCAGTGGGCCAAAGCAAGTCCCTATCCGTGCGTCGGTGAAGTGGCACGCCGATTGATTGTCCACCTCATCGATTGATGTTGGCAGCGGTCAACCGAGTACATCCTGTGTGTTGGCTACATCCAACA